>OY723402.1:33488130-34693822 GCA_963210345.1 Inga oerstediana
CTATAACCTCATTAAGCATTCGCTTTGGTCTTCCTCTACCTCTTTAGTGGACTCCACACCGCTTGATCAACCCTTCTCACGGGGGCATCCAATGGCCTTGTTTGAAAGTGTCCAAACCATCTCAAAGGATTTTTTACCAGTTTTTCCTCTATAGATACCAGTCTAACTTGTTTGTTATTATGATCATTATAAATCCTATCTTTTCTTATACGGCCACACATTCATCTTAGCATCCTCATCTCGACTACCCCTATTTTATGTTTATGTTGTTCCTTTAAAGCCTAGTATTCACTACCATATAATATTGGTTGTCTTGTGGCAATGCGATAGAATTTTCCTTGTTTCTTATTAGGTACTTTCTGATCACAAATAACTCCAGTAGTTTTTCTCCATTTATACCACTTAGCTTGAATGCTATGGTTAACATCACCATTGATTGCACCATCTTGACTTTGTACAGCACTACTATGTAAATATTGCCTTTTTTTTCCCTTCCCTTGTTATTGATGCCTTGTTTAGAAAGACACTGTACTAGCTTGATTATTTTCCTACTGAGTTGGCATATTCCTTAAGGTGGAGTTCTGCTTAATAATTTTTTGTATGCTTTTGTTTTAATTTGTTAAAAATTGGAGGTTTCATGGGTACCCTATGCGTTGTGGAACTAAATGTTTTCTTGTAATTTGTGTTAGGTTTTTAAATGTGATGTTGCAACTTGTGGCCACTTTTACCATCTACGCTGTGTTGCAAAAGAACTTGGGAAAAATATTGCTGATGGAGAAAGTTTTATTTGTCCTATTCATACATGCCGCATCTGTAAGGAAAGAGAAAATAAGGAGAAACATGAATTGCAATTTGCAGTTTGTAGGCGTTGTCCTACAGCATATCATCGCAAATGTTTGCCAAGGTTATTTTTCCTTTTCACTTTTGCATATGTTTTTAATTTGCACTTTGTGGTTCTAATAATTAAGCATCTAGTTGATTGTGTGGAAGTTGCCTTTATCAGGGAGATTGCTTTTGAAGACGATGAAGAGGGTTTTCCACAAAGGGCCTGGACAAATCTATTACCAAATAAGCGCTTACTTATATATTGTTTGTAAGCATAACAAATTGTAGTTCTTATTGTTATTTATCTATGTTGAGGTCCTTGTTTATTTTATTTTCTTTTTCATTACTTGGACCAGAAAACATGAGCTTGATGAGGAACTTGGAACTCCAGTAAGAGATCATGTTCGATTCCCCAAGATTGAACGTGCTGTTCAGGAAATTGATTCTTCCTTTGAGGAAGAGACAAAGGCTTCAACACAAGATAGAGTTTTGTTAAACAAGAATAATGTTGACCATGATGATTCTACTTGCAAAAAAGTTAAAATTGAAGTCCCTAAGCTGACTGAGAAATCCTCTTTTAAGAAAGCTAGTTCAAAGAAAGAGTTTGAACATACCATTTCTGGACCAAATATCTTGAGGAAACGAAAATCAAATGTTGCAATAGGAAGGAACTTGAATGAGAAAAAGAAGTCAATCCCTAAGAAAAGGAAAATCCTCGATGGCAAGGAGAGTGAAGTTTTATTGGGCCAAAGACCATGTGATGCATCCATGACAAAGAGTTCTAAGAAAATTGAGTTTGGGGTGCATGAGGCTAATGGAGCTAATAAGTCTCTGGCTTTGAAGCATACCAACAAGGAGCTGAATAGTACATTGTCTCAACTAGACTTTGATACAAAGAGGAGGTGATTGCTTTGTCACTTATGAATTGGCTGACCTTCTTGACGCTGCTACTACTACTGGCTTTTGCTTTTTTATTTTAGGGTTGAGGTGTAAATTTGCCTTAGAATTTTTCGCTTTAGAGCAATGTTGCCTCAGAAGTTTTATTTTTGGTTCAATGTTACCTTAAAAGTTTTGAAATGTAGTAATGTGGCCCCACCTATTAAAATACTATCATTGACCGTTAAAAATTGAGATTGGCCATCGACATTTTCAATGGTAAGGGGTAATATTGCTCCATTTTAACACTTCAAAGTCAACCTGATCCCAAAAGAACTTCCAGGCTACATTGCTGCTGAGTGAAAAACTTATGGGGCAAATATTTGCATTAACCCTTTAATTTATTTTAAAAATGAGAAGTTATCACATTATGGTGGAATTTTCTTGGATCTTGCTTGAAACATGAGGTGCACACTGTGGTATTTATGATCAAGATACTTCTACATTTTCCTCTTTTGTTTTTTTTTTCTTGAGTGATATATGTTTTCCTCTTTGTGTAGATTGTTGGATTTGTTCAAAGAAGCTACGTCGTCAATATCTTTGGATGTTGTATCAAAAAAGCTCAAATTTGCATCTGCTCAACCTTCCTCCTTACGAACTTATGTGGATAAGACCATTACTGCTGGGAAGTTGGAGGGCTCAGTTGATGTACTTAACTATTTATATACTTATAACATGGTGGCATTTTTCTTAAATAATTCTTATTTAGCTTGTGTCTCTTATATATGCAGGCTGTCCGAACGGCTGTAAGGAGGCTAGATGAAGGGAAAAGTATTGAAGATGCAACTTCTGTTTGTGATCTTGATATATTGAACCAGATATTTAAATGGAGGGTACTTAGCTATTTTTAGATAATTTGCCTTGGATGTTTTTCTGTTCTGAAGCTATTTATGATTGGTCTTCTACAATTTTTATGGAAAGATAGTTTGTACTTTTTTTTTAATTTTCTAATGGAACCCAGTACAAAATGGAACTAAAAATATCCTACTGCAAATTTAGCTTGGTAAAATGAATAGATGAGTATTTGCAACAACTCACACATATATAGCCACACCAGAAAAAGAAAAATAGTAAACCAGACAGAAAGGGACCAAAAACAACCCCAAGCTTTTGAGAGGCTTGGAATCTTTCCTCTCACTAGCCAAATCCTTATTTGCTCCTCATTGTCCATGTGAGAACTCAGAATCTCATTCTTTTATTAACTATTGAGTATTGTGTATAGGGAAATAAATAGGTGTTGGAAACCACAGCCAATGAGATCCGCCCATGATTTCAGCATCCCATGATTTCAGATCATATCTCTATCATATCCCTGATGCTAGTCTAGCTTGTTTAGGAAAGATTGTGATTTCAATTTTTATCTCATCATTATTGCTAATTATGTTTTACCGTTATGTATTCTGTTTCTCTACCTATATATACTCTGTAATATGCATTGTGATAAAATAAAAGAGTGTATTTTATACTTTAGCTCCCAATATGGTATCAGAGCACAGTGAAACCAGAGTAAGAGTGAAGCTGAGCGACTGTGAGGAAAAATACCCAGCGGTAGTGAGTGAAACATAGCGGAGAGAGGGAGAGAGAGCAACAGATCAGTATTCTCAGATCTGGCATCTGACGGCACGTGACGTTACACCGCCACCACAGGCAGCACCGCACGACGCCGACCGGTGCATCCCAGAGCAGTGACGGCGATCGGAGCGACGCATGATCACCACACGCCACCACAACGACGGCGCGTGACCCCCACACGTCGCCGTCCAGTAGCTTTCTGGCAAGCATTTTTCCAGAACCATGAACCTGTCCGAATTCCCTCCCCTTTTCGACTCCGTCCCTGGAAACTCATCTAAAAACGGTCTTCATCCTATTGCACTCATGTCCGGTACCAACTCTACCACCTCTTCTTCCAATCACTCATCTTTCACCATCAACAGCACCCTCATAGGATCAGAATTTCCAGAACCTCAGAGTATGGACCATAGGTTTAATAGAAAGAATTACCTCCAATGGTCCTAAAGTGTTTTAAGGTATATCCGTGGAAAGCGAAAGGAGAAATATATCAATGGGGCTACACCACAACCGGCTCCGGATGACCCAACCTTTAATACTCGGTTTGCTGAAAATAACCAAGTTATGACTTGGTTATGTAACTCTATGAATGGTGACATCAGCGAAGGCTACCTCCTGGCAAACATTGCAAAAGAGATTTGGGATGCAACCAGAAGAACTTATTCCTTTCTTGATAACACTGATGCCCTAATTCATGTGAAGCGCCAACTTAGAGATTTAAGACAAGGTACCCTGACAGTTACTGATTACTATAATGCATTGATAAAACTCTGGCAACAACATAACTTGTTTAAAGTGCACCCTTGGAAAAATGTGGAGGATGCTCAGTTATACAAGAAGATTGTAGAAGAGGGAAGAGTTTATGATTTTCTTCTCGGACTCAATGATTCGTTTGAGGACATACGGGGCAGAATAATGGGAATCAAACCCATACCACACCTCTTTGATGTCGTTAATCATGTGCAGTTTGAAGAAAGTCGGAAACTCTTGAATCGCAACAGCCCAAGTCTTGTTGAGAGTTCAGCAATTGTAGTACGAGAACCACAAGAGGAACGAAAAACCAAATGGTGCAATTATTGCAAGAAGGGTCACTTCAAGGAGGAATGTTGGAAACTGCACGGCAAACCATCCACTAGCAAACCGCAGGGTCATCTCACCTCCACTGAACAAAAGGCTGAGGATACTACTTCACTAAGTCAAGACGAGCTGCAGATGCTACGTCGGATACTTGAAAAACAGAATAAGTTCAACTCTTTGCCGAGTGTTAATCTTGTCCAATCAGGTAATTCTATCATAGCTCTCAACACCATACGAACTAGCAACGATGCATGTATAGTTGATTTAGGAGCCACTGATCATATGACGAGTAATCGAACCTTATTCACAACTCTTAAACTTTGTCCGAAGTCCCTTCGTGTCAAAGCTGGTAATGGGGTATTTACTAAAGTTGAAGGAATTGGCACCGTCACACTATCCGATTCACTCTGCATTCACCATGTTCTATTTGTCCCAGCGCTTACTTGTAACTTAATCTCTGTGAGCAAGTTAACGAAAGGACATATATGCCGAGTGATATTTGACGTTGATATGTGTTTATTTCAGGATTTACACTCGGGAAAGACAATTAGGACTTCTAAAGAGTGGGATGGACTTTTCTACCTGAAGAGATCGAAGATGGCGAATAAAGCAATATGGAATGCACAACATGCCCTAGTCAGCTCAAGTTCTCAAGACAAAGATGTACTTTTATGGCATTGTCGTTTAGGACATCCTAGTTTTGATTATATGAGACATGTGTTTCCGAGTTTATTCAATAAAGATTCTGTTCCTTTTCACTGTGAAACGTGTCAATTGGCTAAACAAACTCGATCCTCCTATCCAAAACAACCCTACCAACCCACTGCTCCTTTCCAACTCATCCACAATGACATTTAAGGCCCAGCCAGAACAACCACCAAGAAAAATGAAAAATGGTTTGTCACGTTCATTAATGATCACACCAGACTCACGTGGGTTTACTTGTTGAAAGAAAAGTCCGAGGTGGCCCAAGTTTTCCAAAACTTTCACAAATTTGTCCAGACCCAATTTCAATCATCTATCAAAGTGCTTCGCAGTGATAATGGTTGAGAATACCTCAGTCATACCTTTAAAGAATTCCTTGATCAGCAAGGAATTTATCATCAAACCTCCTGTCCTTACACCCCTCAGCAAAATGGGGTTGTCGAACGAAAGAATCGTCATCTGTTGGAGGTCACCAGAACACTGCTGATAGAAAGAAATGTACCCATGACCTTCTGGGGAGATGCAATCCTAACTACGGCCTACCTCATCAACCGAATGCCCTCCAAAGTCCTCAATTATACCACCCCTATCCAAACACTTCTTAGCACCTTTCCCCATTGCCCTCTCATCAACTCCTTACCTCCAAAAGTGTTTCAGTGTGTCGTCTTTGTCCAGCACCTAATGCAAGTAAGTTTGATGCTCGGTCCCAGAAATGCATCTTCCTTGGCTACTCCTCCACCCGAAAAGGGTACAAGTGTTATTGTCCGACTTCCAAGAAGTTGTATGTCTCAAAAGACACCGTGTTTTACGAGGAGGATGCTTACTATCCCAAATTATCCATTCAGGAGGAGTACTCAAATATTGAATGGCTAATTTCACATGAATCAACTTCCAAAGCCACATACGCCTTATCTATTACCCCAGAAATCCCTGATACCTTACCTAACTTCCTTGATGCCAATGATACCCTGCCGCAAAATCCTGAGCCCTTACCTTCTACACCTCCTAACACCAATCCTAATAACCCGGAAACATAGGTTGAGATCATGACTAGGATGGATGCAAAAGATGGATCAGAGGGAGATACCGAGCAACAGTCTCAGGAGGTAGAGAGAAGCATCAATCCCACTCTAAGGAACGACCATGAATCTGACTCGAGAGTAGATCTTGAAGAGATGGGCTGGCCTATTGCACTAAGAAAAGGGGTAAGGTCTTGTACTCAGCATCCAATTTAACGGTTTGTTTCGTAAGGTAACCTGTCTGCCAAGATACAGAGTTTCATTTTCAACAGCGCACAGATTGAAATCCCTAACACCTTCCAGTAAGCCATGGCTGCCCCAAAGTGGAAACAAGCTGCAGAAGAGGAGTTAAAAGCACTCGAGGAAAGTAAGACGTGGGACATCATATCTTGCCCTCCAGGAAAGAAACATGTCAGGTGTAAGTGGATCTTTGCCCCAAAATTCAATCCTGATGGCAGTATCAACAAGTACAAAGCAAGACTAGTTGCAAAAAGATATACACAAACCTATGGAATAGATTACCAAAAGACTTTTGCCCTAGTAGCCAAATTCAACACAATCCAAGTATTGTTGTCAATAGCAGCTAATTTGGATTGGTCACTACATCAGCTAGACGTAAAGAATGCATTTTTGAATGGTGACTTGGAGGAAGAGGTCTATATGGAGGTTCCAGATGGAGTCCTTGCTCCAAACGAGTCAGTCTGCAAACTTAACAAGTCACTGTATGGACTAAAACAATCTCCAAGGGTGTGGTTTGGCCACTTCAACAAAGCGATAAAGAAACTTGGGTACACCCAGGGGCAAGCAGACGACATGTTGTTTATCAAACATGACGAGGGAAGAATCACTATCCTGATTGTCTACGTGGATGATATAGTCATTACTGGAAATGTTGAAACATCTATTGCTCAACTGAAGAAAGATCTGTCCACTGAATTACAGGTAAAGGATCTCGGCCAAATGAGATTCTTCTTGGGTATGGAAGTGGCAAGAACAAAGAGGGGCATCAACGTATCCCAGCGGAAATATACCTTAGACCTGTTGCATGAGACAAGAATGTTAGGGGCACAACCCGAGGGAACACCGATGGAAGAAGGTTGTCGTCTAGAAATCAAAGAGAATGGTGTCCCAGTTGACTCTGAACAGTATAGAAGACTTGTAGGGAAGCTGATATACCTGACCCACACACGCCCAGATATCATCTATGCTGTCAGAATAATAAGTTAGTTCATGCATCAACCACAGGAAGAACACCTGGCAACTGTCTACAGGATCTTGAGTTATCTAAAATTCAATCCAGGAAGAGGAATATTCTTTGAAAAGTGCACGGCTAGAAATCTAGAGATCTACACCGACGCAAATCATGCAAAAGACAGAGAAACCAGAAGGTCAACGGGGGGATACTGTACATATGTGTGGGGAAATCTAGTGACATGGAGAAGCAAGAGGCAAATTGTTGTGTCAAAGAGCAGTGCTGAAGCGGAATTGAGAGTTGTGAATGATGGAACATGTGAAGGATTCTGGGTTATCCGGCTTCTAAAGGAATTAGGAATTCCGTATGAGGGTCCAATGCAGGTTTGGTGTGACAACAAATCCAGCATTAAGATGACGAGAAACCCTGTCTATCATGATCGAACAAAGCATGTTGAGGTAGATAGGCACTTTATTAAAGAGAAAGTTGAAGCAGGCATTATGACTTTATCCTATATACGGTCTAAAGAACAGATTGCAGATGTAATGACCAAACCACTGGGCAAATCTAAATTTGAAAAGTTTCAACGCAAGTTGGGAATGTTTGACATATACTCTTCAGCTTGAGGGGGAGTGTTGGAAACCACAGCCCATGAGATCCGCCCATGATTTCAGCATCCCATGATTTCAGATCATATCTCTATCATATCCCTGATTCTAGTCTAGCTTGTTTAGGAAAGATTGTGATTTCAATTTGTATCTCATCATTATTGCTCATTATGTTTTACCGTTATGCATTCTTTTTCTCTGCCTATATTATATATTTTGTAATATGCATTGTGATAAAATAAGAGAGTGTATTTTATACTTTAGCTCCCAATAATAGGAAAATAGGGATGTTGGAATCCCGTATAGTCAACTGAAAATAACTACATTAAAACAGAAAATACTAGTCCCATAGAATCTGGGATTTGACCTAGAATTCAGTGCTACTAATAAACTAATGGGCTTAGGGTTAGGCCAATTTGCTAACTACCACTAACCCTCAAGTTGGCAAATGAATGTCAAGCATTCCCAGCTTGCTTATTAATTCATCAAATTGCTTCTTGTCTAGTGGTTTGGTGATGAGGTCTGCTGCTTGCTCAGTATCTCTCTCTCCCTCTCTGTTTTTTTTTTCATTTGATAAAAAATCGGATTGCTACTATGTGTATTTGCACAAAGATGGGTATTATTTGAAGAATGCTCAAAACATTTATTGTTAACATGTGTAATGATCTTCTATGAGTCCATTGTATATGTTTTGTTATTTTTTTACAAAGGAAGTGTTGTGTATATATATATTTTGTTCTTATTGCATATGCTTGTTTAAGTGGTCAATAATAATTGCAATAGTTATATTTCTCCCTTGTTTCCCCTCACATGCTAGACAAGATGCTTATTGGCATTGGCTCTAATAATTTGTCATAACTTTTTCAAGTGACCTTTTGTAGGATAAATTGAGAGTGTATCTTGCACCTGTTTTGAATGGTAATCGATACACATCCTATGGTCGCCATTTTATAAACGTGGAAAAACTTGAAGGGGTATGTACTTATGCTTCTACTCAACTTAATCTCATCAATTTTGCAACTTAACAATTTTATGTACTTCAAATATTTACTTGTAATTATTTTGTCCATGCGTTCATATTTCTATTTGATGAAAGGCCGAGTGATTGATATTGTAGCTTGTTTTGTTTGACTAATAACAAAGTACATACAAGGCATTGCCTAAATAAACTAAGATAAATCTAAATAGATATTAGATAATGATCTTATCTCATCTACTAATTAGATAAAGGGCAAAATGCTTGATAATAATAAAATACAATTAGATATTATTTCATTGTTTGGTGGAGCAGGCAACTAGTGCAAAATGACAGAGAAGTATTAGTATGAGGTACATGTTCTTTCAGTATAACCTTTCACCTCGAGTCTTCTCTCCTTAGCATTGCAAATGCTTCATCAATAGAAGGTAAGGATTCTAGACTCTAAATTCTTGCTCGAGCATCTTCATCAAATATAGGATTAAGATTTGCAAGGAGTTCAAACAAATACTCTTTCTCCACCCTTTTTTTGTATTAAGCAGTATCCTTAGAGCAATGCCAATCTTCTGCATTGATCAGATCCAAATCCTGCTGTAGCGAAGCTTTCTCGAGATAATATTGATTCAAACTTCATGTGCCCCGTTTTAGTTGCCACAATTTTCACCATCACTACATGCTTCATGTATGGCCTCCCATGTCAAGTGGAGAAGGAACATTAAACGTTTTTAATTGCTGGTACCATTGCATTAACCAACATCAAAGGGACCAGAGAAATTTTGTAGTTCCCTACCTTTAGCACCTTGACGTTCAATAGAGGTGTTGTTGACTTGTCAAAAATATACCCTAGTTTGCCTCAACCTTCCAGCGCAAGCTTCACAAATTGTGCCTACTCCTAGTGGTTCTTTCCTAAAAGTTTCTCTGGCACGATCAAAACAGTCGAATTGTCAAGCCCAATAAAGATGAGCCACAAGCACACATTTGCAATGGAGAATCCCCTAGGCACAGGCGTTGTGGTCGAATTTTGTTCTGGATGAGGGTTTGACTCCATCTCTATTTTGGAAGAATCAAAGATTTTCCTCTTGCTTTGATACCATAAGGAAGGCAATAACAGATGGAATAATTCTTCTATGCTTTGGTATTCATCCATCGGGGAGTATATGCATGCACAATAATAGGAATCCTAGCCAAGTAAGTGTGGGTTGATAGGTATATTGAGTGAACAGAGTCGATAATTTTCTCTATTGTATTATTCGATAGGGAGAATACATAATATAGAGTCTTCGATGCCATAGGTAATCAAATGCAATCCAATTACAATCAAATCAAATAGAATGATTGCAAAATATACTCCTAAATTGGATGCACAATAATGGTAAATCAGAAAGGAAATTAATCATCTTAACGAAAATAGAGTTCACTTGCAGTTAGGTCAAGTATGAGAGTATCAGGCTTAGGCTTTTGCTTTCTAACACCCTCTCAATCTAGAGAGTTGACGTCTAACACTCCTAGTTGGCTTCAAAGTACTTCAAATTGAACATTGACTAGTGGCTGTCATGATATTGAAATCTACAATTTGATATGCTGATCATATGTGGGACAAATCCACTTTTTCTTTGATAAAGTGTTTGTCAATTTCCATATGCTTTATTATATCATGATAGATTAGATTCTTAGTCACTCAATACTTGCCTTGTTATCACACCATAGGTGCAATGGACCTTCATATGGAATGCTCAATTCCCTTAGAAGTTTGATAACCCTATAAAAATGTACAAGGTCGGGTTGGCAGCTTGAGGGTTCATTCAAACTCAAGGGATAGATTATGAAAAAACATTTTATTTCGTAGATGCCCCTATTAGGGTACTCTTATCCATTGCAACTAATTTAGACTAGTCATTGCATAGGCTAGATGTTAAAAATGCTTTCCTCAATGGTGAGTTAAAATAGGAAGTATATATGGTCATTCCTGAAAGTGAGAGGAAACCTAATGCATCACATGTGTTGACTTTATATGTCATTGTATGGTCTGAAACAATATCCTCGGGCATGGTTTGAGAGATTCACCAGTTGTGTGATGAAATTTAGGTTTACACAGTGTGAGACTGATCTTACCTTATTAGTGAAATAGCATCTCCGCTTGTAGGGGTATGACTGCGTACATCTATCCCGTCCTTGACCCTACCTAGTGGGGAGCCTTGTGCACTAGGCTGCCCTTTTTTATGCTGGCAGGAAATTGATACTTCATTATCTATGTAGACAATATAATTGCGGCAAGTGATGATGATGAAGGTATACTAAGTCTAATGCAATCGCTTGCACATGAGTTTTAAGATGAAGTACTTGGGTAGTCTAAGGTATTTCCCTTGGATTTAAGTGGCTAGATTAAAAAATTTCATATAGCTGTCTCACAAGGGGAGTATACCTTAGATCAGGTGCAAGACCGCTGGGCACTTCTTTGGATGCAATAACAAACTTAGAGTTCAAAAAGAATGGTGTTTCCTTGAACCAAGAAAGATACCAGCGGTTTGTTGGGACGTTAATCTATCTTACCCTCACAAGGTTGGACATTGCATACCTTGTTGGTGTAGTGAGTTAGTTCTCACAAGGGGAGCATACCTTAGATCTGGTGCAAGTTCGCTAGGCACTCCTTTGGATACAACAATGAACTTGGAGTTCAAAAAGAATGGTGTTTCCATGAGCAAGGAAAGGTACCAGTGCTTTGTTGGGACATTAATCTATCTTACCTACACAAGGTCGGACGTTGAATACCTTGTTTGTGTAGTGAGTTAGTTCTTAGGCAACCTATAGGAGGAATATATAGAAGCTATGTATGATACTTGAAGACGAATCTTGGTTAAGGAATGTTTTTCAAGAAATATAGCTCGTGAGGACTAGAGCTTTACACTGATGCAAATTAGGATTGGTTCATAAATGAATGGAAGTCTACTACAGGGTACTTCACTTTTATGTGGGGAAATTTAGTGACTCGGAGAATTAAAAAAAACCAAAAAAGACAATGATTTCGCATAGCAATGAGTATAGGACGTTGGTCCTTTGTATATGTGAAGAAATATGGTTGATACAACTTCTCAAGGAACGGAAACTATAGCTACAAACTTCAATTCAAGCATGGTATGGCAGCCAATCAACAGTGGAAATTGCGAATAACCCTATTCAACATGATAGGACCATACATATTGAAATAGATGGGCACTTTATAAGGGAAAAAATTCAAGGAGGCATTGTCAATCTTATGCAAGATCTCATCAACAAGTGGCTGATCTTCTCACCAAACCACTTGACAAGACACGATTTCATGAGTTAGCCAGCAAGCTGGGAATGCTTGACATCTATTCCCTAGCTTGAAGGGAATGTTGGTTAGTGTATTGGGCCTTCATCTAAGGGTTGTTTAGCACAAGGGATTTGGAGTGCAGGGGAGGGGAAGGGAAATTTTTGAGTTGGAATTTTATAAAATATTAATAAAGAGATGTAAGATAAAAGGGTACGAAAAATTAATTAAAAACCCTTAACCCAACTTTTCTAATTTTTTTTCAGATCTAACTCCAAAAAATTTTCCCTTCGTACCAAACAACCCCTAAGCCAAAGAGGCGAATATTTAACCAAGCTTTCTTTAGTTTATATTCCTGAGTTATATCCTAGATTTCATGGGATTAGAATAATTCTATTATGTGTCATTTATTTTAGACCAATTATGTGGGATATACTCACTTGTATTCACTTGTATTTTCTTATATGCTTACTTGTACACCATACTCGATTTCAAGAAATAAGAGGTTTTGAATTCTCACAAGTGTATCCATTAAAATTTTACAATTCATAATTATATCTATTAGTTACTGCTTAAAGCTTCATTGTGTTTGTGCAGATTGTTGATAAGCTCCGTTGGTATGTCAAAAATGGTGATACGGTAAATATTTATATCAGCATGCTTATTTAGGTTTCATTTGGATTATTTTTTCCTATAGCCATAATCAGTTTTTTCTTTATTGAATCATACTTTGTGGTTTCTCCCTTTTCCAAAATGGTTTTAGATTCCTGAAATGATTAGTGTGGTACTTTAAATTTGAAGAGGACCTGACATTATAATACTGTATCCTCATTATTGAGTTGTAGTAGGAAATTTCTGTGAATCAATTGTTTTCCTTTGGTTTTGGACCTTTTGTTCCTTTTTCTGTTTTGGTTTTTTTTTTTTTTTTTTTGTTTTTGTGGGGTGGGGGTGGGTTGGGTTCTGGGGAGGAGTTGCTACTGACTTTTAACTACCCTCTCCTTGTTTGACAATTGACGTGATTTTTTGGCCTCAATTTATTCAGTCTATTGGAAATCTTAGAACGATCACTTGAAAATTTAGTTCTATTTTTTATTTTATTTTTATAAATTTATGTAGTTTATGACCATTTCTTCTAAATTTGCATGAATTTCATTTATACTATGAAATGTTACAAATATAGATTTGTTTTTTATGCAAAAAGGTTCCACAGTGGTGGTTTTATTTACTACTCCCTCCTGTCCTTTTTATAAGCAAAAACTACCCAAATCACACAAAACAAACTGATGGTTAAAATTAGTTAAAAGTAATGAATGTGTAAGAGATATAATTTTTTTCCAAACATACTTTATTTATGAAGATGAGTGAGAGAAAGAATGAGTGGGAAGAAAAGATGAGAGAGAATGAGTGGAAAAAAGAGATGAGGGAGACATGTAACTAATTGAGGGTAACAACGAAAAAAGTGCATTAAATATTTAGACAAAGCAAAATTGTTGCTTATATATAGGACCAGGCCCATGAGAGAATATGTTGCTTATAAATAGGATCCGAAGGAGTGGTTGTCTTTTATTTGCCTCTTTTATTCTTTAAATAAATTTATTCTCTTCGTTTCTTTTACTCTAAAAATGCATATGTGCATTTTAACTACTGTTACTTGTTGAATATCTCATTATTATTTATTGGTGTTCAGATTGTGGACTTTAGTTGTGGTGCAAACGATTTTAGCATCCTGATGAAGAAAAAACTCGAAGAGATTGGGAAGAAATGCTTTTACAAAAACTACGACTTATTTCCAACAAAGGTGAATATACATTGGGGAGTTTGTTTTGACAATAGTTCTTTCAATTCAGTATAAATGAAATTGGCTGGGAATAATGATTCTCTAAGTGTGTGTTTGGATTAGCTTTTTTTAATAGCTTTTACGACTTACGAGATAAGTGTGTGAGAAGAGTTTTATCTCAGGTTTCGCAAACCATGGTTTGGAGGTTTGCCAAACACACACTTAAGGCCACTACTATTAATGGTTAAAACATCGCATGTACAAAGGCAACAAGCTGGCCTTTATAGCTCTAGATAAATAAATCTAAATCTACCCAATTATCTCTAAAAAGAATAAGATAAATACAGCTGATTAAATAAAGAATAACAGATAAATTCTATCAATTAAATAGGATAAAGGAACATATTAGAACCTTAGAGAAAGTGGGCTGACTTTTCATGGGCTTTGGGTTTGTGACTTTGAACATTTCCCTTCAAGTTGAGCTATAGATATTCACAATGCTCTGCTTGCCAACAAATGTTTCAAATTCCTTACTAGGAAGACACTTTTTGAGTTGGTCGGATACTTGAGGCTTAGAAGGCATAGATAATATCTCAACTATCCTTGCTAGTGGCGATTAATCTCCACATGTTTTGTCCTATCATGATGGACAAGATTTTTTACTATCTTGATTGTAAAATGGTTGTCGTATCTAGGCACAAAAAAAAAAAAAAAAAAAAAGTAAAATGGTTGTCATAAAAGAGCTTGACTAGTTCCTCTATGTTGACTTCAAGGTCGTCTATACATTTCTACCCTTGTCAAGGACCCTTTCTTGAAGTAGAGCCGTTTATACGAATGAATTTGTAGACTATTTGGAGATGTACATAGATTTGCCCATTTTCTGTTGAAATGGTACACACTTGCACCTAACTTAATTCATCTTTTTCTTTCTTATAATCACTTGTCCCCTACTTCTTACGCCTTCATTGCTACCTTAGTTACTATCTCAATGCCTAAAATTGTCCATGAAGGCTTAGTGATTACGTGAGTTTGTTGTAATAGAAGAGGACATGGCAACCCTTGGCCATGTTAGTACTTGGATCGTAGGCCTTGTTTGGCATGTGGAATTGATGGGTTGTAATTAGGATTAGGCAATACCAAGTTTTCATATTTCCTTTGGGTATTGAGGAATCCAATCATGATCCAAATCCCATCTTACATGGCATTACTCTACCACATGCCCCTTGTTTTTGGAAAATGAGTCTTAAGATCAAATATTTTCTAAGCAAATTAACCTTGTAATATTTCACATAATTTTGTCCATAAGCAAACATTTCTTCCTACTTCCTTCCATGATAGCGATTTACCTCCTATGATAGTGAGTTCCACCAACACAGTATGATGTAAAATGAGGAAGGAAGAAGGAGAACATAGGGATGAGAATGGGTAGAGGAGAGAAAGAGAGAGGGAAGGAAGAGAGAAGAGAGGAGGTGGACATAAAAATACTAGTTCTTATTCAATTCATCAAAATAGCTTACAACTGAAAATCCTAAGATAACAAAGATAATGAAGATAATTGCAAAATATCTTCCAACGACTCTTAGTTGTTGGCAAGTCCTCATTATGTCCTCTTGTATCTGAGTGCATTCTCGGTCATGGCGTCTAGCTTCTACTTTGTTGCATTTTTCATGCTTCTCACGATGCATCTTCTAAAGTTACTCAATAGCTTTGAGATGTTTGCAAAAAGGATCATGTTCTTCTTTAGCTTTGCAACATCTTTTAGGATTCCTATTTTCTTTCTCAACTTCCTTTAGAAGTTAGGGTCGTTATTTTTATAAACACCCTTCCTTGTATTGGTTGTAGTCACCATACTTGTATTGACAACAGTTGTTGTACTCATATTGGTTCACGTCGGTATAGATGCTCCCCTGCCATTGCTCATTGTACCCATAACAATCAACGCATTCATATTGCTCATGATATGCATTCTTATGGCTCTACGAACCATACCATCATGACTATTATCAATGTATCTTTAATGTCGACAACTACTATACTCTAGTTGTCAGCTATAGTTGACCTCATACCAATACTCATCTTTATACTATTGGAGCAGTAAGCTCAGATTTTATTGATATGTAGAAATGGGAAGATTACATGATATATATAGATAAAACAGAGAGGGAGAGGCACAGAGATAGACGGAGGAAATAGATAGAGAGATTGACGGAGAGATAGATGAAGATGAGGTAGTCAACATACTAAAGTCAAATAACAAGAAAATTGAAGGGATTTTGTCTCTGACTTTTAACATATACCATTCGAAGCTTTCATATCCTTGTCGATGCTAAACATATCGGATGGGGTGCCATATTTGTTTCAACACTTTCTGCACGGGCACTTTTATAACCATATTTACAACTATGACATGGTGATGTTTCTCTTTCCCCCCCCCCCCTTTTATTTTCTCCTTTTTTTCCTCCTTTTTTCTCTTTATGTTTTAGAACTAAAATTTCAAGGAAGCTAAATATTGCAAATAAATACAAACAAAGCACAAGAAAAAGAGGCAAAAAATTTGGAAAAATTTCCCCTATGATTATGTGATGGCTCTTGGCTTCGAGAAGGTGTAGGATGCCTAAAATCCAAGTGAAAATAGTGTGAAATGAGGTCAAAAATGAGGAAAACAATGTCTGGAATGCAAAGGGCTTGTCGGTGTGTACAGTGCATCTACGTGTGTGGATTTCATAGGTAGGAGCCTTGCCTATGTGTGACAGCCTGTCCAGCCGCCATATGTGGCAAGACTCTGGCGGTCAGCTGTGTTGCTCGAACCACTTCTTATAGTGGTGGTTGCGTGCTTTTCCAATGCCGGGGAGCTAGCTAACAACTTCTATTATTGATACAAATGTGAAGCCTATGCTTCTAGAGGAATAGTGGTATGTGAGAATGCGTGCATTGGTCTTTGACGGTGCAATCCATGGGATATGACCGAGCTTTCTATGATGAATCTGATGGTGTGATCGTGTGTTGAAAGGGCATTGGAACATGGCTTAATGGACGAGGTAATGGTGGAGTTGGAGTTTTTTTTTTTTTTTTTTTAAGGGGAAGGGTGTGTTTGGCTATCACAAAGAAAAGTTCGGTGCATGGAACGGGGTAAGAATTTGGCTTTGATGCCAACTTGATATAAAATGGGAATGGGAAGAAGGAAAAGAGAGATACAAAAAGGGAAAGAGGAGAGGGGCAAAGGAGAGAGAGATGTAGGGAAGAGGGAAGGAAGAGGGAAGATAAGAGGATGGAAAATGTTATTTAATTCTTTAAAATTGCTTACAACAAATCTTAGTTTTGTTCATAGAGTTCTGGAAGCATTAAAATAATAATAAAATCCTAGATCAAGTCCTAATCATACTCTGAAAAGGTAACAAAGATAATAAAGATAATTGCAAAATGTTAAAAGATAACTAACCCATTAAATCATATTCCTATTTTATTTTAAAACCCTTTTCCTACACCCATTTCCAATCTCATTCTCATTCCTAATCAATCAAAATTTAAACATGCATACCAAACAGTGCCTTAGTGAATTTACTTTTGGGAAGAAGGCCATTGACTGTAAGTGAGTACTTATTGTCAAAACAAAGGCTGATGGTACTCTTGATCAACTTAAGGCTGGTCTTGTTGCTAAAAATTATGCTCAAACTTATAGAGTTAGTAACTCTAAAGCTTTCTTACTCATGGCAAATTTTCCTCTATTCACCTCTTCATCTCTGTGGTTCATTACTTTGAAACTTTCTTACTTATGGTTTGGACTTGTACCAATTGGGTATCAAAAATGGCTTCTTACATGGTGATCTTCATGAAGAAATCTACATGGTGCAACCATCAGGATTTGTTGCTCAGGGGGAGTGTGGAAAAGCATGTCATCGAAGAAAATCGTTTATGGCTTAGAGCAAAGCTCCCAATGCCTGGCTTGACAGATTTAGTATTGTGGTTTAGAAATTTGGTGTGGAAAAGAAAAGCAAGTGTGACCATTCTACTCCTCCGATCCTTAATATAAGACATAGTTAGCTTTTTTAGAAAGATTAAATGAACTAAATAAATTATTGTAAAATATTGATAGTTAACTTTTTTATACTAAATTAATTTTTCTGACTTATGAACTAATATATGATCAAATGATATACGACATATGTTATGATTAACTAACTTATTTAGTTTCTTTAATCTCCAAAAAAAATTAACTAAATCTTATATTAAGAATCGGAGGAGTATCAAAAAACAAATCTTGGCATGGTTCTCCAAATTGTGCTTGTTGATGACATTGTGATTATGGGTAGTAATACCTTGAGAATTTCATCACTCAAATCCTTCCTTCACTCTTATTTCTAAACGAAAGATTTGGGTCAGTTAAAGTACTTCCTAAGAATTGCGGTTTGAGGGGGTAAGAAATATGTTCTTGATTTGCTAAAGGAAATAGGAAAGCTAAGAGCTACACCATGCAAGTTCCCTATGATCTCTAATCCACAACTTGATACAGCTAGGAGTAAATTATTTTAAAATCTTGAGGTAATTGAATTATTTCATGTTGGCCCGAACAATCACTCTTGTTCTAATGGAATTCTCTCTCATATTCATGTACATTTCGACAAGATAGCTCAGTGCCGAACACTCTTTTTTCTCGCAGTCCCTCATCCTTTAGTGTCTTTTTCTTACTCTTTATGCACAAACATATTAATTATATCAGTAGTATCTCAACTCTCTTTCAAGCTAAGAGTGAACTATACTAGTTTCTATTTTGAACGTGCTTATTGTTACTTAACTTTCTGTGGGAGTGTTTGGGCTGGGAGTAGTTAGGTACAATATCTACCCCATAAGAAAATATTTAGGGGTATGTCCTTGTTACTTTGGAAGAAAGTGATGTTCAATGCTTGCCCATTTGAAGGGATTTACTCTTTCCTTTTTAACCGTCCCAAAATGATTCTAATGGGTAACTAAGTGAGATTAGGAACCCTAACCTAAAAGCTAGCTGTAAAGTTGGGGGAACCAACCCACTTAAATGTCTGATTGAACGTTGCATTCTACTTAAAGTGGGACTTGACATCCCATAATACCAAGTCTCCATCAATAGGCCCCTCATGGAAAGCCAACAAGACTCCACGGCATTTCACTCAGGCTCATACAAGTCAGAATCCTTTTTAGGCAGCCCTCTTCGAAACTGTCAACAACTTGCCTCTGATATTGGTTGATGGGTACCTAAGATATTGAATCCTACCTCAAAAGCTAGCTGTTAAGGTTGAAAAATCAGCCAGCTTTCCATTCTACCCATTGTAGGACTTGTTATCCCATGCCACCAATTTTCTATCATATTCATGTTAATGTGAACTGATGAAAGGATGAGTTCTTGATATCTCAGCTTGCTCTCTTTTTTTTTTTTTTTTGGAGTCAGCTTGCTCTCTCTATTTGATTAACAAAAAGATACTTATATAGGGCTTTGACTCCTCAATCTTAATTAAACATATGGGCAAAATAAAATACAATTAAATGATAAATTAAGGCAAAAATCTCGAAAACTTCCTTAAACTTTATGTTTGTTGCATATAACCCGTCATTTTAAAGTTTAAAATAACTTCCTTGATGTTATAATATTTGACATTAAACCCGCTGTCAGTACTATCACATTAGATTAATATGATTAAAATATAAAAAATTTGGTCTATAATATGTAAAACCTCCTTGAATATTGAGATAGGTGTATATAACTCCTTGACATTTTAATCCTTATGTAGGATATATATCATTAATCTAACGTTGTAGTTTCCATCATTAACTTAACGGTAGGGGTGTCATGTTAAAAATTGAAATGTTGAGAAGGTTAAATTTAAATTTTGAAACGTCAGGTAATTATATGCAGCATATCTGAAGTTTTTTTTTCTTTTCTTTATTTTATTTTATTTTTTGGAGGGGGGGGGGGCTTGTTTTGCAGATTTTAGTCATAAATTAATTATGCTAAAATTATTGAGCATAAGTCCTACTTCCAACATGAACCTTCAGTAGTTAATCAGGTGGATGCATGAGTTAGATATAGTAGATCAACTTCATTTGTACGTGTGTAATATGAGCACCATCTCATAAAAAAGTGTTCGCATCTCTTTTGATTTACATTGCCATTTTTGAATACCAAAAGAATGTTGATATCACAGTGAAATCCATTTATCATTTGGTGAACAAATGTGAAAGTTGTTTAGTAGTTTGATTTGAAGTTTGGAAGCTATAATGCTTTTAGATAGTTTGTGGGGCTGATGATTTGAAGTTTAAAAGCTATAATACCTTGTTTGTGGTGAATGCTGACGTAATCTAGGATCTGTCTTGGAGTTTTTCATATGATTCTTTTGAGTTCTTGATCACTATTTTTTGTGCGTTTGTTTTAACAGAATGATTTTCATTTTGAAATGAGGGATTGGATGAGTGTCAAACGGAAGGAGCTGCCTAAGGATTCGAAGTTGGTGAGCGTTCTTGCATCACTTGGTTGTGTGTGTAAATTCACAAGGGTTATTTACTTTTATTTATTTAGTTATTTATTTTTTCATATTTTCCATTCATGGTTGAACAGATTATGGGCCTCAATCCCCCCTTTGGTGTTAATGGAAAAGATGCTGACATGTTTATCAATAAGGCTCTTCAGTTTAAACCAAAACTCCTCATTCTAACTGTTCCGCGAGAAACAGAAAGGTATTTGTCTTCCAACCACCCCTTCCCCCCCAAAAAAAAATCCATCCCCCCTCTCTTGATAAACATGCGAAGACAAATAATGTTTGCTTCCATACTGAACGAAACAATCCTTTTGTTCTGTTTGTCACACATTCTTCCCCTTTTTTGCAGGCTAGATAATAAACGAACTCCTTATGATCCTTATGATCTTGTTTGGGAGGATGAGAACTTTCTATCAGGCAAGGTAAATCAACAATTTCTTTTTGTAATTCCTGTGGTGATTTTTTGTTAATTTTTCACGAATAAATGTTCTTTTGTGGGCTGACAGCAGTCTGATTCCCTTTTCTGTACTTTCCCTCCAGTCATTTTATCTTCCTGGATCACTTGATATTAATGACAGACCAATGGATCAATGGAACGTGAGGCCACCTGTACTGTATCTTTGGAGCCATAAAGATTGGACTGATACACACAAGGTTATAGCCCAGGAGCATGGTCATGTTCCTAGCCAACGTGATGATCCAGTGATAGAAAAGAGGTTTGATGAAATTTCACCTGCTGATCATATTTTGGATGTTGATCATGGCGACAATATCATGCTGGGTTATGACCCTCCAAGGGTAGACAATGATCCTGAAGGTGGTCGGGCTTCAAGGAGCGAAGGTCGGGAAGAATACTTGTCTCATGGTAATCTTGCCTATGGGAATCATGTGGTACAAGAGCATAGCATAAGCAAGTCCGACAAGAGCATAACCAATTCAGACAAGACTTCACGGAAGAAGCGAACTGAAGGCAATGCCAGTAGAGGATGTGATGTGGTTTCACCAACCAACAAACAGGCTGTAAATGATGCTTATGACGAAGTGATGCAACAGAGTCAACAGAGAGTATGTAATAACAGACTGGCAGAGGAACTTAATAATCTGTCTACGCGGGTATCTCCACATGAGGTCAATGATCATGCTAATGAGAATTATGAGTCCACCTCTCGCTCACACAAGGCACGTGAAAGAGCCAGTCACGGGACTAGAAATCGAAATCGGTCAAGCTATGCTCGTTCCCGTTCTGATTACAGAGCAAGGAATTTTGAGGGGCATCTAAATAGCCCTCTGGCAGGCAGCCCCAGGAACTTCGAGTATAGATCTCATTTCAGGGATGAACAGCGTTCTAGGGAAACTGATATTAGGCAACAAATTCGTGCGTACGGGATTCAGGATCAAGATTATACTAGAAGTAGGCTTCAATCTGGTGATGATTCTGCTTTTGGCCCTATAGGAACTAACTTTGGTAAACTTGGTTCAGACCCCAGGTCATCTTACCTAAATACATCTACTATGCAACGATATGCACCTCGACTGGATGAATCGAACCATGTCGGGACAAGGACTTTACGGTCAGAACCATCAATAATTGGTAGAAACTTAGATCTTCATGTTCCGCCACAACCGGGATATAGAGACCCACCGCTGCAACCTGGATATGGGGGCCAACCGCTTCAACCTGGATATCTCTCACCACAACCTGGATATGGAGGCCCACCACCACGACCTGGATATGGAGGCCTGCCACAACAACCCGGATATGGAGGTTCTTCGATGGGTTTTATGCATCCTCACAATGCATATTCCCACTATAACTCAGCAGGGTGGCTCAATGAGTAGTTACAATTAGGACAATCTTTTTAGGTTTCCAGTTAACTTGCAGTATGTTGAATTTGTGAATGAGATATTCTGTATGGCCCTTTTAATATCTTCATAGAACAATTCTTGGCTAATCCTAAGCTTTTTGTGTTCGATGATTTCCCTTCTCTATAATAGTGGTGTTCATACGGTGTCTTTATCTGTCTTTATTTCACATAGTTGGGCAATTACTACAAGATGAATGAGGATCATCCATAGTTGGATCTTGTAAAATCGATAATACGTGTCAAATCCATTAGGCTATCTGTTTAAACCCTTGAGCCTTGAAAATTGGGAGTTTTTAACGTAAAAGGTCTTTTGGACATGTTCTTAATAAGTTCCGAAAAAAGTTCAAACTCCGGCTTGAGTTTAGCCCATAATATTGTTTTCTTTTCTTTTCCTTTTTGTTTATATATATATATATATATTTCTTCTTGAACATGGAATACACATTCTCTTTTTACACTCCTCAACCTCTAACTTTATGTTTAGATGGAGAGAAAATCAGGGGGGGGGGGGGGAGTATACTGGGAGGGAAAATTCTAAAAAATGGTAATGATTTTACCATTTTGGAGGTTTTCCTTTCTCATATTTGATCTCCCTATTTCCCCCTTATTTTTAGTTGCTTCCAAACATATCCCTAGTCTTCTTTCTCGTTTGCCATCGTCCCCTTGTCCTTGTGCTAGTCTTAATTTGCTGCACACTTTGCTAGGCACGGAGCAAAGGAAGACAATATTGGAAGCTAAAAGAGACGGGAGAAGAGAATAATGCATAACAAGTTTATACTAGTTCAAATCTAACGATTTTGCCCATCTTTAGCTACACAAGTTCTAATTGACTATTTGTTTTTATAAAAGGTGTTCTAAAAATTGTATGGGATCAAATAAATAGCTCTATGTACGAATCCAAAAATAGAATGTTTTGCCATCTTGCAAGGTTTATAGTAGAGTACTCAGGACAACTCTACGATTTAGTCTCAAGTCTTGTAACTTTCATTTTCATATTACCAAACTTGCAGTCTCTTCTAAAGACACTACAACTTAGGCGGTCTTAAGTCTTGTAACTTGCATTTCCATATTACCAAACTTGCAGCCTCTTCTAAAGACACTACAACTTAGGCACTCCCAATTTAGGAGTGATCATAATCACAATATTGGAACTCTTGCAAAGAGTGGATGCAACTTTGAAACACTCAAGGACGGAGTTTTTAACTCAAAAACAAAAAGTGGTCAGTTACCACGATGCAACTTATCAAGAAGATACTTTTCACTTTTTATTTTTACTTTTTTTTTTTTAACCATTTTGGAGATTAGGTTTTGGGATCAACTCGCAACAAGTGGTCAGTTACAACGATGCTGCCAACAAGGCTTTAGTGATACGAGTTTCCAAATGACAGTCAAATATTACAATTTTTCTGATATTTTTTTAAATTCGTTAGGTGCCACACCTGGCACCATAATCTTCACCATGGTATTAAAATATACATAAAAATTTTAAAATGGTGCAGAAGTGTCATGACTATTAAGTCAACTAACGTTGACTGTTTATCAAATATGTTAGGGAAAAAATGATACAAAAATATCTTTAAAGTTTTTTAAATGATACAAAAATGTCACGATCGTTAAGTCAACCAATGTTAACCGTTTAACAAACAATCCACTACAGGGTCTTGTGTATGACACAATGGCTGTTCCTCCTCAATGTCAATGCTGCCTCAGCCCTAGCCGCCTCATCCACTGTAGTATTCTTTGGTTTTTTTTTCTTGTTTCTTTGCCCAAAATCTTTGATAATATTCATCGATGGAAAAAATTTGAAAACAAAAAAACAAGGGTTGTGTAACTGTGGCATCTTGCAAAAGACTTGCAGTGGCAAATAGGGACCATTGGGAACAAAAACATTGCATAACATGTGAGGATTGCTTTTTAAACAGTCAACATTGGTTCACTTAACGGCTATGATATTGTTGAACCATTTTAGAAACTTCATATATATATTTACACCATTTTCTTGATTGACATGTTTATTAAATTATCAATGTTAGTTGACTTAATGACCATGTCATTTTTACTTTATTTTAAAAATCTTTGTATTGATTATAATGTGAGGCTAAATTTGCACTTTAAATCTTTAAACTTATATGAACTTTTTGTCAACAAACTTTTTCACATGTTAATTAATCTTGTTTTTTTTTTTAAAAAAAAAAAGAGGGTTCCATTTTCACCACTTTTTAAGAAATTGCCGTAATTTTTTTAAATGATTGGATTTCTTTATCACAAGTTGAACACAAGTATTGTATGTTTTATTCTCAACTAAAACTTTTTTAAAGTTCTCTTTAATTAAAATTTCAAATTTTTATTATCATAAATAACATTGCTTCTGAAAACATAATTTATTAATTAAAGCAAATAGAAATGGGAAAAAAATTTATTTTCTAATGCTCGTCCTCAAATTGGATATATTTCAACTTCGTCCTCTTCAATTTTGGGTTTATTTTGACCATTGTAGTACATTAAAGCGCACCTAATCGGGCCAATCAAAAAAAAAAAAAAAAAGCGCACCTAATCGGGCTGATATTTGTTTTAAAAAAACTGAGTTTCTGATTTTTTTTTTTTTTTAAATTCTTTGTTCTAAAGTTCAATAAACATAAGGAAAAAAAACCAGCATATTGATATATTAGGATGAGATTCCACATCTCAGTAACTACTGAAAGTTTCTATCGTACATAAGCAAACCATATATGATTTAAACAAATAATTGATTACATATATGTTTGTATATACCATAATCCTTATATAAAACAATTGCAATTTAATCATCACTATGTGAACCTATATTTTCATCACAACACGTAATATACAATTATGCAATATGCAACCACTCTTATATCACTATCCATCTTTATACCAGTGACTGGAGTCAAAAGCTAACACTGAATGATGGCATAACACGTGATAAAAGATCTCATCATACAAATTCCTCCTTATTCCAACCCATAAAAAATGCAACTACCATAATAGTTATATTCAATCACTAATAAATATAATATCATTAAAAGACAAGGTACAATAGATCATGTTTCTATTGGTATCAAATATCATTGCATATTCAAACATACCTAAAAGGAATCAATAATCCAACAATACATTAATCATAATAAAATTATTAACTATGTGAATGAATACAATGAGTTATAAAGAGATTTTCTTTTAACATTATTTACTTGAAAATTTACAATACATACACATAGGCATATAATTCAGTCTATTTTTTTAAAATAAAATATAGTTATTCACAGTCATACACAATCCATAACTATATGGAAGAATATTCGAAGTTACCTGTTACTCTCTAACTTACAGATAATCACACAAGATTTACTCTAAAGCTCTCAATGAGAGTGTACAAAATCACAAATGTAAATATTTATTAATATATTAATTAAAACTACCCTAAAGTTGCTCTATGGTTACTACTCGCAAGCTACTTAAAACCTTGAAAGTATCCTCTGCATATAGTATATTCACATTAGTTCAATTCAGCTGTTTTATTAAGCTTCAACATTGTTGAGGAATGAATATTTTTTGTACAAGATATAAAAGATTTAAAAACATCAATTTATTGTACTATATATATAAATAAATATATTGTGTATAACTAAGTTAATATATATGTGTGCTTGTGTGTGTAGTAATTACTAGGGTAGTTGGAAGGAATAGACGCCAGAGTCACAAATTAAAGTCTTAAATATATATATATATATATATATATTTTAATAAGAGAGGATAAGGTCACTTGATGGGATATAGATACCATAAAGTACAAGATGTAGTAAAGGAGAAAATGCCCTACAAAATGAGTGAAATGAGTGAAGAAATAGAACGAAGGTCAAACTATTTGATGAGTGCATAGAAAGAAGAGAGAAGATTTTGGTAGATTTCAATAGAAAAAATATATATAATTATAGTATAAGACCCAAATCTGAAAGTGAGATAGAAAAACTAACACATTGCGGTCATAAACCCACGGTGCAAGAACCCAAAAAAAAGGGAAAACCCAAAAGAAAGTAAATAAAGTATACATTTATATAAACTAAAACAGTCTCATCGATGAAGTATTGTGGGTTATATTGGCCAAAAAAAAAAGTATTATGGGTTATGAAAAGATTATATATGTATATATACATATAGCAACAGAAATGGAGAAAAAGTGTGTTGAGTGGGAAGCTTTACCCCCTTTTTTTTATATAATATGTATATATATACTCGAACACAGTATCAAAGTAGGGAGGTGGGGTCAAGATTTTGGTTTTGAAAATAAACAAATAAACAATTACATAAGATACACCTAGAAAGATGAAGGGTCAACGCAAGTAAAAAAAATAAAAGGAAAGTATACACTCCATAGTCATACACAATAGGAAAGAGTGTGGGTGTCATAGATATATACACACAAACACACGTGCACACAGGAACACATAAAGGATGAGAGGTGGGAAATAGGTACACGCACATTAGGCTGATGGAGTAGGGATGAAAAATCTGTCAGGACAAGATATAAGCTAAAACAATGGAGGATAATGAAAAATAAAAGTCGAGAGACACTGGACAAAAAGAAGGAAGGAGTGTGAACAAAGACAACTTATATAGGAGTACACGTAGGGAAGGGTTTGACTCCTCCCCTAAAAATAATAATAATTTTTTAGAAAATAATAAATAAATAATATGGTGGCAATATTTAGACTGCTCCTTTTTTGTTTCATATTACTTATTTCAATAATAAGATGTATTCTCACACACATACCCATATATTTAAAATAATTATTTTAAGAAGATATTTCATTTATACTTTTTTTTCTTTTATTTTGTATATATAGAATGAAATTGTAGAACTAGTTCCTCCTTTTAAATTATTATTTTATTATATACCCCTTGCATATATAAATTCTAGGCTACCACTAATTCTAAGTGCTATAAATATAAATAAAGGATGTTATAATTCTTACCTCTTGAAAAGAATTTTATCCTCAAAATTCAGCATATAAATTAACATCTAAATAAATTCTCTTATTTCATCTTTACTTGGTGCTCCTAAATAACATCACTTACCTCACCTCCCACATTGCCTCAAATATTACCGCCCCCCCCCCCCCCCCCCCCAAACAAAATTCACATGTCATGCGTCCACCGCTGCTCTACTTTGATTTAAATCAATGCCTAGTTTGTCCATGCTCAACTTAGTGTAAATTACCGTTGTTACGTCAATTAAAAGATGTAACCACCCATACTACTAGTTATACTTCAATGTACATACCTAAATCAATTTGAATCCTTCTTTTCCAACTCATTTGTGGTAATTTTGTATTATGCGGCTTTATTTAATAGTTTCGTGCCCATATTAATGCCATCTGAGAATATATATTTGGGAGAATCACTCTTAGATCCCAAGCAAACAACATATTACACACAGAAGAGTTGTAAATAGGGACTTTTCTAATAATATATTGTTTGCTTGGGATCTAAAAGTGATTCTCCCTATATATTTCCGGCTAAAAGTTTATAATCATCCACTATATTTTTTTTCTTCAAATTGACATCCCTAATCCCAAGAAACCACCTACTCCAAAACTCAATCCAATATCTGCTATCCAATATTTAATCACAAACAACAGGTCAATGAAAAAAAAAATTCTATATTACCATTACTACTACACACTCAATCAACATCTTATTCTTTTCTTTTTCTTTTTTTTTACATTTTTCAGTGAATGTAAAAGTCTATAAGCGTCTTGATATTTTGAAAAGAAACCTCCTTACGCATAAGAATTTTCATGCTTCAAAACTTTTCTAAATGAAACTTTGACATCTCCCACGGTAAAATAATCACGGGCAATTACATGCATAATAAATAGTAATATAATTATATTTAGAATGCATGAACTTGTTACATTTAACCACAAACAACAGGTCAAAACTTGAATTTTTTTTTTGGCAAACTACATTTCAATTTTTTTTTTGTTGGTAAACCTCGTTGCAAAATTTTTTCTCTTGAGTCTACAGAAAACTTTTAGTTCACAACTTTTTTTAAGAAGGGGAAAAAATACTTTGACTAAAAGTTTATGTTTGACTCAAGATGTGAATAGACTCCTAACAATATATGAAGTTCTAGCCGTTCATGATAATTTCAAAACTCTAGGAAAGATATATGCTCATTGCATATATCATTAATTAAAATATGATTCACAACAAATTTTCATTTATAATAAAAATTTTGGAAATCAAAATATATCATATATTTAGAATTTGCATTTCAAACACTCATAAAAACCAAATATTTACCACTTCATCGGTTCACCTCTTTATCTTCTTTTCTAAAAAATCATTAGAAGAGCAATATTGTATCATCCCTCATACCCCAATGCATCCTTAATTACAAGGTCAATCATTCATACACTCACTCATCAACTCTTAATTATAATAGCCATCATACTTTGCTTCACAATATAAATCTCCATCTAGGGATTCTTTTTTTTTTTTATGGTTTATGCAATGGACCATTTTTGGTCTTCGGTGCACCCACCTTCCAGGTATCCGGCGTTAACCTGAAGGCCAACGCCGGATTTACCGACATGGTGTAGGATAGGTAAGCACAGCGGAAGAATTTAAAAAAATTTTCACCGATCCTAATCGAGGATCTATCAACGGCGTTTAAACCAAGTTGGAAGGATTCATACCTTTTTGATGATTCAGAGTTTTCACGATCTCTAGGAGCCAACACGTCAGGTCCGCTCCCTCTACCGGTATCCATACGAATGCTCTCCAACCGAGACTGCGTGCTAGCGCCTCTAATGTCTCCAAGGGTTTAACTTGCGGCTCTCAATTCTGATGTACCCTGAGTCTATCAGCTCTATCAAGTTTATAACCCATGAGGGTTATTTTCAAATTTCAAAATTAATCATCATTAATTTCAAAATTAATTAACAATTAATTATCTTGATGAGCTAATTAAATAAATTCAGTTTAAATTAAATCTGTCCAACAGTTTTAATTTAACCTATTTATTTAATCTAAATAAAGAGCCATTAGATTTAATTTATCTTCATAAATTAAATCTGAGATACTATATCTCTATCATGTGAGTTATTAAATTTAATATATCTTAATAAATTAAATTTAAAACCAACACAATATAATAATATCATATAATATATATATACATATATATATATATATAATATTTTGAAAATATATATATCTATATAATATTATTAATGAATTTTATATTATATATATACAAATATAAAATTCATCCACCCTAAATCAAACATTATCTCGTGTTGGGCCATTCTTGTGTGCGACCCTGTAGGCCCATATGAAGTTGGCAGTAGGCCAATAACTACACTAACCCAAAAGTCGCAAGCGGCCTCTAGTAAGACATTACGACTACCCAATTCATATGAGGATCGTTATCACGATGCAACCTGTCATACAACCATGTCACGTCCCTTTTGTCACACGATATATCGATCAAGGATAAGGCATGGAAAATGTCATCCTCTTGTTCCTGACCATTACTTTCTCGATTCCTGAGTAGCCTGATAACAGAGACAGAAACTCCTTTCATCATAGTATGGCCATACATTTCTCAGACTCACTCATCGAGGGACCCAGTAATATCTCTCTACTAATGTGAGGGACAAATTCCATCTTGATCATTCATATTCCTCTACATGAAAAACTACCAAGCCCGATCGTAGCCTTTATCATCACCCGGTCAAAAGTGACTTTTGACTAGTTCAAAGCTTAGCAACTCTCATGTAGGAATCCATGATGACCTCAGGTCTAAGGGCATTGTGACGTGGTTATACATGAGAAAAGCTTATGACTTGATCCATGTAGCTTTCTCATAGTGGGTCGGTCCAACACCTTGTACTCTTACAAGTGCCTAAGACTTTGATTCGTATCTCCATATCTTATCAAAGTCATACTGGTCTTGTTTCATCTCTGCTCCCGCATAGATGACCGACCAGGGACATTTTAGGACAATCTTTATGAATTATCCAAGGATACAATTATCACAGTTAACATGCAAATAATATGATAACAGAATGGAGAAATTTCATTAAAATAATAATGTTTAAAGTACAATGATTGGCCCTTAGGGCACAATTTCCAACACATGGGCCCCCGACAACCGACTAGTCCTGGCATCCCCAATTTGATAGGCCCGACAGGAATTCACCTCTTTGAGGCGCCCTAGGGGAGAGAGCTCCCAACGGAAATTCTCTACACCTTCCTTTTCCTGGGATCGAACCCAGGAACGGATTGATGTGGCGCAGATGCCTACCCATCTGCGCCAACTTCCGTTGGTTCCATCTAGGGATTCTCTTTCTTATACCAACACTAATAATAAATATTTCACTTACAGCCTCTAATCATCTTATTCTATCCCTTAGGTTTTATCATCAGTCTATTTAGTCATATTTTTATTGTATTAAAATTCGTTAAGTATATTTTATATACTTGCATGATCACAACCTACACACTAGTTTCTAACCATTAATCAATTCTGCCATCACCTCTATCATTGCTCTTATACCTTGGTATTTATCTCCATCATTACTAGAACGAACCATATTTTAAAGATACATCTTCTCAAAGGGTTCTTTCCAAGAACATTCTAAAAGTTAGCTAATTTTCCAACAACCAATGATAATACAACTTTCTTCTTCTTTTTTCATGCAACCAAATATTTAGTTAATTATTTTAATGAGCAAATTTTTTTTCATAGCATATCACAAAACAAAGTATGGAACACAATTTATAATCAATGATTCACAATAGAACAACCTAAATTCTTAACAACCAAAAACATTTACAATTACTTCTTCACTTTATAAATATTAACCTATCTTTGTATTGATTCAATACAATTCTAAAACTCAAAAGCCTAGGAGTCAAAAAAACCACCTCCATCCTCATAGACTCTCACAAGCATATGGACATATGAAAAATAATTATCTACATTTATAAAGCTTCTATTTAATTACATTAATTTTTTTCCCCACAAATGAGTGCTAATTCTATGACCTCATAACTTATCCTCAAAGGTTTAATCTCACCTTTAATTTGCATCTCCTCACTAATTAATATTTACAAACATCTAAATGAATTTTCTTAGTCATCAATTCCGTAGATCCTTTGTGAGCTTTGACACTAATCTTGCTTGACCGAAATTCCTATACACTACCTAATCTCGTTTAATTGCTAATAACTAAAAGTATTAATCATTTCTGATTCTCTCTTTCTTCTACTTAGTCAATATATACAATCACTAACTCTCTACCTTAAGAAAATGAAGTAATAAAAAAATCTATTTACCTAATTGTTACGATTGTTTACTTAATTTGAAGGCTGATTGTGCTATATAATATAATTTGCTACTTCTTAAAACGCTTAGCTAACAATAATAGATTAATCTTCTACTTCTCTTAGTAAAATATATACCTACTCACAAGTCTCGCACAACTTTGAAATTCAAGCCTAAGGTTCTAACAAACCTGTAAGTAGTGCTTAGTAGAACATGAGTTATTTCAAAAAAGCAAAGGTAGAAAGCAAGAGAAATACATTTTTATTTATTTATTTCTTCTTCGAGTTATAAATTTATAACTAATTATTCTATCTTCATAATTTATCTACAATGGGACTTTTGCTCTCTTTTTTTAAGTAGTAGAGGGAAGATAAAGAAATTGCTTATCATTTTGACCTTCTACTATATTTCTATGATACTCACAATATTTCCTTAACCATGTAACTTTTAACATTCTCATGTCTAAACATGTTTATTGAGCAGTGTGCATGTTAGATCATATATAGTCAATGCTAGCTTTACACAAAAACCACTAAATAATAAAAGCACATGTTCTGCTTTTATTTTGCTAAACACATATAGTTTCCTAAACCATGAAACAATTAAACCTTGCTTCCTACCTTGTAGCACAAACTATGTAATGAAATAACAGCCTACTGCCAAAGTTAATCTATGATCGGTCATATTAACATCTATGCATTGGCGAACGATCCACAAAGGAGCTTCCACTTTAAGTTGAAAACTAAATAACCATAGCCACTCACCTATAGAGTCAATATAATGTTCTCATAAGTTTTGAAGAAACACCAAATAAAAACAATTTCGAAGTTTAAATGGAAATAGAAATAATATTGTGACTCTTTTTTGAGTTTAGGAAAGCACAGGTTACTAATAAAAATTGTGTAGGGAGTATTTCAAAGTTCAATGCAAAAGAAACTGGCAACACATTGCCAGCATAGTATACATTGGGTTTTGCAAATTATCGAAGTGTTTTTCTCTCAAAGTAGCAAAATTTAGAATTGTTGTCACCCAAAAAAAATAGAATAGCTGGTAGTCCGATCTTGACAGCCATAAGTGAAAGAGATTACCAAGTGGGTACCTTTCAAGTGACAAAGCATATTAGTTTATGGTCTACAAAATTCATAAAATAGATAGCAACTGCTTAGCATGAAAGAGAAACAAAAAATGTTTCAACATGAGTTGTAGCACAGAGGTTCTTTGACAAATAGAAAGGCAGATAGACGTAGAAACTCTTTTAACATGCCATTATTACAAATATAGAAAAAGAATTAAAATATAGTAAGAGAGGATAAGAATAGTATATGAAGATGAGATTGAATAGTTGATGCTGAAAATTTGTAGTATATGAAGAATGCAGTACATAAAAAAGAATATGAAGAAGAGATTTACGGGGACAGAAAAGGACAAAGCATTGTATGGAAACATAATCTGCAAGAGTTATTAAACGCAAAAGATTATAATAGCTTTCATTTAGTTGGAAAAGGAAAGATTCAAAAAACACAAAAGAGTATGGTCCTTGGATGATATTGGTTAGGAAATAAAAGCAAAAGGTAATGTGCATCCTATTCTGAAAAAAGGTAATGACATTTGTACATATTTCAAATGCTCAATAGTCAAATTAAAAATCACCATATGCAAATGTCTTCCTTGGACTGCTTGTGTAACCCCCGTTACGATCAAGGCTGAGATTAAGCATTTAAACATGTTTAATAATGGAATGAGAGATCCGGAATAAAAAAAAACTTTTTACAACACTTGTACAAATAGATCTCCATTCATTTCGTTCATAAAAAAAATCGTCTTGTTCGGTCTATTACATATACAATATCAGAGTATTAGCAAATTCCCTACGTTCACCCGGGATAATAACATTAATCCAAAATATTGTTCAGGGCATCACTGTAATATCCCGAATTTTGGGATTGGAGGCTTAAGAATAAGTCTAAATTAAGTAGACTGCTAAGCCCCAGTTTAGTAGATGTCCTAAATCTATTTTCTAATGTTTCTTATATCTTTGGGGTATTTTGAAAGTAAAATGGTGAATTTTGGAGAATATAATTATGTTTTCGGTGAAATCGCTTATAAGGTAGTGAGCTTGTCATGTGATTTTGAATGATCAAATGATAAGCAAAAATTATGAACTTTTACAACATGAAAGTAGACATCCTACGCTTTAATTTGATAGGTCATATGACTCAATAAGAGATATATACAAAAAGATATGAATTTTTGAATTCAGCCCAGAAAAACTATGAAATTTCTGGAACAATATGCAAATATTGAAATTCTGGAAATTTTGTGATTCCATTCAGTAAAATTATATATTTTTCCTTGAAACTAGACTCAATAAGGGTTCTATAGGCTTTGGAATCACTCCAATTCGATTTTTCTAGAATTAGTTATGATTTTTTAAAGTTTAGACATAAATCTACCAGAATTTTGTAAAAATCCGAAAATTGGGAAATTATCAAATAAATGAAATAGGATATTAGATATTAAAATAAAAAGAGATCATCTCCTTCCAACAGTCATAACTGACGCCATTTTCATTTTTAGAGAGAGAGAAGAGTTGAGATTCTTAGAGAGAGAAGGAGAGGAAAAAGCTTACAAAGGTAAGTGATTTCTTCGGTAAATCGGTTCCAAATGCGTATAACTCCGTTCCTAAGCTTCCTTTGCATACAATTTAAGGTTTGGAAGCTCATCTTTTGGTGTTTCAAGGGTTAGGATTCAGCCATATTGAGAAAAAGCTAGTGGGAGCTTGAGGTAACTTCCAAACCTTCATATATTGGCTATTCTAGCTGCTGTGGGCAATTTAATCGGTGAAATTTCGCCGGATTGCCATTGGTTTTAATTTTTGGAAATGGGTTGGCCTAGAGGTTATGCTGCCCAAATTGGTACTAAATGTTAGTTGTAACCTAATGAAATAGTCAATAAAGTGGTTAGGAGTAGAATGGAACGTGTTTACGGAGCCGAAACCAAAAAACCCCGATTTTCCCCGGAAAATCCATATATTTCGGTTAGGGCTGTAAATGGGCCTTAGAGTTGGATTTTCAATGATTTGATGATTCCATTGGGTTTGGGAGGGAAAATTAGGTGGGGTTACAGTTGGGCACTTTTTCAAAAAAGGCCGAGAAAGCATAATTACGAAAATGCACCTAAAACACTGAAATAAGGGCTGCCAAGGGCAATTTCATCTTTTGACAGTGAATTTGGTAATTCTGAGTCTGGAAATCGATTCCTTGGGTGAAAATATGTGAGGATAGCCTGGGTTAGAATTTCGAGAAAAGTACAGCCAGACCGAGTACGATGGGCCGAGTCCCCGGGGGTATTTTAGTAAATTTTCAAGATAGACTCATATAACCCCTAGAAACACTATGGAATTGTCTAAATGGTACATTTGACATTGTAGGATCGAATATGGAGCCCCGAGCTGTTGGCACGCAAATCGAGGTAAAGGTTAAGGTATGGGACTACCTTACTGGCATGTATTTGATATCTTTGCTTGTGTAGTGACGTATGTGATTGCTTTACTTGATTGCGTATAGCATATTTGAATAAATGAAGCTCTGTTTCTGTTTTCGCTGCGGCCATAGTCTTGTTATATGAAATATTGAGCATGCAGAAATGTCATTATGGGGCATACATCTGATAAAGCTAACATGTCATACACATAGCATCAATCATGCATGCATTATGGTATCTGTTTCCTATAGAGATTCTCTCGAATCTCACCCATCCCCTACCAATAATTTAGACAGGAGACGACAGAAGATATGCAAACAACAATACATAGTACCGTACGAGGGATTACAGTAGTGTAACGAAGACGGGAAGAAGTCTCCGTTTCACTGGGATGAGTTTAGACACCCTAGTAGCCTTGTGTGGCTACCTTAATCTTAAGTATCATGTACAAACCTCTATGGGGAATTTATGTAATCATGCACTTATTATCAGTATATTTATGTTATTCCTGTGTTGCCTACTGAACCACAAATCGTTTTCCGCAAATACTCTGAAAAAGGTTGAAATTAAGATAAGGGTGTGACAATCACTGCCTGTCTTAGTATCCATACAGGAGATTACACAAAACTATAATGCTATGATCTATTCAATATATATACATTTATCCAAAATGATAATCAGTTCAATATAAAACCAAAATATCTAACTAAGACTACCGCCGGCAGTGCTAATCGCCCTTATCCACTTGCTTGTTCCTCGATCCGCTTGCCCTATCTAGATATGTTATTTGGAAAGAATGAGATTCTAGAGAATCCCAGTAGCAACAGTTTATGAATATGATGCATATATACAAAGCAAGTAAACATATATCATAATGCAGCAATCAACATTTGAGGCCGGGCACACTGCCACGTCCCTTTCACTGTATACAAGGTCAGGCTTTCGCTACCTCCCCTCGCTATATCTGTATTCAAGGCCAGGTTTCCGCCACGTCCTATCAACTGTATCTATATTCGAAATCGGGCTTACGCCACATTCCTTTCACTGTATCTGTATTCAAGGCTGGGCTTTTGCCACGTCCCCTCACTATATTCAATGAATAATACATACAAGCAATGCAATATACATAATATAGGATAAAGTGTCACTACCTTGGTCTTTCCGTTCTTGAGCAGGTACATGCCTTCTATGCTCCGGGCAAATATCAAATTCTAAATTCATAATTAAGGACGATACGTCACCACTTATTCTAATACTCAATAACTTCACAATACTTAATTTGGTTATCATTAATGTCTCTTTAACACTCATATATGCCTCTAATAAAAGCCCTAAAGGGTTGGAAGAATTATCCCAGGGATCCCCTTTTAGAAGCACAAACACTGACATTTTTCACTATTTCACTCGAGTGAATATGGCCTCACTCAAGTGATGGGGCACTGACACTCGAGTGAAGACGGCCTCACTCGAGCGGTGGTATGGTCTGCACTCAGGTACCAGGGAGTGAAGGATAACTAGTGAGTACCCAAGAGCACAAGAACTTTTCAAGATAGGGACACTCGAGCACATTGGACCTCACTCGAGTGATAGCCAAATGCTTCACTTGAGCACTAGAGAGTGAAGTCCAAGAAGTGAGAACCCGAGAGCAAATGGAATTTCAAAGAAAGAGGAGCACTCGAGTACTAGCCTTTGCACTCAAGTGATACTAAATGCTTGCGGGTGTAAAGACACACTCTTACTCTTTTGCAGAAGTGAAACACTGAAACTGAAGGGAAAACGAAGAATTTCACTGAATCACTCGAGTGGAACTCAATCACACCCGAGTGATGTTCATCCCTCACTCAAGTGAGCCTTAGATTACTCGAGTGACCGTATCAGAACCCAGAAAATGCAGACAAAATGACAGTTTTTCAGAATTTTTACCAAAGGCTACCAATGGACCCAAAACCTCAACCAAAGCTATCATCACACAAAAACACTCAAGGAATCCAATGGACATGTCAAAACCACCAAAATCCTATTCCACTATCATGCTCTGGTCTTGGACAACATTAAACACTAAAATTCCAAAATCACTAAACTCAACCATTCAATTCCCAATCAATCCTATCTATCCATACACATTCCAAATATACCATTCCCATACCAATAACATGCCAAATGTCCAATGATCATCATTTTTCGAAAATGGCCAATAAATCCCAGAAATTCAAAACTACTCCATTTGGCACAAAACTTAGATAGATAGGTTGATTTCACTTACCTCTTCAACTTTTCTAAAAGGACTTCTTGATCCTTCAACTTTCACAATCTCTTGAAATCACAAACCAACACCAATAGACAAGCTATAACCATCAAAATAAAAATCTCATTACTCAAGGAACAACTTTAATGAATGGAATTTGAGCATTAGAGATCATTTCCCCTACCTTTTAAACTTTTCTTCCTTCCTCTTTGAGCAACAATGGCTGACGAAGAGAGGGAGAGAGAAAATGAGAGATGAGCTTGGAGAAGAAGGAAAAATGATTGCACTCCCTTCCCCATACCAGTTTCAATGCACAAAGAGGGAGGAGAGGAGAGAGAAAACATTAAAAAATTCATTTGAATTTTCCCACCAATCCCTTTACATGTGATTTTGTCAAGTGTCCACTCCTCATTGGCTCACATACAATAAGTCAACAATTAACTTATCTAATCCATCCATTAGCCATTTAATCACATATCTCATTTTCTCTTAGTTAGAAATTAATTTCCTATTAATCACCAACTTATGACCAATAATTCCATTCTTTCAATTTTCCACTAATTATGACATATTAATTAATAGTCACAAATACATATTAATTCAATATTAATTCAACTTTAATCTACGATTATATTCTCAATAATCCTCATTAGCCCTTAATCAAAATTTAGGATGTTACAGCTTGCTTCTCTCTTCTACAAAACATACAGCCCATTGTTGGAAAAGGAAAGATTAAAACAAACACAAAAGAGTATGGTCCTTGGATGATATTGATTAGGAAATAAAAGCAAAAGGTAATGTGCATCCTATTCTGAAAAAAGGTAATGAGGAAAAAGGTCCATTTGTACATATTTTAAATGCTCAATAGTTAAATTAAAAATCACCAACTTCAAATATCTTCCTTAGACTGCTTGCTTCTCCCTTCTACAAAACCTACAACCCATTGTCAGAAAGACAACCCCACCCCTGACAACTTCAATCCAGAACCAAAGTATTGGAATTAAAAAATAAAGCATATTATTAGAGTAGAAAAAATTTAGAGAAGCCAGAAAATCAACACCAATCATATGCCATAAAATCATAGTAGAACAAAAACTTTCATGACCATTTTGCAATGACGAGGAAGAGAGAGAACTGTGAAGATGGGGAATCCTAATTAATCGGTAGGTATGAAAGAGATTGTGAGGAAGAACTCGCAAGTTGGGTTTAGTTACTTGCAAATAAAAGAGAATAATCATTCCCGTGTTTAGCAATACCAACTGAAGATCTCCCTTCAAAACCATCGGCAAGCAGTATCAACCTCTGCTCCTCTGTCCCTATATCTCCCCCTAACTCCTGCATCAGTGAAGATGAGGGTCATTGTGAGAAGGCACTTCTAATGACTGAGAGAGAGTGGGAGGAAGACAGGATACCTTATTGTGAAGCAAGCACAATGGAGGATGAAACTAAGGAAGAAGAGAGTGAGGAGGAAAGGGCCTTGGGGAAAGGAAAAGGGAACTTAAGAGAGAGGAGAGAGAAATAAAGGTTTTTTTTATTGGTCCCTGCCTTCAATGACCATACCTTTACATAAGCAATTAATATGGGCACAATTTGAATATTAGTTACGACCGCAAAATCCAAGGCATGGATTTCAATTTTGCCCACGAAGCCAGATGCTAGGTTGAGAATAAGCTCTTTTTGAGATCCATTGAATTGGCCCCGCGGCCCAACGAACTTTTAATCCCAAATCCGGGTTCAACGAAACCCAATGCATAGGAGATGTGGCTTATGAACGGTAAAATGAGTGTGGAGCCATCTATAAGCCGAATTTGGGATCAGCTAAATGGAATAGTATTTAATGATATATTGATTCATAGTAATGGATATAATTAATAACTGTGTATGCCTTAGCTCATTAAAACATTTAAAGTCACATAAAGATAGTAAACAACTAAAATTGGGTTTTCCCTATAATTTAAAATCTAGCCCCTCAATATTTGGATAATATCAGGCATGAGAAGGAGTTTAGATCTTATAAATCGTTTCTAGAATAATTGCTTGATTCGTGGTATAAGTTACTTAGGATGTAATTAATACTTATTTATCAATTTTATTTTGATAGTTAGTGTTTAAATATGACTTCTTATATTTTTCTTTCTCCATTCAAACTTTCATTAATATGGGTACAGATGGATTTTTCTTAATTAAAAACAAATTTAATGAATTAATTAAACTTTTTTTCCAAAATTAATTACTATTTTTAAGTTTTGATAAATTAGTTAAAATGAAAATAACGGGAGGAGTAATAAATAATTAAGTGTTCGTCTGTGATAGCTTATTTTTAAATAATAAGTGCTTATAAATCGTAATTTATAGTATACGAGATAAGTATGTAAGAGGAGTTTTATCTCAACTTACATAATAAATGCTTATTAACTTTCAATAAGTAATACCAAACACACAATGATTGTTGCTCGACGGAGCAGAAGCCCGTTGCCCACACACACAGAGTGGGGTGTGTTTGGAACAGCGATTGTCAATTGGGCTTATTTTAATTGGGCTTGTTGTGATATTGCTTTTGATAAAAGCTAAATTATGTAATGTGATTTGTGTTTGGATTGGCGATTGTCAATTGGGCTTTTGCAAAAATAAAAAATTTGGTGTGTTTGGAACAGCGATTGTCAATTGGGCTTTTGTGATAATAATAAAAGAGAAATGTAATTAAAAATTATAAAAAATTTATAATAGTTTAAGTTGGGAAATTAGACAATTAAAAAATGCACAATCTGATTAGAAAAATATTACATAACCAATTGGATCACATGTTTCGTACAATTTGATCTCTAATTGAGTGACGAATTTGATTCATTTCAGAGGAAGATCGCCTGCCATAATTTGTCGTGGAAGATTGTTCAGCTACACTATTATTATCTACCAAAAATATTTTAAGGGGTTAAAAACACTCAAAAAATATTTTTTGAGTGGGTACAACTTAAAAGTGGGTAAAATTGTAATCAGTCTGATAACACGCTAGGTAATGGATACAACTAGAAAAATATTTTAAGGTTTAAAAACATTCAATGTCAGAACTCATGAGAACTCGGATATGCGAGCCCCACCTCCATTGCATTTCTGTTCATTCTTGATAAGCTGGTGGGTCCCATAGAAGTTGAAGTTCATGATAATTCACATGAAAGAGAAACCTAGGTGGGTCCCACAAATTTATAAAAGCCCAATTGCAAAAGCTCAAAGCTCCTATTTGTGGCTTTTATAAAAGCCCAATTGCAAAAGCTCAAAGCTCAAAAGTCCAATCCCTAATCTAACCAACCAAACATGAAAAAAAAAATCATTGCCAGCAGTTGGGCTTTTGAAGCTCCAATTGGGCTTAAGGCCTTCCAAAAGTTGCATCCAAACACACACACACTCTGCCAGTGCGCTTTCGCCGTTTCTCTTTGCCATTTTCTCATCTTCAGGTCTTCACGCCTTGCCTTTCTATCTGCTGCTATTCTTCTGTAGTTCTGTTGCCATGTTTGTCTATAGGGTTTTCTCCCGAATTTCCAGGAATGTTTGCCGGAGCTACAGGTTTCTCCCTGCATCACAATCATCACAACATCTTCCTTCCCACGGTCTTCAATCCCCCGGCAATGTAAGTTTCTAGAATCGGCAGAAATGCTGATCTTTGTACTTTTGTTTTTAAAGGTTTTCGTAGGGTTTTCGGATTACTGTAAATCTATGTTGCTGTTCTCAAATAAAGTCAGAGTGGTTTCTAGCGATTTTTATTCCCTTGTTTTTTCATCTCCCAATGAGGTACGATCGTAGAATCCGGTGAAAAATGTAATTACGCTCACTTTTTGTCCAGAGGGGTTTTAGGATTTACACAAAAAGTGATATTCTATTCTTAATTCCGATTCAGTTTTCATTGTGCGCTAAGATAATTTGGTGCCTCTTTTGCGTTTCGTGTAGCCAGTACAATAATAGCCGATTGCTCAGTTTCAAAGTTCATTCATTTTTATTTGTGTGGAATTTAAATTCACAAATGATCGGTAGCAGACTTGCTATTGTATGGTTAAATATATGTTGATAGGCATCTTTATCTTCCTGCTTCCAGTTTTGTCTGTCCCCTCTGGTCAGAATAGTATTAAAATGTAACAGCATACAAATAGTTTAGATTTTATATTTTAGTTTATATCTCTTCTTTACGTTTCGGCTTGATATATTTGACTTTGGACCTAGTCAAATTGTGAGAAAGAAGCAGCATCAGTGAACTCTTCAATTTGACACATATGTACCACTGCTCGTAGTTGAATGCAACAAATTGTTGCTGAGCTATTTATCTGAATACATCAGGTCTTCAAGTTCTTCTTTACTTATTTTTGTTTGACCCCCATTTTTAAGTGTTTTAAGAATTGTAATTTGTTATTGGGTTAATGAATAAAACTGCCTTTTATTCATGAAGAGGTAGCAAGTCCCCTAAATTTTCTGTTTCTCTAGCTTCTCTACTGTTAGTGATTGTATAAAAATGCAATGTATAATTATTGGTGTCTGATGTAGACTTGCTAGCATGAGAAACTAAGTCCTATATTAAGTAGGATGGGATGTTCAATGGGGGTATTTAAGTCAGTTGGTTCTCCCACTTTAACGGATAGCTTTTGTTGTAGGGCTCCCATCCACTTAGGTAGCCATTAAAGTCCTATTCTTCCTGATCCAAATCTTCTCGAACATTCTTTATATTATAAATAACTGCCAATGACCAAATTCTCATTAATTGCATGATTTCTGATATTCCAGCTGATTCCAGTTCCAATCAACTTGTTCTATTTGACAATAAATGCATCCTCAACTCCAAGAGCTTTATTTTTTTCAGCCTCTGACTCAACAAAAGCAAGTGAAGAAGCAAAAGCTAGTGTTGGGACTGAAAGCTCTGGTCAGGCTGAAGCTACAAAACAGACCAATGGAACTGGTTTTATTTTAGAATCTGTCCCAATCTCTTAAATAAAAGAAGGGAGTTACTAAATGAGCTACTTTTTCATATTCAGGCTTAGGAAGTGAAGTGGATTTCTCCAGGGATGGAAGAGAGTTTGTTGTGGAGGTCTATATTCTTGACTTCTTGTTTTGCACTTAAAATGTCTTCCTCTAAAATATTTCCTTCAACTTTGTGCTTCGTGGTTCCAAATATGCTACAGAATTTTGCAAAGGGCTTGCTAGATGTGGTGGATGATCTGAGAAGGATATCATTTCTTGGAAATGACAAGTTTTCAAGCATTGATGCTTCTAAAGGATTAGATGGAGCAGTTCAACTCCTGAAAAGACTTCATCGATGTCTTGAAGGGGCTGAGAAGCAAATTGATGAGGTAGCATATTTTGAATTTGTTCTTTTTAAGTGCGTGCTACATCTTCATATAGCTCTAGCAATATTGCGCATCACGTGTTATAGTATTTTGGATTTTGGATCCCCTTTCTGTGAGTTCCCTACATGGTATTGATAACTATGATCTAATATTCATTGATATTTGTAGATTGATATAATCAGAAACTATACAATGTATTCATATATTGAACTAAGAGGATTTACATGGTATTTATAGGAGAAAAACAGAGACAGACATTGAGCAATTCACGAAGAGTGGTTGAATGAGATGTCAACCAACTCATGCCACCGAATAGCTTCTTCAATAATATCATGCCACCAATCTAATTCTATGTTCATAAAACTCCCTCTCAAGTTGGAGCATAGATGTTAATCAAGCCCAACTTGTTACAAAGATAATCAACACGAATTCCATTTAAGGCCTTAGTTAGAAAATCTCCCAATTGGTCACTAGATGGCACATGCCCTGTAGAAATAAAATTCTCCTTGATTTTATCGTGTACAAAGTGACAGTCAATTTCAATGTGTTTTGTACGTTCATGAAACACAGAATTAGAAGCTATGTGTAGAACAACTTTATTTTCACACCATAGTTTCGCTGGCAATGAAGTAACAAGACCGACTTCCTTCATTAATTAATGAATCCACACAATTTCCTGTATTGACTAAGCCATGGCTCTATACTCGGCTTCTGCACTTGACTTAGATACCACATCCTACTTCTTGCTTTTCCAAGACACCAAGTTTCCACCTACAAACACACAATATCTTGTGGCGGATCTCCTGGTAGATTTTGACCCAGCAAAATCCACATCACAATAACATTCAATCCCGGCGTGCCCATGATTTCTGTAGAGTATACCACGACCAGGTGAGCCCTTCAAATATTGTAAAACATGCTCTAAAGCTTCCCATTGTGCAATAGTTGGCTTGGTATAAATTGACTAAGCACACTAACTGGAAAAGTCACATCAGGGCGAGTCACCGTGAGATAGTTCAATTTCCCAATCAGTCTACGATATCTCTCAGGATACGCAAATGGCTTGATTTTCTCTGGATCAACCCTTTTCCTCACATTCTCAGGGAGCTCGTCATATGGTATGCTATCATCAATATCCAAAAAAGGATTAAGAATAATAGGAAAGCTACTTGGTGCTGCTCCATGTTTTCCGGTTTCTTTTAATAGATCAAGAACATATTTCCTCTGTGTCAAGAGGATGCCTTTCTTGCTTCTCATAACCTCGATCCCAAGAAAGTACCTTAACAGACCCAAATCCTTCGTTTGGAAATGAGATGTAAGAAAAGCCTTGAGTGATAAGATTCCTGAAGTATTGCTACCAGTAATAATAACAATGTCATCGACATATACCACTAAGAATCATACCAGCATTTGTCCTTTGATGAAACACAGAATGATCACACTTACTTTGATTCAAACCAAACCTCTTGACCACAGAACTAAATCTGTCAAACCAAGCACGAGGGCTCTGTTTTAAACCATATAAAGATTTTTGAAGATGACATACCTTCCCACACTCCCCCTGAGCAACAAAACCAGGTGGTTGCTCCATATAAACTTCTTCAAGAAGCTTACCATGTAAGAAAGCATTCTTAACATTGAGCTGATGAAGATCCCAATCATAAGTTGCAGCAAGAGAGATAAAAAGACGAACAGAAGATAACTTGGCCACATGGGAGAATGTATCAGAATAGTCAACACCATACGTTTAAGCATAATCTTTGGCAACTAATCGAGCTTTCAAATGTTCTAAGGTTCCATCTGCTTTTGTTTTAACATTGAACACTGACTTACACCCAATAGCCTTCTTGCCAGGAGGTAAATCAACAAGAGTCCAGGTGCCAGCGTGATCAAGGGCCATTATTTCCTCTTTCATCGCAGCACACCAACCAGTATGGGCTAAGGCTTGGTGGAGAGTAGTGGGAATAATAATAGAATCTAAGGATGCTATAAAGTAACAAGAGGGAGGAGACAGGTGGTTATAGGAAACAAACGATGAAATAGGATAGGCACAAATACGTTTACCTTTACATAAGGCGATGGGCAGGTCGTCAGAAAGATCAAGATGATCAGAACGGACATCGGAAGGCGCAAGAGTATCATGCGCTGTTTCCGGGTCTGGTGCTGTAGTAGGAGGTGGAGGAGCATAATCCGGATCAGACGCCAAAGTAGGCATTACTGGTGAGGCTGGAATATGAACGACGGCATTATTTTCCCGAGGACACTTCTGATAAACATTATGTATAGGGGGTTTTGTAGGTGCCGGGACAGACACCGGCAATGGTGGCAACTGAACCTTATAGACCAAGATATCATCGAGATCGGCACTTGGTGCAAAGTAGGAAGATGGAATGGAACCAGGATAGGACGGAGTTGATTCATGGAAGGTAACAATTGTAGACATAAGATAACGCCGAAGAGTGGGAGAATAGCATCGATGACCCTTCTAAACCCTTGAATACCCTAGAAAGACACATTTAAGAGACTTGGGATCCAGTTTGGTAATAGTAGGACGGATATCACGAACAAAACAGACACAACCAAAGATTTTTAGATTAATGGGGAATAAGGGGTTGGAAGGGAAAAGAGTTGTGTAAGGGGTATTACCACTAAGAACAGGAGATGTCATACGATTAATAAGGAACATGCCGTTGACACAGCATCAGCCTAAAAAGATTTTGGAACATGCATTTGAAACATTAGAGCCCGGGCAACCTCTAATAAGCGTCGGTTTTTTCTTTCAGCAACACCATTTTGAGCAGGTGTATCAGCACATGAGGACTGATGAGTCATACCATGCTGAAGCATATAGGTTTGAAATTGAGCAGAGAAGTATTCTTTAGCATTGTCACTCCGGAAAGTCCTCACAGATACACCGAATTGAGTTTTAATTTCAGCACAAAAATTGCAAAAGTGAGAAAACAACTCGGAACAATTTTTCATTAAATAAAGCCAAGTGGTTCTAGAAAAATCATCAACAAAGGTAACGAAATACAAAAATCCAGACTTTGACTCAACATGACACGGATCCCAAATATCAGAATGGATCAAATCAAAAGGGGACGCAGCCCATTTATTGACGCTAGGTGTCAGGTGAACACGATGATGTTTGGCAAACTGACACAACTCACTCTAAAGAAGCAAGTGATGAAACTGAGGATACATCATTTTCAAAGAGGACAAAGACATATGACCCAAGCGACAATGAACATCAAAAGGAGAAGAACCACCAGAGCATGCAATTGAACGCGACACCCGACCTTCAAGTAATGGTCGCTAGATTCATATCCCCTACCAATAATATGCTTCGTTGTGAGATCCTGAATTAAACAATGGTTAGGAAAGAGTGAAATACAACAGTTTAACTGGTGAGTAAGTTTGCTAGGAGACAAAAGGTTAAAAGCAAGATCAGGAACATTAAGAACAGATGATAAGGAGACAGATGAGGTAGGTGTAACAGTGCCAGATCCAAGGACACAAGAGGAGGAACCATTTGCAATCGTTATAGAAGAAGGGTTAGCATAAGGTGTATATGTAGAGAACAAATGATGGTTACTTGTCATATGATCAGTGGCACCAGAATCGATGATCCACTTTAAAGACGAGGTAGCAAGACATGAGTCACAGTTACCTTTAGCAAGGGTAGTGGATATGGAAGGAGCATTATCTGGATTATCAGAGGATTGAGCCATATGAGCAGTACTGCTACGTTGCAGCTTGTTTTGCAACTTACGATAGTGACGTTTTGTATGACTAGGTTCTTTGCAATAGAAGCAGACAATTGCTCCAAGATTCTGAGGATTGAAGCCTTGTCGAGGAAGACTTTGGTTCCTGTTATCAGCAGAAATCAGATTTGGATTACCATTTCCTTGTCTTGGGAAGCCTTGGGGCCTGTTATCAATCAGACCACGGCCAACTAAAGCACTAGCAGGAGGAGAAGAAGCCGATTGAGATAAGCTATCAGCACGCAGCACACGGGAGTACACATTCCCAAGTGATGGAAGCTCAGAGCTTGACAAAATCTGAGAATGAACTGTCTCATAAGTTGGATTAAGAGCAGTAAGAAAGCTCATGATGGCATGTTTTTGCAGATTATCTACTTGTGTCTGAAGGTCAGTCGTCGGGGGCATTAACATCTTTATTTCTTCATACATACGCTTGAAATCTAAAAAGAAGTTCTTCAGGGGACGGTCCTGTTGTTCAGCACGATAAAAGCCTTTACACATATCATGAATGCGAGTAATATTCCCTTTACCAGAATATAGGAATTCTAGGTAGTCCATAATTTCTTTTTCTGTATTACAATGACTAACCAAGGGGAAGATGTCAGACTCAATGGAATTCTGTATTTTGTAAGAACAACTGAGCATCGACTCTAGCCCAAACCAACTTAGGATCATCTTTGGGAGGAGTCTCGGTTAAATGACCTTTTTTTTCAATGCTGAGTAAGTACATTTGAACAGTTTTACTGCAGTCCTAATAGTTTGTCCAATTTAGCTTATGGTCAGTAATTTTATTTGAGATCGGAACAATTTCCGTGGAAATATTAGCTTTAGAATCAGCTATGAATAGTATCCAGACACAGGGTCCACCAACTAGCAACTCAAGTAATAAAATAACTCACAAGACCGCAATAGAGGTAAGAAACCAAGGTGCCCACACTTGACAAAATATCCACGTAAGAAAGGAAATGATTAAGTCACAAGTGTATAGTAGCTATACTATACAATGCAACATAATCAAATAACTAGAGGACCCACATTCAGCAAACCAACCAAGTAATAACCAAACAATCATAATCTCCACCGAAATAACCAAAATGTTGCTGGTATAAAAATAGGACAGAAACGAAACACTAACCAGTTGCTGGAAAATAACAGAAACCTCAACTCAAGGAGAGCCCGATGAGCAAACGTACCCGAATGAACCAAAACACATCAGGGATAAACTGGGTTGGAGAAATGAGCTCAGGCGAAGCTCACCGCCGTCTATAGCTCCGTCACACGTGCTGCCATGCACCGGTGAGATGTTCTGGCCACTAGGCGCGTGAAGGCCATGTGCCGCCTTTCCGTCGCCGGATGGCCGTCAAACTTCAGGCGTCCACCGGTTTTTGGCCGGCGATTCTGATGGTGGGGCGCGTGCATAGTGTTAGGAATAAGGACAGAACGTGACCCTCTCTCTCTCTCACTCTGTCGCACCTCTCTCTCACTCTGTCGCACAGAATGAAAGGGATATCAGGCATGTTTTTTTACTCCAGCTCTGATACCATGTAGATTGATATAATCAGAAACTATACAATGTATTCATATATTGAACTATGAGGATTTACAAGGTATTTATAGGAGAAAAACAGAGCAGACACTGAGCAATTCACGGAGAGTGGTTGAATGAGAAGTCAACCAACTGATGCCACCAAATAGTTTGTTCAACAATATCATGCCACCAATCTAATTCTACGTTCATAACAATATTTTTCATACATAAGGTAGGATTAATTTATCCAATCCTCTTATAGAATTACACTTCATGAAATTGCTAGATCCACAAAGTGATTATCAAGATAAGTTGATACCTTCTAGTAAAGAAAATTAAGTCAATAGCCTCTGAAGAAATTGTTGCAACCTAGGGTCCTGTTTGGTTACCTGCAAGGAAATCGATGTGAAAAATGTTATGAAATATAATGACTTTTACCTATTTTTGTTGGTAGACATGGGCACCAATTTTTTTTTTTTTAAAATTAAGCAAAAACAATATTAAAGAATGAAATGCCCCTCAATGGATGACAGCGATAGAGGATGGTGGGTTATGGTCGTTTGTAGCAGATGGTGGAGATGGTGGCCAGCAGCAGCAAACAGTGGCTGGTGGCTGTGGACGATGGTGATGATGGCAGAGGGTGGTGATGGAGGATGAAGGAGAATAGGGAAGAACACTTCAGTTCTTGTAGCAAGGATTACATTGATATAATAATATTTATCACAAAGTTGGATGTAAACAGGGGATTACAGGATTAGATTTAATCAGACCTTATAATGTAAAGCTGTTTACCATATTAAAATACTGTCAAATGCTGTTAGTGTGGTAATGCAAAAACTTTTACATTATGTTATCTCTTGATGCGTGTGACCAAATGGGCCTTATGTTTTACTTTGTTTAATGGTTGAAAGTAGTATGCTTCTGAAATCCAGAGGTATAGTGAAAGTGCATAAACCTATAATGGTTTTGCTTACAGGTGATTAAAAAATGGGATGAATTCGATCCTGAACAAAAGCCTTGTGGTCCAGATAGAGATGGTGCTATACTCGAACTTCAAGTTAGTTTCCAACCTTAAGGCATTTGTTGAAGAAAAGTTATTCAGTTTGCTCATATTGAAAGTGTGCTTTGATTCAGTTATTGGGTTCCGAAAGTAAATTTACCTGACTGTTGTGCTGCAGAATTTTGCAAAAGGTTTGGCAGATGCGGGTAATAATTTGGGAAGGGCTTCTTTGGTTGCAAAGGACAACTTATCAAATATTGATGCATTTAAGAAGTCCAATGAAGCTTTACCCATCCTGAACACTTCTAGAAGCTGTTGAAACGACTGAGAAACTAGTTGATGACGTAGAATGTTCTACTATGTGTTGTGTCTGTGTAGTTCTGAGTCAATATAGAATGATTAGTTCACTAACCATATGAAGAAGCGCGGAAAGAGGGCAATACAATCCTATCTTCTCCTGCTCTTGAATATGACTGATGAAAAAATGTTCATCTCAGAGAGGAAGAGTTAGTTGATGAATTGCTTAATGATGTTTGCATTTGGTGAAATGAAGGATTTGATTTACATATCTTAGACTAAAGCTTAAACTGAAAACCATTGTTAGATATTGATGAATTTTGTGATTTAAGAACTTGTGATCTATGGATGACTATTATGTTATGATTTTTCTTTTCAAGTTTGATTATTTACAAACAACTATCAATTATGTTTTCAATTAGAATGTGCTACATCTTCATGCAGCTTTGGTAATGCTACGCCATATAACCTTTATTTTTTGTTACAGCATTACACTTTCTAGATCTATGAAATTCTTACTGAAATCAAATTATTAGCCTATGAAGAAATGTTTGCAACTTATGTTCTCCATCATTGTGTGATTAAGTTTTGTGCTTTCATTTATTGTGAAAGTACTAAAACCTTTACTGCTTATGCTTTCAGGTATTTGAAAAAATTTATTTCCAAGCAGGAGGCCTACAATCCTGATAGGCATGATGCCATCATCCAATTTCCAGTTAGTTCCCAGCCTCCAGGCACTATTATTACTGTTCTGAAGGTAAATTCACGTAACATTTTGGTGAAACACCGTACAATTCAACTTCCCAATATTTTAATTTTTTTTCTTGATTTCTGTGTTCAATTTTGAAGATAAATTTACATAAATTTTCTCTTCTATTTCTCGTTTGTGATTTCTTTTAATATTATGTTGCACTTAGCCAGAAGTTCCTTAGGTGTTTGCCATCCTATGCTTTTTTTTTTTTTGGGGCAAGAACATAACATGGATGGACACATTTAAAAGATCCGTTCATTAGTTCTGACTTGTAAAGATCCATTTGTCACTAACTGACAAGAGGATTTGGCAACAACCAAAACCACCTGCTCTATTATATCATATTATGTGTTGCTCATTGATTCATTTAGTAGATTTTCAAAATGGGCTAAAAGATCTATGGTGCTTTTATTTGTAGGCTGGATATGTTCTTCATGGTCGCTTGTTTCGCCGAGCTGAAGTTGCCACAACCAGAGAAGTGACTGATCAGGAAAGAGCGGAAGATGCCTTAACCCCATGAATGAATGATGATGCGTCTGATAAGGATTCTGAAGCTCGTGCACAAAGAACTGGATGATTTGGATCTCATTGTCTTCACTTTGAACTCTAATGCCTTGTTTGGTATCATGGAAGAGTTTTTAATGGAAGTGGAAGTAAAAGTTGAAATGGGTTGGAATTGGATTTTAAAAAACCTGTTTGATAGGTTAGAAATGAGGAGGGAATTCATATTTGTTTTTATTTTAAAAAATAGATAAAGGAGATGAAATTGAGATAAAAAGACCTTCTTGTCATTAAAACCAAGCAGAAAAATATAAAAAGAAATAAAAAGAACATTGTTGCCCTGGGATTTTTGGCATAGATCGTCTTCTCCATACTCTTCTCTTCCTCTTCTGGTTGTACTTGATTCATTCTCTTGATTCCATTCGTCACCCTCCTCAATTGTCACTGTGCGTCGCCTCCTCCCCACCTGTAAGTCTCAATAATGATTTTAATTTGTTTTTAACTTAAGCAGATTGTTGATCGCCTCCTCCCCACCCTCCTCAATCACCGCCATGCGTGGCCTCCTCCCTCCTTCATTTGTCGTCTTCTTACTCTGAACAAGAATGGCAAGTAGTAATTAAATGTTTGACAATCCATTTTTGCATCTGCATCGTCGTCCCTTTGTTTTTCATTCTTCTATTTGAAATTTGATTTTTCATGACTAGATGTAATGATGTATAGGGCAACACTAGCGTGCAAGCTTTTGCACTTGTACAATTACCTGTGTGGCAATTTTAGGACTGTTGGATTGAATTTGAGCCTAACTGGCAACTTGTTTCAGAAAATATAGTCTGAATCCTAGTCCAACAGTCCTAAAGCTGCCACTCATTGTTTGCTCTTCTAGTCAGCCATATTCCCCTGTAATTCATTTTCCCTTGATACTGAATATAATTAAAAGTAGTTGTGCATCCTTTCTTTTTGGTCGAAAGGCCAATTTCTTGTTATAGGGCCAATAGTGAGTTGAGTGGAGTGCATCTATAATTAATGGATATTATCATTGTAATGAAATATTTTGACACATTAGAATACATGTCTATCATTAGGTTTTTTAAGAGGAAGATGCACTACGCATACTAACAGCTATACAGACACTTATAAAACATTGGTGCATAGCAAATACAACTTGCAGCCACCAACATAACACATGCACAATCATTTCGCTTGTTTCTAGATCCATGACTATATAAGAATATATAAAATCAGAAATATAAATATATATATATATATATTGATAATATATATATATATATATATATGAACAATCTACTGCAGTTTAAACTAAAACCCAAGTTATGCCCCACCATAAATGACAGTAATTAAAACAAAAACAATTGCCTAGAATTCAAATTATAAAGATTCAGTACTTGGATAACCCACATATTATAGAAGCATTAACATAGCATGAATAAACTACATTGGTTCAAGCATATCCACTGATTGTAGGTTAAATAATATCAAAAGAAATGTAAGAGTCAATCTACTTCAATAGGTGAGAGATATGATTAGCATTAGAAATCCTCCATAAATCCAAATTGGAGAGCCAAAGCACAAGAATCCGAGACCCCAAATTGAAAATTTCAGGTGAATTGCCAGAATGCCCTGGAACTAACCAACTTAAATAGGAGCCCACAAGCATACTACCTGCCAGAATCAGACACAAGTGCAAAGAAAGAGACAGATGGATTTTAACTTTCAAATCCATCTGTGTCTCTTTCTCTATACTTATCCTACACAAAAATAGTAACTGCCAGAATTTGAATGAGGGAAACAGGGAAACCAAAAGCACAATGTTTCAAATCAAAGCCACTTGAAAATCCTCTTATGAAATTCAAATCAATCAAAAGCATAAACCTAAACAAACAAATAAAAAAAGAAATAAAATTGACAAAAGGAAACTCAAAAGAGCGAATAACGAAGGAGGACAAGGAAAAAGTAGTAAGCTTGACCTCCGCTGCGACGTCCGCTGTGCTCCACTGTGATGTTTACTGATCGTGTCTTCAAATGAGGCAGAACCTAGAAAATCGTAAAGTCCCCTGTGCTTCATTGAGATGTCAGCTGCTCTTCGCCAAGACGTTCACTCGTCTCTGTCGTGACATCCCCTGGTCTCTGCTGTAAAGTCTCCTCTGCCTTCATTCTCTTCGATCAGATAGTGAGCTGTGAGGTTTGATTGCAAAATAGGGTTTTCCCTTTATATTGTGGCAGGGGCAATATGGTCCAACTATATTTTAACTTGGGGCAAAAGTGTCTAACATATTTCACTTCCACGTAAGTTAGACCATTTCCATGGGGTTAGCCCATGGAATTCACTTCCATATGGAAGTACATTCCCTTCAACCAAACAGCCTAATGTATGGAATTCACTTCCACTTCTCTTGCCTTAATTCTCTCTTACCAAACATGGCATAAATGATTAAATAAGTATGTGAATATGCCAAGTACAAATTTTTATTAAATTTTACTAGGAGCGTGGCTATATTTTTTGTCAAAGGGCAAGAGTAACCTACAACCACTTTTTTGTAGAACATGTTTATTTTTGAATCTTTTGTGTTCCTCAAGGGCATCCTTACAGTTAGAGGATTGCATGCATCCATCATTGCAAAATTTGATTCTCAAGGATGAAGCTTACAAATTACTCCCTCCATTTCTTTTTTTTTTTTGGCTAACCCTCCTTTGCTTTTTATAAGATATTATTCTTGATTATATCCTTTCTTTTTTATAAGATATTGTTTGGGGATGTCTGAAAAGTTTTTTATAAACTCCTTATTTTACACTCAATTACAAAAATTACTCGTGCTGCTATTACATGTAAATTTTTGGCTAGTACTCAAAGTTGTTTATTTCTTCAATACACAAAAAAGTAAGGATAAGTACTGAAAAAAGGGTAAGCATGGGTAAAATGTGTATGTGCACCTATAAATTTGCTAATAAATACTTATAAATTTTTGTATAAATTGCTATAATATAAATTAGGATACTTGTTATTTTGTTATTGTTAGTTACTAAAATTAGGATTTGTAAATTTTTATATAGGCATTTATTATTTTGCCATTGTTAGTTTTCAAAATTAGGATTTGTAAATGATGATATGGACATATGTAATTTTGCTATTTTTTTGGAGTAGGAATGGTAATATTATTGAAAATAAAACTGTACAACTATGTTATCGACTAGGAATATACATGATCTGTTACTAACAGCCAAAAGCAATGAGCTACGAATTGTGTCTTAAAAGTGACAAGCTCTCGAGGGTATGGGCTACTATGGAATGAATCTATGCAAGTATTCCGTCTATTGTATAGGTTTCATCTGTGAAGATCTGATGGTTTTGGACGTCCCAGACTTTCCAGCAAGTGATGAAGAAACTAATCTTCCATGACATGTCTAGTTCTGGGGGCTTTAGCAAGTGTGTCAGGTAGGATTTGATGTCCATGCGAAAGAAATCAGTGCATGTATATGCAGGGAGAACTTTCCTCCATACTGTCGATGCCAAGGGGCAAAGTTTGAAGATGTGATCAATGTTTTCAAGTCCCCCATTACAAAGGGTGCATCACTAATCAATAGCCATACCTCTCTTGTGTCGTTCTTTATTGGTCACAAAGCCCCTTTAAGGAGCAGCCATGTAAAAGTATGGACTCGTTGAGCAACAAGAAGCTTCCATACCTTTTCCCGCACTATGTCAGAATTGTGCCAGTTTAGGGATTCTGTAACATGGTAGGCTGACTTGGTAGTGAATTGACTGGAGTTTGTTAAGTTCCAGTAGCAGGAAGGATCAGCCTTGGTTCGTTCAACTATTGTCTTAGAGATTGTAGTTAAAACATCAATAGGAAGAAGGTAGCTAAATAAAGACCACTTTTAAGAGCCATGCTCATCAATGAAGTTTGATATAGGTTTCTCAAGATCTGTCATTACAATTGATGAGTATGCTACATTCTTGAGGGGCCTGTGTTCACCTGGTGAGTATCCTTCATTCTTGAGGGGCCCTGTTCACCTACCCAGAAGTTGGTCTAGAATTTTATTCTCATTCTATCCCCCGGGGTCCATTGTATATGTTGGATGGTTTCATCCCAAATTTTGATGAGACTCTTCCAAAACCAAGAATGGTGAGGTTTGGAGATAATGTCTGAGCTTTCATGGAGTCTATATCTCCCTTTGAGAACATTAACCCATAATGTATTTGGTTGTGCATGAAACTTATAAATCAGTTTGGAGAGGAAAGCCTTGTTTTGAGAATCCAACTGAAGTAAACCACAATCACCATTTTTAAGAGGCTAGCATAGATTACTCCATTTGACCAGGCTTACTCCCCTATGATCATTGGAATAGCCCCATATGAATTTCCTAATTACCTTCTCAATTTCCTTGCAGCAAGAGATAGGTAAGGAGGTGCTCTGCATTATATAAAAGGGAATAGAAGATAATACCGACTTAGCAAGAGTAATTTGCCCTTCCAAAGAAAGAGATCAACTCTTCTAACCTGCTAGTTTACTTTGACCCCTTTCCAAGATGTATTTATAAGTGGAGGAGGAGATGCAGCTAGTGATTAGGGGCACCCCTAAGTATATCCTTAGGGCTTCAGTATGTTGGTATCCTAGCTTATCACAAATAGCCCTTCTACACAAAGTAGGGACATTTCGTGAGAAGTAGACTTTTGTCTTGGAGGTGCTAATTTTGTGTCCCAATGACTGATAGAAAGTTTGTAATGTGTTTTGTTTCACATCAACCTATTGCATAGATGTATGTCCAAAAATGACTAAGTCATCCACAAAGAAAAGGTGTGAGAGAGCTATTCCTTGTCTTCCCATTCTAATTGGCATCCACCTCTTGCTATCAACTTCATTAACAATTGCTTGAGAGAGTCGTTCCATGCAAAGCAAAAAAATGTAGGGTGAGAGAGGGTCACCCAGTCTAATACCCCTCTTGGGCGTAAATGCATCAGATGGTTTGCCATTCCACAATACTTGCATCAAGGAGGATGTGATGCATGACATAATTAAGTTAACCAAGTCTGTTGGCAAGCAAGCATCTTTCAAAGGATCTGTAATAAATTCCCACCGAAGGCCATCAAAGGCCTTCTCTAGATCTGCCTTAATAGCCATCCATCCTCCTTTACCTTGCTTTCGTCTCATTGAGTGAAAAACCTCTTGTGAAATTATGATATTATCTACGATGCTTCTCCCCTAGATAAAGCTAGTCTGGTAGGGATCAATGAGATTGGGGGGGAGGGGTTTGAGACAATTAGCTATAATTTTTGAGATAGTCACGTAAACCACTGTACATAGGCTAATTGGGAAAAATTATCAAATGGAGCTCAGTTTTGATACTTTTGGTATGAGGGCAACAAGGGTTCTGTTAAAGTAAGGTGGCATGGGCTTCCCTTGCCAAAGATCATGCAACAACTGAAGGAGTGGAGGCACCATAATAGTGCACTGACTTCGGAAAAATAAAGCATGAAGGCCATCAATTCTTGCGGACTTCAATGGTTTCATTTTGAAAGGGCCTTTATAAGCGTCTCTAAATCAATATGCTTGACTAAAATATGTAGATCAGAGGGGGAGATGAGGAGGAAAGAACCTAAGGTATATGACTGGGTTGGGTAGGGGTCATCTAATAAGTATAAGTTACGAAAGAACTCTTGAGCCATGGTTCAAAGTTGAGCTTCATCGGTGTCCCAATTCCCTTGAACATCCTAGAGTTGAAGGATCCTATTTTGCCATTGGTGAATAAGAGCCTTGGTATGGAAGTACGAAGTATTTCGATCACTGAAGCAAGTCCAATTCAAGTTAGATTTTTGTAGCCAAAGAATCTCCTCCTAGAGACAAACATCCTCATATCCATCCCTTAAAGATTGGTCTAAGTTATAGAGAACCTCTGAGTTTTCTCCTCTCCTTCTCTCTCTAAAAGAACACAACTCTCTCTCTCTCTCCTTGGCTGCAGCTCACGTCTAAAATGGTGGGAGGAAGATGATGATTTTCCTTTTATCATTTGTATTATAATATTTTAATCAATTGTTTAATTTTCCAAAATTCAGATTTTACAAAATTCTGGCAGATTTCTGCCCAAACTTTGATAAATCATAACTAATTCTAGAAAAATCGAATTGGAGTGATTTCAAAGGCTATAGAACCCTTATTGAGTCTAATTTCAAGAAAAAATATAGAATTTTGCTGAATGGAATCACAAAATTCCCAGAATTTCAATCTTTGCATGTTGTTCCAGAAACTTCACAGTTTTTCTGTGTTGATTTTAAAAATTCATATCTTTTTGTATATAGCTCTAATTGAGTCATATGACATAAAATTAAAGCTTAGGATGTCTACTTTCTTCCTATAAAATTTCATAATTTTTTATTATCATTCGGTCATGCAAAATTATATGACCAACTCACTGCCTCATAGGCGATTTCACCGTAAGCATAATCACTTTCTTCAAAATTAATCATTTTATTTTCTTTAATGCCCCAAAGATATAAGGAACATTAGAGAATAGATTTGGAACATCTACTAAATCGGGGCTTAGTAGTCACTTAATTTAGGCTTATTCCAAAGCCTCCAATCCCAAAATTCGGGGTATTACATTTCTCCCCCCGTTGAATAAATTTCATCCTCGAAATTTGAACATCTACAACTTAGGGATTAATCCTATCTCATTCTATTATCACATGCAGGCTCAAAAGCCATGTAACACCGTAGTCATACTTCCATTAATAATCTCATATAGTATTCAGCATTCATCTTCCATTCTATACACAGTATGTAGCGTGCAATCAAACACAGGTTCCCACATAGGCCTTACAGTCTCTTGGGGACTTCACCCAGATTCTCACAATCACTTGTTTCTGTAACGGCCTAATCCTTACCCGAGTCCACGGTCTTTTGGATGTCCCACACCCCGAACCCATGAGGTTGGGCTAGTGAGTTGGCTATGGTTCACTTCGTTAAGTTCCTCCCATGGTAGAATATCATGCCTCATGTGAGAAATGGTACTATTGGACACCAAAACGTTTGGTCACACTGGTCTTAATGCCTCTGCTACAACCTGGTACAGTTTGGATGTTCTGTCAACCTCAAAACATTACCTTAGACAATTGGTCCAATGTCATCGCACTAGGCATCAACCATAGTGCTAGACACATAGGTCTTAAAGCCTAGGGACACTGCCCTATGCAACCTTGAACATCGGGTCTTACTGCCTTCTACAAACCTGTACACTTTCTGTAATTCATGCCTACCTATTCGATGTTCAGGATCAAATGACTATTTGACCCTTATTGGCTATACTGTGTGCACTATTAACTAGCCATACGATGTGCACTATTTACTATGTGACCATCTACTGTTTGCACTATACCACAAGTAGATGATTCATTCTGTGAGGCTACAGCTATGAAGATGCTCATGCCTCTACTTGACCTTGTTGCATCAGAACACATCCCAATCCATGCCTACTTGCATCTGTGTAGGCCATAAAGCTTGACTGTGGATCTGGGATTGTTATCACTGGTGCTGTTTAGAGGTATTCGCCACCATTCTTCCCTACTACACTAGGGTTCATCCCAATTCCAGTTCACATGTGTCACCACAAACTATAAAGGTTGTGTGACTGTTGACCATACAGGTCATCATACTGTACACCACACAGGGTTTAATACTGTACACCACAAAGGATGTAATATTGTACACTACTCAGGGTGTAATACTGTTCATCACATATACTGTAACATTATTGACCATCAAGGCCATATTATGTTTTGGGATAATCAACAATGGTGCGAACATCAACCCCTCATGTTCAAAATTGCACCTAGATTCATCACACTTCCGCTGCCCACTCTGATGCTTCACACTATTAAATACAATATAAGTGAGGCTACACTGCCTGCCCACCCTTATCTTACTACCTCAGTTAGATTCCATTTGGCCTTCATAGTAACCCACAATTATCCATAGAAAATGTGATAGATAAATGTGTCATGCACCATATAGTATAAAATGAAAATCACATCAATTCGTATGTACACAAAGTTCAGGGCCAAACTCCCAGTTAAAACATCAATCCGTGTGTGTACACAAAGTTCAGGGCCAACTATCCAGTTGAAACCCTTACATGTACCTCAGCCGAGTCACCGACTACAGCTAGGTAAATCATGTATCATAGCTAGGTCCTTACTAGGCCAAATGGTACATATACACTTCACATCAGACGATACATATACACTTCCCGCACCACAGTTAGATAATATTCATGTACCTCGGCTGGGCACCCAACCACAACCAGGTAATGTTCGTGTACCTTAGCTGAGTCCCAGACTACAGCTAGGTAATGTGTCCTAGGCACATGTTCATAACACAGAATACAGACCATACAACATATTAACTATCACATAGTGTATGAGAGATTATAATTACTACATTGGCCTTTTTTGGATAACCGTCCTAATGATCATTAATCATTACATACCACTTGTTATCGATCTGAATCAGAATAACAATATACAGTTCAGTGTACCCGTAAGTACTATGCTCGGTCATACTCAGTGTACCCAAAAGCACTATGTTCGATGTACCCGAAGGCACTGTGTTTGATGTACCCATGGCACTATCATCAGTTTCGGTTTTTTATTATCACAGTCGCACCAGATCACACCAGCATCGCACATTTTCGGGGTAAGCTGGGTAACTAGGAACCTGGACTCAATCGAATATCCTCGCTTGTCTTTTTATTGTCACATCCCTATTCTTTTTGACTGGACCCCAATCTGATGACTGGACGACCTAGTCATTGGGGCCAAGGATGGACTTACAAAGATATCGGCATTCCCCCTTCTGATGCCTTTCTTTCACCTTTCGCAGGATTTGAACACACACCCTAGGGGTTAAGATGAGCGCCGTGGCAAACCCTGCTACCATTGAGCTAGTGTCATACCCTCAATCTCTAACTGGACCCCACTTACTGATACCAAATCACCTGGCCTAGAGGAACATGCCTTGGGGTCGAGAGTAGAGGCACAAGGATATTGTCACACCCTTTCAATCATTTAACATAAATGATCATTAGTCATGGAGAAACCTTAAGACAATCATTATGTCTCAAGTCTTCATGACCCTATCAACTCACTTCTCAAGGGGTCAGCCATCCTAGGATTTCCCTGGGTTAAGCACGGTTAATTTTCGCGTACCTATGCCCAAAAGTAGATACCAACTTCTACTGCTTCAGTCTACGGGTACCCTATGACTACCCTCATCTCAAAAGATATGTCAACTATCTCCGGTTATCAAAATATTGGGTGTGTACCACACATTGGCCTTGGCCGTACCCACTTCCTCAGGTTCCGTAATATCCTTAGACCATTCTCGTCTAGTATTGCACCACTAGTTGCCCTTCAGTACTCGCCATTTCTCAGGGCTGATTCACAAATCGGGAAGATACCTTCCTTTGGTACCTCCTGTCCATGCATATTTCCTAGTACTGTGTAATCAAGACCATATCAGTATACCATCCTGTTGCTGGAACCGCCACATTACTCTGAGCAGACAATTCTGTGGCTAGAATCTTTGCTCTAATACCAAAATATCACGCCCTTATTTTAATTTCACATGTACCAGAGTATTTACGGAAAATGATATGCGGTTTGATAGGCAACATAGGAATAGCATAACTAGACTGATAATATGTACATGATTATGGAAATTTCCCTCAGGGATTCGTACTTGATAATTACAATTAGTGTAGCTGCATAAGGCTACTAGGGTGTCTAAACTTATCCCAGTGAAACGGAGACTTCTTCCCGTCTTCGTTCCACTACTGTAATCCCCTCGTATGGTACTCTACATTGTTGTTTGCATATCTTCTGTCGTCTCCTGTATAAATTATTGGTAGGGGAGGGTGAGATTCAAGAGAATCTCAGTAGGAAACAGATACCATAATGCATGCATGATTGATGCTATGTGTATGACATGTTAGCTTTATCTAGATGTATGCCCCATAATGACATTTCTGCATGCTCAATGTTTCATACAACAAGACTATGGCCACAGCAAAAATAGAAACAGAGCTTCATTTATTCAAATATGCTCTACACAATCAAGTAAAGCAATCACATACATAATTACACAAGCAAAGATATCAAATATATGCAAGTAAGGTAAGTCCCCTACCTTAACCCTTGCCTGCCTCGAAACGCGTGCCTCGATCTACGTGCAAAAGGCTCGGGGCTCCATATTCAATCCTACAATTTCAAATATACCATTTAGACACTTCCATAGTATTTCTGGGGGTTATATGAGTCTATCTTGAAAAATTACTAAAATACCCCCAGGGACCCAGCCCCATCATACTCGGTCCGGCTGTACATTTCTCGAAATTCTAACCTGGGCTATGCTAACATATTTTCGCCCAAGGAATCCATTTCTGGACTTGGAATTATCAAATTCAATGTCAAATTACAAAATTGCCCTGGCAGCCCTACTTTTAGGGTTTTAGGGGCGTTTCCGTAATTATGCTTTTTCGGCTTTTTTCGAAAAAGTGCCTAACTGTAACCCCACCTAATTTTCGTTCCTGAATCCAATGGTACCATCAAATCATTGAAAATCCAACTCTAAGATCCATTTATAGTGCTGGCTGAAATATATGGGTTTTCAGGGGAAAATCGGGGTTTTGCGATTTCGGCTCCGTAAACACGTTCCTTTCTACTCCTAACCACTTTATTAACCATTCCATTAGATTACAACTATCATTTAGTATCAATTTGGGCAGCATAACCCCTAAGGAAACCCATTTACAAAAATCACAAACAAAGATAATCCGGCGAAATTTCACCGATTAAATTGTCCATAGCAGCCATAATAAGCAATATACGAAAGTTTGGAAGTTACCTCAAGCTCCTTCTGGCTTTTCCCAAATACGGCTAAAAACCCTAGTCCTCCTAACTCCAAAATCTTGCTTTAAACACCTCAAAAAACATAGGAGATAAGCTTAGGAGAAGGATTATACACGTTAGGTACGGATTCACCGAAGCAATCGACCTATCTTATGAGTTTTCTCCTCTCCTTCTCTCTCTAAAAGAACACAACTCTCTCTCTCCTTGGCTGCAGCTCACGTCTGAAATGGTGGGAGGAAGATGATGATTTTCCTTTTATCATTTGTATTATAATATTTTAATCAATTGTTTAATTTTCCATAATTCGGATTTTACAAAATTCTGGCAGATTTCTGCCCAAACTTTGATATATCATAACTAATTCTAGAAAAATCGAATTGGAATGATTCCAAAGCCTATATAACCCTTATTGAGTCTAATTTCAAGAAAAAATATAGACTTTTTCTGAATGGAATCACAAAATTATCAAAATTTCAATCTTTGCATGTTGTTCTAGAAACTTCACAGTTTTTCTGTGCTGACTTCAAAAATTCATATCTTTTTGTATATAGCTCTAATTGAGTCATATGACATATCAAATTAAAACTTAGGATGTATACTTTCATCCTGTAAAATTTCATAATTTTTTATCATCATTTGGTCTTGCAAAATCATATGACCAACTTACTGCCTCATAGGCGATTTCACCGTAAGCATAATCACTTTCTTCAAAATTAACCATTTTATTTTCTTTAATGCCCCAAAGATACAAGGAACATTAAAGAATAGATGTAGGCCATATACTAAATTGGGGCTTAGTAGTCGATTTAATTTAGGCTTATTCCAAAGCCTCCAATCCCAAAATTCGGGGTATTACAGGAATAATGGTGTAAGGTAGACCAAGGAAAGTACCACCAAATATGGAGCTTGAGAGCAATACAAGGCCCGACCCTATGCAGCAAGTTCTAAGAATGCTAACACAATAGCAAACCTTAATTTAGGCATTGCGTGAGAAAATCCAAGAAGTAAAGTAGTAGCATAATGAAGTTAGGCCACAATCTGAAGACATTAAGGTAAATCTGGAAGAAGAACCATATGAGAATAATGAGCAATCGCAGTCACTTAAATCTAATCAAAATATTCCTATTGTCTCGGCCTAAGAGGAGGAAAATCTCTAATACTGGATGCCAAAATTCATTAAGTACCAGCCTCTGACATTCAAGGGAAAATTTGATCTACAAGCTGCTGAGGAATGGTTGGCATGGTTGAAGAAAATATTTGAGTTGCTAGGGTGCCCTACAGAAATGAAAGCCAGAATGACTATATATAAGTTGGAGGGAGACGCAGACAGTTGGTGGAAAAATACAACAATAATAATGAGTGCCTGAAACATTATATTGACCTACGAGTTATTCTAAAATGAGTTTAGCGAGAAATACTTCCTGAGGTCTGTTAGGCTTGATAAGGAGAAAGAATTCCTGGCTATACAACAGGGTGATAACAAGACTTTCGATGAATACCTATCCCAGTTCACTCAGTTATCTCGTTACTCCTCTTATTTGAAATTTAAATATGATGACGAATGGAGCTCCGATATGTTAATTGGGGGACTGAATCCTTAGATGGAAGAAAAGCTAGTTGCATGGCAATTCACTAAATTCAATAAGGTAGTGAAAGTATACCGGCTGACAAAGGGTAACTTGAAGAGGATGTATGTGAACAAAAATGTGAATAACCGAAGTGCTAGGGGAATACTCCTCAGAAATGTAAAGGGCAAGTATTCTCATCGAACGGAAACAATAAGAAGCCCTTCCAACCAAAGAAAGGAGACTACCAAGATCTTCAACCTCCTCGACCATGTCCTCGATGTAGTAGGACACACCCTGGTAGGTCTTGTGATGGGCAACTGATTTGTCATACTTGTAGAAAGCTCGAACACTTTATCAAAGATTGTCTACAACAAGCAGCTGAGCCCAGGTTGCAGAACAAGGGTAGAGTTTTTGCTATGACATATGAGGAGGCCTAAAAATCAGTAGAGATGATCCAAGGTATTATCCTCCTTCATGGTAATACCTTGAACATATTGTTTGACTCAGGTGTTAGCCATTCTTTCATTTCCTTTGACTGTGCTAAACGGTTAGGACTAAGCATCTATAAATTGCTGTATGACTTGAATGTATATATGCTTATGGGTGTCCAAACTATTACTACTGATATTTGCTTGAATTGTATTGTGAATGTTGAGGGGTATGAATCTATGGTAGATTTGATCTATTTGCTACTCTACGGTATTGAAGTCATTTTGGTTCTGAACTAGTTGACGGAAAATAATATGCGGTTGGACTGCAGCAGTAAGAAACTTGTGTATCCTTACTCGCAGAGGGATAGCAATGTAAATCTAAATTTGAATTTTCTCTTAGTAACTGAAGCTGAGAAATGTCTAGAATGTGGATACCAAGGAAACATGGTATCTTTCTTTACGCAAACAAAAGTAGAAACAACACTTGAAAACATATAAGTAGTAAACGAATTCCCTAAGGTATTTCCTAAAGACATAAGTGGATTGTCTCTGAAAGGGAAGTAGAATTTATTATTGAAATTGTGCTAGGAGTTGGATCTATATCTAAAGCACCTTACCGAATAGCACCAAATGAGATGGTCGAGTTAAAGATGCAAATAGAGGAATTACTATAGAAAGGGTTCATTTGACCTATTGTTTCACCATGGGGAATACCAGTATTGTTTGTTAGAAAGAAGGACGGAAGCCTGAGATTATGCATTAACTACAGAGAATTGAATAAGGTGACCGTCAAGAACAAATATCTGCTTCCCCGATTGACGATCTCTTTGATCAATTATCTGGATTTAGTGTGTTCTTAAAGATTGATCTAAGATCAGGTTATCATCAGCTGTGAGTAAAGGCAGAAGATATCCCAAAAATAGCTTTTGGGACCAGATATGGGCACTATGAATTTTTGGTGATGCCCTTTGGTTTGACTAATATACCTACCATGTTTATGGACTACATGAACTAGATCTTTGGTTGGTATTTAGATCAGTTTGTGGTAGTTTTCATTGATGACATCCTGATCTATTCTAAAAGTAGAGAAGGGCACGAGGAGCATCTGAGAATCGTACTGGGCATTCTGAAAGAAAAACAACTTTTTACCAAGTTCAATCAAATTTCTGGGTTATGTGATTTTAGAAGATTGGGTCTCTATTGGGTCTTGCTAGTTTCTATCACAGGTTTATATAAAATTTTTCCAGAATTGCCTTACAATTGACAAAGCTCACAAGAAAGAACCAATCATTTGTATGGGATGAACGTTGTGAAAAGAGTTTCATACAGCTAAAGGAGAGATTAATGACCACACCAGTATTGATTATCCCAAATCCCCTTGAAACCTACGTAGTGTATAACAATGCTAGTAAACAGGGATTAAGATGTGTCCTTATGCAATAGGGTAGAGTAGTGGCATATGCCTCTCGACAGCTGAAGTCTCATGAATTAAATTACCCCACTCATAATCTAAAACTTGCATCAATCATGTTTGCTTTGAAGATATGGCGGCAATACTTGTATAGTACCACTGTAGAATTACACTGCGACGACAAGAGTATTAAGTACTTACATGACCATAAAGAACTTGATATATGACAATGAAGATAGATGGAGTTGTTGAAAGACTACAACCTAGAGATCAAATACCATATGGGTAAGGCAAATGTTGTCACTGCTTCTATCAGAAAGGCGGTGTAAGTAGCAGCTATGATGGTACGAGAACAAAAATTGTTAGAAGAATTAAGGGATTTGAATATGTCAAACCAAGTATTCATGGATATGAGTGAACTAAACAAAACACTCCTTACTAGCTATAGTGTCAGCCAGGAGGAGAGTGACCTAAGAATGGAAATTAAAGAAGCTCAGGCACTAGATAGAAGAGCAACGTTTATCTGGGACATGATTAGACAAGGTGAAACTCAAAATCATGATATTTTGCCAAGCGGGTTAGTCAAATCTCAGAAAAGAATTTATGTTTCCTAAAAGGTTAATTTAAGGCAAAAAATCTTGGATGAGGCGTACAAGGACAGATATACTCTCTATCCAGGGGCGACTAAAATCTATCACAACTTGAAGTCTGTATATTGGTGGCCAGGGTTGAAAAGTGATGTGACCAAGTATGTTGCACAGTGTCTTATTTGCCAGAAGGTCAAAATTGAACATCAAAGACCACCAGGACTTCTGCAAAGCCCTGTAATTCTAGAGTGGAAGTGGAAAAGCGTTACCATGGATTTGGTGGTGGGTTACTCAGGATCAGAAACTATGATGCGATATGGGTAATGGTTGATCGATTTACAAAGTTGGCTCACTTTCTACCTATCAATGCCAATTATTCTCTTAAGAAGCTAGTAGAAATTTATATAAAGGAGATAATCCGATTGCATGGTATGCCAAAGAGTATTATCTCTGATAGAGATCCTCATTTCACATCCTGATTCTAGAAAGCTCTACACAAAAATTTGAGTACAAAATTGAGATTCAGTACAGCCTATCACCCACAAACAGATGGCTAGTTAGAATGAACCATACAAACATTTGAAGATGTGCTGCAAGCATGTGTTATGGATTTCAAGTGGAATTGTCATCGTTTTCTTCTACTTGCTGAGTTTTCACTTACAACAATAGCTATCATGTGAGCATTCAAATGGCTCTGTATGAAGCACTGCATAGAAGAAAATGCTAGTCACCTCTCTACTAGAAAAAAATTATCAGAGAGAAAATTGTATGGGCCGGATCTGGTTGATCAGACTTTGGAACAAATAAAGAGTATCAAAAAGAGACTATTTACAATACAAAGTAGACAGAAAGCTATTTTGACAAATGGATAAGACCTCTAGAATTTGAAGTAGTGGGTCATGTGTTCTTGAAGGTATCACCTATCATCGGAGTTAGCAGATCAATAACAAGAAAGAAGTTAAGCCTATGGTACATTAGTCCTTTTAAAATACTAGCAAGAATTAGGCTAGTGGCATACTGTATAGCCCTACCCCTAAACTTTAGTAGGCTCCATGATGTGTTTCATGTTTCACAGTTAAAGAAGTACTAACCAGACCCCAAGCATGTTATTGAATATGAAGATGTTGATATACATGATGACCTCACCTATGAGGCTGAGCTAGAGTGAATCATTGATAGACAAGAAAAGTGGTTTAGGCATTGGAGTATCTTGTTTGTGAAGGTGGTTTGGAAGGGACTGTCTCCAAGGGAGGCAACCTGGGAAGCTAAAGAAGACATGAAGAAACGTTATCCGGAGTTTATGCCATAAGTAATGTAACAAATTTAGAAGACAAAATTTATTGTATAGGAGGAGAATTGTAATATTTCAAAATGTACTTAATGGCTAAATGTATAGAATAGATAGTGGAATTAATGACAGAATTACCCCTAGAAATTTGCGATGACTTTAGTTTTGATTAGCTAAAAGTAATTAGCTCGTTTTTTGCCTAAAGTTAGAAATGACCGAAAACATAATTTAGACACAATATTCAATTAATTTTTCCTTACCTTGCCATATGAGAAGACGTCCATATGCACAAAGAAAATAAGAGAGAAAATGTAGGTGAAAGCTATCTGGAATCCATTTGAAAAGTCAAAATTTCAAGGTGGAAATTTTGACTAAAAAGCAAGTGAAAAGTAAGAAGGCTTGGCCAATCAAATTGTCACCTTTTTTTGGCATATATTTTGGTTAGAAGAATAGGAAAGAAGGGCTGAAGATTGAATAACTTGGGACACCTTTTTGGGCAGCCACTTTCAGTCAAAAAGGTGAAGGAAAGAGGAAAGGAAAAAAAAACTCAAGTTGAATTGTTATAAGTATTTGACTAAAGTGAATTATTTGTAACCACAACTTTTTACCACCTTTAGACCATATTTTTAAACTGGATTTTAAAGGGATAATAGAAGCCAAAATTTGATCATTTAATTACTCTTATTCTCTCTCTCCAAGTCAGTGCTGCAGCTGCCATACGAAGAGCTTGAAGAACCAAGTTTAGGTGAGATATTTCTTCTTAATTTTCACTTTTTTAACCTCATCTATGGCCAAAACACTCTTCATAAACATTGTTCCTCTTGATGACAGCTTCATTTATATGGTTTTAGAAATTCAAGCGGAGGTGTTTTGTGCCATAATCCAAGAACAAAAGCTAAAGAATCAAAGAAAGGAGCTAAGGGGGAGCAAGAGGTGAGTATTAGCTCTAATTTGAGCTCTTGGTTGTAATGTTTGAATGAATATTTTTGCATGTGTGAACTTGCCTTGATTTTTCCAAACAAGGGTTTGGAGAGGTCATGGTGTTTTGGTTATGTTATTGGTGTTTTATGAGGATTAAAAGCCATATGGTATAAGTTTGATGCTCAAATTGGGAGTTTAGATTTTTTTGGAATTTTTGTTGATTTTCTGCCAAAACAAACGTGTGGAAAGAGTAAGAATTTGTTCATTTGATGTTACCATTGTGTTCTATATGAAAATTTGTGTGAGAATAGCCTCGGGTTGTGAATTTTGGATCACTGAAGCTCAAAAAGCAAACTGAAATTTCTACTAGTGAAGGGTTCCTGTGAGGTACCCTGTTTGTGTTATGTTTTTGGATAATCAAATGATGTCCAATGAATGTGAAATTTTTCAAAATGAAAGTAGACATATCAAGCTTTAATTTGATAGGTCAATCATGTCATTTGGACTTGTACATTGGGAGTTCTGAATTTTTGAAGTTAAGCCATGAAAACTGGAATGAATTTTGGCAGTGTGCAATAAATGGAAATTCTGGGAATGCTGTGCATCCAATTGGTCATGGGTGATATTTTTCCTTGAAAATAGATTTAATAAGGGTCATATATCTTTTGGAATAACTGTAATTGGGCATTTATACATAGAGATATGATTTTTCTAAGTTTGGAGAAATTTTTGGCAGATTTGGTTCAACATGCGAAAATTGAAGATGTAATAGCATGTTGTAATAATTTTGAACTCTAGGGTTAGAAATTGTTTTTTAGTTTAATTGACCACTTTAACACCTTGGGACTGGAAAGGCTAAGTTAGTAACTTATCCCTCACATACTATGTGTTATGTTATATGTATATTAAGTACCATCATGAACTTAAGCATGCAGATAAGAAGGGCTCAGGCCTAGTAGAACACCCAGCGCTGTGGCAAGGGACAGTTGCCACTGAATTTACCCAAACTTTATGCTATTTGCATATCTAGTCTTGGTCCTTATATTCCTTGTCCAAATTCTTTGATAACTAAAGATACTTGATTTGGTTATCTTTTAGATTAGTGTATTATGTCAAATAATTATTTAGGATGTATACACTAGCCTCTAGAACATATCTCTACCCTTAGAAGTCACACTTATTTACAATTCCCTCCAAGTTTCTTAGTTTCGCATGACAAGCCTAAGCAGCCAAAATTGTCACCTTAATTTGAAAATTCATAACTTTGTATAGGAATCTCTAATTGAGGTGGTTCAAAGTGCTATGTGACACTATTTAAGTCTATTTTAAAGGAAAAATACTTCCTACTACCAATTATAAGTACACAGTTCCAGAAACCTCAATCAATCCTTGCTGCCATAGAAAACATTCCAGATTCAATGCCTAACTTTAGCAAATCATATCTCCCAATATACTAATTCAAATGACACATATGATATATAAAATTAAATCTTAGAACATCTACTATAAATATGGAAAATTTCATGTCTATTGGATAAGATTTGACCATTCAAAAACAGGTTATAAACAGTCTATCTGCCAGAAAACACAATCTGGCAGCCACTAACCTTAAGTCCCAAATTTAGGTTTATCTATCCAATCGTCCTAAAATCATATCCACACCCTAATCCCACACAATTATTCATGGAAAATCAATATTTAACCTCAAATTTGTCAAAATCCAATTCCTTCCTAGGGGTTATAAGGCTGGCTGAAACTTAAACCCTAATTACCTCAATTTGATTTTCTTGCCATTTTAACCACAAGACTCATCATACATCATCATTAAGCCTTACTAATCATCATGCTTATGCTCTTAACATCATCTAAGACCTAAGATTACCATTTCAATAAAATAGGGTTGTACCATAAAATCTCAAAAACCTAGCCAAATCTCAAGACACTAAACTCAAATCATGCTTAAGCTTACCTCTTTCACTTTCTATGGCTTGTTCTTGGTTTCTCCAATTTTAGCACTTTTTTGGCAGCCCAAATCTCTTCTCCTTGAGAAACAAAAACCATAGAAATGTAGCTCTTAGTGAGGGGAACAATGTTTGTGAAGGCACTTAAAGCTATAAAGGTGATTTGGAAGGTGAAAATGGATCAAGACTCCTTACCTTCTTCTTTGTTCTTCCAATTTGTCCCTTTCTCTTTCCTTTTTCTTTTTCACCTCTAATTTTCTTTTTTTCTTTCCTTTTTGGCCATCCTTATGATGGCTAAAAATGTGGGACTGTTGGTATTATATGGATACTTGTGTGTGTGAATGCATGGCTTGATGAGTGGCCATGTGTTACAAGATAAAGTGAGTTGAATTCTTGACCAACATTCTCTCTCTTTCTTCATTCTTTGGCTGACTTTTATGATGAATAAAGATGTTGTTTAAATGTTTATTCCTTTACTCTTGGACTCTTTGTAACCACCTTCGTAATTATCATTTGAAATACGTGGTTATGACAAATTAGAGGCCAATGGAAATTCAAAATGCATTTAAAATCCCATCTTTACTATAGGGTTTTCAAAAAAACATCTTTTAAAATCTAATACATCTGGTCTCATATTTTCATTTTGAATACAATTACCTCACGAAGATAAATCACATTCAAATATATCAGAGTGCACAACACAATCCCCGGCAAACCTCGGGTTCCATATATTCTTTAAAGAGTATACAAATTACCATTTAGGGGATTACACAATATCATCCTTGATATATATACAAATACACATCCCAAATCCAAAGACAAATACAAATTATACAACACTTTCAATCTATGATAACCAACTACTAACTAATGCTCCTAACCAGGAACTTAACCCGCCCTTGGTTACTTGCTTCTTCTCGAACCGCTCGCCCTATCTGAAAGGTTAGTTAATGGAAAGAATGAGATTCAAGAGAATCCCAGTAGTAACAAGTCACTCATACAGTGTATAAATACATAGCATATACCATCATGTTAAGCAGCAACACAATGATGCATGGCTCACACCACACACGACAGCACTCATGGCTGTATACACAATGCGACATATTTCACTATAATCTCTATGCTCAATGCAATAGCTTACGCTATAGTCACTATGCTTAATGCGACAGCTTACGCTGTAATCACTATGCTCAAAGCATTACAAAGTATCTTAGTGCATGACGACATACATACAATGTTCTATACACAGTACAAGAGAAAGAGTCACTACCTTATTCTTTCCATGTGGGCTCCGGCACAAATAAATCACGATCAGGGCAAATACCAAATCCTGACAATCAAATCAAGGACATAGGGTTATTCCCTTTTCCAATTCCTCAACTTCCAAACATCAAAGTTGGTTATCATTTAAGACCTTTAAGTGGCTACTATAAGCCCAAACATATGCCTAAAGGGTTGGGAAAGGCTATACCAAAAACCACCTTTCAAAAGTGCAAAATACTAATTTTTGGGGGTTGGGTGTAGGCCACAAATCCACTGGCTGTGGGCAAAAATAGGTCAGAAACATTTGGGCCACGGCCCAAAACCTTCTGGCCGCGGCCAAGAAAATTCTGTTTCTTGGCTGAACTTCCAAAATTTATAATTAATTCCAGAAAAATCGAAATAAGGTGATTCTAAAGCCAAATGAAAGGTATTTAAGTCCTATTTATAGGAAAAATATGGTCCATTACTGGAAATCATGACAAAAATATAGAATTGCACAAAACAAAACACTGCTCCAAAACAGAGCTCAGTTTCAATCCCAAACTTTGGACAACCATAACTCACAGCTCAAAAAGCGAAATGGCACAAATTATATGTCCATTTTGAAGATTGGAATGTGAACCTTAAGAATGGAAATTTTCATAATTATCTGACATCATTTGCCCATTCAAAAAAATCCACCCAAACAGACTGCTCAAAATAGAACTTCAATGGACAACATTTTAGTTTTCACACTTTAGCTTCTAATGGTCCCATTTTCATATCAAACATCATTCCCATACAAATTTTCACAAAGAATCCATTGGAAATACCAAATTAACCAAATTCACATTATATTGACATGTTTTCTCAATGGCACAACATGTCACCCAATGTCACATACAAACACACATTGTCATTCTTTTCATTCCAAGGTTTCAAATCAGTCCCAATGACCATATCACACAACAAAATAAAAATTGCACCACAATACACAAGGTAATTCCTCCAATCTAAAATCACATGACAATTAGGGCAAAATTCAAAATTCACAAAGCTTATCTACAAATAACAAAACTTAGATCAAAAGGCTTCAAATACTCACCTCTTACTTTTTCCCAAACCAATTCCTTGATTCCTCATCTTTCCACTTTTCCTCAAGCTATCAAACACCTCCAATCAAGAATCTAAAACCATAGAGATGAAGCTCTCATCACTATGAACAACATTAAAGAAGGGTATTTGAGCATTAGAGGACCACAAACCAACCAAAAACTAACCTTAAACTTTCTCTTTCCTTCTCTATTTGGACGAACATGGAGGTTTTGGAGAGAAAGGATGAGATAATGAAGAAGGCGAGGCAAGTCAATTTTTGGGCTCTAAAAGCCTCATTAGGTTGACCAAAAAGGAAGAGAAGAGAGAGGATGAGTATTGACCAATTGACCAAGATCCAAAGGTCCAAATTGTGCCAAGTGTCACCCTCTTGCTCCATCAACCATGAGTTCACATAGGCACACATGCATGGGATATCATCCCTTTTTAATCATATAACAATCAATCTCAACCATTGATCTTTGAGTTACCAATGAGCTTCCTCTTCGGTAACTGATCAATTGGTTGGTAACTTTACCATTTTACCATTGATTATCGCAATTCCCACTGAATTACCACCAAACACATCCTTTTCATTCTATTTCACCATACACATGCCCTCCCCCTTATTTTTGTCCAATTTAGATGTTAATCCATAATTGAACTTAAATACAGGGTTTGGGTATGAATCTCAACACATACGAGTCACATTATATACCACATTCTCCAAAAGTGTCGAATTAATGATAATCACCTTTACTTTTGAAGCCATTACCCTTTAATCAAATTTTGGGGTGTTACACTGTTGATTGAATTTGGATGGGTGTGAGAGAGAAAGTTGAGTTGTCAACCTCTTATGGTTTTGTGCAAAAGAAAGATGCTTAATTAATTGTAAGGGTGTAAGTGTCATATAGATATTTCCTCTTTCTGTCTTTCTCTTTGGCATTGGTTATCCTTATTCAACCAAAAGGTGGGGAATTACATTAATTGAGCTATCTCTCTCTCTTCTTCTTGTCTTGATTGATTTTACCTCATAAAGGGGAAGGAAGTGTATTTGACTAAGTCTTTGTATGTTGCATGTGTTTATGAAGGGGAATTAGGTGGCATCTTGTCATAGGTCAACATAATAAAGTTGCTAATTACTCCCCCTATCATTATTTTTTACTTTTTCCTTGGCAAACCTTGACCCTTCATTTTTGTTCCCCTATCTAACCTTAAGGTCAAATTATAAATATCACTTTTACCCTTGCTTATGGCAACATTATTTAATTTGTCATTAGGTCTTTGATTTAGTTCCCTTTTCCTCTTCCATATGCCATTCCCTATCTAGTTTGGTTCCTTGTTAGGCTTTATAATATTTTTGAGTTTAGATAAGGGTTTGGGTACTTTTCTTCAATTAATTGGAACTAAATCCCTTACTAAATTCTTAGGATAGTCTCTAACACTATTTACACTTTCTGGTAAGCATGAGTCAAAGCATAGATAAAGACAATTGGGTGATATTTAATTTAGAAGAATGCTTAATTATAAGCAAGAAGGATTTACAAATAGAGAAGAATAATCTCAATGCAAAAATTAAAGACACAAGAGAGGGTAATTGCTATGCTCTTAATATGAACAATAATATTTCTGAAACCTGTTTTCTAAGCAACATTGATGAAAGTTGGTTATGGCATAAAAGGCTAGCTTACGTAAATATGCACCAACTAGGCAAGTTACTTAAAGATAATTTAGTTATTGGGCTACCCAAATTAAACTTCAAAAATGATTTAGTTTGTGATGTATGTCAAAAGGGTAAACAAACAAAGTTATTTTTTAAATCCAAAAAGGAAATCACAACAACCAGACTACTTCAATTACTCCATATGGACTTAGTTGGACCAGCAAGAGTTAAAAGTCTTGGCTGTAATTTATACTCATTGGACATTATTTATGATTTTTTTAGATTTACATGGACTATTTTCTTGTCTTTAAAGGATGAAACCTTTAGTGAATTTATTGTATTTGCCAAGAAAGTGCAAAATGAGAAAGATATGTTCATTATCGGTATAAGGACAAACCACAGAGGTGAATTTGAGAATCAGGCCTTTGGAGAATACTACGACACCAATGACATTGATCACAATTTTTTTGTACCCAGGGCACCACAACAAAATGGAGTCGTAGAAAGAAATAATAGAGTTCTTACAGAGATGGCCAGAGCTATACTAAATGAAAAGAATATGTCCCATGTTTTCTGAGTTGATTCAATGAGTACCACGTGTTATATCTCAAACAAAACTTACATTAGATTAAAACTTAGAAAGACTTCGTACGAGCTATACAAAGGAAGAAAACCAAATATTGCTCATTTGCACATCTTCAGTTGTAAGTGTTTCATTCATAATAATGGTAAAGATAACCTAGGAAAATTCAATCCTAAAGTTGATGAAGGAATATTCCTAGGTTACTCTAATTGCAGCAAAGCTTATAGAGTTTTAATAAAAGAACATGCACTGTTGAACAATCAATCCATGTTGTATTTGATGAAAATGAATCTACTGACAAAACTATTGACGATGATTAGGAAATAGTAATTTCTCAAGAAAATAGCTAGTCCACCCTTAACTCTCCAATCTTGAGGTTGATAAAACTAAAAATGAAAATGTAACTTCTGTACTGAGTCATCCTAGAGCTTGGAATTATAATACAAGTCATTCCCTAGATCAAGTCATAGGAGAAGAAAGTGGAGGAGTAAAGACTAGAAACACAATTTTATTGAACCTTCAAAAATTGATGAAGCCTTGCCAAACAATGATTGGGTGATAGCAATGCAAGAAGAACTCAATCAATTTGATAGAAATCAAGTTTAGGGTTTGGTACCTAAACCTAAAGATCACCTGATCATTGGCACTAAATGGGTATTCAAAAACAAACTTGATGAATCTGCAATCATTGTAAGAAATAAGGCAAGATTGGTGGTCAAAGGCAATAATCAAGAAGAAGATATTGATTATGAGGAAACATATGCTCCAGTAGCAAGATTGGAAGCTATAAGAGTACTCTTAGCCTTTGCGTGCATCAAGGGATTCAAACTCTATTAAATGAATATGAACAGTCCATTTTTAAATGAATATATTATGGAAGAAGTATACGTGAAACAACCTACTGGTTTTGAGGATGTGACTAAACCACATGTTTCCAAACTAAAAAAAGCTCTTTATGGCCTAAAACAAGCTCCAAGAGTCTGGTATGAAAGACTTGGAAAATTCCTCATTGATTAAGGTTTTGCCATGGGAAAGGTTGATATAAAATTATTTATAAAATGAAAATGAAATGAATTTTTAATATTTCAAATATATGTTGATGATATCATTTTTGGTGCTACTAGTGATCTTTTGTGTAAAGAATTCTTTGAGACAATGCATAGTGAGTTTGAAATGTCAATGATTGGAGAATTAACCTTCTTCCTTGGGTTGCAAATCAAACAAAGGAAGAACATAATCTTTATATCTAAAACAAAATATCTAAAAGAGCTATTGAAGAAATACGGAATGGATCAAGAAAATTGTCCTACCTTATACTCTATAAGCTTGGATAAGTGCAAAAGCATAGTGAATTCAATTGTTTACCTAGGTGTTCGCCTTGGAATATACAAAGTTTCAAAAATGTTTATCAATCCCAACTACAAACACTAGACGTGAACTCGGGTCTGCATAGGCTTTTCAGATGAAAATAAAAATTTTCAAAACATTTTTCGCAAAGGTTCATTGCTTCACTAAGTCACATTGGCTCTTAGTTTCCTTTATCAGAGTATGGGAACATTTCACTGCTTAAGTGTTATGTTCCATATATTGTTTAACATTCCCTTATAATTGAAAAGTGTTACTCAACTAAGTCAATACTAATTCTATCAAGTTATATACATTATATATAATACCAAAATAGACTGTATAATATACAAAAACAAATTAGACAACCAATAGGAAATAAAATCTCTTCGCTTCATCCTCTAGTTGTTTGGGTTTACCTTTTTTCCCCTTAAGCTACTAGCTTGTGCTTAGATTGGTTATAGGAAAAGAGTAAGATTCAAAAGAATCCCGGTAGTAACAGACATTCAATCATATATATACAAGAACACAAAGCATGCCACACAGTCATCATATGATACGGAATTAGCAACCAGCATTCAAAAAACATCATGCAGTATATCACATTACCATAGTGCTAGGTATTTAAATTACTTAGCCCCGAGTGTTCACTTACGCAATAGGCCCCAGGATTCCACTCATGTATAACAGTAATTTTCATGGCTCAGGCGTCTACCAGTGCAGCAGACCTCGGGCGACTACCTCACAAATATTGAATGCTTCCAAAAATCATGATGAAACGACAACCCTGTAATGTATCTCATAATATATTAAAGAAAGAGTTACTACCTGGTCACTTCCCTTGAAGGGTGTCTAACTGTTTGTCCAAGCTCAGGTAGGTCTTAGATCTTGAACAGCTAACAGGTTCTATAATTAGAATTTACTATTGGCATGTCATTACTTAGTCCAATGCTTTTGGCATAAAGTAAACTAAGTTATTCTTGACCTATCCCCATGTTTATCCTTTGTTTTGAACTTGTTGTTTATCATTTGAATCACTTGGGTAGCCATTAGAGGCCCAAACAAATGCCTATGGGGTTGGAAAGGCGAGACCCATCAACGTCGCTTAGAAAATATGAGGTGCTGAAATAAAAGGGTCTTGGCTGCAGCCGAAGGATTCTCTAGTGACAGCCAAGAGAGGTCAAAAGGTTTTGGGCTATGTCTAAGAAATCTTCTGGTCGTGGCCAAGAAATAGTCTTGGAGCTTGGTGGCGGCCAAGAATCTAGACTTCCAAATTTTCCTTGTTTCTTGGTTAAATTTCTAAAAATTATAACTTAATCTGCAAAAATCCAAATGAAGTGATTCAAAGTCCTAATTGAAGCTTTTAAAGTCCTCTATACAGGGAAAATATTAAACACTATCACTTGTAACCATAAAAGTACAGAATTCCACGCATTGTCCCACTGTTCCAGAACCAATTCCAGTTTCAGTCCTCAAACTTTAACAATTAATATCTCCCAATGTATAAACCTAAATTGAACAAATTATTTATCAAATTAAAGCTTATAATGTATAGTATTGTTCTAGAAAATACCAAATCCATTAGACATCATTTGATTCAACAAATTCATCCCACATGCAATCTAACCCAATACTGGCAGCAACTAACCACAAGTAATTTCAAGTTCAAATTTTGAATTTTTATTCCCACTGATTAAAATTCACAATCAGGGTATATTCCCACATAGCTTGTTGTGTAGAGCACAATAGAAGCCTCAAAATAGAAAAATCAAACCCTTTCCCTATCTTTTTGTTCTGGCTAAAACAAGGCCCTAACAACAATTAACCAAAATGATATTTTAACCATTAAACCAATCTAATATCATCATGAACCATCATTCAACAACATATATATGATCAAAACATCATCAATCCTCTAAGAACCCATGTTGGCCAAAAACACTAGGCCCATAAAAACTCATCAAAACCTCAAAATAACCGGTTCAAATTAAAGCTTACGCTTACCTCTACACATTTCTACAAATGGTTTTGAAATCTGCCAGTACTTCGTCTGGCAAGAGGTCACCAAACACCTCAAAAAAAAATTCCAAAATCATAGAAATGAAGCTTAAGATGAGGAGAAAAAGATTAGAGAGGGGTTTTTTAGGTGAAAGCTTCAATTCGGTAGTGATTTTTGAGTTGAACTCAAGAAAAGTCACTATTGACTTTTCTCTTTCCTCTTTCCTCTTTCCTTGCTAGCCGACCTTGAGAGGTTGGAGAGAGAGAGAGTAAGATGTGATAACATGATCTAACTTTAGGCCCTCCCATCCCTTTGACCGAAATGGAAAGGAGAGAGGGAGTATGAGATGATTTTCTTCACCTAACCAAAATACTTAGTTGCTATAGTGCTACTTGTCAAAAGCTTATGGTCCCTCAAAAAGTGAGTAACTAATCAGTTACTATAACTAATTTAGTTAGCCATTTAGTCCTCCTTTTTATTCCTTTGATCATTGATGAATTTCTTCTTGCCAAAGGAAAGGAAATTGTTGACTAATTGACTAGTAATTCTTTTCCTCCCCTTTTGCCCTTAACTATGGTAATTTTAATTAAATTGCCATTTGGTGTTTTATCTAATTCATTTTCCCCCTTTTTATGCACCATTCCCTCCTTTCTTTTAATTCTAAATTAAAATTTATATTAAAATTGAATTTAGATAATAGATTTGGGCATTTTCTACAATTAATTCAGATCATAATTAACACTTTATTCTCAAAAGTTTTTTTCTAACATTATTTACATTTCCTTTTGAGTCATTGAGCCCTTGTACATATTTTGAGATATTACAATTCTCTCTCCATACAACCTAGACCTATTTATTGTGATAACACCAGTACGATAAGCTTGGCAAAGAATCCTGTTCAATACTCTAGAACCAAGTATATTGATGTCAGACACCACTTCATTAGAGATCATGTTCAAAAGAAAGATGTCAAAGTGGTATTCATTCCTACTCATCTTCATATTGCTGATATTTTCATAAAACCTCTAGAGAATGATCGATTTTCATAAAACCTATTGTAATTCCCAATGAATTGTAAGTATTTTCATGTTTATAAAAGGAATTTAATTATGTTTTGATGATAATTTAACTGACTTAACCATCAGAGTATCTAGAAGTTTGTTTTGCAGGACTATGTCAAAATACCCTGTTCCATGATGAGAGAAACAAAGGTGAACATAGGAAATGATCATCATGACGTCACTCAAGTGATGTATTCTAGTTATTATCACCATAACATCACTTAAGTGATGTGAACCAGTGATGAGTGAAGAGTTTTGAAAGCTAAAATGGCACATATCTGAAACAGTGCAACTGTTAAAATGAAAAGATAGAAGTTGAATGGACTGATTACTCGAGTGACCACTCTAGTGAGCAACTAGAATCACTCGAGTGATTTTCAGAATAGTGGATAATCCAACGAAATCCTTACTTTATCATGCAACCTAGACCTTACCACTCAACAAGGAATCATTAATGATTAATTACAAGATTACTTATACCTGGTATGACATAATTGCATATTATTTTTGTCTGTTGGGTATGATCACTCGAGTCATGCCTCAAGATCACTCAAGTGATATTAGGGACCAGGTCTATATTGCCGAAAACAGTGTCATTTTTACTAAATCACTTCCAGTGACTTTCCCAGTTCTCAACCAAAAATTTCTCATATACTCTTACCTACTCATTTGCATATAAAACCCTTCATTTTTCACTTTAAAAAACTTCCTGAAACTCTCTAATTTTGCTACCCTAGCTATCGGCCATCGAAACTTCACAAAAATAAAATCAGGGATTCTAATCTCTCATTTCAAAATGGTCAAAACTAAGACACTATAGGCCAATCTTCTGGGTCTCATCCACCTCCTTTGGCTAAAAAGCAAAAGAAATCCACAACTCCAAAGCCCAAGTTTTCAAAGCACCCTCCACTAAAGATTTTAGATCAATGTCCACTGGAACCTCAACTAAAAGCTAAGGCAGTTGTAATTCAAGAACCAATAATCACTCGATCAAAGACCAAAGTGGCAACTCAGGTAGGAAAAAGCAACTTAAAGGCACATTTAGTCCTCTTCCTTCTGACTTAGACTCAGACACTCCTTCTTGGACTAAAAGGGACTAACATGATACTAAGTACAATGCCAGGATTAGTAAATTGATGGCTACAATACTTAAAGAAGCATTAATGTCCAAAGAAACTATCAAGTTGAAGCAAAGGTCCTCTTCAAAACCTACTAAGACACAAGCTGATCAACCTCAAGATTCTAAGGAAGGAGAGAATAAAGAAAAAGGGAGTGAGGAAGAATTAAAGAAATTCACTAAGTACTTCACCTAGAGGATACTATATAAGATGTTCTATGTCAATCTTAGTATTCTTTTTGAGGTCATTAAGGTTGATCCAAGTGAATATCTAGAACATTACATGGCTTGGTTGTTTGTGCACCTACCATATTATGCCAAGGTAGTTAGGCACTTTTATTGTAACCTAGAATCTATGGAGGATTGCTCAGAGGGTGGTACAATTATAGAGGATGAGCTAGACACTAAAGTTAGAAGGAAGAAGTTCATTATTTCTACCTCGAGGATTAACAAGTGGCTTGGTATTACAAAGCCACCAAAGGATACCCCTACCAAGCTCACTCCAAACCAAATTTGCAGTATCCTTAGGCCTGGTGAAAGAATAGGGCCATTGACCTTCAACCCTCAGGACATATGTAAACTACATAAAGTCTTACGGTACATATATTCTAGAGCCATAATCAACAAGTCCAACAATTTCACTCACTTCATTGACAGAGACTATGGACTCAAGGCTTCCATATTGAGCAAGGAGAAGAGAAACCTAGGAGAATTGATTTTCTCAGAGATTAAGTGATATAGGTTCTCTAGTACCCGGTTTATACTAATGCCTTTTCCACAGTTGATCTCCTTTTCATCAGGGCTAACAAGATATGGTTTTTAGAACCTAATGAACTAGTTAAGAGGTTGTTACTGGTGGGAAGAAATCAAATAGGGAAGTTAGAAATTAAGTTGCCACTAAATCATCCAATAGTTACCACTCTAAAGAAGAAGAAGGCAACTGAGACTGAGACTAGTAGGATGGATGACACTCAGTCTTCTACCCCTTCCATATCTACAGCTCCTTCTGTAATGCCCCAAATTTTGATTAAGGGCTAATGATAATTATTGAGAATGATTTGTGAATTAAATCTGAATTATTTTGTGTTTTACGGCAATTTCGCTAATTGTGACAAAATCAGGGAAAATTTGAGAGAATGGAAATTATTGGTTAATTAGTCAGTGATTAATGAGGAAATTAATTACTAACTAAGAAGAAATGAGATGTGTAACTAAATGACTAAAAAAGTGGCTAGAGTAACTAATTAGTTACTTATTTGAGGAGAGCCAATGAGATTGTGACATGTGGCAAGTTGGTGAAGAGAGAGGAGTATGAGAAAAGTCAAAGAGGGATTTTAAAATGTTTTTTTTCTCTCTCTTCCCTCCCATTTTTGGCTGACAAGGGATGGGCATGGGAAAATAATCATTCCATCTTTATCTTCAAGCTATCATCTCTCTCTTCTCTCCCCATATTTCCGGTGCCATTATTGAAGAAGCAAAAGGAAGAAAAGCTTGATTTAAGGTGAGCAAATGACTCCAAATGCCAAAACTCTATTCCTTAATATTGATCCTTGGCTTGAGAGCTTCATTTTCATGGTTCTAGTTTCTCCATTAGTGGTGATTTGTGGCATCAAGAAAATCTAGAAGTTAGAGAATTAAGAAACTGTTAGAATCGAGGATCTATCAACGGCGTTTAAACCAAGTTGGAAGGATTCATACCTTTTGATGATTCAGAGTTTTCAAGATCTCTAGGAGCCAACATGCAGGTCTGCTCCCTCTACTGGTATCCACATGAATGCTCTCCAACCGAGACTGCGTGCTAGCGCCTCTAATGTCTCCTAGGGTTTCACTTGCGGCTCTCAATTCTCATGTGCGTATGAATAGATCTGCTCTATCAAGTTTATAACCTATGAAGGCTATTTTCAAATTTCAAAATTAATCATCATTAATTTCAAAATTAATTAACAATTAATTATCTTGATGAACTAATTAAATAAATTCAGTTTAAATTAAATCTGTCCAACAGTTTTAATTTAACCTATTTATTTAATCCAAATAAAGAGCCATTAGATTTAATTTATATTCATAAATTAAAACTGAGATACTATATCTTTATCATGTTAGTTATTAAATTTAATATATCTTAATAAATTAAATTTAAAACTAACATAATATAATAATATCATATAATATAAATATATATACATATATATATATATATATATATATAAGATATATATTTCAAAAATATATATATCTATATAATATTATTAAATATAATAATATCATATAATATATATATACATATATATAAGATATATATTTCAAAAATATATATATCTATATAATATTATTAATGAATTTTATATTATATATATATAAACATAAAATTCGTCCACCCTAAATTAAACATTATCTCATGTTGGGCCATTCTTGTGTGCGACTCTGTAGGCTCATATGAAGTTGGCAGTGGGCCAATAACTATACTAACCCAAAAGTCGCAAGTGGCCTCTAGCAAGACATTACGACTACCCAATTCATATGAGGATCGTTATCACGATGCAACCTGTCATACAACCATGTCATGTCTCCTTTGTCACACGATATATCAATCAAGGATAAGGCATGGATAATGTCATCCTCTTGTTCCTGACCATTACTTTCTCGATTCCTGAGTAGCCTGATAACAGAGACAGAAACTCCTTTCATCATAGTATGGCCATACATTTCTCAGACTCACTCATCGAGGGGCCCAGTAATATCTCTCTACTAATGTGAGGGACAAATTCCATCTTGATCGTTCATATTCCTCTGCATGAAAAATCACGAAGCCCGATCGTAGCCTTTATTATCACCCGGTTAAAAGTGACTTTTGACTAGTTCAAAGCTTAGCAACTCTTATGTAGGAATCTATGATGACCTCAGGTCTAAGGGCATTGTGACGTGGTTATACATGAGAAAAGCTTATGACTTGATCCATGTAGCTTTCTCATAGTGGGTCGGTCCAGCACCTTGTACTCTTACAAGTGCCTAAGACTTTGATTCGTATCTCCATATCTTATCAAAGTCATACTGGTCTTGTTTCATCTCTGCTCCCGTATAGATGACCGACCAGGGACATTTTAGGACAATCTTTATGAATTATCCAAGGATACAATTATCACAGTTAACATGCAAATAATATGATAACAAAATAGAGAAATTTCATAATAATGTTCAAAGTACAATGATTGGCCCTTAGGGCATATTCTCCAACATCCTCCCTCTTACCCTAGGTGCAATCATTAATTTGCCTAATTCCCATTGCCCTAACATGACGCTCATGCTTTGCCTGTGCAAGTGGCTTAGTAAGAGGATCAGCAACATTATCTTCTCCTGCTACTTTGCATATCTTTATATCACCTCTATCATTGATTTCTCTAATAAGATGATATCACCTGAGTATATGCTTGGTCCTTTGATGTGACCTAGGCTCCTTGGCCTATGCAATAGCACCGCTATTGTCACAGAACAAATCTATTGGATTTGAGATGGTAGGCACTACCCCTAGTTCAGTAATGAACTTTCTAATCCAAACGGATTCTTTAGCTGCATCTGATGCTGCTATATACTCAGCTTCTGTTGCAAAATCTGCAATAGTGCTCTGCTTGGAGCTCTTCCAACTTACTGCTCAACTATTCAGGAGGAATACATATCCAGATTGCAATTTAAGGTTGTCTTGGTCAATTTGGAAACTTGCATCTGTGTAACCGGTTACACAGAGCTCATAATCCAATCCACCATAGACCAAAAATAAGTCCTTAGTCCTTCTTAAGTACTTTAGGATATTCTTAACGGCAGTCTAATGACCCTCACCAGGATCTTGTTGGTATCTGCTGGCCATACTTAAGGTAAACGAGACATCCGATCGAGTACATAACATGGCATACATGATGGATCAAATGGCCGAGGCATATGGAACCTTACTCATGCGATCTTGCTGATCAGGTATACTAGGACACAGATCCTTGCTAAGATGGATGCCATGAGACATGGGCATGTAACCCCTTTTTGAATCCTGCATACTGAACCTATGCAGTATCTTGTCTATGCATGTACTTTGACTTAGGCCTATTAGTTTTTGGATCTATCCCTATAGATCCTAATCCCTAGGATATAGGTGGCTTCACCTAAGTCTTTCATTGAAAAGGACTTTCCTAACCAAGACTTGACACTCTGCAAGGTAGGAATATCATTCCCAATGAGTAGGATGTCATCTACATAAAGCACTAGAAATACAACTATGCTCCCACTAACCTTCTTGTAAACACAAGGTTCATCGATGTTTTGAATGAATCCAACTCTTTGACTACTTCATCAAAATGATGATTCCAGCTCTGAGATGCTTGTTTCAATCCATAAATAGATCTTTGAAGCTCGCAAATTTTTCCAGAGTCCTCTGGACGCACAAAACCTTCAGGTTGTGTCATGTACACATCCTCAAGCAGCTTTCTATTAAGGAAGGTTGTTTTGACATCCATCTGCCATATTTCATAGTCATAATATGATACAATGGTAAGAAGGATTCTGATTGATTTGGCCATTGTAACTAGGAAAAAGGTTTCATCATAGTCTACACCATGAGTTTGAGTGAATCCTTTTGCAACCAGTTGTGCCTTGAAGACATTTACATTGCCATCCATGTCAGTTTTCTCCTTGAAAACCCATTTGCACCCAATGATTTTTACACCTTCAGGTGGATCAACTAAGGTCCATACCTGATTGTCGTACATGGATTGCATTTCAGACTTCATGGCATTTAGCCATTTCTCAGAGTTTGGTCCCAATGTGGCTTCTCAATAGGTGGTGGGCTCATTTTGCTCAATGATCAACACATCACGGCCTTCAATAATCAGAAATCCATATCTCTGAGGCTGATGCTGTGTCCTATCAGATCTTCTTGGACCTTGTGTTACTTGAGGAGGCTCAGTAACTTGTTGTGATTCTTCTCTAATTTCCATCTGTGGTTCTGTACCATCTTGTGGCTCTCAAATTTCTTCGAGATGTACGTCTCTCCCACTGGTTGTTTTAGAGACAAACTCTCTTTCTAGAAACTTGCCATTTCGAATAACAAACACTTTGTTATCGGTGGGATTGTAGATATAGTATCCTTTCGTTTCTTTAGGATACCCCACGAAAAAGCACTTTATGGATCTAGGTGCTAATTTATCAGAGGCTTGTTGCTTAACATATACCTCACATCCCCAGATTTTGAGAAAAGGTAAACTTGGTTTCTTTCCAGTCCATATCTCATATGGTGTCTTTTCAATTGTCTTAGATGGAACATGATTTAGTATGAACGCAGCTGTCTCTAGGGCATGTCCCCAAAAGGACGGTGGAAGATCTGTTTGACTCATCATAGATTGAACCATATCTAATAGTGTTCAATTCCTCCGTTCAGAAACGCCATTCCATTGTGATGTTCCTGGAGGAGTCAACTGTGAGATTATCCCACAACTCCTAAGATGGTCAATGAATTCTTGGCTCAAATATATTCACCACCTCGATCAAATCGAAGTGCTTTAATTGTTTTACCAAGTTGGTTTTGTACTTCATTTTGGAATATTTTAAACATTTCAAAAGATTCAGATTTATGTTTCATTAGATAGATATAGCCATATCTACTAAAGTCATCTATAAATGTAATGAAGTAGACATAACCTCCTCTGGCAGCTATATTTAATAGTCCACATACATCTGTATGTATGAGGCCCAATAATTCAGTAGCCTTCTCACTGTGCCCAGTAAAAGGTGCCTTAGTCATCTTTCCTAATAAGCAAGATTTGCATGTATCATATGATTCAAAATCAAATGAGTTTAGAAATCCATCTTGATGGAGTTTAGAAATGTGTTTCTCATTTATATGGCCTAGATGACAATGCCTTAGGTAGGTCATATTAAAATCATTTGATTTTATCCTCTTAGTAGTTACGTTATAGATATTCCCATTATTAGGATGTTTCAAATTTAATATATAATAACCAACATGCAAATCACCATCAACATAGAAAATGTCATTAAGATAAATAAAACATTTACCATTCCTAGTAATGGAAGTATAACCTTCCTTATCCAAATAAGAAAGAGAAACAATGTTACTACTCAAAGCAGGAACATAATAGCAATTGTTCAAAACTAACAAAAGCAAACTGGGCAGAACTAATTCATAAGTGCCTACGGCTAAAGCAGCAACTCTTGCTCTGTTTCTAACTCGTAGGTCCACCTCGCCCTTATTCAGCTTTCTACTATCCTTTAGACCCTATACATTTGTACAAATGTGAGAACCACATGCATTATCTAATACCCATGTAGTGGAAGTAGAAAAATGAATGTCTATAACATAAATACCTGAAGCGATAGCCTTGCTATCCTTCTTGTTCTTTTTCAGATCTTCCAGGTAGATTTTGCAATTCCTCTTCCAATGACCGGGATCATTGTAGAAGTAGCAAACTCCTTCCTTTGGAAGCTTTGCCTTCTTTGGTACAGGCTTGGTTTCGGGCTTGTTTGACTCTTTGGTCTTACCACCTGAGCCATTACCCTTCCATTTGCCCTTCCCTTTCTTTTTCATACCTTTTCCTTTCTGAACCATCAAAACTGTGCTAGGCTTTTTCTTAATGCTTTGCTCAGCAGTTTGAGTATCCCATGCAGCTCAGAAATTAATTTCTCTATGTTGTTCATGTTGTTGTTCATAACAAACTGGTCATAACTCTCTGGGAGTGAGTTTAGGATCAAATCCGTAGCTAACTCTTGGCTCATGGGAAATCCAAGCCTCTCAAGGTGATCAATATAGCCTTTTATCTTTAACACATGAGTACTAACTGATGCACCTTCAGCCATTTTATAGGAATGTAAGGCCTTTGTGGTCTCATACCTTTCTTGCCTTGCTTGTTGCTGGAACATTTCCTTGAGATGTACAGTTATCTCATGAGCCTCTATGAGTTCCAGATCTCTTTGGAGCTCTGGAACCATAGTGGCAAGCATCAGGCAACCTATATCCATAGAGTCATCCTTATGCTTTGTGTAAGCATCTCTCTGAGCTCTTGGAGCATTGGCTGCAGGCTCCTCAGGAATAGGTTGTTCTAGGACATAAGCCTTTCTTTCCTGCTTGAGAACAATTCTCAAGTTCCTGAACCAGTCAAGAAAGTTTGTCCCATTGAGTTTGTCCTTCTCAAGGACCGATCGCAATGATAGTGTAGCAGTATTACTAGTCGACATGATTCTACAATTAAAATATATAAAGTTAGTTAGTTAGTAATCTCCCACTAAATTAACAACCCTTAATATAATAATTAGTGGGCTAAGATCCATATTAGGCTTAAACTTAAGTCCGCTTTGGCAAGACACTTAAATTCAAGTTATTTAGATAGGTAACCTATTTACCAATTACATCACATGTAACTCTTAGATCTTTATGGGATTTAATCATCATATGATCCGGCATGTTTAACCCCATCTAATGCCTTGAGATTCAAAACCGTTTTGTTAACCTCAATTAAGTCAAAACAATAATGAATATTATGAGCAGCAATATTACTCAAGCTTGTCTCATCAAGATAACTCAAGTACATCCACTTTGGTGGTTTCCACAATTGAGCGATCTAGGTTTTGACAAATATTCATTAATTGACGGCATTATGACTTAAGATTTGATTTAGAGGGCTTAATTAATTAGTTTTGTTTATATGGATGCAATCATGGTCGTATCTCATACAGATAAATACATATAAATGTAAAAGTAATCATGCAATGATCTTATCAAAAGCATAATTTAAATGTGACACAACATGGCTTACCTAACCTAAAATCCTCCCAAGCCAATGAGAGGACTTCACTAAATAAAAAAGAAATACATTGAGAGAAACCTCGTTTAAATATTCGAGGGGAGTGAGATGAGAAGAGAATGTACATCGAGAGTATTTAGAGAAAGGCACGGCACGTAGGCCGTATTTAAATATTACAACCCTTTGTAAAATTCTAAAGCCATGTTGTTCACCATACCCAAACAAGTATAAATAATAAACCACAACAAGAATTCATACAATATGAAAAGCAATAAATGTCGTGATCAGATTATATTGCGCTACGCAGAGGTGGTCACGGCGGTCCCACTAAAAGGCACATTCCTTTTAAAAGAAATATTTGAAAATTTTAAATTTTTAAATTTTGGACCCAATTTTTCAAAACAAAAACAACAATGGCCCAGAACGCTTCTGATCCAGATTGTCTTCCCCATAGTTCGGATCCTTATTACCCAAATAGATATCCAAACCTAAACCCGATTTGATTGCCGCCAACTACGATCTTATGTACCCTACCCAATTTCATGCTTGTTTAAAATGAAAATCATGTACATGTTTCAAAATAAAAAATGAAACAATTTCAAGATTCAATTTAAACGAAAATGAAAATCAACGGAATTACAAGATCACATCTTTCTAAATAATTTCATTTCGTATTAACCAAATCACATGCATATTCGAGTGTTTCTTATAAACATACGTACACATCCCATATATATCACATGTATAAGAACATAAACTCAGTTTAAATGCACAATTGATCTGGCTCTGATGCCACTGTTAGAATCGGTAGGCACAGTAGAAGAATTTTAAAAATTTTCACCGATCCTAATCGAGTATCTATTGACGGCGTTTAAACCAAGTTGGAAGGATTCATACCTTTTGATGATTCAGAGTTTTCACGATCTCTAGGAGCCAACACGTCAGGTCCGCTTCCTCTACCGGTATCCACATGAATGCTCTCTAACCGAGATTGCGTGCTAGCGCCTCTAATGTCTCCTAGGGTTTCACTTGGGGCTCTCAATTCTCATGTGCGTATGAATAGATCTACTCTATCAAGTTTATAACTTATGAAGGCTATTTTCAAATTTCAAAATTAATCATCATTAATTTTGAAATTAATTAAAAATTAATTATCTTGATGAGCTAATTAAATAAATTCAGTTTAAATTAAATCTGTCCAATAGTTTTAATTTAACCTATTTATTTAATACAAATAAAGAGCCATTAAATTTAATTTATCTTCATAAATTAAATCTGAGATACTAAATCTCTATCATGTTAGTTATTAAATTTAATATATCTTATTAAATTAAATTTAAAACTAACACAATATAATAATATCATGTAATATATATATACACATATATGTATAAGATATATATTTCGAAAATATATATATCTATATAATATTATTAAATATAATAATATCATATAATATATATATACATATATATAAGATATATATTTTGAAAAAATATATATATCTATATAATATTATTAATGAATTTTATATTATATATATATAAATATAAAATTCATCCACCCTAAATCAAACATTATCTCGTGTTGGGCCATTCTTGTGTGCGACTCTGTAGGCCTATATGAAGTTGGCAGTGGGCCAATAACTACACTAACCCAAAAGTTGCAAGTGGCCTCTAGCAAGACATTACGACTACCCAATTCATATGAGGATCGTTATCACGATGCAACCTGTCAACAACCATGTCACGTCCCTTTTGTCACACGATATATCGATCAAGGATAAGGCATGGATAATGTCATCCTCTTGTTCCTGACCATTACTTTCTCGATTCCTGAGTAGCCTGATAACAGAGACAGAAACTCGTTTCATCATAGTATGCCCATACATTTCTCAGACTCACTCATCGAGGGGCCCAGTAATATCTTTCTACTAATGTGAGGGACAAATTCCATCTTGATCATTCATATTCCTCTGCATGAAAAACCACTAAGCCCGTTCGTAGCCTTTATCATCACCTAGTCAAAAGTGACTTTTGACTAGTTGAAAGCTTAGCAACTCTCATGTAGGAATCCATGATGACCTCAGGTCTAAGGGCATTGTGACATAGTTATACATGAGAAAAGCTTATGACTTGATACATGGAGCTTTCTCATAGTGGGTCGGTCGAGCACCTTGTACTCTTATAAGTGCCTAAGACTTTGATTCGTATCTCCATATCTTATCAAAGTCATACTGGTCTTGTTTCATCTCTGCTCCCGCATAGATGATCGACCAGGGACATTTTAGGACAATCTTTATGAATTATCCAAGGATACAATTATCACAGTTAACATGCAAATAATATGATAACAGAATGGAGAAATTTCATAATAATGTTCAAAGTACAATGATTGGCCCTTAGGGCACAATTTCCAACAGAAACCTCTTTGGCAAAGTTATAGAGGTAAGTAAGGGAAATACTTCTATATAAGTCTTGTGGCATTTGATTTAACTTTGAATTTTTGGAATTTTGGGCATGATTTCGAAAATAAGGGTCATTGGGTATTTGGCATGTTGTTGGTTTGGAAATGGGTTTTTTGGTATGTGTTTTGGGTAGATAGATTGATTTGAGATTGGAATGGTATATTTGGAGATTTTGGAACTTTGGTGTTGAATGTGGGCTAGAACCAAAGCATGATAATGGAATAAAAATTTGTTGAATTTGATGCTTCCATGTGATTCCTTGGGTGAAATTATGTGGGGATAGATTTGGTTGAGGCTTTGGGATCATTGGAAAATACTTGGGTAAAATCTAGAAGTGCTGTTAGTTTTTCAGCATTTTCTGGGTTTTGATATAGCTCACTCAGTGACATGGGGTCTCACTCTAGTAAAGCATGACGCTTTCATTTTTCCCTCATTGTTTCTGTTGTGCTTTCATGTTCATAATCCAAAAGTGTTGTCTCACTTGCGAGTGTCGCGGTTTGTCACTCAAGTGAGCCTCATCCTACTTGAGTGAAGGTGTATCTGACACTGTAAACTTGCGTCTTGGGTTGTCACTCATGACCCATTTTTCAAGAGTGGGCCTTAGCACTCCTGGGTGCTAAGATGTCGCTCAAGAGACTAGTGCCAGAGCACGCCCTGAAGGATCATGGTAGTGACTTTTCTCTCATGTTGTGTATGATGCTTAGTATGCAGAACTTATCTTAATGTGTTGTGAAAAGTCTTTGGCGTGAGGCCATTGCAAACTTGTGTATGTGTTATCGGCCGTAGGGCATTATAGCGTGAGCAGTTCAGCGTGAACAGTCACAAGGGGTGATGGTTATCATACCTACCCCTGCCATTGCATCTACCATTGTAATTCCGAGGCTATATTATGGAATTATGAATTCCTGTTTGATTATCTAGCTAGTGTGGCTATGTGTATGTGAAATATTTTATATGGATCCCAATTGTGGTGATATATGTGATATGGACATGTGAATATGCAGTATAGCGTGAGCACTTTAGCATGAGCAAACATAAGGGTGACGCAAGTCATACCTGCCTTTGCTGCTGTAACTACCGTTGTGGTTGCTATATATGTGTGATGGTTTGGTTTCATGCTTTGTGGTTGTGCATACTATGAGTGATTTGACACTACAAGGATTCCTTGGCATCTCACTCTCCCAAAACAAATTTTAGACAGGGCCAGTAGTTCCAAGGAAAAGCAAGTGACGAAGGGTGGCTAAAGCTCAGAGCTAGGAGTGTAATTTGGTTTTTATTTATCATTTTGTAAATCATTGGATATTTTGTTAGGGAAACAATTGTAAATAGTGGGATTATGGTATAGTTTTGTGTAATCCCCTAGTTATGAGAAAACTGATTATGGACATTTATGCCTTGTAGACCCTTATATGATTAATGGAACCCGAGTACGTCAGGAATTTGTATTATACTATGGTATTCATGAATAAAATCTTACTGTACAGGTCATCTGTATAATTGAGATATGAATATGAGACCTGTAATATCCCAAAAAGTGATTAAGGGCTAATGACTTTAAAAGTGGATATAATTATTGTTGAATAAACACTTTTGGAGAATTTGTGATGGGAATTTGGATATTTTAATGATTCCAATGGCTTCCTTGTGAAAATTCGTGTGGGGAGAGTGTTTATTGTGAAATTGGAACCATTGGGAACAATCGTGCAAAAGTTGAAAACTCTGTCCATTGAAACTCTGTACAGGGCAGCCAATTTGTATGGACGTTTTAAATAGGCAAATGGTGTCTAAAAATTCTGACATTTTCCAGTATTAAAGTTCACATGTCAAGCTTCAAAATGAACATATAATTTGTATCATTTTGATTTGTGACCTAAGAGTTTTGGATTTTTGAAGTTTGCCAAGCGAAATTAATTATTTTCTGGTACAGTATGCAAAGATTGAAATTCTGGGAATTTTGTGGTGATTTTCAGTAATGGCCAATATTTTTCCTATGAAGAGGACTTAAATATCTTTCATTTGGCTTTGGAATCAACTCATTTCGATTTTTCTAGAATTAGTTATGATTTTTCAAAGTTGGGCAGAAAATCTGCCAGAAAATCCGAAAAGGTGAAATTAGAAATTATGACATCATCATGTGGTAAGGTGACATCAACATGGAATTAAAAGCAATTCCATCATCTTGATCAGCCATTCCCGACCCATTTCACAGAAAAAAAAGACGTGAAGAGAGCTTGGAGAAAAGAGAGAAAAGAGGAAGAAATCTCGCAAGGTAAGCCGATTTCTCCGACGATCTAGCTCCTAACGCGTACAATCCTTCTCCTAAGCTATTCCTCTATGTGAATTAAGGTTTTGAAGCAAAGAATTTGGTGTTTCAAAGAGGCTAGGGTTCAGCCAAATTTGGGAAAAACTAGAAGGAGCTTGAGGTAACTTCCAAACTTTCGTATATTGCTTATTCTGGCTGCTGTGGGCAATTTAATCGGTGAAATTTCGCCGGATTGCCATTGGTTTTAAAGTTTGGAAATGATATGGCCTAGGGGTTATGCTGCCCAAATTGGGTCTTAATGTTAGCTGTAACCTAATGTAATGGTTAATAAAGTGGTTAGGAGTAGAAAGGAACGCGTTTACGGAGCCGAAATCGTAAAACCCCGATTTTCCCCGGAGAACTCATAAATTTCGGCCAGCCCTAGAAATGGGTCTTAGAGTTGGATTTTCAATGATTTGATGGTTCCATTGAGTTCAGGGGCGAAAATTAGGTGGGGTTACAGTTGGGCACTTTTTCAAAAAAGGCCGAAAAAGCATAATTACGAAAACGCCCCTAAAACCCTTAAAGTGGGGCTGCCAAGGGTAAATTTGTAATTTTACATTGAATTTGATAATTCCGAGTCCGGAAATGGATTCCTTGGGCGGAAATATGTTAGGATAGCCCAAATTAGAATTTCGAGAAAAGTGCAACCGGTCCGGGTATGGCGGGCCCAAGCCGGGTCCCCGGGGGTATTTTTGTAAATTTTCATTATAGACTCATATAACCCTAAGTAACACTATGGAAGTGTCTAAATAGTGCATTTGGAATTGTAGGATTCGATATTTGCCGCCCTCGTGAGCCAACTGCGCTGAAGGACGTCAGAAAAGGATCAGGTAGTGACTCTCTCTCTTATACTTTGTGTAATGCACTGTATGTGTGTTGTATCACTGTTTTATGATGATTTCTGATGCTGCTGCGGTTACAGTTGGTGATAGCTGTCGTTTACAGCGCAAGCTGTCGTTTACAGCGTAAGCTGTCGTTATTGTGATTACAGCGTAAGCTGTCGTGATGTTGATTACTGATTACAGCGTAAGCTGTCGTGATGTTGATTACAGCAAGAGCTGTCATATTGTGAATACAGCCGTGAGTGCTGTCGTTTGTGGTGAAAACCATGTATCTGTGAATTGCTGCTGCTGTTGCTGTTTGTGATTTATGTACATGCTTTGTGTTTAGGCATTGTGTGAGTGGTTTGTTACTACTGAGATTCTCTCGAATCTCATTCTTTCCTATGACTAACATTTCAGAGAGGCGTGTGGCTCAAGGGAGAAGCGGCCAACCCGGAGCAATTAGGACCCTTAGGGGTATATAGTTGAATTGGAAACGTTGGTTATGTATTTTGAACTCGGGATTACTGTATATTCTGAATCAGGAACACTACATTCGATTTTGGTTGCGTAATCCCCTAGTGTATACTTATAAACCTTCAGGTTTTATGCATAGAACCCGGGAGTTGCCGGGGATGCGGTTATACACTCTGATATGATTGAATGTATATTAACTGCACAGGTAATTATATTCGAATATTGAAATTGAGACCTGGATGGGAAAAAAGTTTTGAAAGTTTTGTAAAAATTTTACTGTGAGACAGAAAGTTTAAAACGAGGTTAAAGCATCCAATGGTCTCTAATCCGATTTAAATATGTGTTATCGAATTATAATTACGTGTTTAAAGTCAGGGGGTTACAAGACCATTTAAATTTTATGTGTTTATGAACTTAATCTCGGCCTTGATCATGAATGGGGTTACACCTTTCTTCTTTGGCTTTACAATCCAGACTTATTTGGAGGAAGTACTTCAGGGCCTTCACATTGATATAGCCAATATAACTACAGGGCTTGTGACTCACAAAATGAGAGGATGGGACATATGTGTGAGTTCATGAATAAGCATAACTAGGAATTTTTGTCACAACAAGAGGCTAAGACAAACCTATTGATTGAGATTACCAGTCTTTTTAGGTCTCCTCATGAGAAGATTGATGTCTTGGGTCTGAGTTCCTTCACTCTTGTTGCATTTATCCTAACCTCTGATCCAGCCTCTGATCCTTCTCCTGTGATTCATGAGTCTTCACCTAACAATATCCTGTTTACCATGGCTGACCGTACATCTTCCATATAGGTTCATATCACTATGGATGAACTTTCTTCTCTCCATCCTAGTATAGATCCTATACTAGTAGCCTCACCTACAGCCACAAAGCCTTTCCCTTAGTTTCCTTCTCATCACTCACATCATTCTGATAACACAGAAGAGTTAGAGGTTACTGAGCTATCCACTGTCCAGCCTTCACCACCTCATCACATTCCCCTATATGTTCTTGACCCACAAGTTCTATTGCAGGTCCCTACCTTTCACCTTCTAGATCCATTCTATCTGATTTATCTACCTTTGCTGCTCGTGAGGGGATACACAAGATGATGCATCCTCTCTTTTCCCAGCCACTCCTATTACTGCCATATATCAATCATCACCCAGCTCTAGGTCCAGTCTCCTACTTAATCTTCCCTTTCTGATGATGTCAAAAAGGGAGAGAAGGACTAGATGATGATTTTGATGAAGACATACTATTCCTAGGATATAGTATGGGGTTCTGGGGAACTTTTTCCCATCTATGTTATTTTTCTTCTAACTTATGTTTATGTATGTTATGCTAAACTTATGATGTATATGTGTATGTTATCTTTTTCCTTTTATAATATCATGAATGGTATATTTTGTATCAAAGTATGCTTCACGTAATCTGATATTTGCCTTATTCATTATTTCAAAAATTGATACAACAATTTTGTTTAAAATCATCAAAGTTTTTTCATTAACAAAAAGGGGGAGAATGTTAGAGCCCATGTTTTAATGATAAGAAAGTTTAGAATGATATTACAAAAGTATTTAATGGAAAACAAAAGGTTTTAATAATAAACAAAAGTGTTCAACAAGTGAAACGATAATTTTCTGACTTTATCACTTGAACGACCACTCGAATGATATGGTTGTGTGATCAAAGTTTAAAGCCTCTGATAGACTACTATGGTGAAAGCTTATGATAATACCTCTTTTTAATGAATAATTCTATCAAGTGATTAAAAAACCATTTTGAAAATAATGGAAATGGTTTATAAAGAGAAATCACTCAGGTGATATTCCAAGATCACTCGAGTGACCACTCGAGTGATAGCTTAAAACTTATCACTAATATATCACTCTAGTAATTTGTCCAAGTGATGCTATTATGAAAGATTTTGAAAACCATCACTCAAGTGACCACTCGAGTGATGTTACTAAAGACATCACTAGCAACATACTACACTGATTCTGAAAGTGATCTTTGGTGAAAATTTTTCTAAGTATAAAATCACTCAAGTGACCACTTTTGTGAGATTACTGGTAGAACACTTGAGTGATGCATCAAGTTGAGGATCACTAGCAAAGTACTCAAGTGATCCATCAAGTGATCCATTGTAGATTACTCAAGTGATGCTACTTGTGGATCACTAGCATAACACTCGAGTGATTCATCTAGTGATATGATATGTTTTAACACTTTTAAAGTAAAGATCACTCTAGTGATGGAATTCTTGGATCACTAGCACAACACTCAAGTGATCCATTTAGTGATGTGTTTTGTTTTGATACTTCTAAGTAAATATCACTCGAGTGATGGTTTCCAGAAAAACAGAGCACCATCTGTTAATTTTCAAAATCACTGAATGGTTATATAATTTATTGTTTTTAACTTCATTTCACTCTAATATTTCATTACATTTTTTATAAAGCTTTTTCAGGTAAAAAATGAAAAGATCAAGTGAAGAGAAGAAAAAGCGATTTTGTGTTAGAAGCATTAAATGCGAGTGGTATTTGAATGAAAACATTCTCTCTTCTCCAACGGCTACTTTACCATACACAATGAATGTTCAAAGAATGAAACATGACTCTAACGGACAAATGAAATATTCACAATAGTCATTTATTTCATTCCAATTATAAATACGAAGCATTTAAAGTAGATCAGCTACCGAACTACAAAAATCATTCAAGTATGCCTTAAGTGCTCTGTTTTCCATAGCTACTTTGTTGGATTGTCTAATTGTTTTTTTTCTTAAATCATTTTAGAGGTTATGGCAAAATAAATATCATAACATGTGCACTTCCCTTTGTTTAGATTTAGAATTTATTTGGTTATTTGCTTAGCTTACCTAATGTCCTTGTTGTATTTTACCTAGGAGGCGAGAAATGGATTAACCCAAGATATTCAACTGATTGGTAATTGGAATTCGCATCAAGATGATGCAATCTAGGAGCAGATAATATTAAGTTTTAGAAGCAAGATATGCAAGTGATATAATGTTAAACCTATATCAATGCTCGATCCTAATAGGAATTCAAACTATCTTTTATTGGTTTTAAGTTTCTAATTAGATTGAATGGAAATCCCTCATTTAGCTCCACCAATAATGTTAGAAGAGGTGGGAGATGACATTTTTGCTTCATGGATCTATTTGTTCTATTTGTATATTTATTTGTCCAGTGGTTGAAAATTTTGGAATATTAATAGTTGGAATCACTTTGGGAGCATATTTTGTGTCATTTGCAAATTGCAATCGAGGAGCGTGTCCTAGGAAATGTGTTCAGGTAATTAGATTTATTTTCATAAGTTAAACATTTTATTGTCAACTTGGGCCCAACTCTACTTTCACACTAAGCAGTATTATGGTTAAATTTTGCAAATTCATAATCCAGTCAAATTTGTCTTTACTAGATTTTTCTTATGAAATTGAACACATGATCCTAATCTAATGTTTGAGGTTATTAAGTAAGTTTTTTTTGGACTTTGTATATTTCGCTTAGAGTCCTTAAGCTGATGAGTGTTGGTTAAAGTATTGAACACTAAATTCATAGGTTTTTGGATGGCGTATTAAAGGATTGGGCACTAAATTCGTAGGGTGATTGGACCCAGGATGTTCAATTGATTAGTAGCAAGCAATTATATTAGGATGTTGCAACTTTGTTAGAAATAAGGGGTATAATGCTAAATCTCAATAAGAGAGTTAGAGTTAAAATAGTAAATGACTAGAATACAAGGTTAAAGAGGTGACAAAGGAGAAGAATTTAGTATGTGAAGTTGAAAAAAAGAAGGATATGTATAAGTTAGGAATGAGAAAAATGAGAAGGTCGATGCTTGCAAAACAAAGTCAATGTCTTTTTGTTTTATGTTGGGGATGTAGGAACATTTCCCAATTGCATTTTGAGGTCAAGTAAGGATTTTCTAATGATAGAATCATTGGGCTAAGTAGACTTTTAAATTTCCCTCAACCAAAGGTTATTGCCACATCAAATATGAGTGGAGGTATAGATAAATTTTATAATTAAAGTATAATCGAATTTCATACTCTTAGGAGGCTTGATGATAAGGCTTATACAAGTAAGCATTCCTTTTTCATGTATATGTGTGGTTGCATCTACAAGTGATCTCGCAAAGATCGTATGGAATTATCAAAACTTTAGGCTAGAATTTAGAAGTTGTATAGGATTACTTACAAGTTTATTAGAACCTTAGGCTTGAATTTAAAAGTTGTGTGAGACTTGTGAGTAGGTATATATGTTACTAAGAGAAGTAGAAGATTAATCTATTATTGTTAGCTAGGCGTTTCAAGAAGTAGTAAATTATATTATATAGCACAGTCAACCTTCAAATTAAGTAAACAATAGTAACAATTAGGTAAATAGATTGTTTAGTACTTCATTTTCTTAAGGTAGAGAGTTAATGATTGTATATATTGACTAAGTAGACGAAAGAAGGAATCGGGACTGATTAATACTTTTAGTTATTAGAAATTAAGTGAGATTAGGTATTGTACATGAATTTTGGTTAAGCGAGATTAGTGTCAAAGCTCACAAAGGATCTACTGAATTGATGACTATGAAAGTTCATTTAGATGTTTGTAAATATTAATTAGTGAGGATATGCAAATTAAAGGTGTGATTGAACCTTTGAGGATAAGTTATGAGGTCACAAAATTAGCACTCGTTTGTGGGCAAAAAAATTAATGTAATTAAATAGATGCTTTCTAAATGTAGATTATTATTTTTCATATGTCCATATGCTTGTGAGAGTCTATAAGGATGGTGGTGGTTGTTTTGACTCCTAGGCTTGAGGTTTAGAATTATATTGAATTAATACAAAGATAGGTTAATATTTATAAAGTGAAGATGTAATTGTGAATGTTGTTGGTTGTTAAGAATTTAGGTTGTCCTATTGTGAATCATTGATTATAAATTGTGTTCTATACTTTCTTTTGTGATATGCTATGAAAAAAAAATTTGCTCGTTAAAATAATTAACTAAATATTTGGTTGCATGAAAAAAGAAGAAGAAAGTTGTATTATCATTGGTTGTTGGAAAATTTTTGCTAACTTTTAGAATGTGCTTTTTTTTTTTTTTTGGACTGAAACTTTTAGAATGTGCTTGGAAAGAACCCTTTGAGAATATGTATCTTTAAAATATGGTTTGTTCGAGTAATAACGATGGAGATAAATACCAAAGTATAAGATCAATGATAGAGGTGATGGCAGAGTTGATTAATGGTTAGAAACTAGTGTGTAGGCTGTGATCATGCAGGTATGTAAATACTTAAAAGAATTTTAATACAATAAAAAGATGACTAAATAGACTGATGATAAAACCTAAGGGATAGAATAAGATCATTAGAGGTTTTAAGTGAGATATATATTAATAGTGTTGGTAAAAGAAAGAGAATCCCTAGATGGAGATTTATATTGTGAAGCAAAGTATGATGGCTATTATAATTAAGAGTTGGTGAGTGAGTATATGAATGATTAACCTTATAATTAAGGATGCATTGGGTATGAGGGACAATACAATATTACCCTTCTAATGAGTTTTTTTTAAAAGCAGATAAACAGGTGAAGGGATGAAGTGGTAAATATTTGGTTTTTATAAGTGATTGAAATGCAAATTCTAAATATATGATATATTGTGATTTCCAAAGTTTTTGTTATAAATGGAAAATTGCTGCGAATCATATTTTAATCAATGATATATACAATGAGCATATATCTTTCCTAGAGTTTTGAAATTATCATGAATGGCTAGAACTTCTTATATTGTTAGGAGTCTATTCACATCTTGAGTCAAATAGAAACTTTTAGTCAACGTTTTTTTTTCCTTCTTAAAGGATATTGTGAACTAAAAGTTTTCTGTAGACTCAAGAGAAAAGATTTTGAAATGAGGTTTACTAACAAAAAAAATTTGGAAATGTAGTTTACCCAAAAAAGAAAAAAAGATATGCATACGATCTAACAAGTTCATGCATTCTAAATATATTTATTTTACTATTTATTATGTATGTACTTGCCCGTGATTATTTTTCTGTTGGAGATGTCAAAGTTTCATTTAGAAAAGTTTTGAAGCATTGAAATTCTAATATGCAAAAGGAGGTTCCTTTTCAAAATATCAAGACACTTATAGATTTTTACATTCACTGAAATATGTAAAATTAAAAAAGAAAATAAGATGTTGATTGAGTGTGTGGTAGTAATGGTAATATACAATTTTTTTCATTGACGTGGTGTTGTTAAGTATTGATAGCAGATATTGCATTGATTTTTGGAGTAGGTGGTTTCTTGAGATTAGGGACGTCACTTTGAAGAAAAAAATACAGTGGATGATGATTAACTTTTAGCCGTAAATATATATATTCCCGGATGGCATTAATATGGGCGTGAAACTATTAAATAAAGCCACATAATACAAAATTACCACATATGATTTGGCAAAGAAGGATTCAAATTGATTGAGGCATGTACATTGAAGTATAACTAGTAGTATGGGTGGTTACATCTTTAAATTGACATTAATTGACATAACGACGGTAATTTACACTAAGTTGAGCATGGATACACCAGGCATTGTTTTTAATCAGAGTAGAGTAGCAGCGGAAGCAAGACACGTGAATTTTGAGGGGGGAAAATATTTGAGCCAATGTGGGAGATGAGGTAAGTGATGTTATTTAGGAGCACCAAGTCAAGATGAAATAAGAGAATTTATTTAGATGTTAAGTGATAAGCTGAATTTTGGGGACAAAATTCTTTTTTGGAGGGGAGAATTGTAACATCCTTTATTTATATTTATAGCACTTAGAATTAGTGGCAGCCTAGAATTTATATATGCAAGAGGTGTAATATCCCAAAATTTGGGATTAAAGGCTTGAGAATAAGCCTGAATCAAGTGGACTACTAAGCCCCGATTTAGTAATAGTCCCACGAATGTAAACATTGCTGCCAGTGTATTTTTCTTGTGTGGCAATCTAATTGTATGACATTTTTAAATAGGCAAATATTGTCTAATGCCTATGAAATTTTCCAGAATAAAAGTAGACTTATCAAGCTTTAATTTGATAGGTCATATAAGTCATTTAGAGCTGTACACAAAGAGTTATGCATTTTTGAAGTTAGCCTAGTGAAATTGGCAAGTTTTTATGGCAGTGTCCACAAATGGAAATTCTAGGAATTATGAGTTTCCAGTTGACTAAAGGCTATATTTTTCCTTAAAGATAGACTTAATAAGGGTCACATAGCCTTTGGAACTATACCAATTGGACATTTGTGCAATTAGATATGAATTTTTGAAGTTTGATGAAAATTCTGTCAATTTTTAAATCCATGTGTGAAAATCACAAAATGTATAGGCAAAATAGTCATATGGCTAAATTAAATCCAAAGCTAATATTTTCCCCTTTTCCTTATGTGTTGGATGGCCAAATTAGGGAGAAAAAAGGGAAATAAATATTTGGGATAAATATGCTAAAAGATGAAGCAATTTGAGACAAATAAAAGAATGTTGAAAAGGTGAAAAATAGTAGGCAAGTGTATAATGGTCATTCTCATGCTAAAGCGATATGTGAGGAAGTGGGAATATGTTAAAGTAAGAAGCTATTTTTCATCTTTTAAGAGGGCAAGATCGTGTGGCATGAAGAAGCAAAGGAAAAGGTGAAGTCAATGTCAATTATTTCAACTAAAGTAAGGAGGAAACATATGAAATTCAAGAAGCTTTCTTATAGCCTCTTTAAAGTATAGTTTTGGTCAAGTTAAGATGAAGGAAGAGAAAAGATGATGGAAAAAGTCTTATGGTCAAATATTGCAACTCTAAATAAAATATGTGGAGGAGGAAAATATGATAATTCAAGAGCTCCTTTTTAGTTAATACAAGAAGCAATTTCATCCAAGTATATGGTCAAGAGAAAAGATGATAATTCAATAGAAATTTGCATGTGTCTAATTATAATAAAATAGAATAAAGAAAGGATGTGGAACATTTATGAAGACTCTTCTCTTCCCTTGGCCTTATTTTCATGAGAGAGAGAGAGAGAGAGGGAGAGAGAGAGAGAGTATCTTACAAAAAGGGGAGCTCAAGAACAAGCAAGAGTTAAGGTTCAAGTAAAATCCAAGGTATGATGATGAAAATTCAGGTGTTCTTGTATGCTAGTTCATGGAAAACCTCTTCTAACCTCTATATCTTTATGCATATGGCTTGTAGCAAGCAAAATCAAGAGGTTAGAGAGAGGGAACAACCACGATTAGAGGGAAAAATTAGAGTAATCACAAGGTAATCTCAAGAACCTTGACTATCTTGTTGATTGTTGATGTTATTGTTGGTTTGGTGGCTTATTTGATTGAGTTTTGTAATTTGGGAAGACCAAACCCTAAGGGGAGGTGATGCTTAAATTCACTCTAATCATGTTTAAGTGGTGTTTAATAGGTTAAACATGTGATTAGAGGTGTAAAGAAGGTGTTAACTTGATTGGAAACAAGAAACATTAATTTCCCTAATTATCCATTAAATTCGTCCAGCTACTGTTCACCCAAGATTAGAGCTGAAATTTGATAATTTTGATGATTTCATTGGATTTTGAAGGGAAAATTGTGTAGGAATATATAAGTTCATGATTTTTAGATGTTTAAATGTAAATTTGAAAATTTTTGAAGTTGAAAGGAAATGCTATTTGATTGGTTTCAGTGGAGGCAATGTTATTATGCAATGCAATTCATTTGCCAAAATTGGTACAAAAGTTATGAAATTTGACAGGACTAAGATGTGCCCTGTTTCTAGAAGGAAATCTAGAACAGGAAAAGTTTGACGACTTTTTGGGAAAAATGTGATAACAGTGACCAGCCTTGGGTATTTTTCCATGAAAGTGGACTTATAGAGCTGTACATAGGCTTTGGAATCAATCAAATTGGATTTTCCTAGAAGTAAAACGATTTTCCAAAGTCGACTGAAAATCTGCTAGTTTTCTGGAAAATTGTGAAACTGCACTATGTAGAGTTGTATTGTGCGGAAATTATTAAAACTGTGATAGATAACCAACAAACTATGATTAAAGGCAGTAATAGTTTAAGTAATAATTAGTTACTTGTAACTTTAATTTATAGGAATTTGTAATAGCTCGAGCAGAAACCAAGATTTTGAATGGACAAGTAGAGTAGGAAAGGGCAATTCTAGTTAGTAACTCTATATTTCATACACTACGTGAGTAGTTATATGCTTTGTATTATTGTTATGTTGTATTATATGGTGTATGACTTATTTACTTGTCGCATTTTATATGATTGATTGCATATTACTACTGAGATTCTTTCGAATATCACCATTTCCATGAATATATAAAGTTTTCAGCAACAGGCATGGCTTAAGGGGCAAAGGTGTACTTACCGACAACTGATGGTTCTCATGCGGATCAATCAAGACTATTGGTTATCTGAAGACCTTTTATTTATTTTAAGGTCTGTAAGTATTATGTATTAGACCCTGCAAGAAAAACTTGTAATGTAATCAAATACCCTGTATCAATATATCAGTATTTTTATGGTATTCCTATTTGCCCATAGTACTGCTCGTAAGCACTCTATAAAACGTGGAAATAGGATAAGGGCATTACAAGGGGCATATAATAAAATAATAATTTAAAAGGAGTAAGTAGTTCTAAAATTTTATTCTATATATACAAAACAAAGGGGAAAAAAGTACCAATGAAATACCTTCTTAAAATAATTATTTTAAATATATGGGTATGTGTGTGGGAATATATCTTATTATTGAAATAAGTAACATGAAACAAAAAAAGGGGTAGTCTAAATATTACCACCATATTATTTATTTATTATTTCTAAAAAATAATAATTATTTTTAGGAGAGGAGAAGTTGTCTTTCTTCTCACTCTTCACAAGTCTTAGCCGCTGCACAATCTTCTCAATCAAAGGTATTTCTCTTCCCCTCTCCTTCCTTCCTTTTGTCCAGTGTCTCTCAACCTTTATTTTTCATCATTCTCCTCCATTGATTTAGCTTATATCTTGTCCAGTCAGGCTTTTCATCCCTATTCCATCAGTCTAATGTGCGTGTACCTATTTCTCACCTCTCATCCTTTATCTTTCAAGTGTGCATGTGTGTTTGTGTATATATATATACACGACACCCACACTCTTTCCTACTGTGTATGACTACGGAGTGTATACTTTCCTTTTATTATTTATGTTTTTTTGACTTGCATTTTACCCTTCATCTTTCTAGGTGTATCTTATGCCATTGTTTATTTGTTTATTTTCAAAACCAAAATCTTGACCCCAAATCCCTACTCTGATGTTGTGTTTGAGTATATATACATATTGTATAAAAAAAAAGGGGGTCAAGCTTCTTACTCAACACAGTTTTTCTCCATTTCTGTTACTATAAGTATATATACATATATAATCTTTTCATAAACCACAATACTTCATCGGTGAGACTGTTTTAGTTTACATAAATTTATACTTTGTTTACTTCCCTTTGGTTTTTCCTTTCTTTTCCGTTCTTGTACCGTGGGTATATGACTGCAATGTGTTAGTTTTTCTATTTCACTTTCAGATTTGGGTCTTATACTATAATATATACACTTTCTATTGAAATCTATAAAAATCTTCTCTCTTCTTTCTATGCATTCATCAAATAGTTTGACCTTCATTCTATTTTTTCACTCTTTTGGTAGGGCATTTTGTAATACCCCATTTTTACACACCAATATTCCTTGTTAATATTTATGGCATTCAATGGAATAAAATGGTGAATTTTAGTGCCTTTAGAATGGCAAAAATAACTTTAATTGAGGTCACATGAAAATTAGGCTAAAATGAGACATGAAACCAATTTTGTCTTCGAACAAGTTTATTATTGAAGCCCAAATTAGAGAATAGAAGAGCACAAATTTTGGCCCAATAATTCATGAGAAATTTGGCCAAAATAAAGGGAAAAAGAGCAAGACATGATTTAATATAAAAAATCACATAAATGTATGATAGTCATTTGGCTAAAATAATTAAAAAGCCCATATTTTCCCATTTTCAAGAGGCATAGGATGTCCATAAAGGTGAATGCAAGAGCGAAATTGAGGTTTGAGAAACATATGATATGAGTTGGAATAATCTTGGGCAAGTAAAATTGAGTTGAAAAGTCAACAATTATAGAAAAATTGTGATAATTGAAGAAGCATACTTGGTTATTTCAAGGGCCTTCATTTTGTCACTTTTGGGCATCAAGCAAAGGGAAATAATGTTTGAAATACAATTGCCAAGTTGAAGTAATTAAACCAATCAAAACGGTGAAAGTTTGAAAAGTAAAAAATTTGAGTTTGTAATAAATGGTCATCTTGCAATTAATTGTAAGGGAATGGATGAAGGAAATTCAAGAAGGTTATTTAGATATTTACAAGCCTCATTTCGTCACTTTTCTTTAGGCAAGAGGAAAGAGAAACAATTATGTTAAATTAGCAAGGGATAAGTCATATGGAAAAAGATGATGACAATTAAAAATTGGCATGTGTCAATTAGAATAAAACACAATATATTAAGGAGGTGGGAAAGATATTTTAAAAGCTTCATATCCTCTTCCTTAAGCTCCATATTCATCCAACACAAGAGAGAAAGAGTTTGAAGAACAAGGAAAGACAAGAGAGTTCAAAAAGGCAAATCTAAGGTAAGTTGGTGGAAATTCAAGTGTTCTTGCCTTCTAATTTGTGTAGGACCTCTTCTAATCTCTATTCCTTCATGAATACCATATGTAGCAAGCAAAAATCCAAGAGGAGGGAGAGGAAAGAGGACAAGTGTAGGCTTTTGACAAGTGTGGGGATGTATATATTATCAACTCTAGAATTGTAGAATCATTAAAAAAAGAAGGAAAAAAGGAAAAAATATATTAAGTACTCGAATTGTGAGTTGTTGTGATAAGATAAATTTATTCATAAGTAGTCTATTTTTCAATTGCTCTATTAAATTTCTTAAATGTAGCTCTTTAAATAATGTTTTACATTCCTTTTACCTTAACCCCATTACAATCCTTAACAAGTCCTTTTGATTTGAATTATGCATGTGAATTGGGTAATGGAGATTGAGATTTTTAGCAAGCCTATGGTAGTGTAATTTTTTCGGTTGAATTTAAGCGAAACACTTACCCTTAAATACTTGAAAGATTGAGAGAATGAGTAACAATTACGGACTCGGTTCATTCATTTTCAAATAAAGTCACCATGAATACTATAATTTCTTTATTTTTCAATTGTGCTCTTGCTTATGACTTGACACTTCTGATTTTGTTGAAAGCACTTATTAGTCACTCCGTGTCTGAGGACGTTCAAGAGCTAAGTGTGAGGAAATTTGATAAGTAAAATATTTGCATATTTATTTTTCCTTATATGATGATTTTGTGGATGATATTTGAGCTCAATTTAATGAATTTGGGTATAACTGAGAAATAAATAATGATTTTGGCATAAAATAGAATTTCTTGAAAAATACTAAATCCGACCCTATTTTGGTTTTTAGGAAATATGTAGAGCTCTAGAAGTCAGATTAGGATGTTCTTTATATGGATAAAAAGCTAAGAAAAAACTTTACAACTTTTATATTTTGCCCAAAACCAAGTTCTGCCTTCAAGGGTTTCAAATTTTGCTTGAAAATTGAGAACTTGAATTTGTCCAACATGAACTTGTCCAAGTTTGACCTTTACCCACTAATTTAACAGTAACTGGAGCTGCAATGTGGAGCTACAACTTTCATGAATATCAAAATGTGAAATTCCACTAATTCTATTTCATCTACCATTTCACCCATCATTTCACCAACTATCCCACCAACTCCATTCTTCCTTATATATAGCCATCCTCTCCCTCACATAACACACACAATTTCATATCTATTACTTTCCTTTGTTCTCCACAAATACCATCTTAGAGTAGTTTAATGCATTGTATTTGCTTCTTACATGCCTCCATCTTATAAGGCTTAGGTAGTCCTCCTTTATGTCATACCCTTATCTTATTTTCGCATTATTCAGAGTGCTTGCGCGCAGCTCGGTAGGCAACATAGGAGTAGCAAAAATATACTGATATTATTGAAATAACACGCTTGATTACATTATTGATTTTCCCCTCAGGGTTTTGATAATATATACAATTATCCAAAATATTCAAAACATTCAAATAATTGACTACATATAACCACTAACTTCTGTCTCAGAATTCATACCATCAGTCCCACATGTCTATTACCTTGTCTTTAGATCCGCTGGTTTCCGCTAGCACATTATCATTTTTGAAAAAGAATAAGATTTCGAGGAATCCCAGTAATAACATATAACCAAATATATAAAATGTGAGAATTAAATATTGAATGCACTATAAAATGTAAAATAAAAATTTATAATAATACATGTGTATACATAAAGCTCAAGGCCAAATTGCTGTTTAGATCCCCTACATATACCTTAGCTTGGCCTCTAACCACAGTTAGGTAATGTACCCCAGGCATACCTCAGCTAGGTACCTAACCACAGCTATGTAACATACTTCAGGCATTGTGTTCATATCACAAAATACAGTAACATACAGCATATCAACAATCACATAGTGTATGAGAGATTATAGTTACTACTTTAAGCCTTTTGCGTGCCTTAATATGTGTGCCATCAACTTGGGCTCTTAACTCGGTCCTAAAATGTCAAATGTATAAGAATTATGTTAAAGCCCATTCATGTACCAGTTTATACACTTCCATAGTGTTTTTAGTGGTTATATGAGCTTATTGTGAAAATTTACCAAAATGCCCCTGAGGACCCATTCCAGTCGTACCCGGTTCGACCATATTTTCTCGAAAGTTGGACCTGGGCTATTCTTAATTATTTTTTCCCAGGGAATCCATTTCTGAACTTAGAATTACCAAATTCACTACCAAAAGATCAGAATGCCTTTGGTAGCCCCTATTTCAGTGTTTAGGGGCGTTTTGGTAATTATGCTTTTAAGGCTTGTTTGGAAAAATGATCAACTGTAACCCTATCTAATTTTCCCTTATGAACACAATGGAACCATCAAAATATCAAAAATACAACTCTATCCCCCTAAACTAGAGCTAGCTAAAACTTAAGGTTCTCTGGGAAAAGTTGGAGTTTTTCAATTCTAACTCCACAGACTTACTCTTTTCTACTCCTAATCACTTTAGTAACTATTTAATTACATTAAAACCACCATTTAGACTCAATTTGGGTAGCATATTGTTTATGACACAACTTCTCTCAAATTTACAATAAAAGCAAATCCAGTAGAAATTCAACGATTAAATTACTCACAGCAGCCATACAACCAATATTTGAAGTTTTCAGAAGTTACCTTTGCTTCCTCTTGATTTTCCTTGGTGTGGCTGAAACCCTTGCTTCCAAACACCAAAATTCTTGCTTCAAATACCTTAAATTACACAGAGAAGAAGCTTAGGAGAAGGATTATACATGTTAGGAACGAATTCACCAAAGAAATCGATCTACCTTGTGAGTTTTCTTCTCCTTCTCTCTCTAGAATTCTCTCAAGCTTTCTCTCTCTTTTTGCCGCCATGGCTGATGGTTTATGAATGGAAAGAGATGATGGAATTGTTTTATAATATATCCCATTATTTTACTTAATTAATTAGCCAAAATTCCAAATTTTGACTTTTTGGTGCACATGGATTTATCTTCATGTAATTTTATAACATAAGGCCCATTAGCATGTGTTTAATATTCCCTCCTATTTAGTCAGCTCTCAAACACATCCAAGCCTAAAGGAGAAGGAGAAATAAGCTAATATGAATTTATCCCATAATTTTCCTTCATTTTCGGATTAATTGGAAATTCTGGTATATTTTCTGCCTTAATTTTGAAAAATCATAACTAAATTTGTAGACATCGTATTAGAGTGATTCTAAAGGCTATAGAACCCTTATTGAGTCTAGTTTCAAGGTAAAATATAGCTCTTAGCCTATTGGAAGTTCATAATTCCTAGAATTAAATTCTTTGGATGTTGTTCCAGAAACTTTCCAGCTTAACTGGGTAAAATTCAAAAATCCATAACTTTTTGTATACAGCTCTATAAATTACCCATGACCTATCCAATTAAAGTTAGGATGCCTAATTTCATCCTACAAAATTTCATAATTTTTGAACATCATTTGCATATTTAAAAATGGCACACAACAAGGTTGCTACACAGGAAAACTCACTGGTAACAAATATCAACTTGTACTTGTGTTTTCAGATCATAATGTTGTATGTGACCCCTAATTGCGTTGTTTTGTCATTCCATGTTCTCTTTAATTCACCATTTTATTCCCTTAAATATAAGGAATTTTGGTGACCTACATGAAAGGTTTTACCTCCTATATGGAAGGCTAGATTTTTCCATTTTCATGCATCTTGTAGTTGTATCTTTGTGTTTTAGGATTTAATAATTGAGTTTCATGTAATGTTAATGAAGTTTTCAATTCATTTTGCTTTTGTTTTTAATTTCATCATGAGCTAAATTTCCATTTTCCTGGTTTGATGATGTAGCTTACTAATGATGGATTGAATCTTAACTTTTTAAATCTAGTTTTAATTTTTCCTTCATGATTGAGTTTTGATTATTATTCTTAATGCTTTTGATTGATTGGTCATCTTTTGAATGATTTCAATATGTATGTTGAGACCGGAAGGAGATGCATGTGTATAGATCCTCTAATTAAAACCATAACTTGCCTATGAAATATGAATATATTTATATAAGTTGTGTAGTATTAATGAGTTCCATAAATCTCAATGCATGATTAATTGCTTTAATTCATATAGGGATATATTGGATTAGCAATTAGTTATAGAATTGCTTGACCTTAGAAGAGACTAGTAATTAAATTAGGAAAACTCGGCTATCAATTATGTGGAATAAATTGGACTAGAATGGATAGTTGATTCAATCTGGAATTTGCCAAGTAAAATTTAATCCCTAAGACTTTTTCTCATAGTTGTTTTCATATTATTTGCATTCATATTTAATCATTTTTTATTTTGTAATCTCAATCACCAACTAATTGATCGACCTAATAGAATTAAGATTACTAATTTTGGTACTTAGTGATAAATCCTTGTGTTTCTATATTACTTGTTTATGACAATGTACACTTACACTTTTTAATAAACCATTTACACCTGTAACAAGAGAAAGAGGAGAAATCAAAAGGTAATCTCAAGAACCTTGATTGTGTTGTTGTTGTGGTTGTTGTTGGCTTGATTTGTGGTTTTTTTGATTGATTTTGTAAAATTGGGATGATGAAACCCTAATGCCACGTTTGGTACATGGGAAGTAAGGAGGGAGAAGTGGAAGTGGAAGTGGATTTTATAAGTTAGGTTGTTTGGTTGGTGGGAGGTCACTTCCTCATGGAAGTCACTTCCATAAAAAATGGTGGAAGTCACTTCTATAAGTAAACCCATAGAACTGAGTTGGGTTCCATTGGAAGTGAAAATTTGTGACCATTATACCCTCACCATTTTTTTCAATTTACAGCTTTGCCACATATCCCTCCTCCCTCTTCACCCCTGACTCTGATAGCCCCCTTCCCTCTCTTACGGCAATAACAAGGATGGAGGTGGAGAGTCATAGCAAAGATAGTGGTAGAGGCGATGACGGCGATGTACAGTGACGAGAAGGACGATGACGTTAAGGCATATCTACTCACAAGTTTGTTTTCAATAATCTTGTGCTCATCATCCTCCTCTTCTCTTCTTTTTTGATGATGCAAACCTCCCATCCTCTTTTGCTGAAATCAAACTCGTATCTGACGCTAACGAAGGAAGATGATTATAAAGGTGACAGAGGAGGACGCTTAAACTTCAGATACGTGGTGGAGGACGGTGAATTTGGTCTTCTCCTTTAGTACCAAGCTTCAACCATTTTATGAGTGGGGGATCTGTGTTCTCTATTTTTTAAAATGCTTGTATTGTTTGATGGTGACGGCGAGGTATATTGATAGAAAATGGTCGAAGCTTGGAAGAGTTTTTTGGTATAGCTATGACAAGACGGTGACGGTGAGTACATCAATAGAATCGTGGTGACGGCGAAAGAGGATGGGAGGTGTTTAAATGGGTAAGTGGTTGTGCTGCTTAAATTTCTACAAATCATAATTAACAAGTGTTTAAATGGGTAAACATGTGACTAGGAGAGAAAAGGGAGGTGTTTAAAGGGTTAAATAAAGAAAACCCAATTTTTCCTTTTATTTTGTAACTTTTGGCTAGTAGTAAAACTGTGGGTTAGAGCTAGAATTTCATAAATTTGATGGTTCTATTATGTTTAGATGGGAAAATTGTGTCGGGAATATGTTAAGTGTGAAGTGTGAAAAGCATTAGAATGTGTAATGACAAGATTATCCCTAAAACCCTAAATTATGGGTTGCCAAGGGCAAATCTATCTTTTGACAGTGAATTTGATAATTCTGAGGTCAAAAATGAATTCTACACTTGAAATTATATATGAATAGCTTGGGTCATAATTTTCAAAAAAGTACAGTTGGACCGGGTATGAAGGGACTTGGAACGGGTCCCTAGGAGCATTTTGTTAATTTTGCAGTTATAAGCTAAGTTAACCAACAAAGTAAGTTTAGAACTTTACATGAATGAGTAATAACTCAATTCTTGTAAACTTAGAATTTTAGGACTGGACAGTTTGCCCAAGTGGGGATAGGGTTCAAAACAAATTATGAGCTGAAAAGGGGCTTAAGGTAGTAACTCTATTTTCCATATACTATATGAACTTGTATATGCTTTATGCATGCCATCTTCTATGATATGTATAATGCACACATGTTATCTAACAGCACAAGTAACATCTGGGGGAAAAGCACAAGTACCCCAACGACCCAAGAAGAACCCAGTTTTGATACACAATACCAAGAAGGTACATTGCCTAGTTTGTGGTCTTAAGCCCAGTGGAGGTATGGACAAGTAGGGGTTTTACCAATAGTTGGCCTTGAATACGTACCCATACCGATTGTTATGATTATAGTATTATTATTCTGTTGCATTATATGGTGCTTGACATATTTATTTATTACGTTTTCTATAAATGATTGCCTGTTACTACTGAGATTCGTTTGAATCTCACCTTTTTCAATATTTAAAAATATTCTAGCAAAGCTAGCAGCTCTTAGGGCAAAATGGTGAATATTGGCATTTGAGGATTCCGGTTCAAGAAAGTGTAGCTATTTGTTATCATTAGTTTATTTTGGTAGTTTTGGACAATTTACATATATTTTTCAAACCCTATGGGGATTTCCTATATTGTAAACAAATACTCAATATCAATATATTTACGCTATTTTTGTATGCTTGTGGAACTATGCCTTTATTACTTTGGCAAATATCAAAATGCTAAGGGGTTTGACAATTTTGGTATCAAAGAAAAAATTGTTCAGGCATTATTGGAATAGTATATGATATGGTCTTGTTTACAGGTTAACAGGAACGATGTGAGGAAGGTGGCGACAGTGGGATAAATCACCAACGTCGGGGAACTAGGTTCCACTGGAACAACGGATTCCTAAGGGACAACACCATGTATTGTACCGGGCACTAGGTGGTGTCACCTCAGAAGAGAGTCCAAAACAGGCTAGTGTATGGGCCATAGCCGAGACCAGAGCTAGCACCCAGTGCATCCATGGGAGATGCTGAGTACCACTCTGAGACGATACTGAGTCAGACCCGAGTATCATTGACATTTCTAGTACTGAGACTGTGCATGTACCATACAACATATAGTCGGATGAGGAGTTATGGGAGTATGTTTGGGGTAGATATCGGTAGGCTATACTAGCACATGACGGCCCGATTGATCAATACCTCACATATTTTGATGTCATGGATTCACTATACTAGAAACAGGTTCTATTGGAGCTAGATTAATCGGATGAGTTTTAGATCTTCACTACGATGGACTTCTTTCCAGATACAACATTCTGGAGCTAGAAGAAGAATAAGATTGTTGAGTGGGGTCCAAACAATCATTTCAAAAATTTTATGGAGCATATGACAGACTATACGCGGAGATACATGTACTAGGAGTGATTTGCAGTCTAGGTACAATATTTTGGTGTTTGGAGATAGTGGACACGACTTTTGAGATGAGGGCAGTCATAAGGTACCAATGGTCAGGAATAGATAGAGCCAGTATTTGTGTTTTTGTATGGGTACATTAAAGTTAAGCGTTCTCAACCCAGGGAAATCACAGGATGGGTGACCCCCTTGGAAGCTATATGTGTAGTTATGACATAAAGTGTAAAAGAGGACAAAGTCATATTTTACAGTAGTTATAGGCTGTATGATGTTAACAGCTTTCCTTAACTATTGTAAATATCTATTTTTTGATATGCATGACATACTTGTGTACCTAAAATTTTGAGAAATGACAGAAATGCCCTTGTGTTCATATGAATTTATTTCTTCTCTATTTTCATATATAGTGAGATACAAAGATGGTACAAATATGAGGTAGACCACGAAAAGGACATAATAATGAAGTACCAGAACCTAGACTTGACCTAACGTAACATATATTGGGTATGTTAACACAACAACAGGAAATAATGAATAATATCATGGAGGAGCTGTGAGAAGTACAACAAAGACAATATCGCTTAAAAGACCTGGTGAGGGGAGATGGTGAGCCTAATCCATCGGAGGGACCTCAACCAAAGCCTCTACTTTTGCCTATTCCTGAGGCTGATATTTTAAAAACATGGTTGGCATATTTAAGTCAACAACAACCCCCTACTTTCAAAGGGAACCTTGATCCTTAGCTAACAGAAGACTGGCTATCCTGACTAGACAAAATTTGCAAGATCCTGATATGCCCAGATCACATCAAAGTCCAATTGGCAATTTATAAACTTGAAGGGGATGCCAAAAAATGGTGGAGGAATATTGAATTAATTCTGCAGGCACGGAATATTCTGGTGACATGGGAAATATTTCAAGAGAAGAACAATGAGAAATAATTTTCCCGATCAGTCCAGCTGGAAAAAGTGAAAGAATTCCTCAACATATAGCAGAATAACAAATAGAGCTTTGATGAGTATCTGGCTTGTTATATCCAGTTATCTTGATAGTCTTCATACCTTAAATATCAGGATGACGAGGAGTAGAGTTCAGACATGATGATACAAGGGTTAAAGCTGGAGTTGAAGGAGAAGCTAATCTCCAAACATTTCATAGAGTTCAACAAGGCAGTTAAGGAGTAACAAATCACTAAGAATAAGTTGTTGAGACTGTATTCCGATAAGTAACAACAACAACAAGAGTGCATCTAGTAGTGGGAGTTCTTCTTAAAATGTAAAGATTAGAGTGCACCACCCAGAGGAGGAAACAAGAAGCCGTATCAGGCTAGGTCTCACGGTAACCAAAAACCCCCTCTGGGCAGAACATGCTAGTATTGTAGCAAGCCATACCATCTTGACATGACATATAGTAGTGCTCCATTACATTAGCCTTCACCAGTAAATCAGGCTCCAGCCAAGCAGATTACTTGTTACACATGCTAGAAACCAGGGCATTGTGCTAAAGATTACCCATAACAACAGTAATAGACAATTGAGCCTGGATAGAGAGTTTAGGGTAGAGTTTACACAATAGCTCAAGAGGAAGCCAGGAAATCTCCTGAACTGATACAAGGTAGGGTTACCTGAATGGCAATTCAATACAAGTAATGTATGATTTGGGTGTTATTCATTCTTTTTTTGCATATGACTATGTGAGATGACTAGGACTGAGTGTACACAAATTTCCATATGACTTGGTTGTATCTACACCCACATATGCTAGAATTGTCACAGTCGAAGTCTGTTTGAATTGCATAATAAATGCTGAGGGACATGAATCAAGAATGTATCTGATCTATCTACTTTTGCAAGCCTTAGAATAATCCTCGGTATTTACTGGTTGACACCAAACAGTTTTTTACTAGATTATAAAAGAAAAAGGGTTCTTTATCCCAATCTGCAATCACATGGTGGTACAGAAATGAACCTTAATTTTCTTTTAGAATCTGAGGCTGAGAGATGTCTACATAAAGGTTGCTAGGGGTATATGGTATTCCTTTTTATGCAGTCAAAAGCTGGAACAGTATTTGAAAGTATCCTTGTAGTGAACGAATTCCTATAAGTGTTCCTAGAAGATATCAGTGAATTACCTCTAGACAGGGAAGTGGAGTTTGCAATTGACCTTATGCCTGGAGCGAGACCAATATCTACAACTCCATTAGAATGGCTCCAAATAAAATGGCTGAAATGAAGAAGTAGATTTAGTAGCTGCTAGAGAAAGTTTTCATTCGACCCAGTGTTTCGCCTTAGGGAGCTCTAGTGCTCTTTGTCAAAAAGAAAGACGGAAGCCTACAACTTTGTATTGATTACAAGGAGCTGAATAAGGTGACCATCAAGAACAAGTACCCACTTCTTAAAATAGATTATTTGCTCGATCAGTTATATGGTTCTTGCATGTTTTCAAAAATTGACTTGAGATCAACATATCACCAACTTAAGGTAAAAGTAGAGGATATACCGAAAACTACTTTCAAGACCAGATATGACTATTACGAATTTCTAGTAATGTCGTTTGGGCTTACCAATACACCTACTGTGTTCATAGACTACATGAATTGAATTATTTGTTTGTATTTGGACCAATTTGTAGTAGTCTTTATTGATGATATTCTAGTATACTCTCGTAGTAGAATAGAACATGAACAACATCTAAGAACAATATTGTATCCATTGAAAGATAAGTAACTCTATGCCAAGCTGAGCAAATGTGAATTTTGGCTGTCTAAAGTTAAATTTCTTGGCCATGTAGTCTCACAACAAGGGACCTCAATGGATCTTAGTAAAGTGGAAGCAGTACTAAATTGGAAGAGGCCATAGACTATTTTTTGAAATACTCAATTTTCTGGGTCTTGCCGGTTATTACAGATGATTTATATAGAATTTCTCTTGAATAGCTTTGCTTTTGACAAAGTTAACACTAAAAACTCAACCTTAACTATGGGACCACAATTGTGAGAGGAGCTTCATAGAGCTAAAACAAGAATTAACAACAGCCCCAATGCTAACAATCCCATATCCACAGTTAACCTTTGTTGTCTTCACAGATACTAATGGGCATGCATTAGGATGTGTTTTAATGCAGCATGGCTGTATAGTGGCATATGCATCTAGACAAGCCTCACGAACATAATTATCCCACACACGATCTTGAGTTACCGGCAATTGTGTTTGCACAAAAAATCTGGAGACACTATCTCTATGGTACAATCGTAGAGCTATACTATGACCACAAGAGCTTGAAATATTTGTATGATAAAAAAGAGCTAAACATAAGACAACGTAGATGGATAGAGCTATTTAAAGATTATAACCTATAGATCAAGTACCATTCAGGAAAGGCTAATATCGTTGCTGATGCATTGAGCTGTAAAATAGTACAGGTGGTAGCCTTAATGAGTCATGAGAAGAACTGATCGAGGATTTCAGAGATCTCAATCTGTCTAATCAAAGAAGGTCAAATACAGGATAGAAGAGCACAGTCTATCCAAGACATGATTGACAGGGGAGAAACTCAGGGAATATGACTTGTCACAAGTAAACTAGTCAGATATATAAAGTGGATATATGTCCCACCGTAAACAGAACTTAAATGGTAAATCTTGGATGAAGCACATAAGCGTGTGTATACTCTGTACCCAGGAGCGACCAAAATGTATCATGACTTAAAGTTCACATATTGGTGGCCAGGGATAAAAAGAGATATGACAAAGTTTATTGCTCCTTGATCACTTGTCAGAAGGTGGAAATTGAGCATTAACGACTATCAGGGCTCTTGCAAAATTCTGAGATTCTTGAGTGGAAATGGGAAAGCATTAGTATGGATTTTATCACAGGAATACCCAAGATCAGAAATCATGATGCAATATGGGTAACAATTGATCAATTCATGAAGATAGCCCATTTCCTACCTATTAGCATTCATTATTCTCCTGATAAGCTAGAAGATATCTATATCAAGGAGATAGTGTGGCTACATGGTGCTCTAAAAAACTTTATTTTGGATAGAGATCCTCACTTCACTTACAATATTTTGAGAGCATTGCACGAGTCTTTGGGTACCAACCTCAGACTCAACACATCATATCATCCTTAGATTGATGGACAGATATAACAAACAATACAGACATTAAAGGATATATTAAGGGCGTACACCCTGGATTCTAAAGGTAGTTGGGATTAATTCCTTCCAGTGGTAGAATTTGCCTATAAAAATAGTTACTACCGAGTAGTCAGATGGCTCCCTATAAGGCATTGTATGGAAGGAAATGTTAGTTACCCTTATACTGGATAGTACTGTCTAAGAGGCAGCTACTTGGACCAGACATAGTTGATCAGACAAAAAAGGAGGATCCCATTTATGAAAATTGTCTGGAAAGGATTATCTCCTAGAGAAGCACATGGGAAACAGAAGAAGATATGCGAAAGAGTTACCTGGATTTCATGGCTATATAAATATAGAAAATTTTGAGGATGAAATTTATTTAAGAGGGGAGCTATAACACCCTATTTTTACTCACCAATATTTCTTGTAAATATTTATGGCATTCAATGGAATAAAATAGTGAATTTTGGTGTATTTGGAATGACAAAAATACCTTTAATTGAGGTCACATGAAAATTGGGCTAAAATGAGGCATGAAACCAATTTTGTCTTCCAAAAAGTTTATTATTGAAGCCTAAATTGGAGAATTGAAGATCACAAATTTTGGCCCACTAATTCATGAGAAATTAGGCCAAAATAAAGGGAAAAAGAGCAAGACATGATTTAATACAATAAATCACAAAAATGTATCGGTAAAATAGTCATTTGGCTAATAAAATTAAAAAGCCTATATTTTCCCACTTTCAAGAGGCTTGGGATGTCTATAAAGGTAAAGCAAGAGGGAAATTGAAGTGTGAGAAACATATGATAAGAGTTACAATAATCTGTTAGAATCACTTGACAGTCAAGAGGGCGTGAATTGGGTGTAAGATAAAAACTTAAGAACTTTGAAAATATTTTTGTATTTTAGTGAAAACAATAAGTATTAAAGTAATGAATCATAAATCAACAGTTAGATTAAATAATATATGTTGGAAATAAAAGAGCATAGGGAAGAGAATATACAAATTGTGATTTATCCAGGTTCGGTCCAATCCATGATGACCTACGTCTAGTCCCCAGGCTCCTTTTAAGATTTTCAATCCACTATCCTCTTGTTTAATCCTGGTACAAGAGAAGCTTGTACAATCCTACAAGTTTACCCGGCTCTTGTGAAGCCTTTTATAAATATCTTGTAATATCCCAAAAAGTGATTAAGGGCTAATGACTTTAAAAGTGGATATAATTATTGTTGAATAAACACTTTTGGAGAATGTGTGATGGGAATTTGGATATTTTAATGATTCCAATGGCTTCCTTGTGAAAATTCATGTGGGGAGAGTGTTTATTGTGAAATTGGAACCATTGGGAACAATCGTGCTAAAGTTGAAAACTCTGTCCATTGAAACTCTGTACAGGGCAGCCAATTTGTATGGACGTTTTAAATAGGCAAATGGTGTCTAAAAATTCTGACATTTTCCAGTATTAAAGTTCACATGTCAAGCTTCAAAATGAACATATAATTTGTATCATTTTGATTTGTGACCTAAGAGTTTTGGATTTTTGAAGTTTTCCCAGCGAAATTAATTATTTTCTGGAACAGTATGCAAAGATTGAAATTCTGGGAATTTTGTGGTGATTTGCAGTAATGGCCAATATTTTTCCTATGAATAGGACTTAAATATATTTCATTTGGCTTTGGAATCACCTCATTTCGATTTTTCTAGAATTAGTTATGATTTTTAAAGTTTGGGCAGAAAATCTCCCAGAAAATCCGAAAATGGGAATTATGACATCATCTCATTAAAAGATGATGTCAGCATGGATTATTAATCAAATTGCTCATCTTCTTCAGCCATTTCACGCCATTTCCAGCTGAAGATAGTGAGAGAAAGTTGAGAGCTCTTAGAGAGAGAAAGAGGAGAAATCTCGCAAGGTAAGCCGATTTCTCCGACGATCTAAGCTCCTAACGCGTATAACCTTGTTCCTAAGCTTCTCTTCTATGTTATTTAAGGTGTTTGAGAAGACAATTTGGTGTTCAAGGGCCTAGGGTTTTCAGCCACTCTTGAGAAAAGCTAGAAGGAGCTTGAGGTAACTTCCAAACTTTCGTATATTGCTTATTCTGGCTGCTGTGGGCAATTTAATCGGTGAAATTTTGCCGGATTGCCATTGGTTTTAAAGTTTGGAAATGATGTGGCCTAGGGGTTATGCTGCCCAAATTGGGTCTTAATGTTAGTTGTAACCTAATGTAATGGTTAATAAAGTGGTTAGGAGTAGAAAGGAACGCGTTTACGAAGCCGAAATCGTAAAACCCCAATTTTTTCCCGGAGAACATGTATATTTCGGCCAAGGCTGTAAATGGGTCTTAGAGTTGGATTGTCAATGATTTGATGATTCCATTGGATTCAGTCGGTGAAAATAGGTGGGGTTACAGTTGGGCACTTTTTCAAAAAAGGCCGAGAAAGCATAATTACGGAAACACCCCTAAAACCCTAAAAGTAGGGCTGCCAAGGGCAATTTTGTAATTTAACATTGAATTTGATAATTCCGAGTCTGGAAATGGATTCCTTGGGCGAAAATATGTCAGGATAGCCCATGTCAAAATTTCAAGAAAAGTACAGCCGGACCGGGTACGGCGGGCCCGGGCCGGGTCCCCGGGGGTAGTTTTGTAAATTTTCATTATAGACTCATATAACCCCAAGTAACACTATGGAAGTGTCTAAATGGTGCATTTGGAATTGTAGGATTCGATATTTGCCGCCCTCGGGAGCCAACTGCGCCGAAGGACGTCAGGAAAGGACAAGGTAGTGACTCTCTCTCTCTTATATTTTGTGTAATGCACTGTATGTGTGTTGTATCACTGTTTTATGATGATTTCTGATGCTGCTGCAGTTACAGCTGGTGATAGCTGTCGTTTACTGCGCAAGCTGTCGTTTACAGCGTAAGCTGTCGTTATTGTGATTACAGCGTAAGCTGTCGTGATGTTGAATACAGCGAGAGCTGTTGTATTGTGTATACAGCCGTGAGTGCTGTCGTTTGTGGTGAAAATCATGTATCTGTGAATTGCTGCTGCTGTTGCTGTTTGTGATTTATGTACATGCTTTGTGTTTATGCAATGTGTGAGTGGTTTGTTACTACTGAGATTCTCTCGAATCTCATTCTTTCCTATGACTAACATTTCAGACAGGGCGTGTGGCTCAAAGGAGAAGCGGCCAACCCGGAGCAATTAGGACCCTTGGGGGTATATAGTTGAATTAGAAACGTTGGTTATGTATTTTGAACTCGGGATTACTGTATATTCTGAATCAGGAACACTACATTCGATTTTGGTTGCGTAATCCCCTAGTGTATACTTATAAACCTTCAGGTTTTTATGCATAGAACCCGAGAGTTGCCGGGGATGCGGTTATACACTCTGATATGATTGAATGTATATTAACTGCACAGGTAATTATATTCGAATATTGAAATTGAGACCTGGATGGGAAAAAGAGTTTTGAAAGTTTTGAAAAAATTTTACTATGAGACAGAAAGTTTAAAACGAGGTTAAAGCATCCAATGGTCTCTAATCCGATTTAAATATGTGTTATCGAATTATAATTACGTGTTTAAAGGCAGGGGGTTACATTTTGGTATCAGAGCTGTAGTTCCTGGCAAGGGTAGAGGTTGCTAGGATAGACCCCTTAGATAGTAGTAGGGATATCTGTGAATAATTGTTGTGTATGCACATGTATGTTTTATTGACATGGATATATATATGAGTTTTGTGACTATATGTGCATACTATCTCTGTTAAATTAATGAGGCAAGTTGTTTGTAGAATGAAGAAAACTAGAGGATGCCCCAATATTCCGCGTGTAGACCCAGAGGTGGAGGTCGTCAAGGATAACCCACCGGATGCAATGCAGGAATTAATGGGTCTAATCAAAGATCAGCGGGATATGATAACTGAGCTGAGAGAAGAGCTCAGAGTAGAGAAGGCGAAGAACAAGGAAGGTCCGGTTCAGTCCACTCCGAAGGAAACTTAAGAAGAAACTCGACATGAGGACACTACAGAAGGATCAGCACGACCACTAGAATCCCCACCTCATGCTATTCCAAATCAAGAATCATATGGGATGTCGCTTAGAGAGGACAGAGACCTTCAGTGTTGGGTCACCAGATTCTGCAAGCATCTGCCTCCGGCGTTCAGTTTTGTGAGGTAGCACCCTTATTAGGTTCATTGCGGTGGCTAGTAGCTCTGGCAGGATACAAATCTCTCAAGTTGTTCTCTGTAATCCTGCACTGTTCAACCGCCTTGTTGAACTTGGTAAATTGATGAGTAGCTAAGCGCTTCCTCAACTCTCGCCTCAGACCGCGAATGAGCATATCAGAACTCCATTCTTCATCATCCTTGAACCGGAGATAGGAGGAGTATCGAGCCAATCGGACAAAACGGGACAAGTAATCATCAAAGCTTTCCGCGTCCCCTTGCCTGATATTCAGGAATTCTGTCTCCTTCTCGAGCCTCACTGATTTGGGAAAATACTTCTCATTGAATTCTTGTTGAAACAATTCCCAAGTCAATGGCATCTTGTTGCTCTTCAAGGTTAGGGTGATATTCCACCACCAACGGTCTGCATCCCCTTCGAGTTTGTAAAAGGCCAGCCGTGGCTTCACCTCATCCAAACAATTAAGCACCTCAAATATTTTCTCCAGTCTGTTCATCCAATCTTCGGCTGCTTGAGGGTCAAACCTCCCTCTGAACGCAGGAGGCAGATGCTTGCAGAACCTGGTGACCCAAAACTGAAGGTCTCTTTCCTCTCTAAGCGGCATCCCATGTGATTCTTGATTTGGGACAATGTGAGGTGGGGACTCCAGGGGTCGTGCTGACCCTTCAGCAGTGTCCTCATGACGGGTTTCTCCTTGAGTTTCCTCCGGAGTGGACTGAACTGGACCTTCCTTGTTCTTCGCCTTCTCTGCTCTGAGCTCTTCTCTCAACTCAGTTATCATATCTCTTTGATCCCGGATTAGACCCTTCAGCTCTTGCATAGGATCAGGTGGATTATCATTGACGACCTCCACCTCTGGGTCTACACGCGGAATATTGCGGCGTCCTCTAGTTTTCTTCATTCTACAAACAACTTGCCCCATTAATTTAGCAGAGATAGTATGCACATATAGTCACAAAACTCATATATATATCCATGTCAATAAAACATACATGTGCATACACAACAATCATTCACAAATAATCTTCTATCCCTACTACTATCTAAGGGATCTATCCTAGCAACCTCTACCCTTACCAGGAACTACAGCTCTGATACCAAAATGTAACACCCTGCCTTTAATCAAGTAATTATAATTCGATATTAAATAATTAAAGTAGATTAGAGACCTTCGGATAACTTAAACTCGTTTCAATCTCCTACTTTGTGGTAGGGTTTTCACAAAATCATTCAAAATCTCTTTCCTGTTCCTGGTCTCCATTTCAAAATTCGAATATAATCACCTGTGCAGTTTATCTACATTCACGTATGACAGAGTGTAAAACCAATTCCCCGGCAACTCCCGGATTCTATACATATATAACCTGAGGTTTAAGTATCCACTAGGGGATTACATCCAAAATCGAATATACTATTCATATTTCAGATTATACAGTAATCCCGAATTCAAAAGAAATAACCAACATTTCCAAAATCAACATACCCCTAAGGGTCCTAAGTGCTCCGGGTCGGCCTCTTCTCCTTTGAGCCACATGCCCTGTCTGAAAGGTTAGTCATAGGAAGGAATGAGATTCAAGAGAATCTCAGTAGTAACAAACCACTCATACAATGTATAAATACCAAGCATGTATATAAATCACAAATAGCAACAGCAGCAGCAATCTCAGAGATACATGGTTTTCACCACAAACGACAGCACTCACGGCTGTATACACAATACGACAGCTCTCGCTGTAATCATAATCACGACAGCTTACGCTGTAATCACAATAACGACAGCTTATGCTGTAAACGACAGCTTGCGCTGTAAACGATAGCTATCACCAGCTGTAACCATAGCAACATCAAAGATTCATCATAGAATAGTGATAACACACACATACAGAGCATTACACACAGTATAAGAAAGAGAGAGAGTCACTACCTGATCCTTTCCTAACGTCCTTCAGCGCAGTTGGCTCACGAGGGCGGCAAATATCGAATCCTACAATTCCAAATGCACTATTTAGACACTTCCATAGTGTTACTTAGGGTTATATGAGTCTATAATGAAAATTTACAAAAATACCCCCGGGGACTCGGCCTGGGCCCGCCATACCCGGACCGGTTGCACTTTTCTCGAAATTCTAATCTGGGCTATCCTAACATATTTCCGCCCAAGGAATCCATTTCCGTACTCAGAATTATCAAATTCAATGTCAAATTATGAAATTGCCCTTGGCAGCCCTACTTTTAGGGTTTTAGGGGTGTTTCCGTAATTATGCTTTCTCGGCCTTTTTTGAAAAAGTGCCCAACTGTAACCCCACCTATTTTCGCCCACTGAATCCAATGGAATCATCAAATCATTGAAAATCCAACTCTAAGACCCATTTACAGCCTTGGCCGAAATATACATGTTCTCCAGGAAAAAATTGGGGTTTTACGATTTCGGCTCCGTAAACGCGTTCCTTTCTACTCCTAACCACTTTATTAACCATTACATTAGGTTACAACTAACATTAAGACCCAATTTGGGCAGCATAACCCCTAGGCCACATCATTTCCAAACTTTAAAACCAATGGCAATCCGGCGAAATTTCACCGATTAAATTGCCCACAGCAGCCAGAATAAGCAATATACGAAAGTTTGAAAGTTACCTCAAGCTCCTTCTAGCTTTTCTCAAGAGTGGCTGAAAACCCTAGCCCCTTGAACACCAAATTTTCTTCTCAAACACCTTAAATAACATAGAAGAGAAGCTTAGGAACAAGGTTATACGTGTTAGGAGCTAGATCGTCGGAGAAATCGGCTTACCTTGTGAGATTTCTCCTCTTTCTCTCTCTAAGACCTCTCAACTTTCTCTCACTATCTTCAGCTGGAAATGGCGTGAAATGGCTGAAGAAGATGAGCAATTTGATTAATAATCCATGCTGACATCATCTTTTAATGAGATGATGTCATAATTCCCATTTTCGGATTTTCTGGGAGATTTTCTGCCCAAACTTTGAAAACTCATAACTAATTCTAGAAAAATAGAAATGAGGTGATTCCAAAGCCAAATGAAATATATTTAAGTCCTCTTCATAGGAAAAATATTGGCCATTACTGAAAATCACCACAAAATTCCCAGAATTTCAATCTTTTCATACTGTTCCAGAAAATAATTAATTTCGCTGGGAAAACTTCAAAAATCCAAAAATCTTAGGTCACAAATCAAAATGATACAAATTATATGTTTATTTTGAAGCTTGACATGTGAACTTTAATACTGGAAAATTTAAGAATTTTTAGACACCATTTGCCTATTTAAAACGTCCATACAAATTGGCTGCCCTGTACAGAGTTTCAATGGACAGAGTTTTCAACTTTTGCACGATTGTTCCCAATGGTTCCAATTTCACAATAAACACTCTCCCCACCTGAATTTTCACAAGGAAGCCATTGGAATCATTAAAATATCCAAATTCCCATCAAACATTCTTCAAAAGTATTTATTCAACAATAATTATATCCACTTTTAAAGTCATTAGCCCTTAATCACTTTTTAGGATATTACAGAACAGGCTGGAGAAAATATTTGAGGTGCTTAATTGCCCGGATGAGGTGAAGCCACGATTGGCTGTTTATAAGCTTGAAGGGGATGCAGATCGTTGGTGGCGGAATATCGCCTTAACCTTGAAGAGCAACAAGATGCCATTGACTTGGGAACTGTTTCAACAAGAGTTCAACGAGAAGTATTTTCCCAAATCAGTAAGGCTTGAGAAGGAGACCGAATTCCTGAATATCAGGCAAGGGGACGCAGAGAGCTTCGATGATTACTTGTCCCGTTTCGTTCGGTTGGCTCGGTACTCCTCCTACCTCCGGTTCAAGGATGACGAAGAATGGAGTTCTGATATGCTCATTCGCGGTTTGAGCCGAGAGTTGAGGAAGCGCTTAGCTACTCATCAATTTACCAAGTTCAACAAGGCGGTTGAATAGTGCAGGATTACAGAGAACAACTTGAGAGATTTGTATCCTGCCAGAGCTACTAGCCACCGCAATGAACCTAATAAGGGTGCTACCTCACAAAAGCGAAAGGGGCAAGGATCTTCGTCTGGAAGTGGTAAGAAGCCCTATCAGTCTGGGAGCCGTGACCAGCAAAGACCATATTTTGCACCATGGATTTGTCGTCGGTGTAATCAACCACATCAAGGCAAAACTTGTGATGGCAAAATAATATGCTTCAATTGTAAGCGTGTGGGGCATACTTCTGCTGAATGCAAAGAGCCACGACCAGACCAGAGACCGAGGACACAGGGCCGAGTATTCACTATGACCCATGAGGAGGCCCGCAAATCTCCTGAGCTAATACAAGGTAAACTTCTACTTCATGGCCATCTGTTGCAAGTTTTATTTGACTCGGGTGCAAGTCACTCCTTCATTGCCTATGATTGCGTGAAGCGCCTGGGATTGCATGTACATAAGTTACCATTTAAATTAGTAGTGTCAACTCCAATGGGTGTTAAGGCCTTAACCACAGAAGCTTGTTTGAGTTGTGTCATAACTGTGGAAGGGCACCAATCTATTGTAGATTTGATATGTTTGCCACTTCACCAATTGGAAGTTATTTTAGGTTTTGATTGGTTAACGGCAAATAATGTATTACTTGATTGTGGGAACAAGAGGATAGTATATCCTGTTTCTCAGAGGGCTGAAGTTGTGGATTCTAGTATGAATTTCCTTGCTACAGCCAAAGCTGAAAAGTATCTTGAAAAGGGTTGCCAGGGGTATGTGGTGTTTTTCTTTGTGCAAGGGGAAACTGGCGAAACCTTGAATAATATACCCGTGGTAAATGAATTTCCTGAGGTTTTTACGGATGATTTGTGCGGATTACCTCCATAAAGAGAAGTTCAATTTCCAATCGATATTGTGCCTGGAGCTGGCTCTATATCTAAGGCCCCATATCGAATGGCCCCAAATGAAATGGCGGAGTTAAAGAAACAAATAGAAGACTTGCTTGAAAAAGGGTTCATTAGACCCAGTGTGTCACCTTGGGGAGCTCCAGTGTTGTTTGTAAAGAAGAAAGACGGGAGTCTTCGATTGTGTATCGACTACAGAGAACTAAATAAAGTTACTATTAAGAACAAGTACCCTCTTCCCCGAATTGATGACCTTTTAGATCAACTATCCGGTTCGTGTGTATTTTCGAAGATTGATCTAAGGTCAGGGTATCATCAGCTACGAGTGAAAGCAGAAGATGTTCCGAAGACTGCTTTTCGGACCAGGTACGGTCACTATGAGTTCTTGGTGATGCCATTTGGGCTAACCAATGCGCCTACGGTTTTCATGGATTATATGAACCGTATCTTTCGGCAATATCTGGATCAGTTTGTTGTTGTGTTTATCGATGACATTTTGATATATTCCAAGATTAAGGATGAGCATGAGCATCATTTGAGAATCATATTGAATATCTTGTGCGAGAAGCAATTATATGCTAAATTGAGCAAGTGCGAGTTTTGGCTATCAGAAGTGAAATTCTTAGGCCATGTTATCTCGCAAGAAGGGGTCTCTGTGGATCCCAGCAAAGTGGAAGCAGTACTGAACTAGAAGAGGCCAGAATCTGTGGCGGAAATACGCAGTTTTCTGGGTCTTGCTAGTTATTATCGGAGATTTATCCAAAATTTCTCCCGTATTGCGTTGCCGATGACCAAGCTCACGAGAAAAGATCAGCCGTTTGTGTGGGACGAGAAATGTGAAAACTGCTTTGTGGAGCTGAAGGAGAGGTTGACGTCGGCACCTGTATTGATTTTACCCGATCCCAGTATGACATATGTTGTGTATTCTGATGCCAGTGGGCAGGGATTAGGGTGTGTCCTTATGCAGCAGGGACGTGTGGTGGCCTACGCCTCTCGACAGCTCAGACCTCATGAATTGAATTATCCCACTCATGATCTGGAGCTTGCGGCCATTGTATTTGCTTTAAAGATTTGGCGTCATTACCTGTATGGTGTGACTGTGGAACTGTACTGCGACCACAAGAGTCTTAAATATCTATATGATCAAAAAGAGCTGAATATGAGACAGCGCCGCTGGATGGAATTGCTTAAGGACTACGACCTGGAAATAAAATATCATCCGGGTAAGGCAAATGTAGTCGTTGATGCTCTTAGTAGAAAGACTGTGCTCGTTGCAGCTATGATGATACAAGAAAGGAAATTGATTGAAGATTTCCGTGATTTAAATTTGACAAACCAGATCATCTGTATGAATTACACTGTTTCTCAAGAGGAGAGTGATCTAAGGGCGGAAATTGAAGAAGCTCAGAGTCAAGATGACTGGATACAGCGCAATCTGACTCGAATCGAACAGGGAGAAGTTTCAGGCTATGACATATCGCCTTATGGATTGGTTCGTTACCAGAAAAGAGTCTGCGTTCCACTTAAGGCAGAGTTGAGGCAGAAGATTCTGGATGAGGCACACAAGAGCCGATATACTCTTCATCCTGGTATGACCAAGATGTATCAGAATCTGAAATCGGTGTATTGGTGGCCGGGTTTGAAGAGTGACGTGACCAAATATGTTGCAAGGTGTCTCACTTGTCAGAAAGTGAAAATCGAGCACCAGAGACCGCCTGGTTTACTTCAGAGTCCTGAGATTCCAGAATGGAAATGGGAAAGTGTGACCATGGATCTAGTTGTGGGATTGCCCAGGATTAGAAATTTTGATGCGATCTGGGTAATTGTGGACCGATTAACAAAGTCAGCTCATTTCATACCAATCAATGCTGGTTACTCTCCGGATAAGCTAGCAGAGATTTATATTCGAGAAATTGTGAAACTCCATGGTGTACCAAAGAATATCATTTCCGATCGAGATCCCCGATTCACTTTGAGATTCTGGAAAGCATTGCATGAAGCCTTAGGTACTCAACTGAGGTTCAGTACGGCTTATCATCCTCAAACGGATGGACAATCTGAGAGAACAATTCAGACGCTGGAAGATATGTTGCGAGCTTGTGTTCTCGACTTTAAAGGAAGTTGGGATCGTTTTCTTCCACTGGCTGAGTTCACCTACAACAATAGCTATCATGCGAGCATCCAAATGGCTCCGTATGAAGCGTTGTATAGAAGACGGTGTCAATCACCTTTATGTTGGAATGAACTATCCGAAAGGAAGCTTTATGGACCAGATTTGGTTGATCAAACCTCAGCACAGATTCAGATTATTCGCAAGAGGTTGCTTACAGCGTAGAGTCGCCAAAAAAGCTACGCTGACAAGAGAAGACGGCCTATAGAGTTTGAGGTTGGAGATCATATTTTCTTAAGAGTATCTCCTGTCACCGGTGTTGGGCAAGCGATCAAGAGGAAGAAGCTAAGCCCTAGATACATAGGTCCTTTTGAAATCCTTGAGAGGATTGGGCCTGTAGCTTACTGAGTAGCTCTACCTCCGAGCTTGAGTAGACTCCATGACGTATTCCATGTTTCTCAATTGAAGAAGTACCAACCGGATCCGTCTCACATCATTGAGTATGAGGATGTTGAGCTTCAAGACAATTTCACATATGCAGTGGAGCCAGAGCAAGTCATTGACCGAGAAGAGCGACGGCTCAGACACAGGAGCATTCCATATGTGAAGGTGATCTGGAAGGGAATGACGCAAAGAGAGGCAACTTGGGAAGCGGAGGAAGATATGCGAAGACGATATCCGGAGTTTATGGCTCAAGTTGTGTAGCAATTTCGAGGACGAAATTTAATTTTCGGGGGGAGAAATGTAATATCCCAAAAAGTGATTAAGGGCTAATGACTTTAAAAGTGGATATAATTATTGTTGAATAAACACTTTTGGAGAATGTGTGATGGGAATTTGGATATTTTAATGATTCCAATGGCTTCCTTGTGAAAATTCATGTGGGGAGAGTGTTTATTTTGAAATTGGAACCATTGGGAACAATCGTGCTAAAGTTGAAAACTCTGTCCATTGAAACTCTGTACAGGGCAGCCAATTTTTATGGACGTTTTAAATAGGCAAATGGTGTCTAAAAATTCTGAAAGTTTCCAGTATTAAAGTTCACATGTCAAGCTTCAAAATGAACATATAATTTGTATCATTTTAATTTGTGACCTAAGAGTTTTGGATTTTTGAAGTTTGCCCAGCGAAATTAATTATTTTCTGGAACAGTATGCAAAGATTGAAATTCTGGGAATTTTGTGATGATTTGCAGTAAAGGCCAATATTTTTCCTATGAAGAGGACTTAAATATCTTTCATTTGGCTTTGGAATCACCTCATTTCGATTTTTCTATAATTAGTTATGATTTTTCAAAGTTTGGGCAGAAAATCTGCCAGAAAATCCGAAAATGGGAATTATGACATCATCTCATTAAAAGATGATGTCAGCATGGATTATTAATCAAATTGCTCATCTTCTTCAGCCATTTCACGCCATTTCTAGCTGAAGATAGTGAGAGAAAGTTGAGAGCTCTTAGAGAGAGAAAGAGGAGAAATCTCGCAAGGTAAGCCGATTTCTCCGACGATCTAGCTCCTGATGCGTATAACCTTGTTCCTAAGCTTCTCTTCTATGTTATTTAAGGTGTTTGAGAAGACAATTTGGTGTTCAAGGGGCTAGGGTTTTCAGCCACTCTTGAGAAAAGCTAGAAGGAGCTTAAGGTAACTTCCGAACTTTCGTATATTGCTTATTCTGGCTGCTGTGGGCAATTTAATCGGTGAAATTTTGCCGGATTGCCATTGGTTTTAAAGTTTGGAAATGATGTGGCCTAGGGGTTATGCTGCCCAAATTGGGTCTTAATGTTAGTTGTAACCTAATGTAATGGTTAATAAAGTGGTTAGGAGTAGAAAGGAACGCGTTTACGGAGCCGAAATCGTAAAACCCCAATTTTTTCCCGGAGAACATGTATATTTCGGCCAAGGCTGTAAATGGGTCTTAGAGTTGGATTTTCAATGATTTGATGATTCCATTGGATTCAGTGGGCGAAAATAGGTGGGATTACAGTTGGGCACTTTTTCAAAAAAGGCCGAGAAAGCATAATTACGGAAACACCCCTAAAACCCTAAAAGTAGGGCTGCCCAGGGCAATTTCGTAATTTAACATTGAATTTGATAATTCCGAGTCCGGAAATGGATTCCTTGGGCGAAAATATGTCAGGATAGCCCATGTCAAAATTTCAAGAAAAGTACAGCCGGACCGGGTACGGTGGGCCCGGGCCGGTCCCCGGGGGTAGTTTTGTAAATTTTCATTATAGACTCATATAACCCCAAGTAACACTATGGAAGTGTCTAAATGGTGCATTCGGAATTGTAGGATTCGATATTTGCCGCCCTCGGGAGCCAACTGCGCCGAAGGACGTCATGAAAGGACAAGGTAGTGACTCTCTCTCTTATATTTTGTGTAATGCACTGTATGTGTGTTGTATCACTATTTTATGATGATTTCTGATGCTGCTGCTGTTACAGCTGGTGATAGCTGTTATTTACAGCGCAAGCTGTCGTTTACAGCGTAAGCTGTCGTTATTGTGATTACAGCATAAGCTGTCGTGATGTTGATTACTGATTACAGCGTAAGCTGTCGTGATTATGAATACAGCGAGAGCTGTTGTATTGTGTATACAGCCGTGAGTGCTATCGTTTGTGGTAAAAACCATGTATCTGTGAATTGCTGCTGCTGTTGCTGTTTGTGATTTATGTACATGCTTTGTGTTTATGCAATGTGTGAGTGGTTTGTTACTACTGAGATTCTCTCGAATCTCATTCTTTCCTATGACTAACATTTCAGACAGGGCGTGTGGCTCAAAGGAGAAGCGGCCAACCCGGAGCAATTAGGACCCTTGGGGGTATATAGTTGAATTAGAAACGTTGGTTATGTATTTTGAACTCGGGATTACTGTATATTCTAAATCAGGTACACTACATTCGATTTTGGTTGCGTAATCCCCTAGTGTATACTTATAAACCTTCAGGTTTTTATGCATAGAACCCGAGAGTTGCCAGGGATGCGGTTATACACTCTGATATGATTGAATGTATATTAACTGCACAGGTAATTATATTCGAATATTGAAATTGAGACCTGGATGGGAAAAAGAGTTTTGAAAGTTTTGTAAAAATTTTACTATGAGACAGAAAGTTTAAAACGAGGTTAAAGCATCCAATGGTCTCTAATCCGATTTAAATATGTGTTATCGAATTATAATTACGTGTTTAAAGGCAGGGGGTTACATATCTCACTGAGATACTCCCCCTTACGGTACGTCTTACAAGCAGAATAACTCAAAACCATTCTCTTCGGCTTACCAATGCAAGTCTTACGAGCAACAACGTTCTCTCCTACTTACACCCCTATAAGTATTATGAGTAGCAATGTTCTCTACTTCTTGTTCCTTATAAGTCTTTGTGTTAGATATGATTAGTTTTGATGATGTCAAATATAGACGCCAAATATTAAGAGCAAAAAGTTTGCATGATATATCAATCTTCTACATTGACTAACTAATATATTTAATATTCCATAACTTGTAGATTAACCAAGCAAAGCAAGAAGAAGATTAAAGGTAGTCAAGAAAATAAAAGAAGATATCTTGATTGGGTTATGGAGAATTATTATCAAGAGGAAAATCAAGAAGCAAGATATTGAAGAAAGAAGAAATTGCAAGATCTAATGAGAATATCAAGATTTAAGCTCTTAGAAGTGATACTGGAGGGTTCTGTGATGATATCGAAGACTTCTATGATCAAATGTTGGTTGAAATGGGTTAATACGAAGCTAATATGACTTATATATGAGTTAAGGCACTTCTAGAGAGGTTGCACTCGAGTGTGAGCTCAAAACTTGAGTGTTAAAGATGTTGCACTTGAGTGCAGCATGAACACACTCAAGTGTAGGGGCTACTCTGTTCAGCTCTGTTTTTTGTTCCACCTGATAGAGGTATAGTATTTTGGCTATATCTTTCAAACCATATGTAGGATTGATCTAAAACTAGTGGCATATGAAAGAAGACACACAAAAAAAAGTACACCAAGATCACATTAAAAGAAGCTCAGATGAAGGAGATATTATCCATGGAATTTGATGATGAAATCACCATTGCTTTTCAAGACATTTTTGGTATTTTGGACATAACTCACAAACGACATATCAGATTGAGATGAAACTAGTGCCATATGAAACTAGACTCAAAGAGCTTTCCATGGATAGGTAAGTTTCCTAATTTGAAGTTATATTCTAGGAGCTATGTCTTTTGGAAGTTGACACTTGTGCAGTCTAATGCGATAGACTCTTTCAATCATAACTTGCAGAATACAAGGATTTTGGAGCTGATTCTTTTTGCATTAGAATGCATATGATAAGAAATTTCTTATGATACATCATTTGCTATATTTAGAATCAAATGAATAAATCGAGTCTAACGTGGCCCCACATCACCCGCGAGTCTAAAAATACACTCTTGACATTTTTTATGCGAGTGTTCTCCAGAAGTAGTTGTGGAGTGGAAGTATTTTAGCTATACTTAAGTGAATGACAATGCACTCGAGTAAAGTGAAGGTTTGCGCTCTAGTCATGTAAACGTTGACATGAAATTATCAACCCGAGAAGAAGCAAGTGTTAGATCCTATATGTTTTGATGATAACAAGGATTAGATCAATGATATAAAAAGAATTGATAACAAACAAATGAATTTGAATCAAAGTGGAAAAACATTATTTGAAGTAAACACTGGACTAATGAACCGTGATAGCTTACTCTAGTGACTACTTGAGTAAGTGAAGCTGTTACTCGAGTAAGCACTCGATTAATCATAGAGAATTTAATCCAGAAAAGCACTACCAAAATTTGGAAGAAGTTACTCAAGGGACCACTCGAGTAATCTGCAAAGTTATATAGACCATTACTCAAGTAACCACTCGAGTAACATGATTTGCAAAGGCATCACTCGATTAGCCACTAGAGTAATCAAGTAAAAAATCTTCTAGTAGCTCTCGGCCAAGAAATGCAACATATTACTTGAGTAACCACTCGAGTAATCATGTGAGAAGAAAAGGCATTACTCGAGGGAGCACTCCAGTAATCTGTGGAGTTATTTGACCTATTACTCGGGGGATTACTCGAGTAACCAGGTAAGCAAACTCTCAGCCAAGATTTGAATGACATTACTCGAGGGAATAATCGAGTAATCTGCAAACTTATTTGAAATCTACTCGAGGGAGCACTCGGGTAACTTCTGAAGAAAACACATGGCCACTCGAGTAATCAGATTACCAGATTCAACACCCGAGTAACTTGTGAAGGAAAGACATGACCAGTCGAGTAGCCACTCTAGTAATCAGGTATTTCCAAGGTTTGTGATGTATTGCACTCCATGTCTTACCTGAGTAATATCTTTTGCAAAATGTTGATTTAGGCTTTGTCATATTTTTGATAGGTTTACTCGAGGGATGACTCGAGTAACAAACATGATCACTCGAGTAGCCACTCGAGTAATGAAGTCCAGAAATCATGTTTTTAATCAAATATTTATTAAATTATTTTCTATATGATTAACTCTTCATTGTACTAGTATTCTAAGTACATTTCCAGAGGAAGAATGAAAGATCATGCCAGAAGTAAAAAGTCAAATAAAAGTCCAAACGTTCACCTACCGCTACCTACCATAAACGGATAGTTTTCAAATTCAAAGAATAGTCAATCATTGCTGCGCGACTCTAATAGACATGTTTAAATTGCTTCCAACGGATACTACAAATCATCTATATATATGAAGCATTCAAAGAAAAGAAAAAGACACAAAAAACTGAGAACACATGAACATACACTAATTAACACACTCTTAGTGATTTGTTTTCTTATATTCATTCATTGTACTTCAGTGATTATATATTTGCTATATGAGAGAGTTTTTCATTACAAACTCAATATTTATTATTGAGACAACTTAAGGTTGTGGAACCTTGAGTTGGGGATTTGATTACAATGTGTAAGGGGGAGCGAGTATCCAGGTGAAGGAACTTGCTGTGTACTGAGGTGCCAAGAACCCACTGAATCTTGGAGAATATAGGGAAACTCTTAGAGACGTTCTGAGGACTGGATATAGGTCAAAGTGATTGTGGCTGAACTAGTATAAATCCCAGTGTACACTTCATTGATATTTCTCCTTGCTCTCAACTACTTTAAATCTTCAGTTAATTTATTTACAAGCAATGAAATTTTTGGTATCACCCATTTCACCCCCCTTCTTGGGTGAAACGCTTACACTAACAGCAAGTACGTGAAAACAAAAAGTGCATTCGAGTGAGAGATGTTGCACTCGAGTGATGTCTAGATTTACACTTGAGTCCTGCAAGTGTTACACTAAAAGTGTTTTCCTGAGAGAATTCCAGAAACTGAAAGTATGAAGTGCACTCAAGTGAGGACCTTATCACTTGAGTGTTGGCAACCCGCACTTCCTACACTTCCAATTACACTTGAGTGTTGGCAGAAAGTGCAAGTGCACTTTCGAGGAGCACTTTTAATAAAAAAGAGCAACACTACGTAACTTCTAAAAATCATAGAAATGATTATATATCTCATTTTTCTTACTTCTAATCATACTAACACTTCATCATATTAGTGATTAAGCATTTGAAAGTGTGAAATAGGAAATTTAACATTGAGATTACAGATTCAAATGAAAGAGTCAATTGTGGTGGGCAGTATCATTACACACTAAATATCGGCTACCTACTATGACAGAAGATTGACCCACCATGAACAAATGTCTGAAACACAAACGCTTCACAATTTGACGTATAGTTCATAATGAATCATCCCACTCTTCAACGAGATGCTCTGCTCTGTAACAGACAGCGTCTAGTTGTTCAAATGCACATAACGGTCAAACAAAGCAATGGGACTCCAACGTGCAAATGCTTACAAAGGTTGTCTTCTTCAACACAACTATAAATATAATAGCATTCAGAGAAGAAAAAAAATAAGAACAGGGCAACGACACCAACATGTGAATATCATGAGTTATCCGCTTCGACCCAAACACTCTCTATTCTGTAGTTTCTATATTACTTATCGTTGAGAGAGTGATTATTTGTATTGTACTTCAGTGTGCAAAGCAAACACTCTCTATTCTGTAGTTTCTATATTACTTATCGTTGAGAGAGTGATTATTTGTATTGTACTTTAGTGTGCATTATATCCACTCTGTGAGAGAGTCTGTAACATCTTCATCTGTATTTTTGAATTGATCTCAAGGTAAAGGGACCTTGAGAGGGTTGATTTCCTTACGGGGGAAGCTGTAGAGAGAATTTCCAATAAGACATTCTGCTAGTAGGACTTACAAGGTACAAGTAGTAGAGAACGTTGCTGCTCATAAGACTTATAGGGGTGTAAGCAGGAGAGAACGTTGCTACTCATAAGACTTGCACGGGTAAGCAGAAGAGGTAGGTCTTCAGGATTGCTCTGCTAGTAAGACTTGTCAAAAGGGAGAGTATTGGCTTAAGATAATTGTAAAAGGTTTCACAAGTACCCAGCTAAACTTGTTGGATTGTTAAGGCTTTTCTTGTGTCTGGATTAAACAAGAAGATAGTGGATTTGAAAATCTTAGGAGGAGCTTGGGGACTGGATGTAGGCAATCACATTTTTGACCGAACCAGAATAAATCACAGTTTGCATATTCTCTCCCTAAGCTCTTATATTACCAACATATATTATTTAATCTAACTATTGATTTATAATTTATTACATTCATACATACCACTTTCGTTAAGATGCAAAAAGATTTCTAAAGTTCTTAAGTTTTTATCATACACCCAATTCACCCCCTCTTGGGTGACAACCATTTCTAACATTTAGTATCAGAACCTGGTCTCTTGTTTAAAGGACTTAACAGTCTCCAAAGTTACAATGGCTGATTTGGGTGTTTTATACTTTCTGAAGGTTTTGATTCTACAATCCCACCTCTTTTGAAAAATATTGATTTTTGGTTTTAGAAAGCTAGAATGACTAGTTTTATAAAAGGATTTGATTTTGATATGTGGAATGTTTTTACAAATGCTTTTGATTTCAAACCGAGAAAGGATTGGACCTAAAGAGAAAAGAGAATGTTTTTGTTGAACATTAGAGCAATGAAAATTCTATATAGTGCTTTTAACCGAAAATGATTTTGAGAAAATTAGATTTTGCTCTACTGCTAAAGATATTTGGGATACTCTTGATTCTATTTATACTTCTAACAATTGTGTTGAAGTTGAAAGTGTTGATAGTTGATGTGAAACTATATGCTACGCATCTATTGTGCATGAACAATTGGAAGTTGATTATGAAGTTGGAGAAATCATAGAACACTTCCATACAGTCAATATGGATAGACAAGAAGAAGAGGATTCCCAAAAAGAGTTCATTATATACGGACATGAAAAATCACTCTCCGGAGCTCAAGATGAACTTAAGGTAAAAAGTTCCAATTCTTCGTGTGATTTTCATAAAACTAATTTTCAGAGTCTACAAAAGTTTGTTTCACAACCAATTGTTGATTCTATTGAGAAAAGCAAAAATATGTTCAAATATGCTGGAAAGTTTGTTGGGAAGAAAGAATATTCAAATAAAATCCATTCAAATTTCTACTCTCATGATAGACATAATAGTTACATGATATCCCATAATGCATATCTTCATACAATTTGCAATTATTGTGGCAAATCCGGTCATATTTCTCACACATGCTATATTAGAAATTCCCATGTGAGAAATAATTATATTTGTGTACCGAAGAGACATGTAGGGGTTAATACTAACAATCAAGGACTCAAGTATATGTGGGTACCAAAATGTCCATCTAGTCCTTTATGTGTATAGATTGATTATAAGAAGAATGGACATAAAGGTATGGAGAAAATAAAGAAGAAGCCAAGAGTTTCTCATACACCAATAAAGAGGTTTATATTGTCTATATTGAAAATAAGAACTCTCGGAGCACTCATTGCCAGAGCTACAGAGTACAACCATAAAAAAAAGCAATGGATAAAAGGAGTAAGTTTCACCTTAAGGAAGGGCTACCATAATGTACCATTCATCTATCTTGAGAAGAATAAGAAGAGGAGGATCTCTTATACACAAAGAAAAATTCTCACAAAGCCTACATCATATGAGAAAGTTGTGCATAATCCCAAAGCTAAATATGCTAAAACAGAGCTTTAAAGAAGAAGTGGGTATGCAAAGGCAATCCTCTAAGCACCTAACATGAAAGTAAGCAATGGTAAAACCTCATATGCTATCATATTTAATATTTATTGAGGTTTATATCTTGTTACCTTAGGTATAAGCATTACATATATGTTTTTACAATCTTTAGAAAAATCATACATAAAGAGTTACAATGTTCAATAGTCTAACTTTTTATGCATATACATACTTCATAAGAAAACAATGTTTATGCATAAAGTCATACTTAATTCATTATGTTCAATTCCTTTAAAGTGACTATATTGTTAGAGCATAGGAATTATGATTCTTACAAACTAACTATGAGTGTATCTAAGTAGAATTGGATACCGATGGAAGCAAAAGGTTTCATGATTTTTGCAGGAATAACTTGAAAAAGAAGCGTGACACTTGAGTGCAAAAGTTAACACTCGAGTGCAAGGCATGTTAACACTCGAGTATTGGTTGGTTACTCGAGTGTGGATTTGAATCCTATGCTATGCTTTTACTTTATAAAATAGGGGTTAACAGAGTGTGTAGAAACTCTAAGGAGCCTCTCGAGTTCATCAAATATTCTGACGCACACTCGAGTGAGACGTAAGCACACTCGAGTGCTTGAAGAACTCACCTGAAAGTATAGCAAGAACTCTCGAGTGCCATAGGTACAAATGCATAAATTAACTCCAAAACATAGTTTACTCAAGTAATCTTGGAGGACTTGAGTACAAAGATACAAGGAGATGGAAATTAACTTGAGTGTCTACAAGTTACACTCAAGCCAGGTACACTGTATTAGTAATCTCAACAGTTGCACCCATACTTTCCAACTTAATATGAGCAGTAACTACTTGCTCATTTTTGCATACCATTAGCAATCAATAATTTATGATTTTCAAAATGTTTTTAGATTACTATATGGATCAAAAGTGAAATGGTGCATAATCTTTCTATTTGAAATGCATATTTCACAAATTTACTTGGATTTCAATTCATTCTATTTATAAAAGTGTACACACATGATTTGAAAATTATTTTGTTTGCATTCAAACTAGTTTCAAAATTGAAAGTTAATACTTTTGTAGACTGAAAGTTAGAAATCCTTTAAAGTCATCTGCCAGAGTATTTTCCCATCGTTGACATATTGATCTTAATTGTGCTATCCAATACTTGAACTCTTTAGTCTTTATTCCTTAACATGTTAGACCTTACGTCTAACAAGTTATCTATCTTTATGAGGTTCAAGTGTATTTTTCATAAATGAATTCAATATATGAATGCTTTGTGACAAATGTCTAGAGTCTTATTTGGTTAAGTTATTCCAAGAATTGTAGATGTTCATTGATGTATTTAATGTATTGACCATTATAGTGGAATAACTTAATAGGATGATATTCTAGTACTTTAGTCATTTAGACTAATGAGTATGTGCTTTATCATTTATAAATCCTTATACTCATCTTGTTGCTCAAATACATTAATAGTTTTCTTCATATATTTTTGAGTAACTAGAGTCTTATACTTAAAGTCTTGCCTTGATTGTTCATTTATTCAAGACGCAACTCTAAGAGGCAAGATTATCTCTTGATCAATATTAAAGTCATCATGCTTATATATGTTTATCAAGATAAGCCTTTTTGACCAATTCAGTTTTTTATATGACTTTTGCTCTTGGGAAGATTCTCCAACATGTTAACTCTTATAATTAACATGTTATCTTTCTTGAACTCCTTAGTGAAGTTTTCTGATATATATAACTATTGACTTCCATTGTTTTTGGCATAAGCATTGATATTTAACAAACTTCATAAATGAGTTTTCATGCATTCAAAATCTTAATGTCATAATGCATATTTATGATTCGAAAGAACATTTGAGATTTTGAAACAATTGGCATATCACTTTATCATTTTTGAAAAACTTGTTTTCATTCATGATTTATCATTTCATAAAAGTTCATAATTATGGATAGACTTTCTACTCTCTTTGATCCAACTTACATAGATTGCATTAAAATCTTAACAGTGACATATTTTCTATATAAAGTTTATTTACAAATTGTCATTGATATTTGAAAGTCATCACTTTTGGTCACTTGTCTGTTACCCTTTATAATCTAATGGCTTAAATTTATTTAATTGGATAAAATTATATCCTGGTCTTTGTTGTTTATGATACTCTTTGCTCAAATATCATATGATTTAATTGTATAAGAGCATAACAGTTATAATGTCTAATATCATTTGGACCCAAGATAAAGTTGGGTACTAAAGAGCATATAATTATACGCTTGCAGGAATTGACCAAAATGCTATGCTTTCAGATACAAAGATCAGAGAATAATAGAAGAGGCATGACTGATAGTGTTGTGATGTAAGCGGAAACAAAATATGTAATATCACCCATATGACACTATTTTTAGCAAGTAACAAGCTATTGATGTAGTCAGATAAAGAGATGTTCAGAGGAAGACACAGTATTGTTCTTTAGAGTTGGTCTCCCTGGTCCTTCAGCCTTTGGTCCATCTATCAAGGGCTATCTGAAAAAGGAATTTGAAAAATTTCATACTAAGCTTACTACAAACAATGCTGAGATCATCATTCAATATAAGATGAAGCAGCTGTGTGACTTAGTGAACCAAAACTTCAAAGTTCTATTTGAGATGATGGATGACAAAATAAGGGTGCTATAACCTATGGTGAAATTAAAATTTCTCAATGATATTTGCTAAACAAGGGGCACATTCTAAGCCAATATGCACATAAAGCCTTACTCCAAGCTCAACTTGGTATCCTTAAGTAGCAACATAGATTACATTGTCAGATCACATATTCAAATAGTGACTAGCCAACAATGTATCAATGGACTATAGAGGATTATGACTCGAGTAATTATGACATTACTCGAGTGAGGTATTGTATCCTTGCTTAATTCAAAATCTTTGAGTTGTATCACTTGAGTATACAATCGTGTAATGGTCATGTAGAATCACTAAAGTGACCGCTTATCATTTTTCAAATTGTATCACTTGAGTATACAATCGTCTGAATAGCATTATCATTTTTCAAATTTCATTTCTCTCTCAATCTTCATACTTTCAAAATCATTTTCTCTATAAAGTTACCAATAATTTTCAAAATCTAGGAGAGTAATTAACTATTTTCCTGTTGACAAGTTTTAAAACCATGTATCAATTATGGGGGAGCTTCACATTCACACGTATTTTATATCTTGAAAGCTCATCTCCTTTATTGGAAGAAAATCGTTTTAACATACTCATTTGTATTCAACATGTCTTGATTAGTTTTGATGATGAGTTACTCTTATATTGTTCTATTCATGATCTTAATTTTAACATATCATACAGAAAGAACCATTTGTTACTTGACTGATCTAACAATTCTCTTTGCAAAGAAAGATTTAAATTTGTGACAGGAGAATCTGTTTTGCACAATAATGTCCCTTAACCTAAACTATCAAACTAGAGGAAAGATGTTTCAATGTTTTAAACAAGGGAAATATATTGGCTACACTATTCAAAGCAACAAATATATATGCTAATACAATTGATCATTGAGCATGCTGAACAAAAGCTTAACTCAATTGGAGAATCCTGGCAATAACATGAATGTACACTAGAGTTGCATAGCAGGAGTGTGGTGAACACAAGATCATAAACTAAAGAATAAAGCAACAGATTTCATGGAGTGCTTCATCATTTTTCAAAATATACATGAGCATTTCAAATTCTTACTCTTTACATTTTAAGAATACGTTTCCTATCTTCAATTTTCAAATTGTCTTTATTATAAAAGGTTTCTTGAAAACCTCTTCAAATCCATTTTTAGTTCCATCACTTTCAAATAGGGGAGGAGTAAAATGTTTTCTTGACAAATTCATTTTGATTAATGTAAAGAAAGGCATTTCTACTTTGTTTTCAAATTTACTTTTCCATAAGCCTTACTTCTTTATATATTTCAAACTTTTTTCTGATGTCAAATAGGGGGAGAGAAAGGCAAGACAAATATGTTGTATTCAAATTGTTGTCATATATACACATATTTTTCTTGTAGGATTTGTCATCATAAAAAAGGGGGAGAATGTTAGATAAGATGAGTTTTGATGATGTCAAATATAGATGCCAAATATTAAGAGCAAAAAGTTTGCAAAATAGATCAATCTTCTACATTGACTGACTACTATATTTAATATTGCATAACTTGTAGATTAGCCAAGCAAAGAAAGAAGAAGATTGAAGTAGTCAAGAAAATAAAAGAAGATATCTTGATTGGGTTATGGAGAATTATTATCAAGAGGAAAATCAAGAAGCAAGATATTGAAGAAAGAAGAAATTGCAAGATCTAATGAGAATATCAAGATTCAAGCTCTTAGAAGTGATATTGGAGGGTTCTATGATGATACCGAAGGCTTCTATGATCAAATGATGGTTGGAATGGGTTAATGCAAAGCTAAGATGACTTATATATGAGTTACGACACTTCTAGAGAGGTTGCACTCGAGTGTGAGCTCAACACTAGAGGGTCAGAGGTGTTGTACTTGAGTGCAGGATGAACACACTCGAGTGTCAGAGCTACTCTGTTCAGCTCTGTTTTTCATTCCACCTAATAGAGGTATGGTATGTTGGCCATATCTCTCAAACCACATGATGGATTGACCTAAAACTAGTGGCATATGAAACAAGACTCACAACACAAAATATGTACACCAAGATTATCTTGAAAAAAGCTTAGATGAAGGAGATATGATCCGTGGAAGTTGACATTGAAATCACCATAACATTTCAAGACAAGTTTGGTATTTTAGACATAACTCAAAAATGACACATCGGATTAAGACCAAACCAGTACCATATGAAACTAGACTCAAAGAGATTTCCATGGATGGTAATTTGCCTAATTTGAAGTTATATTCTAGGAGCTATACCTTCTGGAAGTTGACACTTGTGCAGTCTAGTGCGATAGACACTCTTTCGATAATAACTTACAGAATGCAAGGAGTTTAGAGCTTCTTATCTGATTCTTTTTGCATTGGAATGCATATGACAAGAACTTTCTTATGATACACCATTTGCCATATTTAGAGCCAAATGAATAAATCGAGTATAATATGGCCCTACATCACCTGCGAGTCCAAAAACTCACTCTTGACTTTTTGGATGCGAGTGTTGTCTAGAAGTGGCTGTGGAGTGGAAGTATTTCAGCTACACTCGAGTAAATAACAATGCACTCGAGTGAAGTGAAGGTTTGCACTCGAGTCATGTAAGTATTGACATGAAAGTGTTAACTAGAGAAGAAGCAAGTACGTGAAAACAAGAAGTGCACTCGAGTGAGAGATGTTGCACTGGAGTGATGTCCAGATTTACCCTCATATCCTGCGAGTGTGACACTGAAAGTATTTGCTCGAGAGAATTCTAGAACCTGAAAGTTTGAAGTACACTCAAGTAAGGACCTTATCACTCAAGTGTTGGCAACCCACACTTCTAATTGCACTTAAGTGTTGGCAGAAAGTGCAAGTGCACTTCCGAGGAGCACTTATAGGAAAAATAGATCAACGTTACGTAAATTCTAAAAATCATAGGAATGATTATATAACTCATTTTTGTTACTTTTAATCATACTAACACTTCATCATATTAGTGATTAAGCATTTTACAGTGTGAAATAGGAAATTTAAAGTTGAGATTACATATTCAAATGAAAGAGTCAATTGTGGTGGGTGGCATCATTACACACCGAATATCGGCTACCTACCACGACAAAAGATTGACCCACCATAAATGAATGTCTGAAACATAAATGCTTCACAATTTGATGTACAGTTCATAGTGAATCATCTAGCTCTTCAACGATACGATCTGTACTGCAACGGACAATGGCTAGTTTTTCAAATGCACACAACGGTCAAACGAAGCAATGGGACTCCAACGTGCGAATGCTTACAACGGTTGTCTTCTTCAACACAACTATAAATATAATAGCATTTAAAGAAGAAAAAAACAGAGAACAAAGAAACGACGCCAACATGCAAATATCATGAGTTATCCACTTCGACCCAAACACTCTCTATTCTACAGTTTCTATATTACTTATCATTGAGAGAGTGATTATTTGTATTGTACTTCAGTGAGCATTATATCCACTCTATGAGAGAGTCTAAAAACATCTTCATTTGTATTTCTGAATTGATCTCTAGGTAGAGGGACCTTGAGAGTGTTGATTTCCTTACAGGGGAAGCTGTAGAGAGAATTTCAAGTAAGACATTCTACTCGTAAAAATTACAAGGTGCAAGCAGTAGAGAACGTTGCTACTCATAAGACTTATAGGTGTGTAAGCAGGAGAGAACGTTGTTGCTCTTAAGACTTGCATGGGTAAGCAAGAGAGGAAGGTCTTTAGGAATGCTTTGCTCATAAGACTTGCCATAAGGGGGAGTATTTTAGTAAGTGATTTGTAAAAGGTTTAACAAATACCCAGCTAAACTTGTGGGATTGTAAAGGCTTTTCTTGTTCGCGGATTAAACAAGAAGATAGTGGCTTTGAAAATCTTCGGATGAGCTTGGGGACTGGATGTAGGCCATCACAGATTGGACCGAATCAGGATAAATCACAATTTGCATATTCTCTTCCCTAAGATCTTATATTTCCAACATATATTATTTAATCTAACTATTGATTTATAATTTATTACCTTCATACTTACCACTTTCGTTAAGATGCGAAAAGATTTCCAAAGTTCTTATATTGTTATCATACACCCAATTCACCCCCCTCTTTGGTGACAGCCAGTTCTAACATTATGAATAGAAAGTCTTACAGTCAATTCTGTCTACAACTTCCCTATAAGGAAATCAACCCTCTCAAGGTTCCTCTTCTTTGAGATCAATTCAAAAATACAAGTGTTTACAAACTCTCTCATAGAGTGCATAAAATACTCACTGAAATAAAATACAAATAACTCTTTCAAACATATATTATCTAGAAAATAGATAAGAATAGAGAGTAGTTGGGTTAGATTGGATGACTTATGATATAAGTATGTTGTCGTCCTCAAGCTCTCGTCGTTTTTCTGAACTCTGAATACTCTTTTATTTAAAGTTGATGAGGATTGATGACCATTGGAGCTTTTCTTCTTCCCATTGTGATATTTAAAATAATACCGTTGAATCTCGTTGCTTTGTTTGATCGCTCTTCATATTTGAAAAACTAGCCGTTATGTTCGGTGGACGCTCTGCTTCTGTAAAGTCACCTTTTGTCTCTTCACATCATCTCTTCATTGTATTACTGGAGAAATACATTAAATACTAATACAATGAAGTATTAGAGTGATTGGAAGCAAGAAGAGTGATTTACATAATAATTCCCATGATTTTCTGAAGTTATGATGTGTTGTTTGTCGTATCACTCGAGTGAGCCCTCTCAAAATTTAGAAGAAAGCATCGGAGTCATTTTTCAACTTCATCTCTAGAGTGATTGATTCATTTTGATTAAAAACATGGCAAATGACATATCATCAGAAATCTCTTACCATTTACATTCTAATGCAACAACAATCAGCTCTAAATTAATTGTATTCTGAAAGTTATGATCCAAGTAATGACTATTGCACTAGATAGTCTCTAAATTCACATGTGACAACTTTCGAAAGGCAAAACTCTTGGCATATAACTTCGAATGTGACAAATTACCTATCCATGGAAAGCTCTTTAAGTCTAGTTTCATATGGCACTAGTATCAGCCAATCCGACATGTAGTTTGAGAGTTATGTCGAAAATACCGAAGCTGTTCTAGAATATGACGCTGATTTGAATGGCATCTTCCAAAGATCATATCCTTCTCATTGGAACTCCTTTAAATGTGATTTGGGTGTGTTTTTGACATGTTAGGAGTCTAGTTTCATATGAAACTAGTTTTACCTCAATCCAAAGATCATATCTCTCTCATTGGAACGTTCTCACCCCCGATTTGAAGGTAATTTCATTTATAATTTGATGTAAATGAAAAATGGTTTTCACTTTTCAAATATGAAACAACTTGAAGATGTTTTCATGAAAAATTTCATAATAAAGGATTTATAAAATATTCTCAGAATATAAAGAGAGAGAGTCTAGAAATGCTCATTTAGATTTGGCAAGCTCATTTGGATTTGGCAAGATAATGATGGATCCATGAAGTCCAGTTCACGCTGGTTTCATTGTGTAACTCTGATGTATATTCATGGTGTCTCCAGGATACTCTTACTGAGTTGGGCTTCTGTTCTATATTTTTATCACAATATGCTTAATACTTCTTTATATTGGTATAAGTATTTGTTGCTTTAAATATTGCAGCCAATATATTTTTCTTGATTGTGTATTAAAGCATCTTTCCTCAAAATTGATAGAATCTTTTATAGTATGTTGAGGAATGTTATTGCACAAAATAAATTCTCCTGTCACAAAATTTAAATCTTTCTTTCAAAAAGAATTATTAGTGCCATCAAGAATCAAAATTATCCTTTCTATAAGATATATTAAATTTAAGGTCATGAAAGAAATATATAAGAGTAACTTATCATCAAAACAATCAAGAGAAAAGAAATGCAGATGATTATGCTAGAATGATTTTCTTCAAATAAAGGAGATGAGCTTTTTGAGATATAAAACACATGTGAATGTGAAGCTGCCCCTTAATGAATGCATGGCTTAAAAGAAAATTATTGTGAGTAATACAGTTAATAACTCTCTTGGATTTGTAAAACCATTGAAAATTTCATAGAGAGAATGAGTATGAAAATATGAAATTTGGAGAGAAATCAAGTTTTGAAAATGACGATACTATTCAAGTTTTTAAGACTATAACCCTGACCATTCGAGTGATTCTACTCAACCATCACTCGAGTGTTTACTCGAGTGATGTAACTCAGAGAATTTTAATTAAGTAAAAATAAAATACCTCACTTGAGTAATGTCTTAATCACTCAAGTCATAGTCCACTAATGTCCGTAGATGCATCATTGGCTATTTGCTATCGAATGATGTGATCAATACTGAGGGATTCTAAAGTGTAGTCTCTATAAGCATTTAAGTATACTAAGATGAGCTCGAAATAAGGCCTTGAAGTTCTAGTTTGATCAAGTTACAAAGTTGTTTAATCTTGCCATTCATAGAAGTGATGAACTCAGCATTGTTTGGAGCAAGTTCTGTATAATTGTTGAAGCTCCTCTCTCAAATAGCCCTAGACAAATGAACTAAAGAATGAAGAAACAAGGAGACCAGTTCTAACAAAGTGTTGTATCTTATATATCCTTGAAGTCTCAGCTCCTATCCTCTATGCCTCTTGTGTTGAGTAAACAACATTTGGAAGTTCTGATATACCCTAGCATATAACTTCCTAACTCAATTATCCATAACCTTAATTATCTTCTCATTGGTAACATGAAGTAAAGTTTAGTTTGTTTGAATGGTAGATCCAATGAAAGAGTTTCTAGGTGATCTAGCTCTAGCTGAGGATTGTACTTCATCATCTCAGATGCCTTAAGTTCTGCTCTCTGTCTCTAGCTGTACCACTCATTTTGGCTCTAGGTACCATATCTTTTTGGCGTTGAGGAATAGAGATACCAAATGAGGGTATGCCATAGGTGTGGTGTGAGTATTGAAGAATCTATACCTTTTGATCTCTGAAAAGATCATTTCTCCTAAATTTCTCCTATCCTTCAGAAGTATCGAGGCCATATTCCTGTAATCACCATTGATGAAGTGTGTAAAGTTATTGTCCTTGTTCACCATAGCTCTAGTTTAGATGTACCATATAATTTTATGAAGATTAAACATAGAGCTAGGATTGTAGTTGAGAATCCCCATAGGCTTACCCAGCTTGATGATTCTATACATCTCAAGTTTATCGTATTCTTTGAAAGGTCTAGTGGAGGGGCTTCTTGATCCCTATCCATTTATTGATCCTCCTAGCTGAGATGATCATCTAATTTTTACTTGTTGTCTTTAAGGTATCTTTGTTTACAACACCTTCCGTAGAGCATATCTCAGCTAATTCCATGTCACAATAATGTCTAACTTCCTTTAGGCAGTAGAGGAGGTAGATCGACGAACAAGGCTCATAATGGCTAGACATGTTCTTAGTCTTGAGCTTCTTTGAAATAAACTCTGCTGGGCCTACTAAGAGATCTTCCTCCTCTTTCTCTTTCTCCTCTTTTTTTGACTGCACCACTAGCTGTTGCTTACTAATGATGGGGTGTTACTTGAGTCATCACTTGAGTGATACCACATATTCAACTTCTGCTCACACTATAACACTATTAGTCACACTTATTCTGTTAGCCTCTGTTCTTTGTACCCCAAAGCAGAGCATCTTAATCAACTCCTGTAAAAGTATAAATACATGCCCTTTGGTATGCAACTTCTCTTGGGTCCACACAATGTTAGCCATAACAACTCTTATGCTCTTATGCAATTAATCCATATGATATTTTAGTAAAGAGTGTAATAATCAACAAAGACCAATATATAATTTTATGCAATTAAATAAATTCAAGCCATTATATCATAATGGGTAACAAATAAGTGATATTAATTATCAATGACAGTTTGTAAATACATTTTATATAGAAAATATGTCTTTGATAAGATTTTCATGCATTCGATGTAAGTCAGGTCGAGAGTAGAAAATATATCCATAATGACCAACTTTTATAAAATGATAAATCAAGAATGAAATCAAGTTTTACAAGAATGATAACGAGATATGCAAATTGTTACAAAATCTCATGTAATTTCAAATCATAACAATGCATTGTGAAATAGAGATTTTAAATACATGCAAAAATCATTTTTGAAACATGTTTATAATCAGTGTTCATGTTCAAAATGGTGAAAGCCAATAGTCATAAAATATACATACAAAAAAGCTTTTCTTTTATACAATAACTAAAATAACATGTTAGACATTAGAGTTAACATGTTTGAGAAATTTTCCAAGAATAAGAGTCATACTAAAAATGAATTAGATAAAACAGCTTAACTTGACAAATATATATATATAAGCACAATGACTCTACTATTGACCAAGTGATAATCTTGCCTTTTAGAGTTGTGTCTTGAAATATACGAACATTCAAGGCAAGAATTTGAATAGAAGGCTCTAGTTAAACAAAAATGGATGGAGACAAATGTTAATGCATTTGAGCAACGAGATGAGTATAAGGATTTATGGATGATGAAGCACATACTCATTAGTCCAAATGACTAGAGTTCTAGTATATTATCCTAGTAAGTTATTCCACTATAATGGTTCATGCATTACAATTCAATGCATTAATAAACATTCATAATGCTTGAAATTGTTAGATCCCATATGTTTTGATTATAACAAAGATTGGATCATTGATATAAAAGGATTTGATAACAAACAAATGAATTTGAAAAAAGTGGCTAAACATTACTTGAAGTAAGCATTGGAGTAATAAACAAATTTTGTGAAGGATTACTTAAGTAGCTACTCGAGTAAGGAAAGCCATTACTCGAGTAGCCACTCGAGTAATTAAGGAGAATTTCATCTAGTGAAGCACTGTCAAAATTTGGACAAAGTTACTCGAGGGAGTACTCGAGTAATCTGTAAAGTTATATAGACTATTACTCGAGTAACATGATTTACAAAGGCCTCACTCGAGTAGCCACTCGAGTAACCAGGTCAAAAATCTTCCAGTAGCTCTCGGCCAAGAAATGTAACACTTTACTCGAGTAGCTACTCGAGTAACCAGGTGAGAAAAAGTATTTACTCGAGGGACCACCCGAGTAATCTGCGGAGTTATTCGAAGCATTACTCGAGTAGCCACTCAAGTAATCAGAAAGCAAACTCTCGGCCAAGAAATTGATACAATTACTTGAGGGAGTAATTGATGAACCCTTGTCGTGTGAGTTCACAAAATAAAACTAGGTTTAAGAATGTAGCGTAGTAGCTCAACCTTGGTCGTTCTTGTGAAGAGATTAATTTCCAATTTTCTAAGTAGTAAAGTGATAAAAAGCCTTAAAGTTGTGAGAAATCATTTTTGAGAAATTGCATTTGTAAACTAATGAACTAAACTAAGCTAAAGCAATATTTTTGTATTTTTCGGTTTTCAAAACAAAGAAGCAAAAGGAATTGAAATTAACACTAACAACAAGGTAAATTTAATAAACTAGAATAATGATGAAATGAGATTCCCTTGAGTTGGGGTTTTAGTCTTCCTTGCTTGCTAATGATATGAATTCCGCAATATGAGTCAAGAGGATGGAACTAAGTTACCACTAGCTCCATACTTGCAATAATCATTTAATTCATTCTACCGAAGCAATTAAATGAATACCACCAAATAATTCAGACTCAAGGAGATGGATAATCAACTTCCAATTCTATCTTGTAATTACCATGACAACAATTCAAAACATTCAGTTTAATCATTTAAATCCACTTAACCAAGTTGGAATAAACAATTCAACCTACTCATAATATGAATCATACAAAGCTTAATTAATCAACTCCTAGCTCAACAACCAAGTTTATTCACTTGGCATAACAATCTAGATCACAATTACATACTTAACCAAACTACATAATTATGAACTAAAAAGAGAGCTTAAAGGAATTCCATTGAAGTTTAGAAGCTCAAACCATTACCCAACTTAAGGAAATCACCAAAGCTTAGCTACACATGGAGGAAGAGGATGAAGATTGATGATTGAAGAAGGAATTAGCCATGGAGATCAAAGGACCAAAAATAGCTCCCTTCTAATTGCAGTGCCTCCTCTTATTCAATTCTGCACAGCTCCTCCTATTCGGTCAGCCTCCTCCAAACACAAACATCCTCCCTTCACACCCTCACAGCGTAAATACTCCCCTTCTCCTTTTCTCCATCGTGTTGCTTTTCACTCCTTGCACAGCCGCCAAGATGGACTTTCCTCCTCCCCAATATCGCGTCCTTCTCTATTCTCTATTCCCGTAGCTCCTTTTTCTTTTTCTCCAAACCATTTCGGTCCAGCTGACTCCTCAATCATCAATTCCTTCAATCGGTCCAACCCCCTTCAATTCGGTCCACAATGTCGGCTGCTTCCTCTCCTTTTATTCTTTTATATTCCGTCTCCCCCTTTCTTCACAGCCCTCCTTTTCCTCTTTAATAAATCGGTCCAGCTTACTTCTTTTCTCTTGGTCAAACATTTCGGCTCAACTCTTTCTCTTCTTTCTATTCAATTCCAATTAATTGGTTAGCTTGCTCATTTCTCCTTCTAACATTTCGGTTCAGCTCATCTTGTCTTCAATTCCAATTTAATCTCAGTCCAACCCCTTTCTTTTGGTCCATCAATTTGTGCTCTTCAATTCTATTTCATAGCCGCCACTCTCACACACAAATAATGGTCCCCATTTCCTTTGCTTCTTCAATTGTCTTTAGGTTAAAATATGAGTTGTGCCTTGTTTGGATAAAGTGGTGAAAATATGTTTTATGATAGGTACAAAATTGCAATAACCAAACAAGGCCCTTACTCATTTAACCTCCTCTTAGAAAAAATGTGAAAATAAATTCTGCACTTGTGATGTTCCACTTTTGTCCTTCATTAAGCTCCAAAATAACATCTTTTACCTTTACCACTCAAGTTGTTCCACATTATCAGCTACAAAATTATATTCACAAAGGTAATATCTTTTGTTCACAATTAAAGAATAATGGGAATAACAAATATTAATTAAAAATATAACAATTTAACCACTTAAATTCCCAAATTATTCTTCCATTAAAGTCTCACATTAACACTTGATTATGCCCAAAATATTCAATTAAGTCCCACAAAAGCCTAAGATTAATTAATAAAAAGATATAAATATTGAGTTCTATCAATTCCCCCACACTTAAGCTTTTGCACTCCTGAGCAAAACATTAAATTCACAATAGGAAGAGAGGGATGAAATTTGGAAGGATAAGCAAGATCAAGCTTCAAGAATTACACTTAGTGAAATAACAAGGTATCCTCCTATCCAAATTCAATGAACATGCCAAAAATTGAAGTAGCTAAAGCAATGCAAAGTTTAATTACAATGAGCTTAATTGGAAACCTTAACTATGACAAGTGTTTGCACTCTTCTCTCAAAAAGGGTAGTTTTTCACTCACATCCACTTTGACCACACTCTACCATAGGCTTGTAGAATTTCTAGGCTCTCCACTACTTACAACAATGGCATAAATAAATCCAAAGGACTTTGTAGGGTTGTAATGTTGAATAGGCCAAATGATGGAAAATGTAACAAATACAATGCTTGCACCAAATAATTTTCTAGATCTCTTAGCACTATGAAACTAAACTTAATTCACATATTTCACCATTGTGACTTTATTTCTTTTCTTTGATTTGTTTTTTTGTATTCACACTTTTTCTCTTCTTTTTTTTCTTTTCTATTTTCTTTCTTTTGACTATTCACATTGTATATATATATTTTTTCTTTTTCTTTTCTAATATATAATAGTACTCTTTTTTTTCAATAGTGCTAATAAGAACTTGATAAAGGATGCAAACATAGCATTTTTATAATGAAATGGAAATGAAAGTGAAGGGTTCAAGGGGTTAAACAAAGGTAAATGGTAAATGGTTTGTGTTTGGATAAATGGGTGATGAAATGAATGCCAATGTCATCTCTATCTATACCATTGCAAAATATAGCCTTAAGCAAGAAACAAAACAAGTTCTAGAGAGCAATAATCTAGGTGGATAAATCACACAATAAAATGAACAATTAGGCCCAAAATACCTTCCAACTAGGCTTTTTGTTTCCTAACAAACTCATCAAAATTAAACCATGCATCATTAAAACACTTGAATTTTATGGCAATTCACTAATTTAAAACAAGTTTCAACCATGAATTCAACTAAGAGTAATTAAGATACTTGATCATGATTAAAGGCTTTAAAAATCTTAGTGAATTGGACCAAAAACAACAGAGGACACAAGCAGGAGACAGAGGCATATGATATCACAGTGAATTCTCATGAGAATAACACACACTCCCCCACACTCAATCCTTACATTACCCTCAATGTAATGGGCAAAAACAAAGAACCTAGACGCACTTATCTCTTGGGTGAAGTGAATATTGTGAAGTCCAATTCAAGATTGAAGCACAACACATCATCGTCACAAGGAGAGAGAGAGGACAAGACATAAGTGGAAATAGTTCTCAGAAATTAGGCATAAGGATAAGAGAAAAGGGTAGTGTAGGATAAGGTTAAACACAAGGGTATGATTCATAATGGATTTTATTCAATTGAAAAATGCAAACAAACAAACTACCTTTTACTACTGGTAAGTCCCTCCCCCACACTTGTTCAATAGCATATATCATCAAATAAAACAAGAAACAAGGTCAGGAAAGAGACTACCGTGTGCATTATGGTGGTTGATAACTAGCATGGTAGTGCTTCAACAAGTGACCATTAACTTGAAACTTTGCACCACTTGCAAGATCTTCAAGCTCTATTAATCCAAAACTATGCACCTTGACCACTTTGTAGGGACCTTTCCATTTGGTTTTAAGCTTCCCATTTTTGAGCTTGAATCGTGCCTTTAACATAAGCACTTGCTCTCCTTCATGAAACTGCTTTTGTAAGATGCCTTGATCATGAATCAATTTGGATTTTTCCTTATAGATACGAGAACTTTCATATGCATCCAACCTCAACTCTTCTAGCTCTTGTATCTCAAGCATCCTTTCCTCAGCAGAACCTTGAAGATCCATATTACAAGTCTTCACAGCCCAGTAAGCTCTATGCTCTAGCTCAACAGGTAGATGGCAACCCTTACCAAAGACTAACCGGAAAGGAGACATGCGAATGGGAGTTTTAAAAGCTGTACGATATGCCCAAAGAGCATCATCCAACCGGAGACTCCAATCTTTCCTACTTGGCTTGATAATTCGCTCCAAGATATACTTGATTTCCCTATTAGACACCTCAGCTTGCCCATTTGTCTGTGGATGGTATGGGGTAGAACTCTTGTGGAGAACACCATATTTGGATAGCAAGTTGTCCATTAATTTGTTGCAAAAATGTGAGCCACGATCACTCACAATTGCTCTTGGCACACCAAACCTATAAAAGATATGAGTACGTAGGAATTTTATAACAGTAGAAGTATCATCTTTCCTTGTAGGAATGGCCTCAATCCACCTTGTAAGGTAATCAACAGCCAACAAAATGTACAAATATCCATGAGATACAGGAAATGGACCCATAAAATCAATGCCCTAAACATCAAACACTTGACAAAACAACATGGGTTGTTGCGGCATTTCATGCTTTCTAGATAAACCCCCAAAATGCTGGCATGCATCACAAGTTTTACAAAAAGCATAACAATCCTTAAAAAGGCTAGGCCAATATAAACCACAGTCTAAGATTTTCCTAGCAGTTCTCTTTGCCCCAAAGTGACCACCACACAACAAAGAATGACAAGATGTTATAACAGAAGAAATTTCATCATCCGACATACATCTCCTAATGACTTGATCACTACAATGCTGCCACAAGTAAGGAGGATCCCACAAGTAATATTGAGATTCATGTTTCAACTTCTGTTTCTGAAAACAAGACAAAGAATCAGGGAACACCCCAGCAGCAAGATAATTCACAATATAAGCAAACCATGGGTCATGAAGTGTAATAGCAAGGAGATGGGCATCAGGAAAACCATCACAAGTAAATTCAGCATCAACTACTCCCTGTGTAGCAAGGGGTAAGCGGCTTAGATGATCAGCAAGAAGATTTTCTGCACCTGCTTTGTCCCTAAACTCTGTGTTAAATTCTTGAAGTAGTAGCATCCACCTTAGTAACCGAGGCTTAGTATGAGTCTTCCTAGATAAGAACTTGACAGCAGAATGATCAGAATATATAATCACTTTAGAATTCACTAGATAAGACCTAAACTTCTCAAGTGCAAAAACAATCGAAAAGAGCTCTTTCTCAGTAGTAGTGTAATTGATTTGAGCCTTATCCAATGTTTTAGAAGCATAAGCAATAACACAAGAAGTCTTACCAATTTTCTGACCTAGAAGTGCTCCAACAGCACTATTGGAAGCATCACAACAAAGCTCAAAGTCAAGATCCCAATTAGGAGCAATGAGTATAGGTGGAGAAATAAGTCTAGACTTAATTTCATCAAAAGCCAATTTGCATGCAACATCAAATATGAAATCCACATCCTTTTGGAGAAGCTTAGATAGGGGACAAGCTATTTTACTAAAATCCTTAATGAATCTTCTATAAAACCCAGCATGCCCCAAGAAAGATCTAAGTTCTCTTAAGTTAGAGGGATAAGGAAGAGATGAAATTACTTCAATTTTAGATTTGTCAACTTTTATACCCCTCTTACTTATCAAGTGGCCTAAGACTATTCCTTGATCTACCATGAAGTGGCATTTCTCAAAATTTAGTACAAGGTTCTTTTGCACACATTTTTCTAATGCTCTCTCCAAATTCACCTTGAAGAAATAAGGCTTTGTCGACTTTGTGCCTTGGTAACCTCTTCAAAAATAACCAAGGATTGCAATTTAGGGTGCAATCCCGATTCGTCTCTTGAAGAGCCTTTTATTAATTACCTAGAAACTAAGTGCAATGATTGACATGAAATGAGTTCAAAATGGTTTTTAAGTTTTTATCTAACAACTAAATTGCAATTAAACTAAAATGCTTTTAAAACTAATATTTTTGGATTTTTGGAATAAAATTGATATGGAATGAAAATTGGTTAGAAATGCAAATGATAAAGATGCTCTTGGAAATGGTTTTTCAATGACTATTCTTGCTCAATTAAGATATTTAGGGAGTTAATTCACTAAGCTTCTAATATACCAAACCTCAATTACCATTGAGTCTAGCATCACAAGAGAGGAACCCCTACCCTTGAAATGCTATTAAGCCCTCTTAGTGTAATGAGTTTCTCTAAGTTTTCTAATATTCCAAACCTCAATTACCATTGAGTCTAATGCTTAAACTCATGAACCCATTTATTTAAGCATTATTAAAACCCCTTAGAGAGTGACTATGGAATAAGCAACGCATTTAGGTTCAACTACAATTCTATTTCAATCAAACCATCCAACAATACCATGTTAAAATAGATAGAAATCAATAAAATCATAGAGAAACATATAGATAACCATAGATATTGATGAGTACAAATCCTCATTACAAATTCCAAATCACAACAACTCAATCCATAGAATAAAACATAACTAAATTTATAGTCTCAATATATAAATGAATTCTTAAACCTAAGAAATAAAAAATACAATGAGCTATAGATAAAATAAACTCCCCTTTGAAGCACATATGAGCTCAAGTCATCTCCAATTCATCCCCAAGAGCACAAAATTGCCTAACCAATCATGAGAATAACTTCAAGATATATAATCCCATTTTGATTCAAACACCCAGCCATAAAATCTCAGAATAAATTAACCAATCAGCCTAAATCAATTTAATTCATGGCTGGATATGAATCAAAAACCAAACAGAACTGAGGAATAGGCACGGCTGTGTTGAGTTCAAGGCAATATAGGAAGCCACGGCGAGCTATGTATCCTGAAATGGTTATGATAAGATGAAAAGGGAATAACTACAATGGAGACAGTGAATTTCGGCGAGAGTGATGGTGAAGTGCAGTGGGCCGTGGTTCTCCGATAAAGATCAACTTCAGAACTCACCTCTGATTCTGCTCTCCCTTCGCTGAAGCTCAGACTTGGAGGATGGAATGGTTGCAGATTGCGACGGTGGTGTGTTGTCGGTTTAAGCTTCCTCCGGTGACTCCAACTCTCATCTCTTTCAGTTCTGTCTCTCTGGCCGTGACGAACGATGAAACTGCGTGCTGATGAAGAAGGTCACGGGCGACGGTGAGGTGGAGTGGAGGTAGAAGGTCACCGGCAACCAAGAAGAAAGGAAGAAGTGTGGTGATGCGATGATGGTGATGATGATCGTCCCCTCTGTGCGGCGTGCTCTCTAATATCACTCTCAGCTTCTGCATAAATCTGGATCCTCAGCTGCGTCTCGGGTCTTCAATGTCGGGTCCCCTCCGTTTCTGTTTCTTTTTTTTTGTTTTTTTTTTGTTTTTTTTATTTTTTGCTTTTGAGCTCTTCTTTGTCAGTTGATATTGGGTCTAGACTTCAGCTCCTTGGGCCTGTTCTTTCTTTCTTTCTTCTTGGCCCAATAATTTGAACCTCCAAAATTAAATTTTTTCTTTAATGCCTACAATGCAAAATTAAGCACAAGGTAGCATCAAAAGTTTAAGAGACAATATAAAAAAAATGATAATTAATGAATTTTGACCATTTTTCCCTTAATTACCATTAATTCAAAATAATTGTCCCTAACCAAAATTAATGCTTAATAATGCAATAATGTCCTAGAAAATACATTAAAATCCTAAATTAATCATGGAAAATTCATATAAAAATATGGTTCAATCAGTAATCGAGTAATCTACCGGGTTATTTGAAATCTACTCAAGGGACCACTCAAGTAAGAAAGCCACTTGAGTAACCAAATTACCAGAGTCAGCACCCGAGTAACCTGTAAAGGAAAGACATGGCCACTCAAGTAACACTCGAGTAATCAGGTATTTTCAAGGTTTGTAATTTGTATCACTCCATGTCATACTAGAATAATATCTTATGAAACATGTTGAGTTACCCACTACCATATTTTGATAAGGTTACTTGAGGGACTACTTGAGTAACAGACATGATCACTCGAGTAGCCACTCGAGTAAGGCAGTCCAGAAATTATGCTTTTCATTGAATGTTTATTAAATTGATTTCTATATGATTAACTCTTCATTGTTTTATTATCTAAGAACATTTGTAGAGAAACAATAAAAGATCTTGCCAGAAGTAAAAAGTCAAATAAAAGTCCAAGATCTCACCTACCGCTACCTACCGTAAACGGATAGTTTTCAAAATTTGAAGAATAGTCAACCGTTGCTGCACGACTCTAACAAACATGTTTGAATTGCTTCCAATAGACATTACAAATCATCTATATATATGGAGCATTCAAAGGAAAGAAAACGAGACACAAGAACTGAGAATACAATGATCAACAAACTCTTAGTTCTTTGTTTTCTTATACTCATTCATTGTACATCAGTGATTATATATATTTGCTCTGTGAGAGAGTTTTTCATTACAAAATCAATATTTGTTATTGAGACAACTTAAGGTTGTGGAACCTTGAGTTGGGGATTTGAGTGCAACGTGTAAGGGGGAATGAGTGTCCAAGTGAAGGAACTTGATGTGTACTGAGATGCCAAGAACCCACTGAATCTTGGAGAATATAGTGAAACTCTTAGAGACACTCTGAGGATTGGACAAAGGTCAAAGTGGTTGTGGCCGAACTAGTATAACTCCCGGTGTACACTTCGGTGATATTTCTCTTTGCTCTAAACTGGTTTAAAATATTCTGTTAATTTTCTTATATGTAACGAAATTTCTGGTATCACCCAATTCACTGCCCTCTTTGGTGAAACACTTGCACTAACAGAAATAACATGGCCAACTAAGGATTTATGCATTAGACATAAGGTTCTTTTCTAGGAAATAGACTTGAAGCTCATAGATTATCAACAAGTTAGACATGAGGTCTAACTAGTTAGAGGATGAGACTAAAGGGTTCAAGCATAATATAGCACATTTAAGTCCAATAATCAAGATGTCAATGATGGGGATAAATGTTATGGGTGAATTTGAAACATTTCTGACATTTAGTACAAAATACTAACTTCCAATTTTGAAGCCGATTTGAATGCAAATAAAAATATGAAAAATTTTCAAACCATATGTATGCCTTTTAAGAATCAAAACATATTTTTGGATTGTGCATTTCAAAACATAAATGATAGGAAGCATATGCACAATTTTACTTTTGGTTTATTTAGTAATCTATAATTAATTTTGAAGATCATCAAAGATTTAATTGCTAAAGAAATGCAATAATGGACAAAAATTCATTACCCAAATTAAATAATTCATATAAGCACAATATAGAGTAATGATTAGATATCACTGTAATTCCTCTTGTCCTTATGATAGCTTGCTTGGTTTTGATGGAATAATATTGGTTTTTCTTCTTTGCATAATCAACACCAAAATCGAAACCCCAAAATTCAGTATCGTCAAAATATGAATTTGTTTTCATGTGGCCATAGTCTTAAGAAGCTTTTTCTTATCCCATAGAACTATATAAATTTCATTTTCTTCATGGTATCTGTAACACCCGTGTTTTGAAAGCATATAGATGGCATAAGTGTAGTAATATCTTTAAAAAGGAGACCGGTAATCTTTTGTAAACAGCGGAAGTCCCAACTTCAAGCAGAGTGTGGAGCTGTACTTGAATGGGTTTTCAAAAATCTTTTCAAAAATCATTTTCAGATTGGGTCTCATATTATTTTATGATTTACTTTAAGCCATCCGTTTCATGTTCATTTCTTCATATCAGAGTGTTTACTAATAAGTTCTCTGCTGAAACCCAAGCTACTATGTTTAATTAACGGCCCTAGGTGGACGGCTGTCCACTACTGGTACGAATGCCGATGCGCGTTCGCATATATACAGGCGCTTACATACATGTCAGTACGAGACTGACCACACAATAAATACAAATTACATACAATCTCCAAAATAGATAACTAACAGAAAACTAAATTCTAAGTCCTTTGCTTCATTCGCCCGTGTTTACCTTCTTGCCAGAGGAACTACTTGCCCGAGTTGAAAATTTGTTTTGGAAAAATAGGGTGAGATTCAATGAATCTCAGTAGTAACAGATATCACTCATATAAAATGCACATATATCATGCCATGTCAACCAAAGTTACAGTACAATCAACATATTCAACATTCAGAGATAAATTCACAATATGCAGAAAGCATAAAGTTACCAATTCAAGGACAACCGTCCCTTGCCACAGCGCTGGGAAATTCTACTGGGCCTGAGCCCTTCTCATCTGAATGCTTAAATTCACAATGGTACAAACATGCATATAACATATCACATAGTATGTGAGGGATAAGTTACTACCTGACAATTTTTCCAAATCTTGATCTTGATTGACGTGCTTTGAACGTCCTGGGCAAGTGTCAAGTCCTATAAATTATAATTTACGGGCAATGAGTTATTTCTTAGTCCAACTCTTCATAAATTATTCTCTTATGTTGGTTACCATTAGGGTCACTACATTAGGCCCAATAAGAAGCTAATGAGCTCAAGATACTCCAAATGCTTAACTTAACTCTTTGCTTTGAATTTTCGCACAATTACCAAAAGCTGGTAGATTTTTCACTGAACTTTGAAAAATCATAACTAATTCTAGAAAAATCGAATTGAGGTGATCCAAAATTCTATATAACCCTTATTAAGTCTATTTTAAGGGAAAAATACTTTCAGTAGCTTAAAAACCACGCACACTTCCCAGTTTTTCTTTTTCTCCCTGCTGCCAGAAAATCTGACCAGTTTTAATGGTCTACTTCAAAAATTCATAACTCCTAGTATACTTATCGAAATCCTTCATAATACCTATCAAATTAAAGGTCTATAAGTTTACTTTAATTCTGGAAAATATCATAACCAACTGATGAAGTTTGGACGGTGAAAGTTTCGCCACAACAAAACTGCCAGACAAAACGCACACTGGCAACTTTGTTGCACAAGTAGACTTAATTTCCAATTTTTGATTCTTTAAACCAGTCTGTCAAAAATTATAACTAGAGCCTATTCCCACACAATTTTTCGTGTAGAATCCAATGGAAAGCTCAAAACTACCAAAATCAAATTATTCCTACCAGATTTAGCCCCCAACAGAAATCTGCCTCCCAAAACAACAAGAATTCCACTTTGTGATTTTAACAACCAACAAGTCTAATACTTCTCCAAACATCATATATCACCTTATATATATGATTAAAACATCTTCCTTCTTCAAAAACACCCTTTGAATGAAATACATGGGTGGTTGAAGAGCTAAGAAAAACTCAATGAAATCACAAAGTATTCGGTTCAAAAGAAAGCCTATGCTTACCTCTTCGCGTTTCTACAAGTGGTTCGGTATTCCGGCGGCACTCTGGTAGACTAATTGGCACAAAACACCTCAGATGAGAAATCTAAGACCATAGAATTGAAGCTTATAGTGAGTAGAGAAAGTTTCCTGAAGGACTTACCGGACAATAACGATGATTCAGGGTTGAAATCGGCTCCGGTAGTCAAGAAAACTCACTATTCACTCCTCCTTCTCTCTTCTTGTGTTCTTAAGCTTAAGAAATCTGATTTCTCTTTCTCTTTTCATGGTTGCACGAAATTTTGCCATTTAATTAGGCATGGATGGTTGTGATTGAATCACTTAAAATGATCTCATCTCATCTTGCCACGTGTCACAAGTTTAAGGCTTAAAAATGCCACGTGTCATGCAACCATTGGTCTTCCACATTTCTCTTTCTTCGGTGGGTCATAAATGGTCAGGGGAAGGGGAGGCCTGACAATTTCCTCGGACTCCTGGGCTCGGTGCTCGACTCAAAAAGTAAGCGACCCGGCCGGAGACCGGTAAATTCCCCGGACTCAGACGCTAGGTGGCGTACTCCGGAGATGACAACACGAAAGGCTTAAAGTGGGTGTAATGATGTGTAATGATGAGGGACACATGTCACCCGCTCATTTGGCCAACACAAAAACATGTTTTTACTTTGTAATAATTTCGGGACACTTGTCATTTCCTTATTTGGCCAACACGAAAGATGTGTCATCATGAGTCATAATGAGCTGTCATTACATGCTTTACTGAAGTTCTTTTTAATAAAGTTGCTCCATCGGTGCATTACCCGGAATTCCACGTGGGACCCACGTGGGACCATGGCACACATATCGAGGCACGTCACGAAATGCCCGAATTCCTCCGATCTCACAACTGACGCCCTTGAACCCTGCAGCCACCGACGAATTTTGCTCTGACTTCTTACACTTGTATTTTTTTTTTATTCTACTATTTCCATATTTACACGTTTTTAGTATTTCAAAATTTGGTATATTACAATTCTTCCCCCGTACAAGAAATTTCGTCCCCGAAATTTGTTACACGTCCAAAGACATAAATTCCGGGTAACGTTCCTTCATATCCTCTTCCATTTCCCATATTGCTTCTCTTGGAGAAAAACCTTTCCAGACCACTTTCCTCTAGTAATTTATGTTCTTCTACCATCATAACTGCCACCTGCATCGCCTTCCTACTAAGAGCATCGGCGACAACATTCGCTTTCCCTGGATGATATTTAATCTCCAGGTTATAGTCTTTCAATAACTCCATCCATCTCCGCTGACGCATATTAAGTTCTTTCTGATCGTGTAAGTATTTGAGACTTTTGTGATCGCAGTATAATTCTACAGTGGTACCATACAGATAATGCCGCCATATCTTCAAAGCAAACACGATTGCTGCAAGTTCCAAATCATGAGTGGGGTAATTCAATTCATGAGTCTTCAGCTGTCGAGAGGCATACGCCACTACTCTACCTTGTTGCATAAGGACACATCCCAATCCCTGTTTACTAGCATCGCTATACACCATGAAGGTTTCACGGGGATCTGGGATAATCAATACTGGAGTGGTTGTCAATCTCTCCTTCAGCTGTATGAAGCTCTTTTCACATCGTTCATCCCACACAAATGATTGGTTCTTTCTTGTGAGCTTTGTCAATGGTAAGGCAATTCTGGAAAAATTCTGTATGAACCTGCGATAGTAACCAGTAAGACCCAGAAAACTGCGTATTTCTATAACAGTTTCTAGCCTCTTCCAGTTTAACACTGCTTCTACTTTACTAGGATCGACAGAGACCCCTTCTTCTGAAATCACATGACCTAAAAATTTGACTTCTGACAGCCAAAATTCACATTTACTGAGTTTGGCAAAGAGTTGTTTTTCCTTCAAAATGCTCAGCACGATCCTCAGATGCTTCTCATGCTCTTCTCTACTTTTTTGAATAAATCAGGATGTCGTCAATGAAGACTACCACAAACTGATCCAAGTGCTTACGAAAGATCCAGTTCATGTAGTCCATAAACACGGCAGGTGCATTAGTCAGGCCAAATGGCATCACTAAAAATTCATAGTGGCCATATCTGGTCCTGAAAGCTGTTTTCGGTATATTTTCAGCCTATACTCGCAGCTGATGATAACCTGATCTTAGGTCAATCTTCGATAACACACTAGATCCAGACAATTGATCAAGGAGATCGTCAATTCGGGGAAGTGGATATTTATTCTTTACAGTCACCTTGTTCAACTCTCTGTAGTCAATACATAGCCTTAGGCTTCCATCTTTTTTTCTGACAAACAATACTGGTGCTCCCCATGGTGAAACACTGGGTCGGATGAATCCTTTCTCCAAAAGTTCTTCAATTTGCTTCTTTAGTTCCATCATTTCATTTGGTGCCATTCTATAAGGTGCTTTGGATACAGATCCAGCTCCTGGTGCAATTTCAATGTTGAACTCTACTTCTCTTTCTGGAGGCAACCCAGTAATATCTTCTGGAAAGACCTCAGGGAATTCATTCACGACAGGTACATTTTCAATAGCTAAATTTGTCTCCGCCTGAACAGAGAAAAATACTATATACCCTTGACACCCTTTCCCTAGGCATTTTTTTAGCTTCAGCCATAGAGAAAATGTTTAGGTTTGGACTAGCATCAAATTTTGTTTGCGGTTCTGGAAACACTACCCTCTTATTACCACAATCCAGTAACACATTGTTTGCCGTCAACTAGTTTAGACCCAATATGACTTCCAGTTGTTGGAGTGGCAAACAAATTAAATGTATTACAGATTCATACCTCTCAACATCTATAGCACAACTTAGACATACATCAGCAGTCACAGTTTTGAGACCCATAGGTGTTGATACAATTAAGTCATATGGCAATTTATAGATGCTTAGTCCCAATCGTTTAGCACAATCATATGAAATGAAAGAATGACTAGCACCCGAGTCAAACAATGCGTGCAAAGTATTACCATGGAGGAGGATAGTACCTTGGATCATCTCTGGTGATTTTTGGGCTTCCTCATGCGTCATGACAAAAACTCTACCCTGGTTCTGTGACCTAGGCTCTGCTGCTCGCTGTGGACAATCTTTGATAAAGTGTCCAGGCTTTTTACAAGCATGACAAATCAGCTGCCCTTCACAAGATCTACGCAGGTGTGTCTTACGGCAACGAGGACATGGTTGCTGTGTTTGAGGACCTTGGTAGCCTTTCTTCTCAGATTGAAAGGGCTTTTTGTGTTATTTCCCTTAGAAAAGAACCCCAAAATACGATCTCATTCTTTTTTTTTGATCCAAGCAGTAAAATAGGGAAGGTAGGCTAGTGTGGTTTGGATCCAAATATCATCAGCTAACACTAACCCAAGCTCGACCCTTCGCCCATATAGGTTCCTTACTTGCCCGAAAAATACTATATATCGAACCATGGAGGAAATAAATTCATCGAATCGTAGCAAGTATAATTCCTTAAAGCATTCCCACAGCTTATGGTCTGGGTGTGGGTCAAAGAATAACTGAGTCACCGGGGCTCTAGACTCAGTATCAGAATCAGCACCCTGAAAATTCTCATTATTCTCGGGATCACTAGTATCGCCTATAGATGGCTCTATGCTAGGACTAGCCTGCCTAGCCTTTATTATTATTGTTGTATGGTTGGGAACTCTTTTCCTTGCCATACGCCGCACTCTTGGTCCATTCCCTCCACTATGCTCCCCTTTATTAATGACTACATAAAGTTTACCCTCCGGTATACGATGCTTTGGAGGAGGCTAGTTAATAGACGAGGGTGAACTACTTCTTTGTCTTTTCTTATCAGACATGGTTCCTATCATAAAGCAACTAACGAAGGGTTAGAATTTATGAATTGTACTAACATAAGCAGAGAACTTTATCCTAGAGCCAAGAACTTATGCTCTGATACCAAAAATGTAACACCCGTGTTTTGAAAGCATATAGATGGCATAAGTGTAGTAATATCTTTAAAAAGGAGACCGGTAATCTTTTGTAAACAGCGGAAGTCCCAACTTCAAGCAGAGTGTGGAGCTGTACTTGAATGGGTTTTCAAAAATCTTTTCAAAAATCATTTTCAGATTGGGTCTCATATTATTTTATGATTTACTTTAAGCCATCCGTTTCATGTTCATTTCTTCATATCAGAGTGTTTACTAATAAGTTCTCTGCTGAAACCCAAGCTACTATGTTTAATTAACGGCCCTAGGTGGACGGCTGTCCACTACTGGTACGAATGCCGATGCGCGTTCGCATATATACAGGCGCTTACATACATGTCAGTACGAGACTGACCACACAATAAATACAAATTACATACAATCTCCAAAATAGATAACTAACAGAAAACTAAATTCTAAGTCCTTTGCTTCATTCGCCCGTGTTTACCTTCTTGCCAGAGGAACTACTTGCCCGAGTTGAAAATTTGTTTTGGAAAAATAGGGTGAGATTCAATGAATCTCAGTAGTAACAGATATCACTCATATAAAATGCACATATATCATGCCATGTCAACCAAAGTTACAGTACAATCAACATATTCAACATTCAGAGATAAATTCACAATATGCAGAAAGCATAAAGTTACCAATTCAAGGACAACCGTCCCTTGCCACAGCGCTGGGAAATTCTACTGGGCCTGAGCCCTTCTCATCTGAATGCTTAAATTCACAATGGTACAAACATGCATATAACATATCACATAGTATGTGAGGGATAAGTTACTACCTGACAATTTTTCCAAATCTTGATCTTGATTGACGTGCTTTGAACGTCCTGGGCAAGTGTCAAGTCCTATAAATTATAATTTACGGGCAATGAGTTATTTCTTAGTCCAACTCTTCATAAATTATTCTCTTATGTTGGTTACCATTAGGGTCACTACATTAGGCCCAATAAGAAGCTAATGAGCTCAAGATACTCCAAATGCTTAACTTAACTCTTTGCTTTGAATTTTCGCACAATTACCAAAAGCTGGTAGATTTTTCACTGAACTTTGAAAAATCATAACTAATTCTAGAAAAATCGAATTGAGGTGATCCAAAATTCTATATAACCCTTATTAAGTCTATTTTAAGGGAAAAATACTTTCAGTAGCTTAAAAACCACGCACACTTCCCAGTTTTTCTTTTTCTCCCTGCTGCCAGAAAATCTGACCAGTTTTAATGGTCTACTTCAAAAATTCATAACTCCTAGTATACTTATCGAAATCCTTCATAATACCTATCAAATTAAAGGTCTATAAGTTTACTTTAATTCTGGAAAATATCATAACCAACTGATGAAGTTTGGACGGTGAAAGTTTCGCCACAACAAAACTGCCAGACAAAACGCACACTGGCAACTTTGTTGCACAAGTAGACTTAATTTCCAATTTTTGATTCTTTAAACCAGTCTGTCAAAAATTATAACTAGAGCCTATTCCCACACAATTTTTCGTGTAGAATCCAATGGAAAGCTCAAAACTACCAAAATCAAATTATTCCTACCAGATTTAGCCCCCAACAGAAATCTGCCTCCCAAAACAACAAGAATTCCACTTTGTGATTTTAACAACCAACAAGTCTAATACTTCTCCAAACATCATATATCACCTTATATATATGATTAAAACATCTTCCTTCTTCAAAAACACCCTTTGAATGAAATACATGGGTGGTTGAAGAGCTAAGAAAAACTCAATGAAATCACAAAGTATTCGGTTCAAAAGAAAGCCTATGCTTACCTCTTCGCGTTTCTACAAGTGGTTCGGTATTCCGGCGGCACTCTGGTAGACTAATTGGCACAAAACACCTCAGATGAGAAATCTAAGACCATAGAATTGAAGCTTATAGTGAGTAGAGAAAGTTTCCTGAAGGACTTACCGGACAATAACGATGATTCAGGGTTGAAATCGGCTCCGGTAGTCAAGAAAACTCACTATTCACTCCTCCTTCTCTCTTCTTGTGTTCTTAAGCTTAAGAAATCTGATTTCTCTTTCTCTTTTCATGGTTGCACGAAATTTTGCCATTTAATTAGGCATGGATGGTTGTGATTGAATCACTTAAAATGATCTCATCTCATCTTGCCACGTGTCACAAGTTTAAGGCTTAAAAATGCCACGTGTCATGCAACCATTGGTCTTCCACATTTCTCTTTCTTCGGTGGGTCATAAATGGTCAGGGGAAGGGGAGGCCTGACAATTTCCTCGGACTCCTGGGCTCGGTGCTCGACTCAAAAAGTAAGCGACCCGGCCGGAGACCGGTAAATTCCCCGGACTCAGACGCTAGGTGGCGTACTCCGGAGATGACAACACGAAAGGCTTAAAGTGGGTGTAATGATGTGTAATGATGAGGGACACATGTCACCCGCTCATTTGGCCAACACAAAAACATGTTTTTACTTTGTAATAATTTCGGGACACTTGTCATTTCCTTATTTGGCCAACACGAAAGATGTGTCATCATGAGTCATAATGAGCTGTCATTACATGCTTTACTGAAGTTCTTTTTAATAAAGTTGCTCCATCGGTGCATTACCCGGAATTCCACGTGGGACCCACGTGGGACCATGGCACACATATCGAGGCACGTCACGAAATGCCCGAATTCCTCCGATCTCACAACTGACGCCCTTGAACCCTGTAGCCACCGACGAATTTTGCTCTGACTTCTTACACTTGTATTTTTTTTTTTTATTCTACTATTTCCATATTTACACGTTTTTAGTATTTCAAAATTTGGTATATTACAGTATCAAACCTTGCTTGGATCCATTTCTTGTTAGCTTGTAGGAATCAAGATAAAATTTACTTGCTTTAAGAATATAATCAATTCAAGGCAATTGAGCATAATGAAGTAAACATGTCTTTATGAATGAAATAAATATTTTCTTTTCAAATCATTATATATGCATAAAGAATTATCCTATTGAGCATAACACTCCCTTTATAAATAAATCTATTAAGTGACTTTTTAAGGATATGAAAGCATAATTTCAAAATAGTTTGCAACGCTCACTCCTAAGGTTACAAAATATAAAACTTCAATAAAAATCATAGACAAAGTATATAGGGATTTATCATTGTGCACCTTTGCCTTAGATACTTAGAGGATTGCTTTTGTTTACCTACTGCATCTTTCTATAATGTTGATACTTTGAATATCTTGCTTTGGGTGCTGTCAATCTTCTCTTAAAATATATAGACTCCAAGAGTCTTTTACTTGATACTTGACAGATCCTCATTTTCATATTTTCTTTAAGATAGTTGAGCGGTACTCTATGGTAGTCTACTCTTGAAGTGTAATATACTCCTTTTCTCCATGGCCTTTCTTTGTGTTTAGACTTTGCTGTTCTAGCAATGGGTAATTCGAGAGTTCTCCCAATTGACGTGAATCTCCTTTCATGTGCATTAGGAACTCTTGGAATTTTCCTCATTTTCTCTGTACCCTTATGTCCATTCTTTCTAAAATCAATCTGCACACATGAAATACCAGATGGACATTTTAGTACCCACTTTGCTTTGGGTCCTTGAACGTTAGCATTTGAAATCACTTGTGTTTTAGGAATCCAAACAAATTTATTTCTCACATTAGAATTTCTCCTAATATAGTATGCGTGAGAAATATGACCTGATTTACCACAATAATTGCAAATAATATGATGATATGCATTATGAGATTCTATGCAAGTATTGTGTTGATCAAGAAAAGTTGATCTCAAATGATCAGTTTGCCTATGCTCTTTCTTCCTACATGAATTTCCTGTATGATTGAAAATTTTTTTATTTTTCTCAATATAATCAATAATTGGTTGAAAAATAATTTTATGCAAACTTTGAAAATCAGTTTTAAAATAACTCTAGAAGAATTGGAATTGTTTATCATATGTGCATCTTGAGCTCCAGAGGATGATCTATCAAATTCATCCATAATGAGCTCTTCTTGGGAATCAACTTCCTCTTGTTCTTCTATGTTGACTAGATCATGGAAGTGTTTTATAATTTCTCTTTCTTCATTCTCAACTTCTAATTGTTTATCACACGTAGATATGTAACTTTTAGTTTCAGATGAATTGTCAACACTTTCAGCTTCAACATAATTGTTAGAAGTATAATAGAATCAAGAGTATCCTAAATATCTTTAACACTGAGCAAAATCTAATTTTCTCAAAATCATTTTTAGTTAAAGCGCTATATAGAATTTTCATTGCTCTAATGTTCAATAAAAATATTTTCTTTTCTTTTTTAGTCCAATCTCTTCTTGGTTTGAAATCAAACATATTTATAAAAACATTCTATATATCAAAATCAGATGCTTTAATAAAACTAGTCATTCTAGCTTTCCAAATCTAAAAATCAATATCTTTTAAAATAGGTGGAATTGTATGATCGAAACCTTCTAAAAGCATATAACACCCAAAATCAGTCATTGATAAGCCTTAAAATGGTTAAGTCCTTTAAACAAGAGTCCAGCTTTGATACCAAATGTTAGAACAGGCTGACACCTAAGATGAGGTGAACTAGATGTAAGATAAAAACTCAAAAACTTTGAAAATCTTTTTGCATCTTAGTGAAAACAATAAGTATGACAGTAATGAATCATAAATAAACAGTTAGATTAAATAATATATGCTGGAAATATAAGAGCTTAGGAAAGAGAATATACAAACTGTGATTTATCCTAGTTTGGTCCAATCTACGATGACCTATATCTAGTCCCCAGGCTTCTCCCAAGATTTTCAATCCACTATCCTCTTGTTTAATCCTGGCACAAGAGAAGCCTCTACAATCCTATAAGTTTAGTTGGGCACTTATAAATCCTTTTACAAATCTCTCAATGAGATACTCCCCTTTATAGCAAGTCTTATGAGCAGAACAATTTCGAAGACCTTTCTATTCCACTTACCCATGCAAGTCTTATGAGCAACAACATTCTCTTCTGCTTACACCCCTATAAGTTTAAGAGCAGCAACATTCTCTGCTGCTTGCACCTTGTAAGTCTTACGAACAGAAAGTCTTACCATCAATTCTCTCTACAACTTCCCCTATAAGGAAATCAACCCTCTCAAGAGCCCTTTATCTTGACATCAATTCGAAAATACAAGTGTTTACAAACTCTCTCACAGAGTGGATAAAATGCTCATTGAAGTACAATACAAATAATTTTCTCTCAAATATATACGATGTAGAAAATAGATAAGAATAGAGAGTAGTTAGGTCAAAATGGATGACTCATGATATAAGCATATTGGCGTCCTTAAGCTCTTATAATTTTTCTGAAATTTAAATAGTCTTCTATTTAAAGTAGATGAGGATTGATGGCCGTTAGAGCTTTTCTTCTTCCTGTTGTGATATTTAAAATAATACAGTTAAATCCCATTGCTTTGATTGACCTCTCTTCGTATTTGAAAAACTAGTCGTTACGTTTGGTAGATGTTCCACTTCCGTAAAGTCACCTTTTGTCTCTTTACATCATCTCTTCATTGTATTTATGGAGAAATGCATTAAACACTAATATAATGAAGTGTTAGAATAATTGGAAGGAAGAAGAGTGAGTTACATAATCATTCCTATGATTATTTGAAGTTGCAATATGTTGTCTGTAGTATCACTTGGGTGGTCACTGGAGTGATCCTGGGTCATCACTGGAGTGATCCTGGGTCATCACTGGAGTGATCCCCTTCAAAATTTGGCAGAGAGCATTAAAGTCATTTTCCAACTCTATTACTCAAGTGGTCACTTGAGTGATCCTGGGTTATCACTCGAGTGGTCTATTTATTTTGATTACAAACATGGCAAATGACATATCATCGGAAAGTTATTGCCGTCTATATTCCATTACAACAAGAATCAACTCCAAGCTCATTGTATTCTAAAAGTTATAAACTAAGTAGTGACTACTGCACTAGATAGCCTCTGAATTCATAAATGTCAACTTCCAGAAGGCATACCTCTTAGCATATAACTCCAAATATGCCAAATCACCTATCTATGGAAATCTCTTTAAGTCTATTTTCATATGGCATCAGTTTCAGCTCATCCGACATGTAGTTTGAGAGTTATGTTGAAAATACTGAAGATACTCCAGAATATAATGCCGATTTGAATGGCATCTTCCAAAGATCATATGTCTCTCATCTAAACTCCTTTGAATGTGATTTTCATGTGTGTTTGATGTGTTAGGAGTCTAGTTTCATATGAAACTGGTTTTACTTCACTCTGATGAGTAGTTAGAGCGATATGGTCAAAATACCGAACCTCTATCATGCTACGTGAAAACAGAACACAACAGAATGCTCATCACTCGAGTGGTCACTCGAGTCATCACTCAAGTGATGCCTTCCAAAACTTGGCAGAGATCCAATACACAAGGGAACACTTTGGGGAAGTTCCATAACTTTCAGATATGTTATGTTAGCTTCGAATCGTCCCGTTCTAACCTCAATATGATCACAGAAACCTTCGGTATCACTTTTAAGAGTTTGGATATTGATATTCTCATTAGATTTTGCAAGTTCTTCTTTCTTTAATCTCTTTCTTCTTATTTTTCCTCTTGATGATCATTCTTCATAACCCAACTGGATATCTTCTTGAATATCTTCAATCTTCTTCTTTGCTTGACTAATCTATAAGATATGCAACATTAAATATGGTAGTTAGTCAATGTACAAGATAAGAGTATTATGCAAACTTTTTGCTCTTAATATTTGACATCATCAAAACTAATCATATCTAACAATCTTTCTCTTTCTAGAGCGAGAAAGAGGAGAAATCAAAAGGCAATTTCAAGAACCTTGATTATGTTGTTGTTGTTGTGGTGGTTGTGGTTGTGGTTGTTTTGATTGATTTTGAAAAATTGTAATGGTGAAACCCTAAGTAGTTATGTTACCCAAATTTCTACAAAATCATGATTAACAAGTGTTTAAATGGGTAAACATATGACTAGGAGATAAAAGGTAGGAGTTTAAAGGGTTAAATCAAGAAAACCCAATTTTCCCTTTTATTTTGTAACTTTTGGCCAGTAGCAAAACTGAGAGTTGGAGGTGGAATTTCATCAATTTGATGGTTCCATTATGTTTAGAAGGGAAAATTGTGTACGGAATATATTAAGTGTGAAATGTGAAAAGCATTAGAATATGAAATGACAAGATTATCCTTAAAAGCCTAAATTAGGGGCTGCCAATGGCAAATTTGTCTTTTGGAAGTGCATTTGACAATTCTGAGGTCAAATTGGATTCTGTATTCGAAATTGTGTAGGAATAGCCTGGGTCATAATTTTTGAAAAAGTATAGATGGACAGGGTACAAAGGGACTTGGACTGGGTTCTTAGAGGCATTTTGATAATTTTGTAGTTTTAAGCTAAGATAACCAATGAAGTGAGTTTATAATAATACATGAATGAGTAATAACTTAATTCTTGTAAACTTGAAATTTTAGAACAAGGTTTAGAACAGATTGTGAGCCAAAAAGGGACTTAGGTAGTAACTCTATCTTTCATACACTATGTGAACTTGTATATGCTTTGTGTATGCCATCTTCTGTGATATGTAGAATGCACACACGTAATCTAACAGCACAAGTACCATCCGGGGGAAAAGCGCAAGTACCCTAATAGCCCAAAGGGGACCTTAGTATGATATACATCACAAAAAAGGTACATTACCCATTTGTGGTCTTAAGCCCAGCTGAGGTATGGACAAGTAGAGGTTTTAACGATAGTTGGCCTTGAATATGTGAGCATACCAATTGTTATGATTATAGTGTTATTATTCCGTTGCATTATATGGTGATTGGCATATTTATTTATCACATTTTCTGTAAATGATTACCTATTACTATTGAGATTCATTTAAATCTCACCCTTTTCAATTTTAAAAATATTCCAGTAGAAGCTAGCGGCTCTAAGGGCAAAATAATAAATAGTGGCATTTGAGGATTCCGGTTCAAGAAAGTGTAGCTATTGGTTATCGTTAGTTTATTTTGGCAATTTTGGACAATTTGTATATATTTTTCAAACCCTATGGGGATTTTATGTATTGTAAACAAGTACTCAATATCAGTATATTTATGCCATTTTTATATGCCATTGGAACTATGTCTTTATTACTTTAGCAAATATCAAAATGTTAAGGAGTTTGACACATTTTGTCCTTTACTACATCTTGTACTTTTGGGAACATATATCCCATCAAGTGACCCTGTCCTCTCTTATTAAAATATATATACATATTTAAGACTTTAATTTGTGACTCTTGCGTCTATTCCTTCCAACTGCCCTTGTAATCACTACACACACATATATATATTGACATAGTTATGCACAAATATATATATATATATAAGTGTATGTGTGTGTGTAAATAGTAAAATAAATTGATATGTTTAAATCTTTTATATCTTATACAAAAAACATTTATTCCTAAACAATGTTCAAGCTTAATAAAATAGCTGAATAGAGCTAATGTGAATATAATATATGCAGAGGGTACTTTCAAGTTTTTAAGTAGCTTGGGAGTATAAATCATAGAGCAACTTTAGGGTAGCTTTAATTAATATATTAATAAATATTTACATTTGTGATTTTGTAAATTCTCATTGAGAGCTTTGGAATAACTCTTATGTGATTACTTGTAAGCTAGGAAGGAATAAGTAACTCTAAATATTCTTCCATATACCTGTGAATTGTGTATGATTGTGAATGACTATCTTTTATTTAAAAAAATGGACTGAATTATATGTATATGTGTATGTATTGTGAATTCTCAAGTAAATAATGTTACAAGCAAATTTCTTTATAAGTTATTTTATTCACAGTTAATAATTTTATTATGATTAATGTATTGTTGTATTATTGGTTCCTTTTAGGCATGTTTGAATATGCGATGATATTTGATACGAATGGAAGCATGATCTATTGTACCTTGTATTTTAATGATATTATATTTATTGGTGATTCAACATAATTGTCATGGCGATTGCATTTGTGATGGGTTGAAGTAAGGAGGAATTTGTATAATGGGATCTTTTACCACGTGCTATGCCATTACTCAATGTTAGCCTATGACTTCAGTCAGTGGTATAACGATGGATGGTGATACAAGGGTGGTTGCATCGTGCATATTGCATAATTGTATATTATATGTTGATACAATGAAAATATAGATTGACATGTGATGATTAAATTGCAATTGTTTTGCATGAGGATTATGGTATATACAAATATATATGTAATCAGTTATTTGTTTAAATCATATGTGGTTTGCTTGTGTATGGTAAAAACTTTTAGTAGTTACTGAGATGTGGGATCTCATCCAAATATATTAAAATGTTTTAGGTGATTGTTCTAATTAGAAACAAAGGAAGGCACCTATGGAGTGAGCCTTGAAGGTTCATTTGTGCTCCTTGAGTACATGTTATATCGTTTTATTGGCCATGACCCTAAGACTTCCGCACTTTATTTTTATTTACTGAAATATTTTGAGGATTTAATCTGACACTTTAGTGTGGGTTTTATCTGAGCTAATTATGTATTTTGATGGTTTGGATGTTGGACATCCATATTAGTTTTATGTGATGTACTTTGGTTAAGTATTTGTCTGTTTGGTTTGAGGTGTTACAAGAGGTAGGCTTAGTAAGAATGGAGCAGGCGAAACATGAGTGAAGCTTGAGATAAAGATAAAGATGGTTTGGAGAGTAAGAGAGCGAATATGAACGGTGAGAGAGAGGTGAAAGAAGCTTAGGCAATAGATGGTGACTGACGGAGTTAGCTTAAATTAATGACTCCATGAATGGAAGGACTAGTAGTAGTAACAAAGTAAACCACAAGGATTTAATCAAAAAGAAACAAATTATAAGGACCTAATTCAAAATCTCATAAAACTATAAGAATTGTTAGATTAAGTTTCCCTAATTTCAAAATTTATATTCATCATTTTCTTCAATTTTTTATACTTGTTTTATTTGATCGGATATTGTTATATATGAATAGTTTTGATGATGTCAAATATAGATGTCAAATATGAGCAAAAAGTTTGTATAATATACTAATCTTCCACATTGACTAACTACCATATTTAATGTTGTATATCTTGTAGATTAGTCATAGACATCATTGTGGGTTGATGTTATAATGCCTCATATGTGGAGAATGATCTCAAGAAGAAAATCAAGAGACAAGGGATTGAAGAAAGAAGGCATTGCAAGAACTAATAGGAATATCAAGCAAAGATTGAAGAAGATTGAAGATATTCATCAAGAAGATTGAAGTTGGGTTATGAAGAATGATCATCAAGAGGAAAAACAAGAAGAAAGAGATTAAAGAAAGAAGAACTTGCAAGATTACATGAGAATATCAAGATTCAAGCTCCTAGAAGTGATACCGGAGGTTTCTATGATCATACGGAAGTTAGAATGGGTCAATACGAAGCTAAAATGATGTATACGGAAGCTATGGTACCTTTGGGGATGATTACCCGAGTAATCACTTGAGTAATATGGCATTGGCTGATTTTGGAGGTGTTTACTCGAGGCCTTACTCGAGTAATCTGCCAGGTTATTTGATGAATTACTCGAGGCGGCACTTGAAGTAAATGGACTCTGTTTTCGCGCGGCAGAACAGAGGTTCGGTATTTTGATGATATCTCTCCAACCACATGTCAGATCGAACTGAAACCAGTGGCATTAGACACTAGACTTCCAACACGAACGTTTGACACCAAGATCACATTCAAAGGAGGTCAGATGAGAGAGATATAAGCCTCGAAAGTTGACACATGAATCAGCGTCATATTCCAGGACAGTTTTGGTATTTTGGACATAACTCTCAAAATACATATTGGATTGAGACAAAACCAGTGCCATATGAAAGACGACTCAAAGAGCTTTCCATGGATATATAATTTGTCACATTTGAAGCTATATCCTAAGAGCTATGACTTCTGGAAGTTGCTGCTCGTGATTTCAGGATTGTCTAAGAACAGTAGATACTCTTTGGATCATTACTTTCTGTACACAACGAGTTTGGAGCTGATTTTTGTTGCATTGGAATGTAGATAATGAGGGCTTTCCGATGATATATAATTTGCCACGTTTCGAGTCAAAATCAAGAATTTACTTGAAGGCACCACTCGAGTAACTGGTTGAAAACAAAAGACTTTACTCGAGTAGGTACTCGAGTAATCAGATAGAAAACTTCCAGTTGCTCTCGGCCTGCCAACGTTACTCGAGTAAGTACTCGAGTAACCATGTAGGTCACTTGCAGTTGCTCTCGGCATTTTGTACGACTGCTAATGTTACTCGAGGAGGTACTCGAGTAATCATGCGAAAACTTCAAGTCACTACTGGAGTAAATCACTGTACATGAAGAGTTATTGACGAAAACTTCAAGTCACTACTGGAGTAAATCACTGTACATGAAGAGTTATTGAGACGAAAACTTCAAGTCACTACTGGAGTAAAGCACGAAAACTTCAAGTCACTACTGGAGTAAAGCACTGTTTAGACGAAAACTTCAAGTCACTACTGGAGTAAATCACTGTACATGAAGAGTTATTGATGAAAACTTCAAGTCACTACTGGAGTAAAGCACTGTGCATGAAGAGAGAACTTCAAGTCACTACCCGAGTAAGCTATGCAGAAAATAGAAGGTCACTCGAGTAGCCACTCGAGTAACCTGTGAAGAAACTTGATGTTTACTCGAGTAAGTACTCGAGTAATACTTCCCAGAAAAACAGAACAGCGTCCCGAAGATTCTGGAAATTAATGGAATGATCATATAACTCATTCTTCTTGCTTCTAATCACTCTAATACTTCATTATATTAGTGACTGATGTATTTTTCCAGGAATACAATGAAGATATGATGTGAAGAGTCAAAAGGTGAATTTACGGAAGCTAAGCGTCAACGTTCACAACGGCTAGTTTTCTAATTGAAGAAGCCACACTCCAACGGATATATTATGCTCAAACGGTCATCAACCTTCATCAACTATAAATAGAAGATCATCCATAACAGAAGGAACTAAGTGTGCATACATCATCGAAATGTCAACATCCTGACACCAACGCTCATCATACATACTCTCTGTTTCTCTAGCTTCTATATGATTTACCTTTGAGAGAGATATTATTTGTATTGTACTTCAGTGTTCATCTTATTCACTTCTAAGAGAGAAGATTGATTGTAATCTTTCATTATCAAAGTTGTATCCTTACGGTGTGTAAGGGGGAGCAACTTGGTTGTAATCTTACGGTGTGTAAGGGAGAGTAATCTCAGTGCGAGAATTGTAAAGGCTTCACAAGTGCCTGGATCAAACTTGTGAGAGTGTAGTGGTTCTCAAGTACTCAGTTAAACTTGAGGAAGATAGTGGATTGAAAATCTCAGGAGGAGCCTGGGGACTGGACGTAGGTCATCGTGGATTGGGCCGAACCAGGATAAATCACAATTTGCATATTCTCTTCCCTAAGCTCTTATACTTCCAGCATATATCATCTAAATATCTAACTGTGATTTATGATTCATTACTTTCATATTTATTGCTTCCTCTAAGATGGGAAAAGAATTTCAAAGTTCTTAAGTTTTTATCTTACACCCAATTCACCCCCCTCTTGGGTGTCAGCCGGTTTTAACATTTGGTATCAGAGCCGGACTCTTGTTTAAAGGACTTAACCATCTCAAGAGTTTATAATGGCTGATTTTGGGTGTTATATGCTTTCCGAAGGTTTTGACTATACAATTCCACCTATTCTGTAAGATATTGATTTTTGGTTTTGGAAAGCTAGAATGATATCTTTTATAAAATGCTTTGATTATGATATGTGGGATGTTTTTACAAATGTCTTTGATTTCAAACCGAGAAAGGATTGGACAGAAAGAGAAAAGAAAATGTTTTCGTTGAACATTAGAGCAATGAAAATTTTGTATAGTACTTTAACTGAAAATGATTTTGAGAAAATTAGATTTTGCTCTACTGCAAGAGATATTTGGGATACTCTTGATTCCCTGTATACTTCTAACAAGTGTGTTGAAGTTGAAAGTGTTGACAGTTCATGTGAGACTACAAGCTATATATCCACGATTCATGAACAAGTGGAAGTTGACAATGAAGAAGGAGAAATCATAAAACACTTCCATGATCTTGTCAACATAGAAGAACAAGAGGAAAATGATTCCCGAAAAGAGCTCGTTATGGACGGACAAGAAAATTCACTCTCTGGAGCTCAACATGAACTTAAGGTAAAAAGTTCCAATTCTTCTTATGATTTTCGTAAAACTAATTTTCAAAGCTTACATAAAATTGTTTTTCAACCAATTATTGATTCTATTGAGAAAAGCAAAAAGATTTTCAATCATGCTGGAAATTCATGCGGGAAGAAAGAACTTAGGCAAACTGATCATTCGAAATCATCTTTTCTTGATCAACACAATACTTGCATAGAATCTCATAATACATATCATCATATTATTTGCAATTATTGTGGTAAATCAGGTCATATCTCTCACACATGCTATATTAGAAGAAATTCTAATTTGAGAAATAAATATGTTTGGGTTCCGAAAAGACAAGTAATGTCTAATCCTAACAATCAAGGACCCAAGTATATATGGGTACCAAAATGTTCTTCTAGTACTTTATGTATGCAGATTGAATATAAGAAGAATGAACATAAGGGTACGGAGATGATGAAGAAGAAACCAAGAGTTTCTCATACACCAAGAAAGAGGTTCATACCATCTATATCGAAAAGAAGAACTCTCAGAGCACCCATTGCTGGAACTGCAAAGTTTAATCACAAAGAAATGCAATGGAGAAAAAGAGTACGTTCTACCTCAAGAATGGACTACCATAGAGTACCGCTCAACTATCTTGAGGAGAACAAGAAAAGGAGGATCTCTCAAGCATCAAGTAAAAGACTCCTGGAGTCTATGTATTTTGAGAGACGATTGCCAACACCCAAAGCAAGATATTCAAAGTATCAACATCCTAGAAAGATGCAGTGGGTAAGCAAAAGCAATCCTCCAAGTATCTAAGGCAAAGGTACACAATGATAAAATCTCCTATACTATTGTCTGTAATATTTCTAGAGATTTTATATTTTGGAACCTTAGGAATGAGCATTGTAAACTATTTTGAAATTATGTTTTCAAATCTTTAAAAAAAAAACCACTTAATAGATTTATTTATAAAGGGATTGCAATGCTCAACAGGATAATTCTTTATGCATATATAATGATTTGAAAAGAAAATATTTCTTTTATGCATAAAGACATGTTTAATTCATTATGCGCAATTGCCATGAATTAATTATATTCTTAGAGCATGTGAATTTTATCTTGATTCCTACAAGCTAACAAGAAATGGATCCAATCAATGTTGGATACCATGAAGAAAAGAAATTTATATAGTTCTGTAGAATAAGAAAAAGCTTCTCAAGACTATGACCACATGAAAACAAATTCATATCTTGATGATGCTGAAATTCGGAGTTTGGATTTTGGTGCTGATTGTGCAAAGGAGAGAAACCAATATTATTCCACCAAAATCAAGCAAGCTATCACAAGGACAAGAGGAATTACGGTGATATCTAATCCTTACTCTATACTGTGATTATATGAATTATTTATTTTGAGTAATGAGTATTTGTCCATTATTGCATTCATTTAGCAATCAATCCTTCATGATTGATAATTTGATTGCTAAATGAACGATAAGTGAAATTGTGCATAGTTTATCTATCAATTTATGTTTTGAAGTGCACAATTCAAAAATGTGTTTTGATTCCATTTCATCATGTGTTATAAAATTGCATACTATTAGCAATCAATCATTAATGGTTTTCAAAATTGTTTTTAGATTGCTAAATGGACTTAAAATGAAATTGTGTATTTGAGTTTTGAAATGTACATTTAAAAAATATACTTAGATTCCAATTCATCTTGTTTATAAAAATGCATACACATTATTTGAAAATTACTTATATATTGTTTGCATTTAAATTGGTTTCAAAATTGGAAGTTAATATTTATGTATACTGAAAATCAGAAATGCTTCAAATTCTTCCACTAGAGTATTTCCCCATCATTGACATATTGATCATTGATTTTAAATGTGTTATCCAATGCTTGAACTCCTCAACCATTATTTTCTAACAAGTTAGACCTTATGTCTAACAAGTTAACAATCTATATGAGTTTCAAGTGTATTTCCTAGAAAAGAATCCAATCTGTGAAAGCTTTATGCCTAATGCATAAAATCTTTAGTTGGCCATGTTATTCCAAGCATTATGAATGTTCATATTAGTGCATTAAATCTTAATGCATTAACCATTATAGTAGAATATCTTACTAGGATAATATTCTAGAACTCTAGTCATTTGGATCAATGAGTATATGTTTCATCATCCATAAATTCTTATACTCATCTTGTTGCTCAAATGCATTACCATTTGTCTTCATCCATTCTTCGAGTAACTAGATCCTTCTATTCAAATTCTTGAGTTGAATATCCCTATTCTTCAAGACACATCTCTAAAAGTCAAGTTTATCTCTTGGTCAATAGCAAAGTCATTGTGTTTATATACATCCTTAAAATTAAGCCTTTTTGGCTAATTCATTTTCAATATGACTTTTGCTCTTGGGAAAATTCTCAAACATGTTAAACTCCAATGTCTAATATGTTATTTTAGTTGTTCTCTAAAAAGGAAGCTTTCTGGTATATGTATACTTAAACTGTTAACTTTCACCATTTTCAACATTAACATTGATTAAAAACATATTTCAAAGATGAGTTTTGCATATATTCAAAATCTCAATTTTACAATACATTGTTATAATTTGAAATTACATCTGAGATTTGAAACAATGTGTATATCTCATGATCATTCTTGGGAAATTTGATTTCATTCATAATTTATCATTTCATAATAGTTGGTCATTATAAATAGATTTTCAACTCTCTTTGATCTGACTTACCTACCTTGCATGAAAATCTTATCAATGACATATCTTTTAAAATGTATTTACAAATTGTCATTGATCTTTGAAATCATCATTCTTGGTATTATTTGTTCATTACCCTTTATGATTTAATTGCTTGAATTTATTTAATTGGGTAAAATTATATTTTGGTCTTTGTTGATTATTATACTCTTTGCTCAAATATCATATGATTCAATTATATAAGAGCATAAGAGTTATAATGTCTAATATTATATGGACCCAAGAGAAAGTTGGGTACCAAAGAGCATTTATTTATACTTTTGTAGGAGTTGATCAAAATGCTCTACTTTTAGATACAAAGATCAAAGGCTAACAGAGAAGGCATGACTAGCAGTGTTGCAATGTGAGCAGAAGCAAAATCTGTGGTATCGTTTAAGTGACACCATAAGTAAGTAGCTAGTGATGCAGCCAGAGAAAGAGAAAGAAGAAGAAAATCTCTTAAGTGAACCTAGATGAGATTCATCTCAAAGCAACTCAAGGCCAAGAACAAGTATAGCCAATGTGAATCTTTGTTGTCTGCCCACCTTCCTTATCATTCCAAGGTGATCAAAAGATGTTTAGAGGAAGATGCTGAGATACACAGAATAATCAAGCTTGGTGAGCCTATGAGGATCTCAACTATAATCCTAGCTCTATAATTTCACAAAATTAAATGATATATCTATACTAGAGCTATAGTGAGTAAGGCTAATTCAATCACTTCATGAAAGGATTATTACACAATGGCCTATATTATTAGTGAGAAGAAGAGGAACATCGGAGAGATCATGTCTTTCAAAGAATAAGAGGTATATATATATATACTTCTACAGGACTTACTCCAAGTAATCAGAAGTTACTTCAAGTAATCTGCAATTACTTCAAGTAGACCTTCAAGTAATTCGCAATTACTCCAAGTAAGTCTGAATCTCACTCCAAGTTAACACAAGAGGCATAGAGGATGAGAGCTGAGACTTCAAGAATAAATGAGTTACAACATTTTGCTAGAGCTGGTCTCCCTGGTCCTTCATTCTCTGGTCCATCTGTCCAAGGCTATCTGAGAAAGGAGCTCAACAATCATACAGAGCTTGCTACAAACAATAAATTATGCTTCAAAATTCCTCCATACTGATCATATCGACAGACAATGACTAGCCAATGATGCATTAATGGACTTCAGAGGATTATGGCTCGAGTGATTACGATATTACTCGAGTGAGGTATTGTATTCTTTAATTCAAATTCTCTGAGTTGCATCACTCAAAGTGAACACTTGAGTAATGACTCAAGTAATATAGGGTTACAGCCTTAAAACCCTGAATAGCATCATTATTTTCAATACTTAATTTCTCTCCAAATCTTCATACTTTCACAATCTCAACAAAATTTTCAATGATTTTACAAATTCAAGAGAGTTATTAATTGTATTGATCATGACGATTTTCTTTTAAGCCATGCATTCATTAAGGGGGAGCTTCACATTCATACGTGTTTTATATCTTAAAAAGCTCATCTCCTTTATTGAAAGGAAATCTTTTTAACATACTCATCTGAATTTTTTTTAATTAGTTTTGATGATGAGTTAATCTTATATTTTCCTTTCATATCATATAGAAAGGATGGCTTTGGTTTATGCAATAAATTTAATACTTGATTGCACCAACCATTCTCCTTGTAAGAATGTTTTTATAACAAGAGAATTTGTTCTATGCAAGATTATTCCTCAGCATACTAAAAGGAGCATATATGATGACATATGCTTTAACAATCAATCAAGGGAGATAAATTGGCTGCAATATTCAAAGCAATAAATACATATGCCAATACAAATGAGCATTGAGCATGCTAAACAGAAGCTCAACTCAATTGGAGAATCTATCAACTTTGAGGAAAGATGATTTAACACTGGATACAACCCTCAAAGCAACAAAAGGCACAAATCAGGATGATTTTGGTAGCATTCTAAGGAAGGCTATTCCTAAGCTTCCTATTGAGCACACTTCAGAGCCTACCATTGAGCCAGCCAACTCCTATGAACAAGATCCATCACAGTTGCATAGTGAAAGTATGGTGAACACAACATCATAGATCTACACAACAAGAAAAGGAAGCAACGGACTTCATGGAGCACTTCATTATTTTCCAAAAACTACATGAGCATTTCTAAACCCTCTCTTTATATTTTGAGCTTACTTTGCCTATCCTTGATTATGAAAGTTTTTCTTGAAAACCTTTCCATATTCTTTCAAATGTGTTTTTCAGGAAAACCATTTTTCATTTACATCACATTATAAATGAAACTACATTCAAAACAGGGGAGAGAAACTTGTTTTTCTGATGCATTTATTTTGATTTATAGGGAGAATGACATTTCTCATTTGACTTCATATTTACTTCTCTACAAGTCTTTCTTCTTTATACTTCAAACTTTTTGCTGATGTCAAATAGGGGGAGAGAAAGGCAAGAAAAATATATTGTTCTTACATAGCTTTTATAACTCATATATATTTTTCTTGAAGGATTTGTCATCATCAAAAAGGGGGAGAATGTTATATATGAATAGTTTTGATGATGTCAAATATAGATGTCAAATATGAGCAAAACGTTTGTATAATATACTTATCTTCCACATTGACTAACTACCATATTTAAAGTTGTATATCTTGTAGATTAGTCATAGACATCATTGTGGGTTGATGTTATAATGCCTCATATGTGGAGAATGATCTCAAGAAGAAAATCAAGAGACAAGGGATTGAAGAAAGAAGGCATTAAAAGAACTAATAGGAATATCAAGCAAAGATTGAAGAAGATTAAAGATATTCATCAAGAGGATTGAAGTTGGGTTATGAAGAATGATCATCAAGAGGAAAAACAAGAAGAAAGAGATTAAAGAAAGAAGAACTTGCAAGATTACATGAGAATATCAAGATTCAAGCTCCTAGAAGTGATACCGGAGGTTTCTATGATCATACGGAAGTTAGAATGGGTCAATACGAAGCTAAAATGATGTATACGGAAGCTATGGTACCTTTGGGGATGATTACCCGAGTAATCACTCGAGTAATATGGCATTGTCTGATTTTGGAGGTGTTTACTCGAGGCCTTACTCGAGTAATCTACCGGGTTATTTGATGAATTACTCGAGGCGGCACTTGAAGTAAATGGACTCTGTTTTCGCGCGGCAGAATAGAGGTTCGGTATTTTGATGATATCTCTCCAACCACATGTCGGATCGAACTGAAACTAGTGGCATTAGAAACTAGACTTCCAACACGAACTTTTGACACCAAGATCACATTCCAAGGAGGTCAGATGAGAGAGATATAAGCCTCGAAAGTTGACACATGAATCAGCATCATATTCCAGGACAGTTTTGGTATTTTGGACATAAATCTCAAAATGCATATCAGATTGAGACAAAACCAGTGCCATAGGAACGAAGACGCAAAGAGCTTTCCATGGATATATAATTTGTCACATTTGAAGCTATAGCCTAAGAGCTATGACTTCTGGAAGTTGCTGCTCGTGATTTCAGGATTGTCTAAGAACAGTAGATACTCTTTGGATCATAACTTTCTGTACACAACGAGTTTGGAGCTGATTTTTGTTGCATTGGAATGTAGATAATGAGGGCTTTCCGATGATATATAATTTGTCACGTTTCGAGTCAAAATCAAGAATTTACTTGAAGGCACCACTCGAGTAACTGGTTGAAAACAAAAGACTTTACTCGAGTAGGTACTCGAGTAATCAGATAGAAAACTTCCAGTTGCTCTCGGCCTGCCAACATTACTCGAGTAAGTACTCGAGTAACCATGTAGGTCACTTGCAGTTGCTCTCGGCATTTTGTACGACTGCTAATGTTACTCGAGGAGGTACTCGAGTAACCATGCGAAAACTTCAAGTCACTACTGGAGTAAATCACTGTACATGAAGAGTTATTGACGAAAACTTCAAGTCACTACTGGAGTAAATCACTGTACATGAAGAGTTATTTAGACGAAAACTTCAAGTCACTACTGGAGTAAAGCATGAAAACTTCAAGTCACTACTGGAGTAAAGCACTGTTTAGACGAAAACTTCAAATCACTACTGGAGTAAATCACTGTACATGAAGAGTTATTGATGAAAACTTCAAGTCACTACTGGAGTAAAGCACTGTGCATGAAGAGAGAACTTCAAGTCACTACCCGAGTAAGCTATACAGAAAATAGAAGGTCACTCGATTAGCCACTCGAGTAACCTGTGAAGAAACTTGATGTTTACTCGAGTAAGTACTCGAGTAATGCTTCCCAGAAAAACAGAACAGCGTCCCGAAGATTCTGGAAATTAATGGAATGATCATATAACTCATTCTTCTTGCTTCTAATCACTCTAATACTTCATTATATTAGTGACTGATGTATTTTTCCAGGAATACAATGAAGATATGATGTGAAGAGTCAAAAGGTGAATTTACGGAAGCTAAGCGTCAACGTTCACAACGGCTAGTTTTCAAATTGAAGAAGCCACACTCCAATGGATATATTATGCTCAAACGGTCATCAACCTTCATCAACTATAAATAGAAGATCATCCATAATAGAAGTGACTAAGTGTGCATACATCATCGAAATGTCAACATCCTGACACCAACGCTCATCACACATACTCTCTGTTTCTCTAGCTTCTATATGATTTACCTTTGAGAGAGATATTATTTGTATTATACTTCAGTGTTCATCTTATTCACTTCTAAGAGAGAAGATTGATTGTAATCTTTCATTATCAAAGTTGTATCCTTACGGTGTGTAAGGGGGAGCAACTTGGTTGTAATCTTACGGTGTGTAAGGGAGAGTAATCTCAGTGCGAGAATTGTAAAGGCTTCACAAGTGCCCGGATCAAACTTGTGAGAGTGTAGTGGTTCTCAAGTACTCAGTTAAACTTGAGGAAGATAGTGGATTGAAAATCTCAGGAGGAGCCTGGGGACTGGACGTAGGTCATCGTGGATTGGGCCGAACCAGGATAAATCACAATTTGCATATTCTCTTCCCTAAGCTCTTATACTTCCAGCATATATCATCTAAATATCTAACTGTGATTTATGATTCATTACTTTCATATTTATTGCTTCCTCTAAGATGCGAAAAGAATTTCAAAGTTCTTAAGTTTTTATCTTACACCCAATTCACCCCCCTCTTGGGTGTCAGCCGGTTCTAACAGATATCTCTAAGCCACTTTGGACTTGAGATTTATTTCTTTCGAGATCTATAGTGCAAAGGGATTTCACCCCTCTCAATAGATGAGCTCCTGAAGATTTAAAGTTGTATTTTTCTCCTTACTTATAACCATATACCACCTCAACTACAAACATGTTGGTTTTTTTCCTTATGTTTATTGAACCATAGAAAAAGAATTAAAAAAATTCAGAAACTAAGTTTTTTAAAAAAAGAAAAAAAAGAAAAATCAGCCCGGTTAGGTACACTTTAATTTACTACTAAGGTCAAAATAAACCCAAAATTGAAGAAGAGGACCAAGTTGAAATATATCCAATTTGAAGATGAATATTAGAAATTAAATTTTTTTCCCATTTCTATTTGCTTTATTTATTTTGTTGATTTTTAAATTATGTTTTTAGAAGCAATTTTATTTATGATAATAAAAATTAACTGAAATTTTAACTAAAGAGAACTTGAAAAAAGTGTTACTTGACAATAACACATATAATAATTGTGTTCAACTTGTGGTAAAGACATCCAATCATTTAAAAAAATTATGGGAATTTCCTAAAAAGTGGTAAAAATGGAAGCTTCTGTATTTTTTCTTTTAAAAAAACAAGATAAATTAACATGTGAAAAAAGTTTGTCAACCAAAATTTCATGTAAGTTTAAAGAGTTAAGGCACAAATTTGGCCTGACACTATAATCTTTGTAACATTCCAAATTTTAGTCACAAAAATTTCTTGTATCTAAGGGAATAAAATGGTGAATTAAAGAGCATATGGAATGACAAAAATAAGGCAATTAGTGGTCACACACAACATTGTTACGTGGGAACACAAGTTGTACAAATTGATGTTTGCTACCAATGAGTTTCCCTATGTAGCAGTCTTGCTGTGAGATATTTTAAATAGGCAAATGATTTCTAGAAATTATGAAATTTTCTAGAAAGAAATTAGACATTATAACCTTTAATTTGATACATTATATGAATCATTTGAAGCTATATATGAGGAGTTATGAATTTTTGAATTTAGCCCAGAAAAACTATCCATTTTCTGGAACAGCATCCAAAAACTTAAATTCTGAGACTTTTATGCTTCCAATTGGCTAAAGGCTATCTTTTTTCTTGAAACTAGACTCAATAAGGGTTTTATAGCCTTCAGAATCATTCTAATTCGATGTCTACAAATTTAGTTATGATTTTTCAAAGTTTGGGTAGAAAATCTTCCAGAATTGCCACAAATCTGAAAATGAGAGAAGATGTGATGGCAAATGATGTAATTATGCAATAAATTATAATCAGCCCATTTTGTTTCTTCTATAGGCTTGGAGGCATGAATATGGGCTGATTTGAGGGGAGGAGGATTGGTTCTATTAAAATTGAACATTATGACAACATTTACATTTAGATAGACTCTAGTTTCAAAGTGTCATAAAAGTCAACTTTTTTGGATTTATGGTAGTTAAATAATTAGAGTAAAAATGAAAGATATTTATGAAACTTCTTCATCATCTTTCCATGAACCATTTCATGCTCACCAAAAGGAGAGAAGAGGGGAGAGAGAGAGAGAGCTTGGTGATCTTAGAGAGAAGGAGGAGAAAAAGTTCAAGGCAAGTGTGATTTCCTTAGTACTTTAGTTTCCAGATTATGTAATACTTCCTCTAAGCTATTCCTCTACATGATTCAAGGTGTTTTTGAAGTAAATCCTTAGGGTTTGAGAGGGTTACTATTTCAGCCAAGTAAGATAGAGCAAGAGAAGCAAAAGGTAACTCCATAAACTTCAATCTTTAGTTGTTATGAATGTTGTTGCTGATTTAATCGGTGATTTTGTGGTTGATTTGAGGTAGATTTTAAATTTAGGAAATGATGAAGCCTAACTGCTATGCTGCCCAAATTGAGTCTAAATCATGTTGGGAATGTAATTAAATAGTTAGTAAGTAATTAGAGGTAGAAAGAAGCAAGTCTGCAAAGTCAGCATTTGAAAACCCCAATTTTTCCATGAGACACTTAGGTTTTGGCCAATGCTGTTTGGAGGGGTTAGAGTTGGATTTTTGATAATCTGATGATTCCATGGTGTTTAAGAGGGAATATTCGATGAGGTTACAGTTGAACACTTTTCCAGAAAAGCCCTAAAAAGCATAATGACCAAAATGTCCCTGAAACCCTAAATTAGGGGCTGGCAAGGGCATTTTTGTCTTTTGGCAGTGAATTTGATAATTCCAAGTTTGAAAATGGATTCCTTGGGCAAAAATAATTCACAATAGCTAAGGTCAAAATTTCACAAAAGTACAGTCAAACCGGGTAAATCGGGGCCAGACTGGGTCCCCAGGGGCATTTTTGTAATTTTTCAATATAGACTCATATAACTACTAGAAACACTATAGAAGTGTCTAAACTAGTACATAAGTGGGTTTAACCTAATTCTTATACATTTGACATTTTAGGACTAAGTTGACAGCCGAGTTGTTGGCACATATTTCAAGGTGAAAAAGGCTTATGGTAATGACATTATCCTTCATACATCATGCCATAGTCCATATGATTGTGTATGCCATTGTTTGTGCTTTCATTAATGAACAAGGTTTGCCAAGAAGGGGCAATCTGCCGGGAAGAGGCAGTTAGTGCAAGAAGGGTACTATTACTTGGTTGTTGAGCAACAATCCAACCATGGTACACGGATAGTGGTGGTTAAGCCCTATCCCATATATACATGTTGTTATATTATTCATTAATTTGTGCATACATGGTGCATAACATATTTACTTTTCACATTTATATGAACGATAGTATGTTATTACTGGGATTCCTTGGAATCTCAATATTTTTTCATAAATGATAATGTGCCAGCGAGAACCAGCAGATCCAAAGGTAAATTGGTAGACATGGGGAACTGATAGGGTAGATCCTGATGCAGTGATAATGGTTATATGTAGTTTAATATTTTGGACAAAATGTGTATATATTATGAAACCCCGAGCAGAAAACCAGTAATATAATCAAGCCAATTTTCAATAATAGCAGTATATTTTCACCATTCCTGTTTTGCCTATTGAACTGTGCTCCAGTACTCTAATTAATATCAATGGTAAGTGGTATGTAAAACGGGGTCTTACATTTTGGTATTCGAGTGCAAGCGGTTCTAGAGGGGCCTAAAGTGGTTCTGGCATAGCAAGCGGTTATGGTAATAGGATAGTATATTGTGTTAGATCTCATGTTTTGATGATAACAAAAGAATGGTTTGAAAAGAAATGTTTAAAAATCAAGCTTGAACTAAGTAATGACAGGAATAAGCTTTACTTGAGGTAAGCATGGAAGTAGTAAAGATTGGCCAAGAGAAAATGCTGAGGAACTTGATCAGAAGTGCATTTTCTAAGGCATTACTCGAGGAGCTACTCGAGTAATGAGCCAAAACTTGAAGTAACCAGGCAAAACTTCCAGTTACCTGCCACCATTACTCGAGGCGCTACTCGAGTAACCAGGTAAAACTTTAAGGTTGCTCTCGGCCTGCCAATGTTACTCGAGGAGCTACTCGAGTAACCATGTGAAAACTTCCAGTTGACTTCAAGTTTTCCCCATGATACTCGAGGAGCTACTCGAGTACCTGTGTTTTCTAAAATATGGACCTCCCGGCATTTTGTACCACTGCTAATGTTACTCGAGGAGCTACTCGAGTAACCAGGTCAGAAACTTCCAGTTGCCTTCAAGTTTTCCATGATACTCGAGGAGCTACTCGAGTAACCGTGTATTTGAAAATGTCAAGCTCTCGGCACTTTATACCACTGCCAATATTACTCGAGGAGCTACTCGAGTAATGTATTAAGGTGAGTGAAAACTTGAGGTTAGTACCCAATTAACTTGATTTCTCTTTTTCATTTTCCTCTAGTACTTACTCCATTAGGCAAGTTTTTCATGGTTTATTTTAAGTGGATTCCTCGAGTATGTACCCCAGTATATGCAAATGTTTTCAATATAAACTTCAAGTCATTACCAGAGTAAATCACATTCAAAAGTCTCAGTTACTCGAGGAGCTACCCGAGTAACCTATGCAAAAATGAATGCATTACCCGAGTCCCTACTCGAGTAATGAGGTAATTGCTCTCGGCCTTGAAATCCTGCCAACATTACTGGAGTAGAGCATCGAGTAATCAAAAGTTTTTCAAAGGATTACTCGAGGTGTTACCCTAGTAATCTATGAAGTTGCAGAAGCATTACTGGAGTAGCTACCCGAGTAAATAACTATTCCCAAAGGTATGAACTTTAGTTTATTCCATGTACTACCCGAGTAATCATATTTATCTTCATGGAATTTCATATAAACAATGATTTCACGATGTTACTCGAGGAGCTACTCGAGTAAACTTCAAGGGTTACTCGAGGAGCTACTCGAGTAAGCATACCCAGAAATTTAGAAATCATTCAAATCTTCATTATATTGTTTTCTATATGATTAACCTTTCATTGTATTAGCATTCTTAGTATATTTACAGAGAAACAATGAAGAAATCATATCAAGAGATGAAAGTCAAATCAAACGTTCAAATGCCAACCACCGCCAACGGATATTTTTCAAAAACTTGAAAAGTCAACAGTGGCTGCGCACTCACCAACGGACGAAAGGAAATGTTCCAACGGTCATCACCAATATATCTATATATATGGGAACCTTCAAACAGAGAAGAACTAACCAAGCACACATACAAACGAATCATTAAGTTCATTACTCTGTTTTCACGTTGAAATTGTATTCATATGCTTCAGTGATTATCATTTACTCTTTGAGAGAGATATTTCATTTAAACTCAATATTTGTTATTGAGATAACTTAAGGTTGTGGAACCTTGAGTTGGGATTGGATTACAACCTGTAAGGGGGAGCGAGTATCCAGGTGAAAGTAACTTGCTTGTACTGAGGTGCCAAGAACCCACTGAATCTTGGAAGTTATAGTGAAACTCTCAGAGAAGCTCTGAGGACTGGACGTAGGTCAAAGTGGATGTGACCGAACCAGTATAACTCCCGGTGTACACTTCGGTGATATTTCTCCTTCCTTATTACTGTTTTAATTCTTGTGTCAAAGTTTTATATTTTCGAAAGAATTTTCAGTATCACCCAATTCACCCCCCCTCTTGGGTGAAACGCTTGATCTTACATTTGGTATCAGAGCGTAGGTCTTCTTGTTAAGGTTTAACAGCCTAAGAAGGATCCAATGGCAAGCATGGGTGAAGGAATTCTTCCCGACGGAGCATCTATTACTAGACCCCCTGGTTTCAACGGAGAACACTTTTCTTTCTGGAAAGCTAAGTTCAGAGTGTTCGTGATGGCTACTGAATATGGGCTATGGGACGTAATTGAGAGTGGAAATTATCAACCTACAAAAGTTGTAGATTCTCAGAAAATTCCAAAGACGCCAGCGGAATATGATGAGAATGACAAGAAACTTATCACTCTCAATAGCAAAGCAATTCTGATGCTGCAAAGTGCTTTGAGTCAAAGTGAATATTTCAGAATTTGCACACTCCCAACAGCAAAGCAAATGTGGGAAGCTCTAGAAATAGCTCATGAGGGAACTTCGGGAAAAAAGGAGAATCGAATCAACACCTTGGTCACCAAATTCGATTTACTTCGAATGAAATCCGGTGAGTCAATTTTTGAATTCGAACTTAGATATACTCATCTTGTTAATCAACTTGCAGCTCTTGGGAAAGTCTATGATCAGCACACCCAAGTACGAAAGATTTTGAATATTCTTTCTAAAGAGTGGGAAGCAAAAGTCACTGCAATAGAAGAAGCAAAAGGAGAATCAATGAGATCAGTTGCTTCTCTATTTGGAAGTCTTTCTGAATATGAAAGCAAACTAAAGTTCAAAAGAGAACTAGATGACATTGGTGACAAGAAAAAGAAAGGACTAGCTCTAAAAGCAAAAGAAGAAAATCAGGATGAGGATGAAGAGTTCGACGATGACGAAATGGGTCTAATCATAAAACGATTCAGAAAGTTCTACAAGAAAGGTCAAGGATTCAAACATTTTCAGAAAGGAGGAAATAATAGCAAAGATCATATCATTTGCTATGAATGTGGAAAACCAGGACATATCAAGTCAGAATGTCCAGATTTGAATCAAAAGAGCAAAGAAAAGAGAAGAAGTAAATTCTTCAACAAAAAGAAAGCCTTTGTATCTGCTATATGGGGTGACAGCTCCTCAGACGAAGAAAGCGATGAGGAAGAGGTAGCTAATATATGTCTTGTTGCTCAAGAAGAAACAGAAGAAGAGGTAAATGATTCTGAACCTACTTATGATGAATTACTTTCCGAATATAATGCTTTACATTCTGAATTCATCAAAGTAGTTAAAGAATTGATTGTTGTTAAAAAGAAAAACAAAGTTCTTGAAACTAAAGAAAAGGATTGTGAAAATTGTTTATCTCTGAAAAAGAAAAACATTGATCTCACAAAAACTCTTGAAAAATTTACACAAGGAAGTGAGATGTTAAATGTTATTTTGAAAGCTCAACGATTTGTGAATGATCGATCTGGAATTGGATATGATCCAAAGTTAGATAAAAAGAAAGGTAGAAAGAAAGCAGGAGGTAAATCTTACTTAAATTATTTTCAGCATTCTGTCTATACATCAAATCCTTTTGCATTTTGTAATTACTATAATAGAAAAGGACATCATACATCTTCATGTATTCATAAGAAGAAAAGAACAATAAGAACCTACAAATGGGTACCTAAAGGAACATATGTTCAGAAAATCATTTACACTAACCCAAAAGGACCCAAAAAGAAGTGGGTACCTAAGACTTAGTCATTTGATTGCAGGTATGTCTTAAAGCATCCAAAAATAACAAATGGTTCATAGACAGTGGATGCTCAAGACATATGACCGGAGATTTCAAAAGTTTTACCACATTACAACCTAAGGAAGGAGGAAAGGTAAAATTTGGAGGAAATCAATTCGGAAAAATAGCAGGAATTGGTGAAATCAAAAATGACAAAGGCATACAAATCAAAGATGTATATTACGTTGAAGGCTTGTGTCATAATTTGCTGAGCGTAAGTCAAAGTGCTGATAAAGACAACTGGATAATATTTGATTCAGAGGAATGTCTAATTATCAACAAGAAAGACTTACTACTTGATAAGAAGAATATCAAGGCTAAGCTCAGAGCAAAAAGGGAAGGTAACTGCTATACTTTAGATATTAGTAGAAATGAATCTGAAAACTGTTTTCTGAGTAATGTCGATGAAAGTTGGCTATGGCACAAGAGATTGGCTCATGTCAATATGCATCAACTAGGCAAATTACTCAAAAAGGATTTAGTACTTGGTTTACCCAAAGTAAATTTCAAAAATGATTTGATTTGTGATGCATGTCAAAAGGGTAAACAAACTAAATCATCTTTCAAATTGAAAAATGAAATTTCAACAAATAGACCATTACAATTGTTGCATATGGATTTGGTAGGTCCAGCAAGAGTAAAGAGTCTTGGTGGCAACCTATATTCATTGGTCATTGTTGATGATTTCTCTAGATTTACATGGGTTATTTTTCTATCATCAAAAGATGAAACCTTTGAAGAATTTATTGTTTTTGCCAAGAAAGTGCAAAATGAGAAAGGTATGTCTATTGCAGGTATTAGGACTGATCATGGTGGAGAATTTGAAAATCAAGCCTTTGAAGAGTACTGTGATACTAATGGCATTGATCACAATTTCTCTGCTCCAAGGACGCCTCAACAAAATGGAGTTGTGGAACGTAAGAATAGAGTGCTCACAGAGATGGCTAGATCATTGCTAAATGAAAAGAATGTGTCTCAAGTGTTTTGGGCTGATGCTATGAGTACAGCATGCTATGTTTCAAACAGAGCATATATCAGAACAAAACTTGGAAAGACACCATATGAACTATACAAAGGAAGAAAGCCAAACATTGCTCATCTACACATCTTTGGCTGTAAGTGTTTCATTCATAACAATGGTAAAGATAACTTAGGAAAATTTGATTCTAAAACTGATGAAGGAATTTTCCTAGGATATTCTAACCGAAGTAAAGCATATAGAATTTTCAATAAAAGAACTTGTGTTGTTGAAGAATCAATTCATGTTGTATTTGATGAATTTGAATCCTCTGACAAAACCATTGATGAAGAACAGGAAGTTGTTTTAAATCAAGAAAATGGTCAATCTATCTCTAAGTCTCTTATTCCAGAGGTTGATGAAACTAAGGAAGAAGAGCAATCTCTAGGCCAACCTAAAGCCTGGAAGTACAATAGAAGTCATCCCTTAGATCAAGTTATAGGAGATGTGAATGAAGGGATCAAAACCAGAAATAGAGTTTTCAATGAAGTAAGCTTTTCTGCATTCATTTCAGAGATTGAACCTTCTAACATTGATGAAGCCCTATCAGACAATGATTGGGTCATAGCAATGCAAGAAGAACTAAATCAATTTGAAAGGAATCAAGTTTGGGATTTGGTACCCCGACCCAAAGATCATACGATCATTGGTACTAAATGGGTATTCAAAAACAAACTTGATGAATCTGTAATTATTGTCAGAAACAAGGCAAGATTGGTGGCCAAAGGCTATAATCAGGAAGAAGGAATTGATTATGAGGAAACGTATGCTCCAGTGGCTAGATTGGAAGCTATATGTGTACTCTTAGCCTTTGCATGCATCAAAGGATTCAAACTCTATCAAATAGATGTTAAGAGTGCTTTTCTAAATGGCTATATCATAGAAGAAGTGTATGTAGAACAACCTCCAGGATTTGAGGATGTCACTAAACCAGACCATGTTTTCAAACTTAAAAAGGCCTTGTATGGTTTAAAACAAGCTCCTAGAGCCTGGTATGAAAGGCTTAGTAAGTTTCTCATCGATCAAGGTTTTGTACGGGGAAAAGTTGATACAATATTATTTATAAATCGAAAACGTGATGATATTTTAATTGTTCAAATATATGTTGATGATATTGTTTTCGGTGCTACTAATGAATCTCTGTGTAAGGAATTTTCTGAGATAATGCAGGGAGAGTTTGAGATGTCAATGATGGGAGAATTGAATTTCTTTCTTGGTTTGCAAATCAAACAAAGAAAGAATGGAATCTTCATATCTCAAACAAAGTATTTAAAAGAGCTATTGAAGAAGTATGGAATGGATGAAGCAACAGACACGCCTATGAGTTCAACAACGTTGCTTGATGCTGATGTCAAAGGAAAAGACTACAATATCACAAAATATAGAGGAATGATTGGATCATTACTATATCTCACGGCAAGCAAACCAGACATCCAATTTAGTGTTGGCATATGTGCAAGATATCAATCGGCACCAAAGGAATCACATGCTGAAACGGTCAAACGAATCTTTAGATATCTTGCTGACACACCAGAATTGGGTCTGTGGTATCCCAAAGGAAGAAGTGAGTATCTAGTTGCATATTCGGACTCTGATCATGGAGGATATAAGACAGACAGAAAGAGCACCAGTGGACAAGGACAATTTCTTGGAGGATCACTTGTCTCATGGTTCAGCAAGAAACAAAATACAGTGTCTCTTTCGTCAACAGAAGCCGAATATGTTGCAGTCTCAAGTTGTTGTGCACAAGTGATATGGTTAAAACAACAACTACAAGATCTTGGTATTTACCTCAAAGAAATACCAATCTATTGTGATAATACAAGTACGATAAGCTTGGCAAAGAATCCAGTTTAATACTCTAGAACCAAGCATATCGATGTCAGACATCACTTCATCAGAGATCATGTTCAAAAGAAGGATATGAAAGTGATATTCATTCCTACACATCTTCAACTAGCTTATATCTTCACAAAACCCCTTGCAAAAGATCAATTTCTATTCATTAGAAGAGAATTGGGAATGGTAAATCCCAATGAGTTATAAGTATTTTCAGTATTTCATAATATTAGATGAAGTCATTTGATATTGTTTTGATGATCACTAACTTAAGCATCGGAGTATATAGAAATGTGTTTTGCAGGAAGGTTGAAATTCTGTTTTGAGAAACAAAAACAGAGGTGATCAGAGGACACATTTACTGGAGTACCAACTTGAAGTAATGGTTGACAGAAAAGCAATACCCGAGGAGCAACTTGAAATAAAGAAGCACTTTACTCGAGTATGTACTCGAGTAATGGCCCCCAAAACTGGAAGTAACGGATCAAGTTACTTGGTTTTCAAATATAACGGTTCAGATTTCAAAGAAATGAAGAGTCAGAAGTGGTAAAGCTATTTACTCGAGGCAGGCCTCGAGTAAACTTGAAGCTTACTCGAGGAAGGCCTCGAGTAATGTCGGAGCTCAGATTCTCAAAGTGTTAAATAATGACTCAAATCTGAATCAAATGGACTATGAATGATCGAGGGAACATCCATGGATAATTACTATATTATTCATGCCAGGTACGCAATTTAAATGAATTATTTTTGAATTTTTCTGTATGAACACTCGAGGAAGGCCTCGAGTAAAATTGAATGTTACTCGAGTAAGGCCTCGAGTAAAGTCGGGATTTAGGTCTTTATCTTGCGCAAACTTGGTCATTTCCACAAAATCTCCTCGAGTAAATCACTATACACCCTTTCAAAAACTTTTCCAAATCGATTCCTTGCCTCATTTCCGTCAAAACCCAACTGATTTCAAGTCCAAAAACTTCCTATTTTATTCAAAATCCGTCTGCCCTATTCTCGCGATAGTTACTCTGTTTCTCTGTGATTCTTGATTTTCTGTGATTCAAAATGGTTAGAACCAAGAATCTCAACTTCACTGATTCCTCTGATTCACAACAAAACCCTGATCTTCTTTCTCCTCCTCCAACAAAGAGAAGAAAATTAATCCCTAGACCAAAAGCCAAAACCCCTCTTAAACCTCAACCACAACCTAAAGCCAAAGGTGTGGTGATCAAAGAGCCTATTGTGACTAGGGCTCAGTCTAAAAAGAGCACATCTACTGGAAGAAGCAAAGGTGTCAAAACTCCTTCACCTTCTCACTCAGACTCATCCACACCCTCTTTTACTCCAAAACCTCCCAAGAAGCCAAAATATGACAAAAATGTGGCTAAGGCAATGGCTGGGATCATTGACCAATTGGAGAAGGGTCAATCATCCAAGAAATCCAAGATTCCAGAGACAGAGATCACTACCCCTCCCAAAGGATTCAATGTGGGGAAACTGGTGGAGTCTCCCAAGTACCTGACACAGTTCTCCAGAAGGAAAGTATGTAAAACACACTACGTTGATCTGAAGCTACTTCAAGAGGTAGTGAAGTTTGACCTTAGTCCTTATCTTGATCCATTTATGCCTTGGTTGTCTATCAGATTGCCTTTTTGCACAAAGGTAATCACCCATTTTTACTGTAACCTAGAAATCACTGATGAACCTAACCGAACCTCAGTTGAGGAAGAGATGACCACCACAGTGAGAGGTCAAAAAATTCTTATATCTCCCTCTAGGATCAATCTATGGTTAGGAATTGAGAATCCCCCGGATGATATCTATTCTGAGCTTGAGCCAAACCAAATTTTCACTATCCTTAAGCCCGGTGAGTTAGTTGGCCCCCTCAATTTTAAACCGAGTGATATGTGTGATCATCACAGGGTCCTATGGTACATCTACTCTAGGTCCCTAGTAAACAAAGCCAACAACTATACCCACTTCTCGGATAGGGACTATAGATGGTTTGCTTCACTCCTCTTGAAAGAGCAAAAGGATCTGGGAGAGTACATATTTTCATAAATGAAGAGGTATAAGGTGGATGGAAAAGGTACTACTCCAATGCCATATCCTCAAATTGTTTCTCTTATCCTGAAAGAGAACAAAATATGGTACTTGGATAGTAAGGAGCCTATTGAGAGGATGACCCCAGTGGGGAGAAATCAAATTGGTAAATTAAACATCGACATCCCTCTTAAAAGCCCACTGGAGTCTGGGTCCAAGAAGAAGCGGAAGGCTCCTGAGACAGAAACCAGTAGGATGGATGACACTCAGTCATCGGCTCCAGCTGCTACCACATCTCCACCATCCTTCCTGAATGCCACTCTTCAGCACTTCATGGAGAACATACTCAGAGGCTTCCATGTGGACATAGCCAACACAAATGCTGAGCTAATTACCAATACCAACTTCAAGATGGGTGAACTGGTTGAGAAAATTGACAAAAGGCATGAGGAGTTGGTTGAGAGAATGGATAGGAGACATGAGGAGTTGCTTGAAGAGCAACGTGCCCAGGGAGAGACCCTGAGATTGATCCTAGCACGACTGGATTCATTGGGTCCTGGACCTTCTGCCGGTCCCTCTTCATCTGTACCACCACCACCACCTTCAGTAGACCCTCCTTCAAACATTCCTATTCCTACCCCTATTCCTGAGGCTGAACCATCTACCCCTCTGGTTTCTGATCCACTTGAGCTCCAAGAGAAAGATGTTTTATTCACAGTGGATGATCCTGATACCCACGAAACCACTCACATTATCATTAATGATTCACCTCCCAAGCCACAGCCAGACACTGCCCCTAAACCTATTCCCTCTCCTACCCAAACAGAGGAAATATCTCCTTCTTCCTCTTCTGAGCATCTCACTCCAGTATTAGACACAACTCCAGAAGCTGAGACCACTATGGTTGTCTTCCAACCTTCTCCTCTCCAGCCTAGAGATGACATCATTATCCCACCTCTCAATCTTCCTGAACCTGAGTCATCTAGTTCCTTTGATTCATCCAGTTCAGATGGTGGTGGGTTGGTCCTTCCAGTAAAACCTATCTCTATGGTGAAGCCTTCTAACCCTCAACTTGAATGATGAAGCCAAAAAGGGGGAGAAGAGCTTGAGAGTGATTTTGTGGATTTGTCCTAGTTTTTCATGGGTATATGGGTGTACATGGGACTTTAGGGAGCTTCTTTTTGATTTTATGAACTTATTTTGTAATTTGAAATTTTAAAGTTCAATGCAAGAGTATTTATGTTATATGATTTCATTCTCTATTATTTTTTGGATTATGATACATGTTTGAACTAATGAAGTTGTTATGAATGCAAGGTATATTCAACCTTAATAAGAAATAATTAATTAAGAATCCAATTTGAAAACCATGTTCAAAATCACCAAGTTTTGTCATCATCAAAAAGGGGGAGAATGTTAGATCTCATGTTTTGATGATAACAAAAGAATGGTTTGAAAAGAAATGTTTAAAAATCAAGCTTGAACTAAGTAATGACAGGAATAAGCTTTACTTGAGGTAAGCATGGAAGTAGTAAAGATTGGCCAAGAGAAAATGCTGAGGAACTTGATCAGAAGTGCATTTTCTAAGGCATTACTCAAGGAGCTACTCGAGTAATGAGCCAAAACTTGAAGTAACCAGGCAAAACTTCCAGTTACCTGCCACCATTACTCGAGGCGCTACTCGAGTAACCAGGTAAAACTTTAAGGTTGCTCTCGGCCTGCCAATGTTACTCGAGGAGCTACTCGAGTAACCATGTGAAAACTTCCAGTTGACTTCAAGTTTTCCCCATGATACTCGAGGAGCTACTCGAGTACCTGTGTTTTCTAAAATATGGACCTCTCGGCATTTTGTACCACTGCTAATGTTACTCGAGGAGCTACTCGAGTAACCAGGTCAGAAACTTCCAGTTGCCTTCAAGTTTTCCATGATACTCGAGGAGCTACTCGAGTAACCGTGTATTTGAAAATGTCAAGCTCTCGGCACTTTATACCACTGCCAATGTTACTCGAGGAGCTACTCGAGTAATGTATTAAGGTGAGTGAAAACTTGAGGTTAGTACCCGATTAACTTGATTTCTCTTTTTCATTTTCCTCTAGTACTTACTCCATTAGACAAGTTTTTCATGGTTTATTTTAAGTGGATTCCTCGAGTATGTACCCCAGTATATGCAAATATTTTCAATATAAACTTCAAGTCATTACCAGAGTAAATCACATTCAAAAGTCTCAGTTACTCGAGGAGCTACCCGAGTAACCTATGCAAAAATGAATGCATTACCCGAGTCCCTACTCGAGTAATGAGGTAATTGCTCTCGGCCTTGAAATCCTGCCAACATTACTGGAGTAGAGCATCGAGTAATCAAAAGTTTTTCAAAGGATTACTCGAGGTGTTACCCCAGTAATCTATGAAGTTGCAGAAGCATTACTGGAGTAGCTACCCGAGTAAATAACTATTCCCAAAGGTATGAACTTTAGTTTATTCCATGCACTACCCGAGTAATCATATTTATCTTCATGGAATTTCATATAAACAATGATTTCACGATGTTACTCGAGGAGCTACTCGAGTAAACTTCAAGGGTTACTCGAGGAGCTACTCGAGTAAGCATACCCAGAAATTTAGAAATCATTCAAATCTTCATTATATTGTTTTCTATATGATTAACCTTTCATTGTATTAGCATTCTTAGTATATTTACAGAGAAACAATGAAGAAATCATATCAAGAGATGAAAGTCAAATCAAACGTTCAAATGCCAACCACCGCCAACGGATATTTTTCAAAAACTTGAAAAGTCAACAGTGGCTGCGCACTCACCAACGGATGAAAGTAAATGTTCCAACGGTCATCACCAACATATCTATATATATGGGAACCTTCAAACAGAGAAGAACTAACCAAGCACACATACAAACGAATCATTAAGTTCATTACTCTGTTTTCACGTTGAAATTGTATTCATATGCTTCAGTGATTATCATTTACTCTTTGAGAGAGATATTTCATTTAAACTCAATATTTGTTATTGAGATAACTTAAGGTTGTGGAACCTTGAGTTGGGATTGGATTACAACCTGTAAGGGGGAGCGAGTGTCCAGGTGAAAGGAACTTGCTTGTACTGAGGTGCCAAGAACCCACTGAATCTTGGAAGTTATAGTGAAACTCTCAGAGAAGCTCTGAGGACTGGACGTAGGTCAAAGTGGATGTGACCGAACCAGTATAACTCCCGGTGTACACTTCGGTGATATTTCTCCTTCCTTATTACTGTTTTAATTCTTGTGTCAAAGTTTTATATTTTTGAAAGAATTTTCAGTATCACCCAATTCACCCCCCTCTTGGGTGAAACGCTTGATCTTACATATTGATATAGACTTGATTACACAGTGATAGGAAATATGCATAGCTGGGGGTACCAAAGGAGTGTATCCTCCTATTCGTGAAACAACCTTGAGAGATTAGCGAATACCCGGGGAGTAGCAAGTAGTATCAATGGTAATAGAAAGCAATGGTATCAGTGCATGTAGAGGTAGTACCAGTACCTAGTTGGTGCTATCAGTAGTACCAGTGCACACACCAACAATACCAACACTCGTGATAGTGGTAGCAGGATGGTACAAGTTGTATCAGAGTGGTATCAGTGATATTAGGGAACAGTGCTATCGTGACATGAAGGCGGTAGCAGTACCCAATTGGCGGTATCAGTAGCACCAACGTACTTGATAGTGGTATCAATACAAGAAAATGGTGAAAAAATATATATGAAGTTTCCAAAATAGTACAAAAATGTCACAGCCGTTAAGTTAACCAATATTGACTGTTTAAAAAGCAATCCTCATGTAGCATGTTTGATCCCCTGGGGAGGCAATTAAATCCTCTAGAGGAGAGGACAGTTCCTGCTTGGTGTCTTGGGCGGGTCGGTGGATTCCGATGTTGTCGAATGGTTGGGCCAAGCCGGTCCTGGTGTCTCCTATGGCTTAGTGTCCTCGAATAGGACAGTTCAATCTTCACTTGGGTGCAAAAATAAAAAGATTTTTTAAAATAATATAAAAATAACACAACCATTAAGTCAACTAGCATTAATCATTAAAAATACATGTCAATCAAGAAATTGGTGCAAAAATATATCTGAAGTTTCTAAAATAGTATAAAAATGTCACAACCGTTAAATCAACCAATGTTGACTATTTAAAAAGCAATCCTCACGTGTTATACAATCTTTTAGTTCCCAATGGTCCCTATTTACCATTGCAAGTCTTTGAAAGACGCCATAGCTACACACCCTTTTGTTTTAAATTTTTTTCTCCATCGATGAATATTATCAAAGATTTTGGCAAAGAAACAAGACAAAGAAACCATAGAATATTATAGTGGATGAGGCGACTAGGGCAGACGCAACATTGGCATTGAGGAGGAACAACCATTGTGTCAGACACAAGACCAATGTTTTAAAAGTTGGACCGGATGTTGAGCCGGAGAGATCAGCGGGTCACGGTTCATCCTGTCGGATCAGTCAAACCGGTGGTCGAACTGGTAATATAATAGATAAAAAAATTATATACATATATAATAATACAAATATAAGAAATAAATATTTAATGTTTACATAATATTAAAAATAAATATAAATAAACTCACATGTAATAAGTAATAACAGCTGTCTCAAATACCAAGTCTTAGCACAATAAAATCATTCAAAATAACCAAATAAAAAAAATTAAGATTCCAAGAATATTTTTTAAACTAGTTTACAGTAATAAATTTAAATAAAATTAAAATGGGTAAAAAGTTGTAATCATAGCATAATATATGTAAAATAAGTAAGAGAGAGAGAGAGAGAGATGGTGTGAACACAATTGAGCATTTATTGTTCAAAAAAAAAAACAATTGAGCATTTCATGATATATTTAAAAATATAAATTATATACTAATAAATTATAAAAGAAATAGGTAATAGTTTAAAACATTGCATAATGCTAATAGACTCGTATGATTTTCAATAAATTTTATATATTATATATACATATATATATAGACACACCTATTTTATTATGAATTTGTCTAAATTTGATAATACCATTATATCGCCCAAAATATTAATTGAGAATATATTTGAAGCACAAAATTTTCAAGATTAAAAAAGAAATATGGAATAAGAATGTATGTATAATTAATGTCATAACGTGGAATACAGCTAGCTATACTTTAAAAAAATAATTAAAAAACTAATGAAAAAATATATACTACATATAGTGTCCCCGTCACATTTTCCCAGACCTACAAAAATATATAATAAATGTAAAAAAGCGCTGTTAAAAATTTCTGGCTGATAAGACTCTGTTACAAATCACATCAGACGTGTTTTTCGATGTCTGAAAAGGTTGATGATTTTCAGTTCATTTTGCTTTCTTCACATCAGTAATACCGAATAAAATATTATTTCTCTTTCTTCACTAGAAAGATTTCTTTTCTTCCCTCGTCACCTTCTTCTTCGACTCCGGCGAGCACTGTTTATTTTTCTTTTATTTCTATATGAGCCTTAGGCCAGATGGTTACTTAAAGATCGTTCCGGCTCCCAGATTGACCACGTTTTTTGGTCCAACGACGGATTTATACCGGTCTAAAACGGATAAACATTGAAGACGATTTTTATGCCTGACTCAGACTGCCTTCTTCTTCGGGCGACGGCCAGATTTGTCAAACCGTCCGGTCTGGTCCGGTTTAAAAAACACTGCACCCTGTTGTGGTAAACATGGCCATTGGGAGTAAAAATGTGCAACACATGTGGGGATTATTTGTTTAATGGTTAACATTGGTTAACTTAATGCCTGTGCTATTTTTGCACAATTTAAAAAACTTTAAAGGTATTTCTGTATCATTTTTTTTTGTCTAACATGTTTGATAAACAGTAAGCACTAGTTGACTTAACAATCATGACACTTTTACACCACTTTAAAATTTTGATGTATATTTTAATACCATGGTGAAGATTACGGTGCCATGTTTGGCAGCTAACGAATTTTAAAAAATATCAGAAAATTGTAATATTTGATTGTCATTTTGAAACCCGTATCACTAAAGCCTTGTTGGTAGCATCATAGTAACTGACCACTTATTTCGAGTTGATCCCAAAACCTAATCTCGAAAAAGGTAAAAACAAATACTAAAAATAAAAAGTGAAAAGTATCCTATTGAAAAGTTATATCGTGGTAACTGACCCTTTTTGTTTTTGAGTTAAAAACTTTCACTTTGTCCTTAAGTTTTTCAAAGTTGCATCCACTCTTTACAAGAGTTCACTCCTAAATTCTAGGGAGTGCCTAAGTTGTAGTGTCTTTAGAAGAGACTGCAAGTTTGGTGATATGAAAATGCAAGTTACAAGACTTAAGACTAAGTCTTAGAGTTGTCGTGAGTACTCTATTGTGAAACTTGCAAGATGATGAAACATTATATTATGTTTTTTAATTTGTACATGAGCTATTTATTTGATCCCTTACAATTTTTAGAACACATTTTATAAAAACAAATAGTCAATTTTGAAATAACTTGTGCAGCAGGAAATGGGCAAAATTGTTAAGTGTGACACTAGTGGAAAAATCAGTTTTAAGATCGGTTAAAAACGAAATTTTAGATAGGTTCCAGATCCGGTCTTAATACAGCCGGTCTTAAAAGTCTGCTACTCTTAAGACTGGTTATAGAACTGGTCTTAAAAAAATTTTAAGACCAGTTATTTACGAAACCGGTTTTAAAATAATCATTTTTAGACTGATTATCGAAGAAACCAGTCTAAAAAGTTTAATTTTTTAGACAACTTTTTAGACCGGTTTTAAAGATAACCAGTCTTAAAAGTTATAATTTTAAGACTGGTTCTATTCAAAACTAGTCTTAAATTTGTTTTAAAAAAAATTGTTCCATTTAAAAGATTTACCCACCAAGCCATTTACCATGTTTTACATTTCACTGAGCAAGCAGTCATTTCAACGACATCCAAATAAATTCTTCTTTTACACATTTTAACAAACACCTTATACAAATCACATACATGACAATCCAAAATGCAAGTTGACATAGATTCACCCATATCTGTTGATATATATGTAGTAGCATAGATGGAAATTAAAAATTAGAACCACCTGAATTAAATGAATTAGCATCAACAATAGGCCTTGGAAAAAAAGCATCAACAATAGGCAAGAGACCCTTGACTCAGACTCAGACTCAGACAAATTAAGCTCACTCTTTGCGTTTGAGTAAGCCCTCACGTGCCTTCAAACAATAGTTATTCTTCTAGTTTCTAAATAATCAAACAGTACAAGTTTGTAACAACATTGATTCACAGCATACCAGTTCACGTTGCCTCTAAGAGCATACAAGTTCACGTTGCCTCAGCCCCAGCTAAGACACCTCATTTGATTCATTTTCTTGTGATGACAACAAAAAAATTAGTTTGCAACAACAATGTACATAATGATAATTATTTTAGCTAACTAACCTTCAAAGTAGTTTTATAAAGGGATATCCTCCCATATCCCTTCATGATGATCGTTTCTTGTGCTATGTTCATTGTCTACTTCATCTTCTTCGTTCAATTCTGGTAGACCCCTAGAAAAAAAAGGAATTTCAAGAAGATCATTCATTGAACGACTTTCCTGATTAATGTCAACGACCTTTTTTCCTTAGAGAGCTACATACCACATTTTATTTGCTTGATCGATAATATAGAACACTTGTTTCGCTTGATATGCCATAATAAAAGGTTCATCTTCAAAACTTCTACTAATAAGATCAACCAATGTAAATCCTAACGTATCAATCATCATACCATTGTTGACATCAACCCACTTGCATTTGAAAATGGAAAATTTAATTTTAACATAATCAACCACCCAAATCTCTTCAATAACCCTATAATAAGGTATTGCTGCCAATCTAGGGTTCTTATCTTTCAAACTAGAGAAGTACATAGATTCAGCCACTAACATAACCCTATTGATCTGAACGGTGCTTCTATCATCAAGGGACTTCATGTAAAATGTATAACCATTGGTCACAAATGAAGTCTAAGTGATGTCATCAACCTTAGGACCATATACTAACAATTTAATTGTATCAGAAACACATTCTTCTCCATTAACCTTTTGTTTGAACCAATGTGCAAAAGTTTTGTTATACTCCTTAATTAACCTTTGTTCGGTCATTCGACTATTTTCTTTCTGGATAATTTCTTTATTAGCATTAATGTAATCTTGAACTTCATCAACATTATTCAAGATGTACAAGTGAACTTGTTGCAATTCATCAGAATCAACACCTTCTACTGTTGCCCCGCGTCTACCCCCTTCTTCATCATGACGTTTAGGAAGCCCAATATGTCTTACATTTGACAGGTAATCTTGACAAAACTCCATGGCTTCTTCAGAAACATATTTTTGAACAATAGATGCTTCAGGTCAATTTGCATTCTTCACATATCCTTTTAGGATTTTCATAGTTCTTTCAATTAGGTACATCCATCGTAAATAGATAGGGCCACACAACTTTATCTCCCTAAATAGATGAATAATTAGATGTACCATGATGTCAAAAAAAGAAGGAGGAAAAAGCTTCTCAAGATGGCACAAGATCAGATATCCTTCATTTTCTATTTCATCCAATCTTTCTGTCTTAATGAATTTACTACAAATATCATTGAAGAAGAAACAAAGTCTAGTCAAAATATGTTGAAGATCATATTCAGCAATGCCACGAATAGCTACTGGGAGTAGTTGTTGCATTAAGACATGACAATCATGAGACTTTAGCCCTACTAACTTCAAATCTTTCATTAACACAAGCTTCCTTAAATTTGAAGAATACCCTGAAGGAACTTTCATACCATGTAAGCACTCACAAAAGCTTCTTTTCTCATCCTTAGACAAAGTATGAGCAGATAGAGGACACAAAGTTCTCTTACCATATGATTTTGGATGCAAGGCTTCTCGTATCCCCATTTCTTGCAAATCTAATCTTGCCTTCACGCCATCCTTATAACTACCTTGTATGTTAAGCAGTGTCCCAACAATACTATCACATACATTTTTCTCCACATGCATGAAATTAATACAGTGTCTAACGTCAAGATTGGGCCAATATGGAAAGTTGAAGAAGACAAACCTCTTTTTCCATTTATTTTTTTCATTACTATTCTTTGTAGTTTTTCCAAAGAAAACATTGATATTTTTCACCTTTTCATAAACTTGCTCCCCAGTCAATGCCTTCGGAGCATCTTCAAACTCTTGTCCACTAAAAAAATGTTCTTTAATCTATGATATGAGAGGCCTCGTTTAAGAAATCTCATATAGCCAAGATAAACTGTCTTTCTGCCATATTGAAGTTGATGGTAGCATGTTCCTTCTTCAAAATTCGGACATGCTTTATGGCCTTTAACACTATATCCTGACAATTTTCCATATGCAGGGAAGTCATTTATAGCACAAAAGATCATGGCTCACATTTTAAAAACCTCCTTCTTGTTCGCGTCAAAAACATCAACACCTTCATCCTATAACTCAAGTCTTCGATCAAGGGTTCTAGGTAAACATCTATGTCATTTTCGGGTTGTTTTGTTCCCGAAATCAACATAGACAACATGATGTACTTTCGTTTCATGCATAATAGAGGAGATAAGTTGTAAATTACCAATAAAACAGGCCATAAACTATGTATACTGCTCAGGCTACCAAAAGGATTCATGCCATCCATGCTAAGCCCAAGCTTAAGGTTCCTAGGTTCTTCACCGAAGGTAGGAAATAATTGATCGATTTTCTTCCATTGAGAAGAATCAACCGGATGTTGAAGCTTTCTATCGGATATCCTCTTATCCACATGCCATCTTAAATTCCTTGTATCGTTTTCATTAGCAAACAAGTGATTGAACCTTGGTATGACTGTAAGATACCACAACACTTTAGCAGGGGCGTTATTGATTTGTACCTTAAGGTTTCACATATCAGATATTGTTGTTCCTCTTCATACTTTTTTCTCTACAATATACAATCATTAGGGCATATATGGATCTTTTTATACTTCATCCCTAGTGGACACAATATTTTCTTAGCATTATAGTATCGAGAAGGCAACACATTATCATCTGGAAGCATGTCCTTAAAAGCCTCAAGCATTTCTGAAAAACTCTTGTCACTCTATCCATGCTGTGCTTTCATGCTTACCAATTTCAATACTGCTTTCAACAATTGATATTTTTGACACCCCAGGTACAGCAATGTCTCAGCATCACTGCACATATTACCATATGCATGTGATTGCTCAAAAGCCTCTTCTCCTATATCTTGAATAATATCCTCTATCCGATCATCCGTATCCGTGTCATTATCATCAAAGTCCACTCCCCCTATTCAGATGAACTTGGCAGTTCTAATTCTTCACCATGTTATACCCATACTGTATAACTCTTACAAAATCCTTCATAAATTAAATGTGTATATATATCTGCAGCACTTAGTCGCTTCTCATTCTAACATACTACACAAGGGCAATAAAACTTCCCACTGCCATCATCAACAATTCTTCTAGCGAAGTCTAAAAAACCCCTTACCCCTTTATCATATTTAACACTCATTCGTTTAGCTTTTATCCAACTATGATCCATATATATCTCAACACTTGTAGCACCCTATATCCAACAGCAAAAGGATAGACAAAAACACAACCACCATAGAGGTTTAGAGATTTCAACGAATTTTAAAATGCACCATTTGAAAGTAGTAAAAAAACAGAACTTAGAATCAAACAATCACACTAAATTAAAACAAAATTAAACTTAGAATGGTATTACTCCAAGCCAATTATCACAAGTCAAAGAGCACCTTATTTACTTTTGGTCCAAAACAAGAAAAACGTATATAGTAATAAAGTCATCGATCACACAGTTTTCCCTTTAACCTTAATTACATCTTTTTTGCAATTATTTCGTGTCTAACCACTATATGATGTCAGAGTTAACATTGTTGAGAATAGCAAATACAAGCTGAAAGTTGAGGGCTTTAATTAACAAAACACTAACCTGATTGAAGACCAAGAAGTGAGCTTCTACCCAAAGTTATGGTGGCAAAGGGAAATCACGATAGAGGAGAATGGTCACTGCGGAGAATAGAGGTAGCAGCGGAAGAGAGTGACGATGATCAAAGAACAATGATGAGGAACATAGCAACGACAACTGTAATGACGAAGGAGAATGGAGCAAAAGAGGAATGGGGAGCGATGGAGAAGTTTATAACAAGCAGTGACAGAGCTTATAGAGAAATGACGATAAGAGAAGAAAGGGTTCAGAGCACGAGATCTGGGCGCGTGAGTGTGAAAATATTCTGAAATATCTAACCTTTTAGATCGGGTTTCCATTAAAACCGGTCTTAAAGTGGTGGGAAAAAACATAATTTTAAAATATTTCATCTAAAAACTGTTCTTACATATTTTATATTTAAGAAATATTTAAGATCGGTTTAAAATATTTAAGATCGATTTTCATGAAAACCAGTCTTAAAAGTTAAAAATTTTTAAATTTTACAATATTTTCACATTTTAAGACCGGTTTATTAAATTTTTATTTAAGACCAATTTTCTTTATAACCGGTCTTAAAAGACCAAAATTTTTTACATTTTAAAATATTTTGATATTTTAAGACCTGTTTTGTTTAGAACCGGTCTAGATAAATTTTTTAGGACCGGTTATTTGTAGAACCGGTCTTAGAAGCTCTATATATTTAAAAAACTACCACCGATCAAATTTTTAAGACCTTATCCGCTAGAATTGGTCTAAATGTGGCAATCTAAAAAGAGAATTTTGTACTAGTGTGAACTAGTATAAACTCGTTATGCATTATTCTCTTCTCCCATCTCTTTTTAGCTTCCAATATTGTCTTCCTTTGCTCTGTGTCTAACAGAGTGTGCAGCAAATGTAAGACTAACACAAGGATGAGGGGACAATGGCAAGCGAGAAAGAAGACTTGGGCTATGTTTGGATTCAACAAAAAGTAAGGGTGAAATAGGGGAATTGAATACAAGGAAGGAAAACTTTCCAAAATAGTAAAATCATTACCATTTTTTAGAGTTTTCCCTCCTAGTATCCCTTGGTGATTTTCTCTCCATTCAAATATAAAGTTAGCAGTTGAAGGGTGTAAAAAGAGAATGTGTGTATTTCGTGTTCAAGAAGAAATATAAAAAATAAATAAATAAAACAATCTTATGGGCTAAACTCAAGCTGGAGTTTGAACTATTTTTCGAGTTTATTAGGAACAAGCCGGAAAGACCTTTTATGTTAAAAACTCCCAATTTCCAAGGTTCAACCCTAAAAAAGGGTTTCAACAAATAGCCTAATGAATTTGACATGTATTATCGATTTTACAAGATCCAACTATTGATGATCCTCATTCATCTTGTAGTAATTGCCCAACTATGTGAAATAATGACAGATAAAGACACCATATGAACACCACTATTATAGAGAAGGGAAATCACCGAACACAAAAAGCTAAGGGCCAAGAATTGTTCTATGGACATATTAAAAGGGCCATACAGAATATCTCATTTACAAATTGAGCACACTGCAAGTTAACTGGAAACCTAAAAAGATTGTCCTAGTTGTAACTACTCATTGAGCCACCTCCTGCTGAGTTATAGTGCGAATTTGCATTGTGAGGATGAATAAAACCCATCGAAGAACCTCCATATCCAGGTTGCAGCGGTGGGTCCCTATAGTCTATATCCTAGTTGTCGAAGCACACGAAGATCTAAGTTTCTACCAATTATTGATGGTTCTGACCCTGAAGTCCTGGTCCTGACATGGTTTGATTCATCCAGGCGAGGTGCATATCGTTGCATAGTAGATGCATTTAGGTAAGATGACCTAGGGTCTGAACCAAGTTGACCATAGTTAGTTCCTATAGGGCCAAAAGAAGAATCATCACCAGATTGAAGCCTACGTCTAATATAATCTTGATCCTGAATCCCGTACACACGAACTTGTTGCCTAATATCAGTTTCCCTAGAATGCTGTTCATCCTTAAAATGAGATCTATACTCGAAGTTCCTGGGGCTGCCTGCCAAAGGGCTATTATGATGTTCCTCAAAATTCCTTGCTCTGTAATCAAAACGGGAACTGTCGGCCCATACACCCTTAAACAAAAAATTTTTTTTTTTTTTTTTTTGGGTTCGGCCCTCAGACTTGGGCCTAAAGGTTTGGGCCTGGACAGTTTTTTTTTTTTAAAACTCCCTTGCCCAGACGCCTTTTAAAAATTTTTTTTTTAAACGCCGAAACGACGTCATTTTTGGAGGCCGGAGGTTGTCTTCAACCTCCCGCGGGGTCGACCCGGACCCGGTTTCAGGCGTGGGTCGGGTCCGTCGACCCGGTAACTTCTCTCCTCCGTATCTCCTTCGTCCGACGTCCGTTTTGGGTGTTCTTGGGGTCGTTTTCGATCATTTTTTCGAGCTCTACGCAATGGGACTAATTTCATAACCTAATTCTCTGATTTTAAAATGACCCAATACCAAAAACAATTTCGTTTTTCATGGTTTCTCTCTCTAAGTTCTTTTGTTTTATGATTCTAAATTTACATATGCTATATCTTTATGCCTATTCGAAGAGCATACTATCAAACTTAGAAACACAGTAGAAGCATTATACATATATTATCATGTGAATCTCAAGAACAAATATCAATAAGTTCCCTCAACGCATATATATATGAGACTATAGAAAAATATCATATAGATATTTGAAAATAATAACATACACATCATATTATCATAATATGAGGATTATAATCTCATACAGGCTAAACCTGGCTCTGATACCATGTAAGAATAATTGGGCGTACCTGGAGTGCGACCGTTTCTCTCTTATACCCACGCTAATCGTATCACAGTAGCGGAAGCGATTATGACGCACAGCAAATACACCACGAACGGAAGAAGAAAAGAGAAATATAGTAGAGGGAATAGGAATTCACAGTGACAGAGTTTCTGTATGTTAATTCAAGTATCGCAACTGAATCCCTTTACGCCTATTTATAGGGTTCTATGCACCCCTTCCTCTTCTACTAACATGTCCTTCCATCAGAGAGACAAGATATCCTTTCGATTGAGAGATATATTGTTTCAGTGAAACAATGCCACTTGAAGAGTCATATTACATCGGACAAAAAACATGACTCATAACATTTTGGATAATATTACATATATCAACCCAAGCATTTATGTTATTTATACTTTGACCCCAATCTTATTGGGCTTGGGCCCAATCCACCAAGGGTGGAGTAGGCTATTTTCCAACAGGAACGAGCATAGCTTGACCGTTTTTTATTTCTGGCCCCGCGACTGGCTCTTTCAAGCTCCATGTGTGAGCGAGTGGTGGATGCATAATTCTGATTAGCATGATCATTGACCTAATGTAGAGATACCAGTGTAGACAGATTATTAAGTGCCTCTGCCAGTCTGTCATTACACACTCTCTGTTGATCTGTTGCATCACTTCGTCATAAGTATCATTTACTGCCTGTTTGTTGGTTGGTGAAACCACATCACATCCTCTACTGGCATTCCCTTCAGTTCGCTTCTTCCATGAAGTCTTGTCTGAATTGGTTATGCTCTTGTTGGACTTGCTTATTGTATGCTCTTGTACCACATGATTCCCATAGGCAAGATTACGACAAGACAAGTATTCTTTTCAACCTTCGTTCCTTGAAGCTCGACCACCTTCAAGATCATTGTCTACCTTTGGAAGGTCATGACCCAGCATGAAATTGTCGCCATGATCAACATCCATAATATTATCAGCAGGTGAAATTTCATCAAACCTCTTTAATTACTATCACTGGATCATCATGTTGGCTAGGAACATGACGATGCTCCTGGGCTATAGCCTTGTGTGTATCAGTCCAATGCTCCTGGGCTATAACCTTGTATGTATTAGTCCAATCTTGACGGTTCCAAAGATACAGTACAAGTGGCCTCACGTTCCATTGATCCATTGTTCTGTCATTAATATCAAGTGATCCAGGCAGATAAAATGACTGGAGGGAAAGTACAGAAAAGGGAATCAGACTGCTGTCAGGCCATGAAAGAACATTTATTCATGAAAAATTAACAAAAAATCACCACAGGAATTACTAAAAGAAATTGTTAATTTACCTTGCCTGATAGAAAGTTCTCATCCTCCCAAACAAGATCATAAGGAGTTCGTTTAATATCTAGCCTGCAAAAAAGCTTAAGAATGTGTGACAAACAGAACAAAGGGCTTGTTTCGTTCAGCATGGCAGCAAACCTTATTTGTCTTCGCATGTTTATCGAGAAAGGGGGGTGGACATTTTTTTGGGGGAACGGGTGGTTGGAAGACAAATACCTTTTTGTTTCTCGCGGAACAGTTAGAATGAGGTGGAGTTTTGGTTGAAACTGAAGAGCCTTATTTATAAACATGTTAGCATCTTTTCCATTAACACCAAACGGAGGATTCAGGCCCCTAATCTGTTCAATCATGAATGGAAAATATAAAAAAATAAATAACTAAATAAATAAAAGTAAATAACCCTTGTGAATTTACACACACAACCATGTGATGCAAGAACGCTCACCAATTTTGAACCCTTAGGCAGCTCCTTTCGTTTGACATTCATCTAATCCCTCATTTCAAAATGAAAATCATTCTGTTAAAACAAACACACAAAAAATAGTGATCAAGAATCATATGAAAAACCCCAAGACAGATCCTAGATTACGTCAGCATTCACGACAAACAAGGTATTATAGCTTTCAAACTTCAAATCATCAGCCCCACAAACTATCTTAACAACTTTCACATTTGCTCACCAAATGATAAAAGGATTTCACTTTGAGATATCAACATTCTTTTGGTATTCAAAAATGGCAATGTAGATCAAAAGAGATGCGATCACTTTTTTATGAGACAGTGCTCATACTACACACGTACAAATGAAGTTGAGCTACTATATCTAACTCATGCATCCACCTGATTAAATACTGAAGGTTCATGTTGGAAGTAGGACTGAGAGGCTAAATAATTTTAGCATAATTAATTTATGGCTAAAATCTACAAAACAACGACCCCCCGCCCCCCCCAAAAAAACTTCAGATATGTTGCATATAATTGCCTGACGTTTAAAGTTTAAATTTAACCTTCTTAATATTTCAATTTTTAACATGACACCCCTACCATTAAGTTAATGACGAAAACTACCACGTCAGACGTCAGATTAATGATATATATCTTACATAAAGATTAAAATGTCAAGGGGTTATATGCACCTATCCCAATAGAGGTTTTACATATTATAGACTAAATTTTTTATATTTTAATCATATTAGTCGATTTGTCATCCTTATTAATCTAATGTGATAATACTCATTAGTAACTTAACAACAAGGGGTTTATTATCAAACATTAAAACATGAAGGAAGTTAATTTTAACTTTAAAATATCATGGGGTTATATGCAACTAACATAAAGTTCAAAGAAGTTTTGTAGATTTTTGCCTTAATTTATCATTTAATTGTACTTTATTTTTCCCATATGTTTAATTAAGATTAAGAAGTCAAAGACCTATATAATTATCTTTTTGTTAATCAAATAAAGAGAGCAAGCTGAGATATCAAGAACTCAGCCTTTCTTCAGTTCACATTTAACTTGAAATAAAATGTTTCTTCATAATCTATCCCTTGAGTTTGAATAAACCTTCGAGCTACCAATTTGGCCTTGTACTTTTTTATAGGGTTATCAAACTTCTAAAGAAATTGAGCATTCCATATGAAGGCCCATTGCACCTATAGTGTGATAACAAGGCAAGTATTGAGATGACTAAAAATCCAGTCTATTATGATAGAACAAAGTGTGTGGAAATTGACAAACACTTTATCAATGAAAAAGTAGATTTGTCCCACATATAATCAGCATATCAAATTGTAGATTTCAATATCATGACAAAGCCACTAGTCAATATTCAATTTGAAGGAATTTGAAGCCAAGTAGGAGTGTTAGACGTCAACTCTCTAGATTGAGAGGGTGTTAGAAAGCAAAAGCCTAAGCCCAATACTCTCATACTTGACCTAGTTACAAGTGAACTCTATTGCCGTTAAGATGATTAATTTCCTTTCTTATTTACCATTATTGTGCATCTAATTTAGGAGTATATTTTGCAATCACTCTATTTGATTTGATTGCAATTGGATTGCATTTGATTACCTATGGCATCAAAGACTATGTATTTTGTATTCTCTGTAACCCCCTTCCAACCATAAGCCGAGATTAAGTTTATAATCAAGTAATTAAGTGAAATTAGAGACCTTAGATGATTTGAGACTTAAACAAAATCAAACTTCCCAAAATCAGAGTCTATAAAAACTTTTCTAAAACATGTTCATAAAGGTCTCATATTCACATTACCAATACACAATTGGCCTGTCAAGGTTGATTCCATTTACAAATATCAGAGTGCAGCACAAATTCCTGACACACTCGGGTTCCATTAATTGATAAAAGGGTTTACACAAGGTATAAATGCCATAATCTCTCTCTTTTTCTTGGGGATTACAACAACTATACCACAACTATATATACATTCATATCCCAAGAATATATTCAAAAAAATTACAACTATGATAACCAAATATTCCCAAAATGAAACTCCTATCTGGAGCTCTACCCACTCTTCGTCACTCGCTTTCCTTTTGATCCTTCGGCCCTGTCTAAAAGTTGTTTTGGGAGAGTGAGATTCTAAAGAATCCCCGTAGTAACAAATCACTCATAATATGCATAATAATAAGGCATGAAAGCAATAATTACCCATACATATCAACTACAATGGTAGTTACAGTGGCAAAGGCAGGTATGACTCGTGTCACCCTTACGTTTGCTCACACTGAAGTGTTCACGCTGTATTGCACCACAACACAGTTCACAACAATATATTTCACCACATCTGGGATTCATATGAAGCATTTTACAATACACAACCACACTGGTCGGATTCACAAAGCAATTTCTCAAAGATCCATGTCTATTACAATGGTAGTTCAACGGCCAGGGTAGGTGTGATAAACATCAACCCCCACAACAGCTCCCGCTGAAGTGCCCACACTGCAATGGACCATGGCACATTTTCATTCACATTTCACAATCATACAATGATCAATCATACATACCAGACATCATACACAACATTAGAGAAAGTCACTACCTGTTCTTTCCTTCCGTGCACGCTCTGGCACTGGTCCCTCCCAAGTAGGGCAAATGTTGTATCCTATAATTCATAATGAGTGATGAAGTATTATTCTCTATCCAATTCTCAATTACTTCTTAATACTTAATTGGTTATCATTATTGCTCTTTTAGAGTCATTAAATACCCCTAACAAAACTCCTAAAGGGTTGGAAGAACTATCCCAAAGATCCCCTTTTTGGAAGCATAAAAACTAATTTTCACTACTGTACTCTAGTAAAGATGGCCTCACTTGAGTATTGGTACGGACACTCGAGTGAAGAAGGCCTCACTCGAGTGATGGTAAGGTCTGTACTCAAGTGCTGGAAATTGAGGACAGAAAATGTTTGCCTGAGAGCACAAGAAACTTTCAGAGAAAAGAAGCACTCAAGTGGAAACTCCAGCGCTCGAGTGACAGCTTAACACTCACAAGTGTTAAAGCGCATTCTTGAATCTTGGACGCAAATGACAACCCGAGATGAGAGTTCATGGTGTCAAATTCACCTGTACTCGAGTGAGAGGAGGCTCACTTGAGTGAGAACCCATAACACTTGCAAGTGAGGCAACACTCTTGCCTCTACACACGGAAGTGCAACATAGAAACTGAAGCAGAAAAGGAAATTACACTATCGTACTCGAGTGAACTCATCCTTACTCGAGTGGTGTTCATCCCGTACTTGAGTGAGCCCATATCACTCGAGTGAGATGCATCAGAAACCAGAAAATGCAGAAAACTCGATAACACTTTCCAAAAGCTTCCCAAGAGTTTCCAATAGACCCAAAACCTCAACTAAAGCTACTCCCACACAAAAACACCCAAGAAATTCAATGGAATTATCAGAATTACCAAAATCCTACTCCATTATCATGCTTTCATTTTGGGCAACACAAACATCAAAATTTCAAAATCATTCAAACTTCACAATTTAACCACCAATGAATTCTATCTATCCAAAATACCTCTCAAGATACCAATTTCAGGCCAAAAGCATACCAAATACCCAATGACACTCATTTTCAAATTCAAGGCCATAAATACAAAAAATTCCAAACTTCACTAAATGACATGAAAATAGATGGAAAGGCTTGTTTCACTCACCTCTTCAACTTTTCCAAAGACACTTCATGATTCTCCAACTACTAGATTTTTGTAATTCATCAAATCACCACCAATGGAGAAACTACAGCCATCAAATTGAAGCTCTCACTCAAAGGATCAACATTAATAAAGTGAGTTTGACCAATAGAGATCATTTACCTACCAAAATCACAAGCTTTTCTTCTTCCTTCTTTGGTCTCCAATGGCGTAAGAGAGAGAGAGAGAAGGAGAGATGAAAAAATAATGATGATACTACTCCCTCCATGTCCAGCAAAAATGAGGGAAGAGAGGAGAGAGAAATATTAAAATACTCCCCCCATTTGACTTTCTCATCTTTTCTCTCCTCACACACAATCTTGGCACATGTCACCATTTCATTGGTTCACCCAAAATAAGTCACCAATTAGCCATTCTAATCCTTCCTTTAGCCATGTAATCATACTTCTCATTTTCCTCTTAGCTAGTTATTAATTTCTCTATTAATCACTAACTAATTGCCCAACAATTTCCCTCTTTCAGTTTCCATTAATCATGCCATAATAATTAATATTACTGCCAAAACCCATAATTATTCCACCTTAATTCAATAATTATCATTAGTCCTTAATTGAAATTTGGGGCATTACATTCTCCCTATCGAATAATACAATAGAGAAACCTATCACCTCTGTTCATTCAATATACCTATCAACCGATATTTACTTGGCTAGGATTCCTATTATTGTGCATGCATATATCCCCTGATTATGATGAATACCAAAGCATAGAAGAGTTACTTCATCTATCATTGCCTTCTTTATGGTATCAAAGTAAGAGGAAAATCTCTAATTCTTCTAGAATAGAGATGGTGTCAAACCCTCATCCAGAACATAATTCAGCCATGATGTATTTGCCTAGGGCATACTCCATCGTAAACGTGTCCATGTAGCTCATCTCCATTGGGCTTGACAATTCAGCTGTCTTAATCATGCTAGAGAAACTTTTCGGAAAGAACTACTAGGAGTACACACAATTTATGGAGCTTGTGCTGGAAGGTTGAGGCAAACTAGGGTATATTTCTAACAAGTCAACTACACCTCTATTAAACGTCTAGGTGCTAAATGTAGGGAACTTCAAAATTTCTCTGGTCCCTTTGATGTTGGTTAATGCAATGGGACCAGCAATTAAAAAGAGTTTTAGTTTCCTTCTCTACGTGGGAGGCCATATGTGAAGCATATAGTAATGGTGAAAATTATGGCAACTAAAATGGGGCACATGAAGTTTGAATCAGTATTATCTCAAGAAAGCTTCACTCTAGCTGGATTTGGATCTGATCAATATGGAATATTGGCATTGCTCTAAGGATACTGCTTAATACAAGAAAAGGGTGAAGAAAGAGAATTTGTTTGAACTCCTTGCAATCTTAATCCTATATTTGGTAATGCTCGAGCATGAATTTAGAGTCTAGAATCCTTACCTTCTATTGATGAAGCATTTACAATGCGAAGGAGAGAAGACACAAGGTAAAAGGTTATACTGAAAGAACTTGTACCTCATACTAATATTTCTACATCATTTTGCACTAGTTGCATATTCCACCAAACAATGAAATAATATCTAATTGTATTTTATTATTATCAAGCATTTTGCCCTTTATATAATTAGTAAATGAGATAAGACCATTATCTAATATCTATTTAGATATATCTTAGTTTATTTAGGGTTTTCAATGCCTTGTATGTACTTTGTTATTAGTCAAACAAAACAAGCTACAACATCAATCACTAGGCCTTTCATGAAATAGAAATATGGATGCATATACACAATAATTATAGGCAAATATTTAAAGTACATAAAATTGTTAAGTTGCAAAATTGATGAGATTAAGTGTGCGTTTGGGATAGTAGTAGAAAAAATGACTTATTATGATTTTGACTTATTAAAAATTAATTAATAGAAAAGTTAGTTTTTGTAATGTGATTTATGTTTGGATGAGCGATTTATTTCTGAAAAATAAGTGCTTATAAATTGTGATTTACGATAGATAAGGTAAGTATGTGAGAGGAGTTTTATGTCGACTTACGTAATAAGTGACTTAATAGAAAAGCTACAATAAGGAGCTTATTTAATAAGTAGCTTATTCTACCTGTGATGGAAATTGAAAATGTTGAACCAAACATAAAAAAAACCCAACTCATTTGGGTTTTTTTGGGTTTTTTTTCTTTAAAAAAACAGGCTTATTGCCCCTGAAACGTGGTACCAAACACTCTTTAAGTTGAGTAGAAGCATAAGTACATACCACTTCAAGTTTTTCCACTTGTATAAAATGGTAGCCATAAGATGTGTATTGATTACCATTCAAAACAGGTGCAAGATACACTCTCAATTTATCCTACAAAAGGTCTTGAAAAAGTTATGACAAATTATTAGAGCTAATGCCAATAAGCATCTTGTCTAGCATGTGTGGGCAAACGAGGGAGAAAAATAGCTATTGCAATTATTATTGACCACTTAAACAAGCATATGCAATAAGAACAAAATATACATATATATAACACTTCCTTAGTAAAATAATAACAACACATATACAATGGACTCAAAGAATAAATGGGCTTTTTTATCAAATCAGAGAGAGAGAGAGAGATAATGAGCAAGCAACAGACCTTGTCACCAAGCCACAGGACAAGAAACAATTTGATGAGTAAGTAAGCAAGCTGGGAATGCCTGACATTCATTCGCCAACTTGAGGGTTAGTGGTAGTTAGCATATTGGCCTAACCATAAGCCCATCAGTTTATTATTTGCACTGAATTCTAGGTTAAATCCCAGATTCTATAGGACTAGCATTTTCTTTTTTAATGTATTTATTTTCAGTTGATTGTACTAGATTCCCACATCCCTATCTATTTCCCAATACACAATACTTAATAATTAATAAAATAATGAGATTCTGAGTTCTCACATAGACAATGAGGAGCAAGTAAGGATTTGGCTAGTGTGAGGAGAGATTCCAAGCCTCTCAAAAGCTTGGGGTGTGTTTTTTGTCCCTTTTTGTGTGGTTTACTATTTTTATTTTTCTAGTGTGGCTATATATGTATGAGTTGTTGTTAATACTAATCTATTAATTTTATTAAGCTAAATCTGTAGTAGGATAATTTTAGTTCCATTTTGTATTAGGTTCCATTAGAAAATAAAAATAAAAGTACAAACTATCTTGCCATAAAAATTATAAAAGACCAATCATAAATAGCTTCAAAATAAAAAAAAAATCAAGGCAAATTATCTGAAAATATATTTGTACCCTCTATTTAAATATTTGGTTCAATATATCAAGATCACAAACAGAAGTTGCATCTTCAATACTTTTCCCTTCATATAGCCTCCTTGCAGCTGTTCGGACAGCCTGCATATGCAAGAGATACAAGCTAAATAAGAATTTTTTTAAGAAAAATGCCTCCATATTATAAGTATATAAATAGTTAAGTACATCAACTGAGCCCTCCAACTCCCCGGCATTAATGGTCTTCTCCACATAAGTTCGTAAGAAGGAAGGTTGAGCATATGCAAATTTGAGCTTTTCTGATACAACATCTAAAGATATTGACAATGTAGCTTCTTCAAACAATTCCAATAATCTACACAAAGTGGAAAACACATATCACTCAAGAAAAAAACAAAACAAGAGGAAAATGTAGAAGTATCTTGATCATAAATACTACAGTGTGGTACCTTATGTTTCTAGCAAAGATCCAAGAGAATTCCACCATAATGTGGAAACTTCAAATTTTTAAAATAAATTAAAGGGTTAATGCAAAAATTTGCCCCATAAGTTTTTCACTCAGGAGTAATGTAGCTCGGAAGTTCTTTTGGGCTCAGGTTGACTTGGAAGTGTTAAAATGGAGCAATATTTCCCCCTACCAATGAAAAATGTCAATGGCCAATCTCAATTTTTAACGGTCAAAGATAGTATTTTAATAGGCGGGGCCACATTACTACATTTCAAAACTTTTGTGGTAACATTGAACGGAAAAAAAACCTTCTAAGGCAACATTGCTCTAAAGCGAAAAATTCTAAGGCAAATTTACACCTCAACCCTAAATTTAAAAAGCAGAAGCCAGCAATAGGAGTAGTGTCAAGAAGGTCAGCCAATTCATAAGTGAACAAAATAATCACCTCCTTTCTGTATCAAAGTCTAGTTAAGACAATGTACTATTCATCTCTTTGTTGGTATGCTTTAAAGCCAGAGGCTCATTAGGTCCATTAGCCTCATGTACCCTAAACTCAATTTTCTTAGAACTCTTAGTCATGGATGCATTAACTTGACTCTCCTTGCCATTGAGGATTTTCCTTTTCTCAAGGATTGACTTCTTTTTCTCATTCAAGTTCCTTCCTATTGCATTATTTGATTTTCTTTTCCTTGAGACATTTCGTCCAAAAATGGTATGTTCAAACTCTTTCTTTGAACTACCTTTCTTAAAAGGGGATTTCTCAGTCATCTTAGGGACTTCAATTTTAGTTTGTTTGTAAGTAGAATCATCCTAGTCAACATTATTCCTATTTAACAAAACTCTATCTTGTGTTGAAGCCTTTGCCTCTTCCTTAAAGGGAGAACCAGTTTCCTGAATAGTACATTTAATCTTGGGAAATTGAACATGATCTCTTATTGGAGTTCTAAGTTCCTTATCAAGCTCATGTTTTCTGGTCCAAATAATGAAAAAGATAAATATAATTAAGAAGGACCTCAACATAGTTAAATAACAATAAGAACTACTATTTTTTATGCTTACAATCAATATATAAGTATGTGCTTATTTGGTAATTGATCTATCTAGGCCCTTTGTGGAAAACCCTCTTCATCGTATTCAAAAGACATCTCCCTGATAAAGGCAACTTTCCACAATAAACTAGATGCTTAATTATCAAAACCACAAAAACCAAATTAAAACCATATGCAAAAGTGAAAAGGAAAAATAACCTTGGCAAACATTTGCGATGATATGCTGTAGGACAATGCCTACAAACTGCAAATTACAATTCATGTTTCTCCTTATTTTCTCTTTCCTTACAGATGTAACATATATGAATAGGACAAATAAAACTTTCTCTATCAGCAATATTTTTCCCAAGTTCTTTTGCAACACAGCGTAGATGGTAAAAGTGGCCACAAGTTGCAACATCACATTTAAAAACCTAACACACAAATTCCAAGAAAACATTTAGCTCCATATAACGCATAGGGCACCCATGAAACCTTCAATTTTTAACAAATTAAAGCAAAAACATAGAAACAATTATGTAGAATTCCACCTTAAGGAATATGCCAACTTAATAGGAAAATAATGAAGCTAGTATAATGTCTTTCTAAACAAGGCATCAATAACATGGGAAGGGAGAAAAAAAGCAATATTTACATAGTAATGCAGTACAAAGACAAGATGGTGCAATCAATGGTGATGTTAACCATAGAATTCAAGCTAAGTGGTATAAATTGAGAAAAGCTATTAGAGTTATTTGTGATCATAAAGTACCTAATAAGGAACAAGGGAAGTTCTATCACATTGCCATTAGACCAGCAATATTTATGGTAGTAAATGCTAGGCTTTAAAGCAACAACATGATTATAAAGTAGGGCTAGTTAAGATAAAGATGCTAAGATGAATGTGTGGTCATATAAGAAAAGAGAGGATTCATAATGATCATATAAACAAACAAGTTAGACTGGTATATGTAGAGGAAAAACTGGTGAAAAATCATCTGAGATGGTTTGGACACATTTAAACAAGGCTATTGGATACCCCTATGAGGAGGGTTGATCAAGGGTGTGGAGTCTACTAAAGAGGTAGAGGAAGACCAAAGCGAATGCAATAAGGTTATAGAGTGAGATCTTTTAGTTAATAATTTATCTAAAGATTTGGTTTTTGATAGAGTACAGTGTTGTCGTGCAATCCTTGCAGCCGACCCATCTAGCAGGATAAGGTTTTGTTGTTAGTATTATTGTAATATTGTACAAAGTCCAATAAAATTTATAGGGAGCAAGTCTAATCAAAATGAGAGAGCAAGAGAGAGTGAGAGAGACAACATTCTTTCTAAAACTCCCTTCAAGTTGGAGACTAGATATGTATCATATTCATTACTAGCTTGATGCATAATTCCTTAAAGAACCTTGATAAACAAATTTGCAATTTGACTACATGCATGTACATGTACCAAATCAGAATCTACTTTTTCCTTTATAACACTCCACCTAGTAGGATAAGGCTTTATTGTTATTAAAAGTAATGATCTAATTCCACTTTTAGTTTTGTTCAGTCACAATGTATGTAATTCTTTACAATCCTAATGGTGTCCATGTTATCACATCATTTTGATGGATCTTGAATAATGTGTCAAGCTATAACTAACTTTTAGGCTTTATAGGATACTCGAGAAGAGGAGAGGAGGTAAGGTTAGTGAGAGGAAGCATTTAGTCTAGTGAGTGTGTAATATTGGAGAGAATGTTGTGTGTATTCTTGTATCTTTTGGTCATTTCTAGTATTTTTCATGTTAATTTGAGTACCATTTAGAGATCCATCATTTGGTATCAAAGCATCACAATCCAATAGCAAAGAGTGTTCTAAAGGTAGTTTTAAGTATATCTTCAAGCTTCACTCTAATCAAGTGTTAATTAGAGGATTGGTCAATTTTGGTGAAAGTTTTGGTCGAACTATTTTAAATCAATGTCGATAGTTTGCCTAGTTCTAAACCAAAATTATCTCCTTCTTGCACATTACAATGGAGACCAGGCATTTTCATCACTTTAAAGCTGAATTTTCTATGTATTTGCATCAATAGCATGCTAATGGACATTATGTTAGAAGCTAACCTAGAAAAATGACATAGCAAAGCAGAAAGGGAATATTCTATCAGAAAACTCAAGCAAGTATCTCACCCTTATTTTCTAATAACATGGAGAATCTCCTCACATAAGTGTTTTACTATACAAATTCCATATTTTATTTTATAAGGCTAGAGGCCTATTTATATGAAAATTATAGAGCTATATTTTTTGGTTTTTCTTCAATAAAATAAAGACTGCATTTAAAAGATTGTAACCTAGTAGACATACGTGGGGATAGTAGTACTCCCACTTATTTAGGATCCAACAGACTCCTTCGGAATAAAAATAAAATACATTAATTTAATAACATTATGCTTCTCTTCCCACTTATGCACATTTCTTCCTCCTTGAACAAGTCAACCATGGCTTCAAGCCTCTTTCATTACTCCCTCCTTGAAAAGTCACCTTGTTCTCAAGATGAAATTAAGGGAATTTGGCTTCTAGTAATTTGTAGTCCACCCGCGTTGAATCCTCAATAAAATGATGTTCCTGAAAAAGGCAAGCTTCACCCAAGAGGGGGTGAATTGGGTGATGTTATAAATTTTTCGCGGAGATATGAAAACTAGAGTAGATAGAGTAGAGTTGAGAAGATTAGAACACAGAGAGTTATATTGGTTCGGCCTAACAACTATGCCTACGTCCAGTCCTCAGAGATCAAGATCTACTGAGAATTTCACTATACCTCCAAGATTCAATGGGCTCTCAGAACGCCACAAACAACAATTGTCCTTGAAAGGACTACGGGCAGAAATATTCTCTCACTAAGAAATTTCTCTCCCCCTTACGACAAGTCTTACGTGCAGAAAAACAACCTATGACCTTTCCCACTTGTTTATGTATACAAGACTTATGAGCAGCAACGTTCTCTCCTGCTTACACCACTGTAAGTCTTACGAGCAGCAACGTTCTCTTCTGCTTGTATCTTATAAGCCTTATGAGTGGAAGGTTTAACAAGGAATTCTCTCAACTGCTTCTCTCGTAAGGAAATCTACCCTCTCAAGGTCCTAATATCCTGAGATCAAATGAAAATAGAATTTGAATTGTATAAAGACTCTCTTATAGAGCAAATAAATGAACACTGAAGATCAATGTGCATACAGAGAAAATTGTGAATAGTAGAGACTCGTGTATATGCTTGTGAATTCTTGTGCTTCGTTCTACTTGACTAACTCTAAATCTCTGTATTTATAGATGTTCAGTTTTTGCCCATTTTGAGTAATCATCATTGAGGAGCGGGGCTTGCAACTGTGGAATGACACGCGTATGTTTGAATATTCTAAATGCGGTAGGTACGTCCGTGCTTGTAATGATGTTGTCTACCGTTGTTTGACTTTCTTCGTGTCAGTTTATTTCAAACGTTCATCCTCCTGTATCACACTTATAATACATTCAAAATGATGTTAAACAATAATAATATGTAATGATGAGATGAATAAATAACATTAAAACATATTCAGATTGAACGTTGTGAGACTTGGTGTATTTGTTGATCTGGCAGAGCATCACTCGAGCATGGATGGGCTCACTCGAGTGATATCGCAATTTTACTCCTTGATCTTCAGTTTTAAGTCTGTGCTCCCATAGGATTTCAGAGAGACAGAATTCCTACTTGCGAGTGATGTGGGGCCTCACTCGAGCACAACTCCTTCTGCTCGAGTGGCCTTATATTTTACACTGGGAGTTTCTTCTCTGGACAGCACCCGCATATCATTTTAGCAAGAGTGAGATTTTGTACTCGCAAGTGATGTGGTCCCTCACTCGAGCACACATACTCCTGCTCGAGTGAGAAGAATATTCTTAAGTAATATACCCTCAATACCAACACTCACATCAAGATTTGAGAGGGATAGATTTTTCACTCACAGGTGATGTGGGCCCTCACTCGAGCACACATACTCTTGCTAGAGTGAGAAGAATATTCTTAAGTAATATACCCTTAATACCAACACTCGCATCAGGATTTGAGAGGGATAGATTTTTCACTCGCAAGTGCTGATGTGTCACTCGAGCATATGAAGCTATGCTCGAGCATACTTGTGCTTTTATGATCTTCATGACTCTCGGCCAAGCACTCGCATACCTTCACTCGCTAGTGCTCGAGTAAAGGACTCTCATGCTCGAACATTGATTTCTCTGCTCGAGTGCATCAAGGGAGAATAACAAAACTTGCTCTCGACACAGCACTCGCAGACTCTCACTCGCATATGCTCGAGTGAGAAAGGCTCCTCTGCTCGAGTGCTGTCTCCAGTGCTCGAGTGAATTAGTAAATATGACAATAGCATGCTTCTCGGGTATACACTTTCTGGCTATCACTCGCACCTGCTCGAGCACAGAATGGTTCCATGCTCGAGTGCTAGACTTATGCTCGAGCACACCAGTTCATTTTGATAGCAAACACCATAGAACTTTGTTATATGCGTTTGGTAACTTTGTAAACATTTCTTAAACTTATATAAACATGATTTGTATACACTTGACTTTTGTTATCATCAAAACTTGGGATCTAACATTGTCCCCCTTTTTGATGATGACAAAACCTTTGTGATGGAAGTTAAGAAAAATTGATTAAGATGGAAAATTTTTTGAAATACTTCAATGTTTCCAAATGCATATCAAGTTTTAGGTTCAAGTTCATGTTTCCCTGCAATACTTCCTCTGGACACTTACAACCAAGATAAGCATAGTATAAATCAAATAACTTGACAACACACTTAACCAGAATAACTTGAATCATAGAAATAGTCATTAATATTAAACTTGATTAATAAACTTGATAACATAAAAACAGATAATCCTAAATACAACTATAATAACAGTAAAACCTACCCCATACAGAAAGTCTACCCAAATGCCCAATACATCCCACAATAGCTCAGCTCAGAAACCATCACACATCCTTCTCCCCTATTTTGTCAACATCAGAAGAGGGCTGAGGAAAAGTGATATCAGATGGGACAAAGGGCACCATGGCAGTGGAAGGGTCAATAGGTGGAGATGATGGCTATAGTACAGAGGTTGAGGGAGGTAGTGAAGGTGACTGATCATAGGTGATATCAATATTAGAATCTGGATCGGTGAAGAGAACATATGTCTGTGGATGAGGAGGTGAGGTATGAGTGGTCTCAGGAGGCACCTCTGAAGATGCAGATGGGAAATGAGAGAGTAAGAAAGTCTCCATATCAGTTATCCTCTATGACATCTCATCGTAAGTCTTGAACATCAAATCAAAGTTGATATTGGCCTTGTTTACCAACTTGATGACTTGTGACTCCATCTTTTCCACAAGCTTCTCATACTCAGTCACTAATTCCTTCTTCAGACTGGATACTGCTTGATTGATTGCCTCAGTCAAGTGGTTGGAAAGAGAAGCATTAAGGAAGGAAGGAGGAGGAATAGGACCTTGAGCAGATGATTGGGCCTCATCCCCTCTAGATGGAGTGGATTCCCTCTGAGATGTGGCTTTGGTTCGACTCACTGGAAGATTGATACCCATATGAGTTAACTAAGTCTTACCAAACCTCGAAATAAGTACCCTTTCAGTTCCTTCCAGATACCATACCTTGTTTTTCATTAGGAAGAAGGATACAAGCTGAGGGTATAGTATGGTTGCAGATTTTGATGAAGAAAATCGAAATCTTCTCATCTCATTAAAGATAATCTCCCCAACATTCTTTTGTTGCCCGGCTAGGAAAGAGGCCAATATATAATAATCCTTTTAAGCAAAATGGGTAAAGCTTTTAGACTTATTGACTATGCTCCGGGAATATATATAGTGAAGGATTCTGTGAGAGTCAGGCATATCAATAGGTTTAAAATTAAGAGGACCTATTGGGTCTTTTGGTCTCAAAATCTGGAAGACTTCATTGGCAGTGAAAGAAGGTAGATCAGGGGGAGGTGCAACATATCCAAGTAGGTCATTTATGATCTTAGCAGATATCATAATAAATTTTCCTCTAACAATAGTAGACACTGCTTCCTCAATCAATTCACCAGACCTAGACATAATGTTATGGGTCTTCATGTTGCAATAAAAGGTTTTCACGACAGTAGGTGAATATGGCATATGGATATTTAGCCAGGGAGCATAGTATTGAAGATAAGGATATAAATCCAAATGGCAATTCTTCTTTAAATAATCTAAATCCACATACACAACTGGACAGAAATGCCTATGAGTATACTCATAATCAAATACCTTCTGAGATAATGCCTTTAGTTCTTCAACAATGAATCCCTCAGGAGGACTGGTAATGTGATCATCCACTGGTGCTTGTGAGGCAGAAGGTGCTCCTGAAGTAGTGGCACTGGATTGCCGAACATGATGTGAACTTGAAACACCGGCTTGAGAAGCAATCTTTCCAACTATCTTATCAAGTTTGGATTTCTCCATTGCTTCCTGGAGTTGTCTGTTGAATGAATCATAAGAGGAAGAAGATGATTGCTCAGTCTCCTTTTTCTTCCCTTTTCCTTGAACCTCTTTAGATTGAGACCGGGTAACTATAGGTTCCTTGAACACTACACCCTTTGGTTTCTTTTGAGGAGGTTGGACTTTCATTGCAATTTGAGGCTGTGGGTGAGGTTTCTTAGCCGGAGTCCTCTTTTTGGTCTTGGGTTTAGGAGGAGGTGAAGGTGAGGAAGACATTTTAGGAGATAGAGGAGTTGGTTCTGGGGTAGCAGACGCACTGGCAGTGGAATGAGTAGGAGAAGGAGAGTGAGATCTTTGAGAAATGGAGGGCATTTTAGTTCTTGCCATTATGCAACAAGATGGAGAGAGGCAAGTTTCACAGAATTTTTGAGAATAAATAAAAGCAAGTTAGGGCACCGAATGAGAAATGCAGAAGACAAAAATCACCTTTTATAGAAGATTGAAGAGTTGTAACGGTGATTTAAAGCAAATGGACGCGATTGATTGAAGAGAAACAGTTGGAGGTGAAGAGTTATGACCTTCGAGTGATGAGACACCTCGAGTAAGAGCAGGAAGTACGACGGTCTGAGCTATCACGTAACTGATATAAGTGGCAGTGCTCGAGCATATACCTTAGTGCTCGCGTGATGTTCATACTGGGCTCGAGTGTGTTCTATCTGTGCTTAAGTGAAAAACTGGAAATTTTAATAAAACATGTAAAAGCGTACCTGGATTATGAATTTCTTGCCATATTTTGTATCTTTGTTCTCAAATCCTCCAAAATCATTTGAGTAACCATGATTTGGATAGCTTCTGGACATAAACTTTTTCTTTCTACTTGAGCATACGCTCTTCACTTCAAGCATGTTCATATCATGCTCGAGTGAGAGTCCTTCTTGCTCGAGTGAACTCAATTTTCACTATTGCTTTTGAGATAGACTCTTGGTATTCTTATTTCCTCTGTTAACCTCTGTTTTACATATCAAGAAGCAGAGTATTTTTAACAGTGCTGTGCTCAAGCAAAGCTAATCGTGCTCGAGTGAAGTAGCTTATCACTCGAGTGACACCCTCTATGCTCGAGTGACAGACCTACAAAATGAATTTTAATGCTCCGATGCCAAAGTCAATATGGTTATCATCAAAAAGAACATTTAATTAAGATATTTAACAAGAAAACTTACAACTCATTGGGATTAATCATTCCCAATTCTCTTCGAATATATAGGAATTGATCTTTTGCTATTGGTTTTGTGAAAATATCCGCAAGTTGAAGATGAGTTGGTATGAATTCCACTTTGACATCCTTCTTTTGAACATGATCTCGAATGAAGTAATGTCGAATGTCTATGTGTTTGGTCCTTGAATATTGTACAGGATTCTTGGCCAAGCTTATAGTGCTAGTGTTGTCACAATAAATTGGAATCTCATTTAAGTATATCCCCAAATCTTGAAGTTGTTGTTTCAACCATAATACTTGAGAACAGCAACTTGCTACAGCTATATATTCAGCTTCAGTTGAGGATAATGAAACTGTGTTCTGCTTTTTGCTGAACCATGATACTAGAGAGCCTCCAAGAAATTGACATTGACCACTGGTACTCTTTCTGTCAGTTTTATATCCTCCGTGATCTGAATCTGAATATGCCGTTAAATACTCGTTTCCTCTTCTCGGATACCAAAGCCCAAGTTCTGAAGTATCTCCTAGATATTTGAATATTCTTTTTACCATCTCTGCATGTGATACCTTAGGAGCAAATTGATACCTTGCACACATTCCCACGCTGAAATGAATATCTGGCCTGCTTGCTGTAAGATAGAGTAATGAACCAATCATTCCTCTATACTTAGTAATGTTGAAGCTATGACCTTTTACATCAGCATCCAACAATGTTGTAGAACTCATTGGAGTATAAGCTCCATTAGCATTATCTAATCCATATTTCTTCAACAATTCCTTCAAATACTTTGTCTGAGATACAAATATACCATTCTTCTTTTGTTTGATTTGAAGTCCAAGAAAGAAGTTCAATTCTCCCATCATGGACATCTCAAACTCTCCCTGCATAATCTTAGAGAATTCTTGACACATAGATTCGTTAGTAGCACCGAAAATAATATCATCTACATAAATTTGAATGATTAGAATATCATTTTTGTTATGTTTGATGAAAAGAGTTGCATCTACTTTACCTCTGACAAAACTTTGATCAAGAAGAAATTTGCTTAGTCTTTCATACCAAGCTCTAGGTGCTTGTTTCAAACCATATAATGCTTTCTTAAGTTTGAAAACATGGCTTTGTTTCATCTTCAAAACCAGGAGGCTGTTCTACATATACTTCATCCATAATATAACCATTTAAAAAAGCACTTTTCACATCTATTTGATAAAGTTTAAAGCCTTTAATGCAAGCAAAGACTAGGAGTACTCGTATAGCTTCCAATCTTGCCACTGGAGCATATGTTTCCTCATAATCAATACCTTCTTCTTGATTATAGCCTTTGGCTACCAATCTTGCTTTTTTTCTTACAATGATTGCTGATTCATCAAGTTTGTTTTTGAAAACCCATTTGGTTCCTATAATCGTATGATCTTTAGGTCGAGGAACCAAATCCCAAACTTGATTTCTTTGAAATTGATTTAGTTCTTCTTGCATAGCAATCACCCAATCATTGTCAGATAAAGCTTCTTCTATATTTGAAGGTTTAATTTCAAAAATAAAAGTAGAGAAAGTTACCTCATTAAGGATTCTATTTCTGGTTTTGACACCTTCATGAACATCTCCTATAACTTGATCAATTGGATGATCTTTCATATGTCTCCATGCTTTTGGTTGAGCATGATCATCGACATCTTCTAAATTTTGAAAATCATTTGTTTCAAGGTCATCTTGTTTTGAAATAGATTTGTTTTTCTTGATTGAATCCATTTCTTCTTCATCAATATGTTTTGTCTGAGATTCAAGTTCATCAAACACAATATGAATGGATTCTTCAACAGTACAAGTTCTTTTATTGAAAACTCTATAAGCCTTACTTCTATTAGAATATCCTAGAAATAAACCTTTATCAGACTTTGAATCAAATTTACCTAAGTTCTCTTTACCGTTATTGTGAATGAAACACTTATACCCGAAGATATGTAGATGAGCAAGATTTGGCTTTCTTCCCTTGTAGAGTTCATATGGTGTTTTTTCCAAGTGATTTGCGAATATATGCTCGGTTTGAGATGTAGCATGCAGTAGCCATTGCATCTACCCAGAACACTTGTTACATTTCTTTTTTATTAAGTATTGCTCTCACCATTTCTGTAAGAACTCTGTTCTTCCTTTCCACTACTCCATTTTGTTGAGGTGTTCTAGGAGTGGAGAAGTTATGATCTATTCCTTCGTTATTGCAGTAGTTTTTGAATAATTGATTATCAAATTCTCCTTCATGGCCTGTCCTAATAGAAACAATAGAAATACTTTTCTCATTTTGAATCTTTTTGGCAAACATAATAAATTCAACAAAAGTTTCATCTTTTGAAGCAATAAATATAGTCCATGCAAATCTTGCAAAGTTATCGATAATTACTAACGTATATAAATTTCCTCCAAAACTTTTTACTCTTGCAGGTCCTACCAAATCCATATGAAGTAATTGTAAAGATTTTGAAGTAGGAATCTCATACTTTGTTTTAAAAGAGGATTTAGTTTGTTTGCCTTTTTGACATGCTTCACAAATCATATTATCTTTGAATTTGAGTTTGGGAAGACCAACAACTAAATCTTTTCTAATCAGTTTGTCAAGTTGATTCATATTGACATGAGCCAGATGCTTATGCCATAACCAACTTTCCTCTTATCAACTAAGAAAACAATTTTCAGAAGAATTTGAATTTAAATCAATAGTATAATAATTACCGTCCCTTTGAGCTCGGATCTTTGCCTTGATAGATTCTTTGTTTAGTGGTAGATCTTTCTTGTTCACTATCAAGCATTCTTTTGAGTCAAAAATCACCCAGTTATCTTTGTTAGTGCTTTGACTTACGCTCAGGAGGTTGTGGCATAATCCCTCAACATAATATACTCCGTTGATTTGAACACCATCGGATTTTCCCACTTCACCAATTCCAGCAATACGTCCAGATTGATTACCTCCAAATGTTACCTTTCCTCCTTCTCTAGTTTCTAGCATTGTGAATTTATTTTTGTCACCAGTCATGTGTCTCGAACATCTACTATCAATATACCATTTGTTCGCTCAAGATTCTTTGAGACATACCTAGAATAAGATGATCAAGTTTTAGGTACCCACACTTTCTTAGGTCCTTTGTGGTTAGTATGTGATGTATGTGTCCCTTTCGGAACCATTTATATGTTCCAATAACTTATCCCTTTTTGAAATAACATGATAAAGTATAATGTCCTTTCCTGTTACAATAACTACATGATGCAAAGGGATTTGATGTATGAACAGAATTCCTGAAATATTTAAGATACGTTCTACTATTCTTTTTATATCATTTATTTTTATCATGAGCAGATTTATATCCAATTCCAGATTTATCAAATGAAACTTTCTGGGAATTTAAAATAACTTTAAGAGTTTCACTTCCCTTAGTAAATTTTTTAATAATCTTTGTTAAATCACTTATTTTCTTATCTTTCTCTTTACACATTTCACATGACAATATGACAGTACTTTCTAATTCTTTTACTTTCTTCTTATAGCTAACCATATTTTAGCTACTTTAATGAATTCTGTATGCAATGCATTATATTCATATAACAATTCATCATAAGTAGGTTCAGAATCACTTACCTCAGAATCTGATTCTTCTTCCTTGGCTACCAAGCACAGGTTTACTACTTCGTCATTGTCACTTTCTTCGTCTGACGAACTATCACCCCATATAGATGATATATATGCTTTCTTTTTCTGCTTTTTTTATCTTTGTTTCTGAAGCATTCGGATTTGATGTGTCTAGGTTTCCCACATTCATAGCATATTATCTGTTGTTCTTTATTTTCTTTCTTGCTTGGTCGACCTTGATAATTTTTGAAGTTCTTTTGACCTCTTCTATAGAATTTCTTGAATTTTCTCACAATCATTCCCATTTCATAATCATTAGGGATATCTTCATTCTCGGAAGATTCTTCTTCTTCTTTGATAGCTTTAAGTGCAACTCCCTTTTTCTTTTTGTCATCAAACTCTTCAAGTTCCTTTTTGAATCTTAACTTTCCTTCATACTCGGAAAGACTCCCAAAGAGAGCAGCTACATATCTCATAGATTCTCCTTTAGCTTCTTCAATAGCTGTCACCTTCGCTTCCCATTCTTTCGTAAGAATATTAAGAATCTTTCTTACCTGGGAATTTTGATCAAACAATTTTCCAAGAGCAGATAATTGATTAATAAGATGAGTAAACCTGAGTTCGAATTATGATATACCTTCTCCAGGTTTCATACGGAATAGATCATATTCTGTAATTAGAGTATTGACTCTATTTTCTTTGATTCCAGATGTACCTTCGTGAGCAATTTCAAGAGCATCCCACATATCTTTGGCAGTTGGAAGAGTACATATTCAAAAATATTCTTTTTGACTAAGAGCACTTTGTATCATAGCTTTACTATTTAATGTTACTAACCTTTTATCATTCTCGTCAAACTCTTCTGGGCTCTTCTTAACAGCTCTATCTTCGATTTTCTTCATTGGAACATAGTCATTATCTTGTATTACATTCCACAAGCCGTACTCGTTAGCCATCATGAACACTCTGAATTTAGCTTTCCAGAATGAAAAATGTTCTCCAGCAAAACCAGGAGGTCTAGTGATTGAAGCTCCGTCTGGAAGAATGTTTTCACCCATTGTTGCCATTTATCGGATCCTTCTCAAGCTGTTAGGCTCTTCAGAGAAGACCTTGCTCTGATACCAAATAAAAGAGGCAAGCTTTACCCAAGAGGGGGGGGTGAATTGGGTGATGTTATAAATTTTTTGCTTGATGTGGAGATATGAAAAATAGAGTAGATAGAGTAGAGTTGAGAAGAATAGAACACAGAGAGTTATACTGGTTCGGCCTAACAACCAGGCCTACGTCCAGTCCTCAGAGATCAAGATCTACTGAGAATTTCACTATACCTCCAAGATTCAATGGGCTCTCAGAACGCCACAAACAATAATTGTCCTTGAAAGGACTACGGGCAGAAATATTCTCTCACTAAGAAATTTCTCTCCCCCTTACGACAAGTCTTACGTGCAGAAAAACAACCTATGACCTTTCCCACTTGCTTATGTATACAAGACTTATGAGCAGTAACGTTCTCTCCTGCTTACACCACTGTAAGTCTTACGAGCAGCAACGTTCTCTTCTGCTTGTATCTTATAAGTCTTATGAGTAGAAGGTTTAACAAGGAATTCTCTCAACTGCTTCTCTCGTAAGGAAATATACCCTCTCAAGGTCCCAATACCCTGAGATCAAATGAAAATAGAATTTGAATTGTATAAAGACTCTCTTACAGAGCAAATAAATGAACACTGAAGATCAATATGTATACAGAGAAAATTGTGAATAGCATAGACTCGTGTATATGCTTGTGAATTCTTGTGCTTTGTTCTACTTGACTATCTCTGAATCTCTGTATTTATAGATGTTCAGTTTTTGCCCGTTTTGAGTAATCATCATTGAGGAGTGGGGCTTGCAACTATGGAATGACACTCACATGTTTGAATATTCTGAATGCGGTAGGTACGTGCATGCTTGTAATGATGTTGTCTGCCGTTGTTTGACTTTCTTCGTGTCAGTTTATTTCAAACCTTCATCCTCCTATATCACACTTATAATACATTCAAAATGATGTTAAACAATGATAATAAGTAATGATGAGATGAATAAATAACATTAAAACATATTCGGATTGAACATTGTGAGACTTGGTGTATTTGTTGATTTGGCAGAGCATCACTCAAGCATGGATGGGCTCACTTGAGTGATATCGCAATTTTACTCCTTGATCTTCAGTTTTAAGTCTGTGCTCGCATAGGATTTCAGAGAGACAGAATTCTCACTCGCGAGTGATGTGGGGCCTCACTCGAGCACAACTCCTTCTGCTCGAGTGGCCTTATATTTTGCACTGGGAGTTTATTCTCTGGACAGCACCCGCATATCATTTTAGCAAGAGTGAGATTTTGTACTCGCAAGTGATGTGGTCCCTCACTCGAGCACACATACTCCTGCTCGAGTGAGAAGAATATTCTTAAGTAATATACCCTCAATACCAACACTCGTATCAGGATTTGAGAGGGATAGATTTTTCACTCGCAGGTAATGTGGGCCCTCACTCGAGCACACATACTCCTGCTAGAGTGAGAAGAATATTCTTAAGTAATATACCCTTAATACCAACACTCGCATCAGGATTTGAGAGGGATAGATTTTTCACTTGCAAGTGCTGATGTGTTACTCGAGCATATGAAGCTATGCTCGAGCATACTTGTGCTTTTATGATCTTCATGACTCTCGGCTAAGCACTCGCATACCTTCACTCACTAGTGCTCGAGTACAGGACTCTCATGCTCGAGCATTGATTTCTCTGCTCGAGTGCATCAAGGGAGAATGACAAAACTTGCTCTCGGTACAGTACTCGCAGACTCTCACTCGCACGTGCTCGAGTGAGAAAGGCTCCTCTGCTCGAGTGCTGTCTCCAGTGCTCGAGTGAATCAGTAAACATGACAATAGCATGCTTCTCAGGTATACACTTTCTGGCTATCACTCGCACCTGCTCAAGCACAGAATGGTTCCATGCTCGAGTGCTAGACTTATGCTCGAGCAAACCAGTTCATTTTGACAGCAAATACCATAGAACTTTGTTATATGCATTTGGTAACTTTGTAAACATTTCTTAAACTTATATAAACATGATTTGTACATACTTGACTTTTGTTATCATCAAAACTTAGGATCTAACAGTTCCCATTAGATTAATAATTCTAGAGTGCTCCCAGCTGTCCTGTGGTGATCCAAAAGTTTTAGGGGGGAAAGTAATAATTCTATATCATTAGACAAAGGAAGTGGTGCTGGTGGTGTGGTTACGACATGTCTATATATTGGCCGTAGGAGAGACATAAAAGACGGGGTGTATCTTGGCCTCAGCAGGTAACTCCAATTCATATGCAACCAGACTGACTTGCCAAGTTATAGCATAGGGACCAAAGAACTTGGGGGAGAGCTTGTCAAACTTTTTTCTTGTAAAGATCATTAGCGATAGGGTTACATAAGAAGCCATACCAAGTCACCTATGGATAATTAGAGGTCTTGACAATGGCAGTCAGCTTGAGTCTTCATTCGGTTTTGTGCCTTCAATAGATTGTCTCTTAAAATTTTCAACATGTCATCTCTTTCCTGTAGCTCGTCTTTAAGTTCAGCTACTTGGGTTTCGCCTTTCACATAGGGTATAAGGGAAGGATGGTACCATAATAACTTGAAGAGTGTGTCATTGGCTGAGATATGAAAGCTAGTATTGAAGGAAAATTCATCCCAACAAAGAAATTCACTCCAAAGCCAAGGTTTTTCATGAGCAAAGAAGCAAAGATATGTTTCTAGGCAACAATTCACCACTTTGGTTTGCCCATTCGATTGAGGATGATAGGTTATACTCATATTCAATGGAGTTTGACTCAAGCGAAAGAGTTCGTGCTAAAATGTGCTCATAAAAAAGGGACCATGATTTGACAAAATTGAACAAGGCATGCCATTCAAATAAACCACTTCTTTACAAAATAAATTGGCTATAAATTTTACCAAGTAAGGATGGGATAAGGCAATAAAGTGGCTGAATTTGCTGAGCTGGACAACAACCAGTATGACCTCATAACCTCTAGACTTTGGGAGACCCATGATGAAGTCAAGAGATATATCATCCTAGATTCTTTTAGGAATAGTGTGTGGTTAAATAAGGCAAGCTGGTGCAAGCGTTTAGAACTTGCTTTCTTGGCATGTCAAGCATTGTTGGATGAAATTTTTGATAAAAGTTTTTTGTACCTCTCCAATATAGTTTAGCTGACAGCCTTTTTAATGTTTTAAGATACCCTTTATGGCCTCTTGTAGGTGTAGCATGAGCCTCTTTCACTAGTTTTTCCCTTAGATTGGTAGTGTTAGGAATCACTAACCTGGTTTTGCCCTTAGGTGTAGTATTGACCAGATGTTAATGTGAGTGATGATCTAGATTTTGTTGTAATTCTACTATTTTTATTCCTAGTTTCAGGATCATCCAACAATGCCTGTGATAGCTGTTCTTAGTCTTCTACTAAAGGGATGACCTTTTGAAAGAAGTCAATATACTGAGGTTTTCTTGAAAGAGCATCTGTAGCGGTATTTTCCTTCCCTGCTTTGTAATGAATGGTGAAATCAAATGGCAAGAGTTTTACCAATAGACGCTGTTGTGAATTTGTCACAATTCACTACTCAAACAAGTATTTCAAGCTGTAATGATTTGTCTGCACAGAGAAATGGTGTCCAAATAGGTAGTGGTTCCATTTTGGAGGGACAACACCAAGGCAAGAAGTTCCCAGTCATAAGCAGACTTGAATTTGTTAGAAAATGAGAAGCCCTTTCTGAAATAGACGATGAGATGATCATTCTACATAAGGATATCACCTACTCCCTCCATAGATGCATCACATTCTACCGTGAAAGGGATTTGGAAGTGAGGTAATTGGAAAATTGATATGGTAGTGAGTACTGCCTTAAGCTTATCAAATGATTTGTAAGCTTGGTCTATCTACTTAAAGGCATTTTTCTTAGTTAGATTAATAGGTGCACGTGCCAGGATCCCATAATTCTTCATGAAGCAATGGTAATAACCTGTGAGCCCCAGAAATCCTCATAATTCTTTCACAGAACACGGAGAGGGCCAATTGGATACCACCATTACTTTTTCTAATACAAGTTCTATGCCCCTAGCAGACACAATATGGCCTAAGTATTCAATCCAGGTTTATCCCAGCGAAGACTTCTTTGTTAGATCCCAAGTTTTGATGATAACAAAATGAAAATTGTATGCAAATCATGTTTTTATAAGATTAAGAAAAGTTTACAAAGTTACCAAATGCATATAGGAGTGTTTTCTGGTATCTGCTGCAAAATTGAACTGGAGTGCTCGAGCATAAGTTTTGCACTCGAGCAGGTACGAGTGAAAGCCAGAAAGTGTTCACCCGAGAGGCATGCCACTGTTATTTTCATTGATTCACTCGAGCACTGGAGTTTGCACTTGAGCAGAGAAGCCATTCTCACTCGAGCACATATAAGTGAAGGTCCGCGAGTGCTTGGCCGAGAGCAAGTGTTATCATGCTTCCTTGATTCACTCGGGCAGAGACATCAATGCTCGAGCATGGGCATTCTGTACTAGAGCAAGGTACTGCGAGTACTTGGCCGAGAGTGATGAAGTGCAAAGAAGTGTAAGTGTGCTCGAGCACCACCTCATATGCTCGAGTGACACATCTGCACCTGCGAGTGAAAATTTTATCTCTATGAGTTTCTGATGCGAGTGTTGGTATTGAGAGCATATTCCTCTATAATATGCATCTCACTCGAGCAGGAGTGTGTGTGCTCGAGTGAGGGTCCACATCACCCACGAGTACAAAATCTCACTCTTGTCAAAATGGTGTGCGAGTGATGACCCGAGAAGACACTCCCAGTAGAAAATGCAAGATCACTCGAGCAGGGGGAGTTGTGCTCAAATGAGACCCCACTTCACTCGCGAGTGTGAATTCTGTCTCTCTGAAATTCCTTGCAAGCACAACCCGATAACTGAAGCACAAAGAGGAAAATAGGAAGATAACTCGAGTGAGCCATCCATGCTCGAGTGATGCTCTGCCAGATCATAAAAAATGCCAAGTCTCACAACGTTCAATCCGAATATGGTTTATTGTTATTTATTCATATCATCATTACTTATTATCATTGCTTAACATCATTTTGAAAGTATTATAAGTGTGATGCAGGAGGATGAACATTTGAAATTAGTTGTTACGGAGAAAGTCAAATAGCGGCAGACAACATGATTACAAACACGTTCGCACCTACCGCATTCAGAATATTCAAACATGCGCGTGTCTTTCAATAGTTGCAAAAGTCCCGCTCCTCAAACGTTGATTTCCCAAACAGGCAAAAACTGAAGCAACTATATATACAGAGATTCAAAGATAGTCAAGAGAACAACGAAGCACAAAAACTTACAAGCTTATACACGAGTCTCTGCTATTCATCATTTTCTCTGTATACACATTGATCTTCAGTGTTTATTCATTTGCTCTGTAAGAGAGTCTTGATATAATTCAAATTCTATGTTTATTTGATCTCAAGGTATTGGGACCTTGAGAGGGTAGTTTTCTTTACGAGAGAAGCAGTTGAGAGAATTCCTTGTTGTACCTTCCACTCACAAGCCTTATAAGATACAAGCAGAAGAGAACGTTGCTGCTCGTAAGACTTACAGTGGTGTAAGCAGGAGAGAACGTTGCTGCTCATAAGTCTTGTATACATAAGCAAGTGAGAAGGGTCAAAGGTTGTTTTTCTGCACATAAGACTTGTCGTAAGGGGGAGAGAAATTTCTTATTGAGAGAATATTTCTGCTCGTAGTCCGTTCAAGGACGATTGTTGTTTTGTGGCATTCTGAGAGCCCATTGAATCTTGGAGGTATAGTGAAAATCTCAGTAGGTCTTGATCTCTAAGGACTGGAAGTAGGCCTGGTTGTTAGGCTGAACCAGTATAACTCTCTGTGTTCAAATCTTCTCAACTCTACTTTATCTACTATATTTTTCATATCACCACATCAAGCGAAAAATTTATAACATCACCCAATTCACCCCCCTTTTGGGTGAAGCTTGCCTCTTACATTCTTTACATTGGCATAGAATGAATGATGTAGTAAAATCTGATAAAAAACTTGGAGGTTCTCCAAATGTTACTGTGCATCAGAAGTGTACACTAAAATTTCATCAAAAAACACCAGGACAAATTTCATTAAACAATGACAAAATAACCCATTCATAACAGATTGGAATGCTACTGGGGCATTAGTGAGCCGGCATGGCATAATATTGAACTCAGTGGTTTGAGTGGGTGCAAATGGAAGTTTTGTGAATATCAGAAGGATCTCCCATATTTGGTAGTAACCGAAGAGTAGATCATCTCTCGATCTTGGTAATCCAAGATCTTTGGATCAGAGGTTAAAGTGCTGCCCTTAGACTATGGGCTGAATTTTGAAAACAAAGTTGCTCTATATAATTCATGTAAGAGCTCAACAATGTTAGGAGTGGGGCACTTATCTGGGATTATGATCTGGTTGAGGCGATGATAGTCTATACAGAGCTTCCATGACCTATCCTTTTTACCTACTAGCAACACCAAATTTGCAAAAGGACTTGAACTTGGTTGAATTAAGCCTTGTTTAAGTAAGGCTGTAATTTGTGACTTAATCTAATTCTTCTAGTAGTGGAGATACTTGTATGGATAGAGATTTGGTGGCGTGGAGCCATGTTGCAGCGGGATGGAGTGGTAGTGGTTCCTGTATGGTAGAAGATTACTAGGTTCAGAGAAGAATTCTCTGAATTCTTGGCACAAGGGCTCCATATTTATATTAACAGCTTCTTCCTTATCACCTTCCTAAGCTAACAACAAGCTTTGGAGGAGGACAGGGGCGTCAGTACACCCTATAGCTTATATTTTTTACTATTAACCCAAAACACCATAAACATTTCCTTCCAATAGGTGTGAATTGTGTTTAGAGAAGCTAACAATTTGATTCCAAGAACCAAATTAGATCCTTTCAAAGAAAAAGGGTAGAACTCTTGCTTATAATTAAATCAGAAACATGTACTTCAACCATTAAGCAAACTCGATTGCATCTCACTGTTCTTCCATCCCCAATTTGAACCTTAAAGGTCGAAGTCTATGTACTGGTAAGTGATAAGTAAAATATTTGCATATTTATTTTCCTTTATATGATGATTTTATGGATCATATTTGAGCTCAATTTAATAAATTTGGGTGTAATTAATAAATAAATAATTATTTTGGCATAAAATATAATTTCTTGAAAAATACTAAATTATACCCTCTTTCATTTTTCAGGAAATATCCGGAGTTCTGGATGTCAGATTGGGACATTCTTGATATGGATTAAAAGTTAAGAAAAAGCTCTACAACTTTGATGTTGAGACCAAAATTCAGTTCTATCTCTAAGGGTTTTGAATTTTGCTTGGAAGTTGAAAGCATGAATCATCTACGTCCAAAGTTATACTGGTGCTGGTTAGGAGAGTTATACTGAAGTGTATCATCAAAGTGTATACCGGGAGATATACTGGTTCGGCTGCAACCACTTTGACCTATGTCTAGTCCTTAAAGCTTCTCTAAGAGTTTTACTATATCTTTCAAGATTTAATGGGTTATTGGCACATCAGTACACAACAAGTTTCTTCACTAGACACTCGCTCCCCCTTACACGTTGTAAACCAATCCCCAACTCAAAGTTCCACAACCTTAAGTTGTCTAAATAAAAAATATTGAATTTGTAATGAAAATTTCTCTCACAGAGCAAATATATAATCACTGAAGTATAAAGGGTGAATATACGAAAACAGAGCACTAAGAATATATTGATCGATGTGAGTTTGCATGTTCTCAATTGTGTAATTCTGTTCTTTGTTGAATGCTCCATATATATATAGATGATTTGTGATGTTCGTTGGAAGCATTTCAAACATGTTCATTAGAGTCACACAGCTTTGTTTGACTATTCTTTCAAATTTGAAAACTAGCTGTTTGTGGTAGGTAAGTATTTCGGACGTTGCGGATGATATGTTTGACTTTTTTCTTAATGCATAATCTCTTTATTGTTTCTCTACAAATGTACTTAGGAAACTAATACAATGAAAGATTAGTCTTATAGATAACAAATAATTGAAAAATGGATTAAAATCATACTTTATGTACTGTATTACTTGAATGGCAAATCGAGTGATCATGCTTCATTACTCGAGTGGCTACTCGAGTAAGCCTCTAAAAAACTTGGTAGAGAGTTAAGTCAGCGACTATGACCTGATTACTAAAGTGGCAATTAGAGTGATTATTATCCATTACTCCAGTAGTCCCTTAAGTAACCTTATTAAAAATATGCAAGAGAGTAAGTTATCGTTATCTGATCAGATTATTCGAGTGATTCGTTGAGTATTTCATTTTATAAAACTTTGCATACTTGCTTACTCAAGTGATTCCTCAAGTAAGTGTTTATTTTTATATGTGATTACTCAAGTGATCCCTTAAGTAATGTTTATTATCATCTCATTACTCGAGTAATCCCTTCAGTAAAGGCATCCAAATCTTGGCCGAGAGTAACTTCTCCTTTGCTTCCCTGATTACTCGAGTGATCCCTCAAGTAATGTTTCAAATAACTTTAGAGATTACTCAAGTGATCCCTTCAAGTAATGCTATATAATTTTTGATAAAGAGATATTGGAACAATTTCTTACACATTACTTGAGTGATCACTCGAGTAATGAAGACTATTACCTTAGGGCTTACTCGAGTAATGCCTTTAAAAATCTCATAGAGTTACTTTCTCCTGTGTGTTGTCTTTCACTTCATCTTCATTACTTGAGTACCTGCTCGAGTAATGTTTTTGCCTGCCACCAAGAACTTAGTTACTTTATTTAAACCTTTTAATTAAAAATTTTGTAATATTAATCCAATCTTTGTTATCATCAAAACATAAGGGATCTAACATTCTCCCCCCTTTTGATGATGACAAAACTAGGTGATTTTGATCAAAGTTTTTGAAATTGAGTTTTCAATCATATTCTTCTTGATAACTTTTCATATGAAATATTTTGTTCAATTTAAGCTTAAAAACTCTTTTGAGATGACTTTAGGAAGATCATTTTGAATCTAAATCTAATGATTTTTAGAAATTTAGTATTTGAAATTTTTTGTATCCCATTTTAATGATGTTAGAACCAAAAGCTCATAATTTTGTAAATATGTTCTAATTTGTTCACCTTACATACATAATCAAAAATTCATTAGTCCACATAACTTCAATTGAAATTGTAGGATAAGTTTATGATACCAATATAACCAAACTTCAAATAAAACTAATAAATCTCCCTTAAACCCTATACACCCATATCCATATGTATTCTTTTATAAAATCACATCACATCGCTTTTCACAAAGTCACCCAAGTTCTTCTCCCCCTTTTTGTCTTCATCACAAAGGTAGAATTAATCGAGAGAAGGACTAGGGCTAGATGGCTTGACTGTAAAAATGGGATTGATAGGAAGAGGAGTAAATCCAGAGCTATTGGATTACTTGAACTGGAAGATGATGATTCAAGTTCAGGAAGATTCAATGGAGGTATCTATAGAGAATTTTATGGAAATGGAATTAGAGAAGTAACCTCTACTTCCTTTATACCAGCAAGTGACTGATGCTTATTGGAATAAACAATTACTTCATCAGTGCCTACAGGTAAAGCAGTAGGCATGGACACTAGCTCAGGCTGAATTGACTGGATCAGAGGGACTGATTCATTAATGGTGATATGAATGGTCTCGGTTGTTTCTGGGTCAGGCATAGAGAATAAGAGGTTTCAGGGGATGGTAATAGGCAAAGTAGGAAGAGGGATAGAAGAAGGCCCAGGCTTAAAAGGTCTATTCTTAGAAGGTGATACTAGCTCAGAAATAAAAGAAGGCACAGAACTAGGTATTGGCTTAGATGATACAGGCTCAGAAACTGATGCAGGCATAGATGGACCAGGAATGGATGAGCCTGGTGCCATAGTATCAAGTCTATCATGAAGTGATCTCAAAAGCTCACCCTGGGCTCGCTGTTCTACTAACATCTCTTCATGCCTCTTATCCATACATTCTACAAGGTCTCCCATCTTCACATTCATGTTGGTTATCAATTTAGCATTAGTATTTGCAATATCAACATGAAAACCCTTAAGAATATTCTCCATAAATTTTTGCAATGCTAAACCAAGGAATGATTGAGCAGAAGTAGAAGCAGGAGCAGACGACTGAGTATCATCTAACCTACTAGATTTAGCCTTACTCTTTTTCTTCTTGGGACTAGATTTAAGAGGAGTCTTCAGGGGAATATTAATGTTTAATTTCCTAATATGATTTCATCCCACTGGAGTTAGCCTCTCAATTGGTTCATTCTTCTCCAAGTACCAAATATTATTCTTTTTCAAGAATAAAGATATAAGTTGAGGATATGGCATTGGAGTGGTCATTTTTCCTTCAAACTTGTATCTTTTAATTTCAGCAAAAATATATTTCCCAAGTCCTTTTTCTCTTTGAGAAGAAATGAGGCAAATTTTCGGAAATCCCTCTCTATGAAATAAGTGAAGTTGTTTGATTTGTTTACTATGGCTCTAGAATAGATATACCATAGTACCCGATGAAGATCACACATATTACTTGGGTTAAAACATAGAGGTCCCACTATCTTACCTGTCCTTATAATAGAAAACAACTGGTTCGAGTCAAAGGCAGGAATATATCTTCAGGGGGATCCTCTATCCTTAACCAAGTGTTTATTTTGGAGGGTAAAATTAATATTTCTTAACCTCTAACCTTAGAAACCATTTCTTCTTCTAAAGCATCTTGAAGGGGATCATTAATAGACTCTAAATTGTAATAGAAATGCCTCACTATCTTGGTGCAAAATGGAAGTTTAATTCAAAGCCAAATCATATACGATTCAAGATAAGGCATGAGGTTGAATTTCAATACCTATTGAAGAAGCTTGGAGTCAATAAAGTGCATCTTGCACACTCTTCTTGAAAAGTGATCTCTGAATTTCTGTGATTTCTCAAGCTTTGTCATATTGAATCCTTTCGGAGGAAATGTGATTTCTTCTTCTTCTTCTGGTTCCTTTGAAGATTGGTCTTGCTTCCCTCCTCTAGACTTGTCAACCTCATCTAGTATACTTGTTATGGCTTGGGCAAGTTTTCGGTCAAATTTGGACATTTTGGATGGTTTTTCAGAGAAGGAGGGAATGCCAGACGGATCAGAAGGAGGTGGAAATGGTGCCTTAGTATCTTTGCCTTTACCAGGAAGAATTGCCTTCTTAGATTGAGCTCTTGTGTAAATGGGTTCATTGATCACAACTCCTTTGACCTTAGGTTTGGCTTGCGGCTTGGATTTTGCTTTTGATCTGGGAATAAGGTTTTGTCTTTTGGCTGGAAGAGATGGAGGTGAATCAGAGGGTTGATACGGTTTAGAAGACTCAGAAGGAGTATTAGGAATAGGAGATTTAGTTCTGACCATTGTGATTGAGAGGACAAAGACTTTCTGGAAAAATGGTGTTGAAGATCGCGATTTAGGGGTAAATATTTTAAGAAATTTGAGAGGTTTTTGAAGGTAAAAATCACTGGGTTTTGACGGAAATGAGATGAAAAAGTATTTGTAAAAATTTTTTAGGAGAGTACTAGGAGAACCACTTAAGGAGATTTTGAGAAAAATGACTAAGTTGCGATAGATAAAGCCCTAGTACCCGACATCACTCGAGGGTCTACTCGAGTGATCTTAAGGCATAACAGAATAGCTACTCAAGTGATCATACCAAAAATTTAAAAATGAAGCAAATTTAAATTTGTACATGACATAAATAATATTGTAATTATGCATGTATATTCCCTTGATAATTTGATGGTACTTTAAGGCAGAATTGAGTTGAAAATAAGGTTGATTTGTAATATGCTAACATGATCACTTGAGGGCTTACTCGAGTGTCTCTGAGGCATCACCCGAGTAGCTACTTGAGTGATCAGTTTTTTTAGCTCTTAATTGTTCACTTTCAACCGTTTTGCCATTTCTTCTTGAATTAATACCTCTACCTCATTTTCAAGGTCATCATTACAGTTGTTACTCGAGTAATGTTTATCATCAATTCCAGTTATCACTAGGGTAATATAGGTTACTTGAAGTTGTCCCTTGAGTGATACAATACTCTATTAACCTCTGCTTTTCATACCTCAAAATAGAATATCAAGAGCCTACAAAACATATTGCTAGAAACTCTGATGCTTAAGTTAGTAATCTTCAAAACATCAATAAATAACATCATCTAACATTTTATAAACACTAAATAACTTACAATTTATTGGGATTTACCATTCCTAGTTCTCTTTTTATATATAAGAATTGATCTTTTGTAAGAGGTTTTGTAAAAATATCTGCTAGTTGAAGATGAGTTGAAATGAATATCACTTTGACATCTTTCTTTTGGACATGATCTCTGATGAAATGATGTCTAACATCAATATGGTTGGTTCTGGAGTATTGAACTGGATTCTTTGCCATCTTATTATGCTAGTGTTATCACAGTATATAGGTATGTCCTTCAAATAAATACCAAGACCTTGTAATTGTTGCTTCAACCATAACACTCGTGCACAACAACTTGATGCTGCAACATTCTCAGCTTCGGTTGATAAAAGAGATACTGTATTTTGTTTCTTGCTAAACCATGACACAAGTGAACCTCCAAGAAAGTGGCTTTATCCACTAGTACTCTTTCTGTCTGTCTTGTATCCTCTATGATTAGAGTCTGAGTATGCAACTAGATATTCACTTCTTCCTTTAAGATACTAGATATCTAATTCTGCCGTGTCAGTGAGGTATCTAAAGATTTGTTTGACGGTTTTAGCATGTGATTCCTTTGGTGTTGATTGATATCTTGCACATATCCAACACTGAATTGGATGTCAGGTCTGCTTGCAGTGAGTTAGACAAATGATCCAATCATTCCTCTATATCTTGTGATGTTATAATCTTTCCCCTTAACATCAGCAGCAAGCAACATAGTTGAGCTCATAGGTGTGTCCATTTTATTTGCTTTATCCATTCCATACATCTTTAATAGTTCTTTCAAATTATTCATTTGAGATATGAAAATTCCATTCTTTCCTTATTTGATTTGCAAACCGAGAAAGAAATTTAATTCTCCCATCATTGACATCTCAAACTCCCCCTACATTATCTCAAAAAATTCCTTACACAAGGTTTCATTAGTAGCACCAAAAACTATATCATCAACATATATTTGCATAATCAAAATATCATCTCATTTTCATTTTATAAAAAGTGTTGTATGAACTTTTGCTCATACAAAACCTTGATCAATGAGAAATTTACTGAGCCTTTCATATCATGCTCTAGGGGTTTGTTTTAAAATGTATAAAGCTTTTCTTAGTTTGAAAATATGGTCAGGTTTGGCTACATCTTCAAAACCTTGAGGTTGATCTATATACACTTCTTCCACGATGTAGCCATTTAGAAATGCATTTTTTGCATCCATTTGATAGAGTTTGAATCCTTTGATGCATGCAAAGGCTAAGAATACTCATATAGCTTCCAATCTAGCTACTGGAGCATACGTTTCCTCATAATCAATTCCTTCTTCCTGATTATAGCCTTTGGCCACCAATCTTGCCTTGTTTCTGATAATGATTATGGATTCAGCAAGTTTGTTCTTGAATACCTATTTAGTACCAATGATCGGATCATCCTTAGGTCGAACTACCAAATCCTAAACTTGATTTCTTTCAAATTGGTTTTGTTCTTCTTGCATTGCTATTAACCAATCATTGTTTGATACGGCTTTGTCAATAATAAAAGGTTCAATCTTAGAAATAAAGGCAGAAAAACTAACTTCATTGAAAATTTTATTCCTAGTTTTGACTCTTTTATTCACATCTCTTATTACTTGCTTTAGGGGATGACTGCTATTGTATTTCTAGTCTCTAAGTTGTCCTAATGACTGATATTCTTCCTTGGTTTGATCAACTTTTGGGATGAAAGATTTAGGATTAGGTTGATCATTTTCTTGATTTAAAATAACTTCCTACTCATTGTCAATAGTTTTGTCAGAGGATTCAAATCCATTGAATACAACCTGAATTAATTTTTTAACAACACATGTTTATTTATTGAAAACTCTGTATGCTTTACTCCGGTTAAAATAGCCTAGGAAAATTCCTTTATCAGTTTTAGAATCAAATTTTCCTAAGTTATCTTTACCATTATTTTGAATGAAACACTTGTAACTGATGATATGTAGATGAGCAAGGTTTGGCTTCCTTCCTTTATATAGATCATATGGTGTCTTTCCAAGTTTTGTTCTGATGTAGGCTCTGTTTGAAATATAGCATGTTGTACTCATTGCATCGGCCCAAAAAACTTGAGACACATTCTATCATTGAGCATTGCTCTAACCATTTCAGTGAGTACCCTGTTCTTTCATTCTATGACTCCATTTTGTTGAGTTGTCCTTTGAGCAGAGAAATTGTAATCAATGCCATTAGTATCACAATATTCTTCAAAGGCTTGCTTTTTAAATTCTCCACTATGATCTGTCCTAATACCTACAATGGAGATACCTTTCTCATTTTGCAGTTTCTTGGCAAAAAAATAAATTATGCAAAGGTTTCATCCTTCGATGATAGAAAGATAGTCTATGTAAATATAGAGAAATCATCAACAATGACCAATGAATATAAGTTGCCAAAAAGACTTTTAACTCTTGCTGGTCCAACTAAATCCATGTGTAATAATTGAAGTGGTCTGTTGGTTGTGATCTCATTTTTCAATTTGAAAGATGATTTAGTTTGTTTATCCTTCTGACATGCATCACAAATCAAATCATTTTTGAAATTTACTTTGGGTAATCCAAGTACTAAATCCTTTTTGAGAAGTTTGCTTAATTGGTGCATGTTGATATGAGCTAGCCTCTTATGCCATAACTAACTTTCATTGACATTACTTAGAAAACAATTTTCAGAATCATTTCTACTGATATCAAGAGTATAGCAGTTACCTTCCCCTTTTGCTCTGAGCTTTGCCTTGAGATTCTTCTTATCTAATTGTAAGTCTTTCTTGTGTATAATTAGACATTCCTCTGAGTTAAATGTTTTCCAGTTGTCTTTATATGTACTTTGACTTATGCTCAGCAAATTATGGCACAATCTTTCAACATAATATACGTCTTTGACTTGTATGCCTTTATCATTTTTTATTTCACCAATTCCTGCTATCTTTCTGAATTGATTTTCTCCAAATTTTACCTTCCCACCTTCTTTAGGTTGTATCATGGAAAAACTTTCAAAATCATCGGTTATATGTCTGGAGCATCCACTATCTATGTACCGACTGTTGTTTTTGATGCTTTAAGACATATCTGCAATCAAATACGATAAAGTGTTAGGTACCCATATCATTTTGGATCCTTTTGGGTTAGTACAAAATATTTTTTGAACATATGAACCTTTAGGTACCCATTTGTAGGTTTCTATTTTTCCTTTATTTTTATGAATGCATGATGAAGTTTAATGACATTTCCTATTATAGTAATTACAATATGCAAAAGGATTTGATGTACGAATAGAATGTTGAAAATAACTCATGTATGTCTTACCTCCTACTTTCTTTCTTCTTTTCTTTTTATCTGATTTTGTATCATATCCAATACCAGATCGATCATTTACAAATTGTTGATCTTTTAAAATCACACTTAACATCTCACTTCCTTTGGTGAATTTTTCAAGAATTCTCGTGAGATCAGTGGTTTTCTTTTTCAAAGAAGAACAGTTTTCACAATCCTTTTCTAAATTCTCTTTAAGTTCTACTTCAAGAACTTTGTTTTTCTTTTTGAAACCAACTAGTTCTTTAACTACTTTGATGAATTCAGAATGTAAAGCATTATACTCGGAAAGTAATTCATCATAGGTAGGATCAGAATCAGTTAACTCTTCTTCTGTTTCTTATTGAGTAACTAGACAGATATTGGCTACTTCCTCATCATTGCTATCTTTATCAAATGAATTGTCTCCCCATATAGCAAATACAAAGGCTTTCTTCTAGTTGTAGAACTTTCCTTTTCTCTTCTCTTTATTCTTTTGAGCCAATTCTTGACATTCTGATTTGATATGTCCTGACTTTCCATATTCATATCAGATAATGTGTTTTTTACTGCTTGTTCCTCCTTTCTAAAAGTGTTAAATCCTTGGCCTTTCTTGTAAAACTTTCTGAATCATTTTATCATTACACCCATTTCATCATCATCAAATTCTTCATCTTCATCTTGATTTTCTTCTTTTGCTTTTAGTGCTAGACCTCTCTTCTTCTTGTCACCAATATATTCTAGCTCTTGTTTGAACTTTAATTTACTTTCATATTCAGAAAGGCTTCCGAATAAAGAAGCAACTGATCATATTGATTCAGCTTTTGCTTCTTCAATAATGGTGACTTTGGCTTCCCAGTCTTTAGAAAGGATATTTAGAATCTTTCGTACTTGGGTATGTTCATCATAGACTTTCCTGAGTGCTACAAGTTATTAACAGGATGAGTATATCTAATTTTAAATTCCGCTATTGACTCACCTGATTTCATTTGAAGTAAATCAAATCCAATAAATAGAGTAATCACCCAATTTTCCTTTATTCCTGAAGTTCCTTCATGAGCTATTTCCAGGGCTTCTTGTTGGTGCAAGCATTTCATCTAAGAGGGGGGGTGAATTAGGTGATACTAAAAATTTTGTTGCGAATATAAAAATTGACTAGAAATTTGAAGCAATTAAGAGCTAGGAGAAATATCACCGAAGTATACACTGGGAGTTATACTGGTTCAGCCATAACCACTTTGACCTATATCCAGTCATTAGAGCATCTTTAAGAGTCACTAGTAGAAAAATGACTTTTTAGATCGGTTAAAAATGACTTTTTAGACCGGTTCTATATTAGGTCTTGATACAACAGGTCTAAAAAATCTGTTATTTTTTAGACCGGTTGTTAGAACCGATCTTAAAGGGCAGACATTTAAGACCGGTTGTGGGCACAACCGGTCTTAAAGGTGTGACCTTTAAAGGTCACACCTTTAAGATCGGTTGTTACCACAACCGGTCTTAAATGTCTGCCCTTTAAGACCGGTTGTGACCACAACCGGTCATAAAAGTGTGACCTTAAGATCGGTTGTGCCCACAACCGGTCTTAAATGTCTGCCCTTTAAGACCGGCTGTGACTACAACCGGTCTTAAAAGTGTGACCTTTAAGACCGGTTGTGCCCACAACCGGTCTTAATGTAATTTTTAAGACCGGTTGTGACTACAACCGGTCTTAAAGCTTCATTTTTTTTAAAAAAATGTCCCTTTTATTATGTACACGCACAGAATGCTCCAAAAACAGCAATACATTAGACAGTCATACATTAAAATGGCAGTAATACATTAGACAGCAATACATTAAACAGCACAGAAACACTGATTTCAATTTCAAAATTCAAAAGCCAGTACAGTCTATAGGCAGCAACAAATTAATGTTCATACAAGCTAGTACAGTCATACATTGATGATTCATTTGGCCATTAGACAATAAGGATGACCAAATGGCATTAAAACAAAAGCTTTTTCTTTTGAAGTTGATTGTACCTTCCCTAGCTAGTCCCCAGTGTCCCTTTGGTTGCCTACACCAAACATGAAGTTTTTGGGAAAAGAACCAAGCAAAGAAATGAACATGCCATAAAAAACGTGTAAACTATGTCCTGTACAAAAACCCAAACATGAAGTTTCTGTCTAAGGATCGGATTGAGAATGAAATAGAGCAAACACGCAAGAACCAACAAAAGCTAAATGACATTGACCTCAATTCCTCTTTGCTTCAAATAGCCCTTGGCGTCAATTATGTCCTGTACAAAAACCCAAATAATCAAGCAACAGTATGATTCATCAAGAATCCTATTCTAGGAGCAATATCTTGCCACAATTAACCCATCATATAGATGCAAAAACACTAGGACACAGCCATCACAATTCAATAATGTACAATGTAACGTTGGATTCAAAAACTCACTATTGTGTAATAGCTCATAGATGAATTCAGCACAACATGTGCGAATGAAATCAATATCTTCTTTCGGAAAGGGATCAGCAAGATCAAACATCTGTAACACTAAAACCAGATGAAACATTGACTTAGTAACTTAAAGACAATAAAGTAAAACAAAAGTTCTGAAATATAAATTTACCTCTTCAGTAAAATCAGTCGTGCCTAGAGTAATAATATTGTAAATGTGTCTCAAAACATAAAAACCACATAAGTTGGACCCCTTTGGTTGCCTACGGCTCTGAGAAAAAACATGATATCATTAAAACAAATATAAAGGAATGTCTTAATACATTCTTTAAACAAATCCATATGTACTAACCTTTGGCATGATCCATGTAGGGTCCTTTAAATCACGAACATGCTTACCACAAGCACTGTGTAGGAATGTCCCCATAGTCCTATGATCATGACAATGACAAAGGTTATTGGTTTTACACAAATTCCATATACTTTGCATACAAAAGGTAAGAATGCAAGAAAACTAACGAATTCATAGTCTTTTTCAAATCATTCCCTGGTTTGAAGTGGAGGGAACATAAGAGGATGACAGTGTAACTACTCTTGCATAGAAGAAGCAATTATCAATGATCACTGAAAAAAACAGAAGAATATTAAGCAAACATAAAACATTATATAAATTATAAAACATTATATAAATGATAAAATATCAATTTGTTTCTTACCTATGCACATATGGAGCCAAGAAACACTCAGTTCCAGTTTCACTAAGCCTTTCTGACAAGTATCTATGTCTAGTAGCAGCAGTGGTCCCTTTCTCTTGGATGTGATGGGGGCATAAGAATCCAAATTTTTCACTTTTGCCAGAGGAGACCAACCTACGATGCATGTACCTACAATAATGCAAGCACATAAATAAAAGGTAAACGGTGAAACTTTTAAAATATTTAGTTTGAATTATAGAAGCTACTTACATTAAGAACAGTTGGACAATCCCAATGGTAAGATTTTGTCCAGGAGCTACCAGGGACATCAAATCATCCCTCTCAAGATAGCATGTCACTCCTGACTATCCAACAACTGAATCCGTAGGCCACTCTCTTGTTTTGAAGGATGTATCATATGCCATCAGAATCACTTGTTGCATGATATTCAATGGAGGCTGTGAAACTTCTTGCTGAGTGAAGGGAGCTGGACTTGGTGGGACTTTGATCGGACTTGGTGGTGGGGTTTTGATCAGACTATCCTCGGCTCGACCAGAAACAAGGTTCGTTGGCCACAAGATGAATGTGCCCAAGACATCGCTAACGATCTTGAATTCATCAGAAGGGATAGGGATAGGTGCATCTGCAATAATCACCTCGTCAACTGACACTCAGACTTGATCACCTTCCATTTGTCGGTGGTGGACAGTTGATCCCAGGTTATGTACACGACCCCATGCAACTAACCGTCTCAGAGGATCCTCGACAAAAAGATCACAAAGCTCAGTCATTTCCGGGTTAGGACCCTCTGATGACTGCCCGATGTTGCAACAACTACCTTTAGTGCTCTGCTTATTAGGATCAATCGATTGTGGCTGGGGAGCACTGGTATCTTGTCTTGAGCTCATAAACACTATCATTTCCTCTTTCATCTTGCTCAATCGGGTCTCTAATAGTGCATCAAATGATGCTTCAGCCTCGGCCTTTGCTTCTGCTCTTGTAATGGCCAACATAGTCTCCAATTCCTCCCTAGTCACGATGTTTGAGGCGGAATGGCGTACGGGGGCTCCAAAGTAATCCCGTATCCCTACCCCTCCTCCAACTCCTCTGACACGGCCTGGATGCTCATGTTTGCCAGTAGCAACTGTTAGAATGTCATTCCTATCCTCCGACTTAAAAGAGCCCTCAGCTTGTTGTTTTCTAAGTTTATCCTGTAACATAATAGAAAATAACAAACATAAGTAATAATGTACGTTTCTTATGTAATTAATTACAATAACGATATATACTTACAATTCTTTCACCAACTATACGAGATTGTTCACTCGTATAAGTCCCACTCCTCTTTTGGTGGGCAAATTGCCATTTTTCTTCTCGACGAATCGGAGAAGGCGGAGAAAGAAGAACAGAAGGATCGGATTGAGATGCTTCTTCTAATCTCTTCTATTTGGCCGCCAACAAGTCTCTTTCAGTCTTTGCATAACCCCCACGAGACATTGTATGAGGGCAATCATTCTTTCTTCCACTTTCTTGTGCTTTTTGCCTTTTTGCCTGCGAATAAGAAATGATACAAAAGGAAAGTGTTAGAATCAATTAAGATAATTGCTAAGTAAATAAAACAAAAAATAAGTCAACTAACCAAAGATTCTGGAGTAGTCTGAAGCCTAACAAATTCTTGCCACGTTGCTTGATCAAGAAATGTATACTGGTCGCATGGATTAGGATGAGGCTGACCATCTTTCACCTTAATATGAATGTAATTGTTGGTCAGATTTGTCTTAAACTTGCTCCAGCGCTCATAACAATACGTCATCGTCTTGTTGTACAAGATCTCACTCTGAGGAACGTCGTAGGTGAGCTGAAATGCATGCATTGAAGGAGTAAGTGACAAATTTGTGACTTTTGATAATGATTAATTACATACAGACGAGAATTGTATACCTGAATAGTGTCCAAAATATGCTGCTTCACCTTTGCATCGACATTTCTCCACTCCTCTATCAAGATGCTTAGCTTGTTATGTGCAAGGAGGCCGACGAAACTCCTATATCGTTGTGCATTAGGCCCGATTGGTTTCCAATGTCTATCAAACTCAATCGGTATCTTTTCGCCTGCACTCCGACTGAGGGAAACATCTGTCAACCGTGTGCCACGTCTACCCCTCCGTACAGACTGGCTACTGCGCTCACTATGACCCTGGCTCGAAGCATTGCTAGGCTCGCCCTGGTTAACACTCTTGTGCACAGAACAAAATAAAATTTCATAATTCATCTGTGCGAATTTCATATCATGTTTATATTGAAAATACATTTTATTAATAATAGGCCACTAGAGGGTTGAAAACATTCAAATTAGTATCAGTCATAGAATGTAACCACCAAACAAGATGGAGTACTTACGTCCATCATTGTTAACACATCCAAGAAAAATCTAATGGATAAGAGTGTGATGTTTGCGAATTTTACCCAAAAAAATAAAATTCTGTTTATTTTTTAAGATTTCACTAAATAACTAGAGCAGCATTTCTGTATGTATTGAAGAACATCACTATATCTTCTTATGTTAACTCTAAAGAAGATTGCCACTCAAGTTCTGCTAATGAGACAACCAGGTAGGCACGGGCACATGGCCTTACCTTCTCTAACTGATGATGCTCCCACAAGGCCGACAAATGAAGCTTACTAAACTGTCAATACTTAGCTATTTCAAGGTTATCAACCACCTATTTTCAAATCATACCCATATGTATGGTTACCTAAACTTATGCAACTGAATATATTTTTGCTAAAGCAGCATAAGCTTGTGATGATGTTTACAGAGAAACAAAGGAAGTGATTCATGTAACCTCCTGTGCTGACAAAGAAAGCAATATCAGGACCCTTTGGAAAAATATACTAGGAAATAGGGGAACCATTATGATGAGTTTGGTTGAGAGAGACAGAGGAACAAATCAATAAAAATGCATAAGAATAAGGAAGACAGAAGTTATCATAACGCAGCAACATAATAAGGATCAGAGAAGCTACCATAACGCAGGAAAAGAATAAGGAAATATAAGCTATCATAATGCAAACCAATGTCTCATACAAAAGAAAGACCAGTAATGTTTCAGAAATCAGAACCAGAACGCCCCCACATTTCTAATATCCTAAATCATACCCAGGCCACAACCTTCTTCGTCGGCAATCACACAAAAAAATATTAATAGACGAAGTAAAAAACTACTTGGAAGAGAATTAGGCTTCAGCAAGTTGATTATCCAACTTTCGTAGATTGAGGGTGAATAAAAATGAGAACAGGGTGTGTTCAGCGCCGTCAAATGTCGACACTCAACGAAGAGACATAGCACCAGTACGCGCGCCCTAACACTGTGCAATGGGGATGCTAGCTCCAAGATCCCATTTTCATAGCGCAAATGCAAAACGAGAACAAGGTGAGACACTAATTCCGCTCTTGATTTGACGAATTTGGAGTTGCTGTTCGTCCTTGACCGTTGCTGTTTAGCTTTGAAGAATTCAGAATGAAGAAAGGCGCGGAGCGTGAACCACGATAGGGATTTGGGGAAAGAGTTTTAAGACCGGTTATAAAAATAACCGGTCTTAAAAACATTTTTAAGACCGGTTGTTCAGAACAACCGGTCTAAAATATATCTTTTAGACCGGTTGTTAGAACAACCAGTCTTAAAAATCTTTATTTTAGGCCAGTTATTATATTAACCGGTCTAAAATAAAATACTTTTTAGACCGGTTATATCTATAACCGGTTTAAAAACATTTTTAATTTTTTAAATTTTTTTCCTCTGATCCTTTTAGACCGGTTTAAAATCCAAGCAGGTTTAAAAGGTTTAATATTTTAGACCGGTTAATGTACAACCAGTCTAAATAATATTTTTTAGACCGGTTCAGAGAATAACCGGTCTCCCAATTTGTTTATAATTACAAAAATGCCACCGTGCATTTCTTTTAGACCTCATCCGCTGCAACCGGTCTAAATGTGCCAGTCTAAAACACCCTTTTTGTACTAGTGAGTTTCACTAAATCTTCCAAGATTCAGTGGGTTTTTTGCACCTCAATACACAGCAAGTTCCTTCACTGGATACTCGCTCCCCTTTACACGTTGTAATTAAATCCCCAAGTCAAGGCTCTACAACCTTAAGTTGTCTCAATAACAAATATTGAGTTTGTAATGAAAAACTCTCTCACAGAGCAAATATATAATCACTAAAGTACAAAGAGTGAATATAAGAAATAGAGCACCTAAGAATATAATGATTGACATAAATTTGTTAGCTCTCAATTATTGTGTTCTGTTCTTTGAATGCTCCATATATATAGATGAATTGTGATGTCCTTTTGAAGTATTTCAAACATGTCCGTTAGAGTCACACAGCTTCGTTTGACCATTCTTCAAATTTGAAAACTAGCCTTTAATGGTAGGTAGGCATTTTAAACGTTACTTACGATATCTATGACTTATCTCTCAATGCATGATATTTTCATTGTTTTTCTACTAGTATACTCAGGAAACTAATACAATGAAGGATTAATCATATAGATAACAAATCAATGATTGTTGGATTAAATTCATACTTTATGTACTTCATTACTCGAGTGGCTACTCGAGTGATCAAGCCTCATTACTCGAGTAGTCCCTTGAGCAACTTCATTACAAATAAGCCAGAGAGTAAGTCAACGTTGTCTGACCACATTTCTTCTGCTTACTCAAGTAGTCCCTCGAGTAAGTGTTCCATTTCTTCTGCTTACTCCAGTAGTCCCTCGAGTAATGCTTCAAATAACTTTAGAGATTATTTGAGTGTTCCCTCAAGTAATGAGATTAAAATCTTGGCCAAGAGCAAATTCTATTGGACTTACTTGATTACTTGAGTGGTCACTTAAGTAATGCTTCTAATAACTTTACAGATTGCTAGAGTGATCCCTTCGAGTAATTGTAACCCCCTCACGGTAATTATATATGGATTATGAAATTTAATTGAAATAGAGACCAATAAAACAAAAATCACATTTATAATTACTTATCTCCAAGAGATGGGGTGTCCAAACAAAAAGTTTAAAAACAGAATTCATCTGGTCTCACATTCACTTTTGAATACAATTACCTGTGCAGTTATATCACATAATAAATATCAGAGTACGTAACCAAAATCCCGGCAACCCCGGGTTACTTGTATATATACAATGGGTTTAAAGTTTCCCAAAATGGGGATTACATGTCTAAAAAATATTATCTACACTCTATATATACAGTAATCCCAAAATCCAGCTAGATATCCAACAGTCCCAAAATCTAAAATGTCCCTACTAGCCCTAACCACTCTTGGTTCGCCACTTCCCTTTTGAGCCACTTGCCCTGTCTGAAAATGTTAGTTATTTAGAAAGAGTAAGATTCTAAAGAATCCCAGTAGTAACAAATTACTCATACAATATATAAACACAAGGCATGTATATTCATCATGTTTAGCAATAACACTATGAGTCATGGCTTGCGCGATGACTGACAGTACTCACGGCTGTATCACAATGTACTATGCCCGCTTTCGCGGTAATCACAATGTCAACTTTCGCTTTAATCACTATGACAGCTCTCGCTGTAATCTTAATGCTCGCTTTCACGGTAATTACTATGTAGCAATATCACAAGGCACAAAGTATCACAAGGCACTAAGCTCCACAAGCTCCATAAGGCGTCTCAATGCATCACAAGGTAGCAGCAGCAACAACACAATGCATGATAGGCATACATACAATACATTTACATAAAGTATAAGAGAGGAGTCACTACCTGTATCTTTCCTAACATTCTTCAGCACAGTGGGCTCACGAGTCTGACAGATGTCAAATCCTATACCAATTTAGGGACAATTGATTAATCTCTTTCCCAAATAATTATTTCTACAACACTTTAAGTTGGTTATCATTTAGGACTCTTTAGGTGATTATTAGAGGCCTACACATATGCCAAAAGGGTTAGGAGAACCTACCCTAAGGACCCCTTTTTTGAAGGCAAAACACAGATTTTCGGCTGACTCAATCGAGTGAAGATGACCTCACTCAAGTGATGAGAGACTTGCACTCGAGTGAGACTGGCTCTCACTCATGAGTGTTTCACAGTAAGTAACAACCATGACCAAAAAGTGCTCAAAACACTCGAGCATGGGGTTTGGCACTTAGGTGATAACTCTAAAATCACTCGAGTCCCCAAAAGAGCAACATAAGAAGTGACAACCTTAGAGCATAGACAATATCAAAGGGAAAAGCTCACTCGAGCATACCCCCTAGCACTCGGGTGAGAAGGTTTCACTTGCGAGTATCAGAACACACTCTTAGACATTGACCAGCGAGTGAGGACCCAAGACACAGCTCTTAACCAGAACTCATACCTTCACTCGAGTGATCACTAATATCACTCACAGGTTACTAAGTGCACTCGAGCTTCCTTCATGAAAACCCAAGAAAAACACTAGGCAGCACTTGAGTGGGTTCCTCCCTTACTCGAGTGAGGCTTATCAGATTGCCAGATCACAGTAACTGATATAAATTCCCATATTGGCCAAAATCACACCCAATGGTTCCCAAACTCCACACAAAGCTCATACTCACTCAAAATGACATAGGGAACCCATTGGTAACCTCCAAAACACCCAAATACCATTTTAAACATAATCTAACTCTTTGGTCTCTATATCACATACAACACCCAATTTCAATCAAAACACCTCCTAAACTTCAAAACCATATCAAATACTCAAAGAACTTCACAATGAACTAATCCCAACATCATCCACTATGAAATTTATACATTCCAAAATAGGCATAAAACCAGGGCAATTTCTAGATTTTCTCAAAGTTATCCAAAAATCACAATAAATGTATCAAAAGGCTTCAAATCCTGACCTCTTCACTTTGCCAAAGTCAGAATCTTGATTCTCAAACTTCCAAATTACACCAACACTCAAACCACCACTATTCAAAATTCTGAAATCACCACAATAGAGCTCTTAACACTATGAACAAGTTTAAAGAAGAGGATTTAAGCAAAAGAGGACCATTACCTACCCAAAATCAAAGCTTTCTCTTTTCTCTTTCCTTACTTGGTCCGCCATAAATGGAAGAAGGAGGAGAGAGAAATGGTGAGATATGGAGGTGGTGATGATGAGTGTACAACTTTACCCTTTGCCCATGCACCTAGCCGAATAAGAGAGAGAAGAAAAAGGAAATTGGGTTTTTGTCCTTTAGCTTGATCCCATGATCCACACAATGCCACATGTTAACATCTTCTCACTTCCACCATGAGCTCACACAAATGCAAAGCATAGGATTTCGACCCATGGTTAATAAATCTCAACCATTGATCTTTAATCTCCAAATACACTTATATCCAATTTACGTCACATTTCTCCAAAAGTGTTTAATTACACTAATTACAATCAATATCAGAGTCATTAGCCCTTAATCCCAAATTGGGTCATTACAGTAATCTTACTTAATTCTTGACAGAGAGTTTCCTGGAACAATTTCTCATACATTACTCGAGTGGACCCTCGAGTAATGAAGTCATTACCCGAGGGCTCACTCGAGTAATGTCTTCAAAAATATCACAGTGTTCCTTTTTCTGTGCTCTGTCTTTTCCTATATCTTCATTACTTGAGTAGCTACTCGAGCAATGCTTTTCCCTGTCACTAAAAACTTAGTTACTTGGTTCAAATCATTATGTTTAATTATTAAAACCTTTTATATATGATTAATCCAATCTTTGTTATCATCAAAACATATGGTATCTAACATTATCCCCCTTTTTGATGATGACAAAACTTGGTAATTTTGAACAAGTTTTTGAAAAATTTTCATATGCAAAATCGTATGTTCAATTTAGACTTAATAAGCTTTTGAAATAACTTGGTAAGTTCTTTTTGAATTTAAATGTAATGGTCTTAAGAATTTTAGCTTTTGAAAACTTTTTGAATCCAATTAAAAAAATCAAAAAACCCATAATTTTGAAAGTATGTTCTAATTCTTCATTCGTTATATAATCAAAAACTCATTAGTCCACAATGTAAGATAATTTCAATTGAAATTGCATAAAAGATTTCATAATCAAACTTAAAGCTAATAAAACTCCCTTAAACCCTATACACCTATATCTATAGTATAGCCCTATACATCACATCATTAATCACAAGGGTAGGATTAATCAAGAGAAGATGGACTAGATGGCTTGATGGCAGAGATGGGATTGACAGGAAGAGGTGTGAAGCCAGAGCTATGTGAGTCATCTGAACTAGAAGAATCTGAAAAAGAGGTAGAAGGTTTAGGGTCAGGAAGTATCAGAAGTGAAGCTATAATAAGATCATTTAAAGGGCTTTGTGGGGCTCGAACCTAAGAAGAAATCTCCACTTCCACTGTTCTTCCAGGTGATTGATGATTACTAGAGGAGACAACCACTTCCTCAGTACCAGTTGAGGATGCAATAGTTGTGGGCACTGGTTTGGGCTGAACTGGCCGATCTGGAGGAATGGAGTCATCCATGGTGATTGGAATGGGTTATGATGTATTTGGGTCTGGATCAAGCATAAAGAATAGGATGTTTTTGGGAGGTATGATAGGAGGAGGGATAAAAGAAGATCTAGGCTCAGAGGGTCCAGGCTCAGAAGCAGGTATAGGTATAAATGGACCAGATGAACTAGATGTCATAGCATCAAGTCTAGCATGTAGTGATCTTAGAAGCTCACCCTATGCCCGTTGTTCTACTAACATCTCTTCATACCTCTTATCTATTTTATTCATAAGCTCTCCCATCTTGAAATTCATGTGGGTTATCAATTTAGCATTGGTATTTGCAATGTCAACATGAAAACCTTTAAAAATATAATTCATAAAAGTCTGCAATGCTAAACCAATAAAAGTTGGAGGAGAAGTGAAAGTAGGAGCAGAGGATTGAGTATCATCCAACCTACTGGATTCAGGCTTAGTCTTTTTCTTCTTAGGACCAGATTCAAGAGGAGTTTTTAGGGAAATGTCAATGTGTAACTTTCCAATCTAATTTAATCCCACTGGAGTAAGCCTCTCAATTAGTTCACCCTTCTCTAAATACCAAATCTTGTTCTTTTTGAGAAATAGAGATATAAGCTAAGGATAAGGCATAAGAGTGGTGGATTTTCCTTCAAATCTATATCTTTTAATTTTAGTAAAAATATATTCTCCCAAGTCCTTTTTCTCTTTGAGGTGAACTGAGACAAATTTTGCTGAAGTCCCTCTCTATAAAATAAGTGAAGTTATTGGATTTGTTGACTATGGCTCTGGAATAGATATACTATAGAGCTCGATGAAAATCACACATATCACTTGGGTTAAAAGTAAGAGGTCCCACAATCTTTCTATGTCTTAAAACTGAAAACAACTGGCTCGAGTATAGGGTAGGATGAATATCTTCAGGGGGATCCTTTGGTTCCTTTGAAGATTAGTTATGCTTCTCTCCTCTTGATTTATGAACATCATCCAGTATATTTGCCATGGCTTGAGCAAGGTTTATGTCAAACTTGGCCTTCTTCATTGACTTCTTAAAAAATATGGTGTATCAGAGGAATCAGAAGGAGGTGGAGATGGTGCCTTATCCTCTTTTTCTCTATCAGGAGGAATATCCTTCTTAGATTGAGCTTTTGAGGTAGTGGGTTCCTTAATCACTACCACATTCACCTTGGGTTTGGCTTATGGCTTGGTTTTAGCTTTTGAATAGGGAGTGTGTTTTTGTCTTTTGGCTGAGGAGATGGAATAGAATTATGTGATTGCTGAGGATTAGAGGATTCAGAAGGAGTTCCGGGAGTGGTAGTTTTGGTTCTAACCATTTTGAATGAAAGATTAAAAATTTTTGGAAGTGTATCTCTTGGATGTGGAAGGATTAAGGCAAATGATTTTGAAAAATTTGAGATGTTTTTCAAAGAAATCATCACTGGGTTTTGTCAAAAATGAACGGGGGAAGAGTTTGTGAAAAGATTTTCTGAGAGGTTACTCGGAGAATTACTTGAAGTAATCTTGTGAAAATAATGTGATGCGCAGAGTTATAACCCAGATACTCGACTTTACTAGAGGGCTCACTCAAGTGATCTTGGGCATTACTCGAGGGCTCCCTCGAGTAAAGTTTTCTGAAAATTTTAAATTAAAGCAAATTAAATGCTTACCTATCATAAGTAATATTGTAATTACTTTTGTATTTTCCCTCAATCATTTGATGACATTTTAACACCGATTTGAATGGAGATTAAGTTGATTTTTGATTTCTACTCACGATTACTCAAGGCCTTACTCAAGTAGCTTTAATGATTTACTAGAGTAATCTGTCTCTTCATTTTCTATCTATTTATTTTCAACCGTTGTTGTTTCCTTTTAAATTATTTTTGAATTGATGCTTCACTGCAACATCTTCCAGGTCATTACTAGAGTGGTTACTCGAGTAATCTTTATAATTACTTCAAGGTATTACTCATGTAATGAGGTTTTACTTGAAGTTATCCTTCCAGTAATATTGTCCTCTGTTAACCTCTGCTTTTCATGCCCTAAAACAGAATATCAAGGTCTTACAAAACAAATTGCTAGAAACTCCGATGCTTAAGTTAGCAATCATCAAAACATCAATAAATAGCATCATCTAACATTTTGTGAACGCTAAATAACTTACAATTAATTGGGATTTACCATTCCAATTCTCTTCTAATATATAATAATTGATCTTTTGCAAGAGATTTTGTGAAGATATCAGCTAGTTAAAGATGAGTTAGAATGAATATCACTTTGACATCTTTCTTTTGGACAAGATCTCTGATGAAGTGATATTTAACATCAATATGCTTGGTTCTGGAATGTTGAACTGGATTCTTTGTCAAGCTTATTGTTCTAGTATTGTCACAGTATATTGGTATCTCCTTGAAATAAACACCAAGATCCTGTAGTTATTGCTTCAGCCATAACACTTGTGCACAACAACTTGAAGTTGCAACATACTCAGCTTCCATTGATGAAAGATATACTATATTTTGTTTCTTGCTAAACCCTGACACAAGTGAACCTCCAAGGAACTAGCTTTATCCATTGGTACTCTTTTTGTCTGTCTTATAATCTCCATGATTACAGTCTGAGTATGTAACTAGATATTCACTTCTTCCTTTAGGATACCAGAGACCAACCATGTCAGTAAGATATCGAAACATACATTTGACGGTTTCAGCATGTGACGCCTTTGGTGTTGATTGATATCTTGCATATATACCAAAACAAAATTGGATGTCAATTCTTCTTGCAGTGAGATAGAGTAATGATCTAATCATTCCTATATATCTTATGATTTCGTAATCTTTTCCTTTAACGTCTGTATCAAGCAATGTAGTTGAGCTAAAAGGCGTGTCCATTCTATTTGCTTCATCCATTCCACCCTTCTTCAATATTTCTTTCAAATATTTTGTTTGACATATGAAGATTCCATTCTTTCTTTGTTTGATTTGCAAACTGAGAAAGAAATTCAACTCTCCCATCATTAATATCTCAAACTCCCCTTGCATTATCTCAGAAAATTCCTTGCACAAGGTTTTATTCGTAACACCGAAAACTATATCATCAACATATATTTTTACAATTAAGACATAATCTCATTTTAGTTTTCTAAAAAGTATTGTATCAACTTTTCCTCATACAAAACCTTAATCAATGAGAAATTTACTGAGCCTTTTATACAATTCTCTAGGAGCTTGTTTTAAACCGTATAAAGCTTTTCTTAGTTTGAAAACATGGTCAGGTTTGGTTACATCTTCAAAACCTGGGGCTTGATCTATATACACTTCTTCCATGATGTAGCCATTTAGAAATGCACTTTTTATAATCCATTTGATAGAGTTTGAATCCTTTGACATATACAAAGGCTAAGAGTACTCATATAGCTTCCAATTTGTCCACTACAACATATATTTCCACATAATCAATTCCTTCTTCCTGATTATAGCCTTTGGCCACCAATCTTGCCTTATTTCTGACAATAATTACGGATTCATCAAGTTTGTTCTTGAATACCCATTTAGTACTAATAATCAGATGATCCTTAGGTTGGGGTACCAAATCCTAAACTTGATTTATTTCAAATTGATTTAGCTCTTATTGTATTGCTATTATCCAATCATTGTCTGATAGGACTACATCAATGTTAGAAGGTTCAATCTCAAAAATAAAAGTAGAGAAACTAACTTCATTGAAAATTATTTTTCTAGTTTTGACTCCTTCATTCACATCTCCTATGAGTTGGTCTAGGGGATGACTTTTATTGTATTTCCAGGATATAGGCTTTCCTAGTAACTGATCTTCTTCCTTGGTTTAGTCAACATCTGGGATACAAGATTTATATTTAGGTTGACCATTTTCTTGATTTAAATAACTTCCTGCTCATTTTCAATAGTTTTGTCAGAGGATTCAAATTCATTGAATACAATATGAACTGATTCTTCAACAACACATGTTCGTTTATTGAAAACTCTATTTGCTTTGCTCTGATTAGAAAAGCCTAAGAAAATTCCTTCATCTATTTTAGAATCAAATTTTCCTAAGTTATCTTTACTATTATTATGAATGAAGCACTTAAAACCGAAGATGTACAGATGAGCAAGGTTTGGCTTCTTTCCTTTGTATAGTTCGTATGGTGTCTTCCCAAGTTTTGTTCTGATGTAGGCTCTGTTTGAAATATAGGATGTTGTGCTCATTGCATCGGCCCTTAAAACTTGAGACATGTTCTTTTTATTCAGTATTACTATAGCCATTTCAGTGAGTACTCTGTTCTTTCGTTCCACGACTCTATTTTGTTGAGGTATCCTTGGAGCGGAGAAATTGTGATCAATACCATTAGTATCTCAATATTCTTCAAAGGCTTGATTTTCAAATTCTCTATCATGATTTGTCATGATACCTACAATGGACATACCTTTCCCATTTTGTATTTTCTTGGCAAAAACAATAAATTCTGTGAAGGTTTCATACTTTGATGATAGAAAAATAGTCCATGTAAATCTAGAGAAATCATCAACAACGACCGATGAATATAAGTTGCCACCAAGACTTTTAACTCTTATTGGTCTAAATAAATTCATGTGTAATAATTAAAGTGCTATGTTGGTTTTGATCTCATTTTTCAATTTGAAAGTTGATTTAGTTTATTTACCTTTCTGACATGTGGTTGGTTATATTAACCTACAGTAGTTCGATTGAGAGATTAAAGAGTAGAGAGATAGACAAAAAAAGAAGAAGAAGAATTGAAAATGCTTAGAGTCAGGATCTGCCCTCTAAACCTAATAGAGAGATAAATTTGGCATAATCATTCATGACCTCCACAATCTCACAATACAGATAAATACTCCTAGATAGTAACTGCTACATAAATAACTGCTGGACCCTTCCTAATAATTGACTCCTAAACAATAATAATTAAATCAGAATAAAAGCATAAAAAGCAGACATAGCAAAAATAACTACTCACTACTTCCTAATGCCTTTAAGCATGAACAGCACGCTGCCTTCTACTATAAACCAGTAAAGTACGTGGCACATTCCTATCAACATGCATCACAAATCAAATCGTTTTTGAAATTTACTTTTGGTAATCTGATCACTAAACCCTTTTTAAGTAACTTGCCTAGTTGGTGCATATTGACATGAGCTAGTCTATTATGCCGTAACCAACTTTCATTGGTATTACTTAAAAAACAATTTTTAGAATCATTTCTACTGATATTAAGAGTATAGCAGTTACCTTCCTTTTTTTCTTTGAGCTTTGCCTTGAGATTCTTCTTATCTAATTGTAAGTCTTTCTTTTTTAAAATTAGACATTCCTCTGAGTCAAATATTACCCAGTTGCCTTTATCTGCACTTTGACTCACACTCAGTAAGTTATGACATAATCCTTGAACGTAATATACATCTTGGGCTTGTATGCCTTTATGATTTAGGATATTACAATTCTTACCCCGTAAAATAAATTTTATGCCCGAAATTTGTTTCATGTCTTAAGGCATAAATTATGGGTATCGTCTCTTAATGTCTTCTTCTGCTTCCCAAATTATGTAATGCCCCAAATTTTAATCAAGGGCTAATAATGATTATTGTGAATAATTTGGTGAACTAAAGTTGAATTAATTCCTGAATTAATTATTGGAAATGCCCAACACCCTGTATTTTAGCATAATTATATGAGAAATAATTATTTGGGCTAAATATTAGGGAAATGGCGCATAAAGAAGAGGATAAGAATTTAAATATATGCTATGTGGCAATTTAAGATAATGTGCCAAAATCAGTGAAAAATTTGAAAAAAATGGAAATTGTCGGTTAAATAGTCAGTGATTAATGAAGAAATTAATTACTAACTAAGAGGAAATGAGATGTGTGACTAAATGGCTAATGGATTAGTTAGTGTAACTATATAGTTGCTTATTTAGTGAGGAATGAGGAGATTTGGAGATGTGGCAAGTGGTATGAAAATAGAGTAGTTGGTAGATAAGTCAAACCCAATATTTTATTATTTTCTTCTCTCTCTTTTCTCTCCAATTCGGCTGATGGAGTGTGGGGCAAGGAGAAAGTCATCATTTCTTCATCTTCTACCTCACTCTTCTCTCTCCAAATTCAGTAGCCATTGTTGCTCAAGTGAGAGGAAGAAGCTTTGTGAAAAAGATAAGCATTTGACCCTCTTAATAACCTCAAATGCCAAAACTCCTTTCTTTAATCTTGTTCCTTGGATTGAGGGCTCTATTTCTATGGTCTTAGATTGTCCGTTGGTGGTGTTTTGAGCACACAAGGAAATCTAAGGATTGGTGAATCAAGGAACCTCTTTGAGAAAGTTGTTGAGGTAAGTGAAATGAACCTTTCTATTTGAGTTTTGTGGCCCTTGGATTTATTCTTGAATTTCTGGAATTATACCCTATTTTTGAAAATCAGGGTCATTGTGTGTATGGTATGTTGTTGTCATAGAAATGGTAGATTGAGATAAATTTGGCATAGATAGAAATGGGTTTAAGGTTGAAATGACAAGTTTGGTGATTTTAGGATTTTGGTGTTGGATGTAGACTACAACAAAGCATGATAATGGAATATGAATTTGGTAATTTTGATGTCTTCATTGGATTCCTTGTGCAAAGTTATGCGAATGTAGCCTTGGTTGAGAATTTGATATCATTGGAAACACTTGGGTAAAGTTTGGAAAGTGCTGTCAACTCTGCTGCGTTTTTGGCTTCTGATAAGCCTCACTCGAGTGATCTTGGGTCTCACTCGAGGGCAGCATGATATGTTCTCTTTTCCATTCAATTTTTTTGTTATACTTCCTTGCAAAAAGCAAGAGTGTGTGTCTCACTTGCGAGTGTTGTGGGTTCTCACTCGGATGAACCTTGTCTCACTCGAGTGTAGGTGTATTTGACACATGAAATCGTGTCTCGGGATGTCACTCGTGGTCAAATTTCAAGAGTGTCTTAACATTCATGAGTGTTAAGCCATCACCCGAGTGCAAGGGTCCCTACTTGAGTGTTATTCGTCCTTAAAAGTTTCTTTTGCTCTTGGGTGAGCACTTTTTAAACCTAACTTTGTAGGACTCGAGTGACTATTTGGCTATTACTTGAGCGTTGCTTCCATGACTTAAGTGCAGCGAGCATTTCTTGTTTCTATCATGGCTCTTTACCAAACACTCGCTTGAGTGAGCTTTCATGCTCGAGTGCAAGTCCCTGACCACTTGAGTGAGGTTTTCTTCACTCGAGTACAATAGTGAAAAATATGTACTTTCACTTCTAAAAGAGGATCTTTTGGATAGTTCTTCTAACCTTTTAGGGCTTTTGTTAGCAGTGTTTGTAGCCACTTAAGGGACATTATTGATAACTAATCTAAGTGATATGAAGTCATTTGAGTATTGGAATAAAGTATGACACTTCGTCCCTAATTGTGAATTATAGGATTCGATATTTTCCCTGCTCATGAGTGACTAGTGCTAGAGTAAGCACGAAAGGACCAAGGCAGTGACCTTTCTCTTGTATTGTTTATGATACTTGGTATGCATAACTTATCATAAATTGTGTTTGTTGTGAAAAAAGGCTGTATGAAAACTTGTGAAATGTACCGTAGTGCATTACAGCATGAGCACTTCAGCATGAGCAATTATAGGGGGTGATGCGTATCACACCTACCCCTGCCGTTGAACTACTGTTGTAATTACCGAGGCGGTGTTGGGGAATTGTGAATTTTGACTTTGAGAAACAAGCCAGTGGGCTATGTGATTGTGAAATATGTTATGTGGACACCTGCTATTGTGGATTATGTATATATGAAACATGTTGTTGTGCATTGTATCGTGAGCACTTCAGCATGAGCAGATGTAAGGGTGATGTAAGTCACTCCGGCCCCTGCCACTATAACTGCTGTTGTAGTTGCTCTTGTTTGATTTGTTGTTATGATTTGCTTACATGCTTTTTGGTTGTATATACTTAAGTGAATTGTTGCTAGGGGATTCCTTAGAATCTCACTCTCCCAAAAAAAATTTCAGACAAGGCTGATGGTTCTAAAGAGAAGCAAGTGACAAAGGGTGGTTAGAGCTCCGAGCTAGGAGTTTATTTTGGTTTTGGTTATCATTTTAGATATTTGTACATAATATTTTGCATTATAGAAAAGTGCAATCACCTAGAATGGGAATCTAGTTATAGGCATTTGTGCCCTGTAAACCCTTTATTGATTAATGGAACCCTAATATGTCAGAATTTGCAACGTACTCTTATATTTATGAATGGAATTGTATTGTACGGGCCAATTGGGTATTTGAAATATGAATATGAGACCGTTATTGAATATTTTTTAGAAAAGTTTTTGAAAACCATGTTTTAGGAAAAAGGAATATTAACAAGTCCCAAATCATCTTACAATCTCTAATTCCACATAATCACGTATTTATGAACTTAATCTCGGCCTTGATAAGAAATATTAATCTCAGCCTTAATCTCGGCCATGTTTTAGGAAAAAGGAATATTAACAAGTCCCAAATCATCTTACAATCTCTAATTCCACATAATCACGTATTTATGAACTTAATCTCGGCCTTGATAAGAAGGGGGTTATATTTGTGGTATTAGAGTTGTAGTTCCTGGCAAGGGTAGGACTTGTTATGATAGTTGCCATAGTTTGTTGCCTTAGTCAAAGATGATGACTTAGGATTGTTTGTGGTATACGCATAAGTATTTCTGCTATTTGTGGCGATATAAGTTTTAAGAACTATGTGTATACATTTGCTATGGTACTAACATAGTAAATTATTTGTAGAGTTAAAGGACAAAATAGTTCGCCCTAAACTCAGAACAATGGACCCAGAGGTTGAAGAATTAAATGGTAATCCACCTGACCCGATGCAGGATATGATGGGTCTAATAAGGGAGTAAAGAGACATGATTGTTGAGCTAAGAGAAGAGGTTAGGGAAGAAAGGGATAAGTGCAATAAGGAAAGGGTCCAGTCTATATGTGAGGAGACCCAAGTAGAGACTCGTCATGAAGAGACAGCTGAGGGATCCAATCGTTCTCAAGAATCCCCATCTCATATTGAACCTAATCTGGAGTTATAAGGGGTACCAATTCGAGAGGGTAAAGATCTACAATTCTTTATTTCAAAGTTTTGCAATCATCTACCTCCGATGTTCAGAGGGAGATTAGAACCCCAAGCCGCTGAGGATTGGTTGAACTGGTTGGAGAAGATTTTTGAAGTCCTCGAGTGTTTAATGGAGGTGAAGGCGAAGCTAGCAATATACAAGTTAGAAAGGGATGCAGACCAGTGGTGGCGGAATATCACCATGACATTGCGAAACTGGAATGTACTACTGGCTTGGGAGGTGTTCCAAGAGAAGTTCACTGAAAAGTACTTCCCTAAGTAGGTGAGGCTTGAAAAAGAACCTGAGTTCTTAGCCATCAACCAGGGCGATATAGAGAACTTTGATGAATACTTATCTTATTTCATTCGGCTATCTTGATATGAGACCGTTGTTGAACAAGTTTTAGAAAGCTTTAGAAAACCATGTTTTGGGGAAAAGGATTGTTAACAAGTCCCAAATCATCTTACGGTCTCTAATTCCACATAATCACATATTTATGAACTTAATCTAGGCCTTAATGAGAAGGGGGTTACAAGTTACCTCCCTAGGGGACAGTCCCTTTCATACCACCTTTATGAATGGTATGTTGTGATGTTTAAACAATCTTTCTTTATGATCAATAACTCGTGCTGGCTCAACGTTATAGGTAGAATTCTCTTGCACATCAATATCTTCATCCTTCATAACATGTTAGGGGTTTGTTTGATACTTATTCAGCTGTGAGGCATGAAAGATGTCATGGAATTTGCTCAAGTTCAGGGGTAGGGCTATTCGTTATGCTACTAGCCCAATTCTCGTCAGTATCTCAAAATGACCAATGTATCGAGGGCTTAGCTTCTTTTTTTTAGATGCCTTGCCTACACGTATAACAGGTTAAACTTTCAAAAATACCTAATCACTAACCTAAAATTCTAGAGGTCTTCCTTTCTTGTCAACATAGCTCTTTTATCTACTTTGTGTTACAAGAAGTCTCTTCTTCATAATTTTTAGTCATTCGATAGTTTGATCAACCATATTTGGCCTATACATTTTCTTTTAGACAATTTGTTTAGTGGAATAGAGGTTGACATCTCTTTCCTTAGAATACCTCCTACAGCCATTTATATACTCATATGATAACTGTTGTTGTAAACAAACTCAATAAGTAGAAGGAAATGATTCCAACTTCCCTTAAAATGCAATACGCATGGATATATCCTTAATCATTTATATAGTTCACTTTGTTTAATTCTACTTCCAATTATCCTTGTTTGTCTATCTAACATATAAGCTGCTTTAATTTCAGCTCTTGGATCACTTTCCACCTGGTTAGCACTATAGCTAAGAAGGAGTACTTCATTCGATACGTTCATATTCAAGAACACTTGATTCGACAAATCATATTCTCAAAAGCCCTCTATCAGTTTTTGTTCTTGTATCATTATGGCTACCACCTGCACCACCTTTCTATTCAGAGCATCCGTGATGACATTCGCTTTACCCTGATAATATTAAATTTCTAGGTTAGAGCCTCTTAGTAACTCTATCCATCTATGTTGTCTCACATTCAATTCTTTCTTATCATATAAGTATTTGAAGCTCTCGTTGTTGCAGTACAGTTCTATGGTGTACTAATGCCACCATATTTTTAATGGCAGAATTTCTAAAAGGCTACTTGAGTAAGAACTTGAGTAATGAGACAGAAACTTGAAGTAACCAGAGCACAGAACCTCAAGTAACTCACGGCCAGATACATCACTCGTGGAACGACTCGAGTAATATGAAGTGATAAGAAGAGTTACTCGAGTCAACACCCAAGTAACCTGCCACAAGGAAATGAGTTACTCTCGGCCATGTAATCCTGCCAACGTTACTCGAGTAAGTGATTGAACCATATTTTTATATGAATTTTCCATGATTAATTTGGGATTTTAATGTATTTTCTGGGACATTATTGCATTTTTAAGCATTAGTTTTGGTTAGGGACAATTATTTTGAATTAATGGGAATTAGGAGCAAAAATGGTCAAAATTTATTAATTATGTTTTTATACAATTGTCCCTTGAACTTTTCATGCTACTTGAGCTTAAACTTGCATTGTAGGTGTGAAGGAAGAAATTTTGAGATCTAGAGGGCCAGAATTAATATTTTGAACCTTGGGTAAAATCACAGAAAAGGGCCCAATAATATTGTAAAAATTACAAAGAGTGAAGGAAAAAGGCCGGAAAAAATACATAAAAGTACCCCAGAATTTCAGATATTTCAGTTCAGCCCATCAATGTTTCAAAACATTTCATCTAAGTCCATCCAGTGAAGTTTTCATCTTTTCACTGAAGTCCCTAGTCAAAACTTGCGTTTTGACCAGGGTTACTATTCCCATTTCTACATCAGAAGAACTAGCCCAGATCTGAGATGGAGGCAAGAATGGAGATCCGAAGCTCTGTGTTGAGATCATTGCGCAGCAGACCAGGGCCACTGTGTGTTGGGCTTGTTGCATCTGAAGCTGAAAACGAAGGCCCAATATTGAAACAGACCCGAGAGTGATTTGAGAGCAGAAACAAGAGGACCCGGTGGATATGGCTGATGGATATGCAACAACCCGATACAGATAGAGCTGGGAGTGATATTTAGAGCTGAGCGCTGCACAAGCATGGGATCACCAGCGGGTACCTGGATCGCAGATCATCACCCTTCATTCCCTTCCTTTCTTCCTTGTCGTCGACGGCATTCTTCACCCTCACTGCAATTGCTGCCGGCGACTAGAGAGACAGAACCCAGAGAGTTGGGAATTGGGTCTGTATATCGTCCACCATAATCGACTTCACCTTTCATCATTTTCCAGGCTGTGACTTCTTCTGTATCTGAATTCATTTCAGCCGTGGCTTGCTCTGACGTGTCTGGGTTTAACTTCAACTGTGCCTATTTCCTCTGTTTTATTTGTGGTTCAAATCCAGCCCATGAATTAAATTGATTTAGGCTGATTGGTTATTTATTCTGAGATTTTATGGCTGGGTGTTTGAATCAGAATGGGATTATATTTCTTGAAGTTATTCTCATGATTGGTTAGGCAATTTTGTGCTCTTGGGGATGAATTGGAGATGACTTGAGCTCATATGTGCTTCAAAAGGGAGTTTATTTTATCTATAGCTCATTCTATTTTGGATTTCTTAGGTTTAAGAATTCATTTATATATTGAGACTATAATTTTAGTTATGTTTTATTCTATGGATTGAGTTGTTGTGATTTGGAATTTGTAATGAGAATTTGTACTCATCAATATATATGGTTATATATATATTTCCTATGATTCTATTGCTTTCTATCTATTTACATGGTATTGTTGGATAGTTTGATTGAATTGGAATTGTAGTTGAACCTAAATGCATTGCTTATTCCATAGTCACTCTTTAAGGGGTTTTAATAATGCTTAAATAAATGGGTTCGTGAGTTTAAGCATTGGACTCAATGGTAATTGGGGTTTGATATATTAGAAAACTTAGAGAAACTCATTACACTAAGAGAGCTTAATAGCATTTTAAGGGTAGGGGTTCCTCTCTTGTGATGCTAGACTCAATAGTAATTGAGGTTTGGTATATTAGAAGCTTAGTGAATTAACTCCCGAAATATCTTAATTGAGCAAGAATAGTCATTGAAAACCATTTCCAAGAGCATCTTCATTATTTGCATTTCTAACCCATTCCATTCCATATCAGTTTTATTCCAAAAATCCAAAAATATTAGTTTTAAAAGCATTTTAGTTTAATTGCAATTCAGTTGTTAGATAAAAACTTAAAAACCATTTTTAACTCATTTCATGTCAATCATTACACTTAGTTCCTAGGTAATTAATAAAAGGCTCTTCGAGAGACGATTCAGGATTGCACCCTATATTGCAATCCTTGGTTTAATTTTGAAGAAGGTTACCAAGGCACAAAGCCGACAAAGCCTTATTCCTTCAGTAAGCACTCGAGTAATCAGGGAAATTACTTCCAGTTGCTCTCGGCCTACCAACGTTACTCGAGTCCCCTGTTTCAAGAAATATTTTGCTCTCGGCATTTCAATCCTGCCAATGTTACTCGAGGAGCCACTCAAGTAAATCACTATGGTAAACAAAAATTGAAGGTAACACTTGATTAATTTGAAATGTTTTTATCACACTTCACTCGAGGCACCACTCAAGTATGCGGGTATGAAAATGTTCTATGTCAAAGACTTGAACGAGATTGCTCGAGTCAATAATAGAGTGATCTACAGAATTATTTACAATGCACTTGAAGTATCCACCTGAGTAAGCTATACAGAAAATACATGTTCACTCGAGGCGGTACTCGAGTAAACAGGTAAGCAAACTTGAAGTGCTCTCGGCTTGAAATCTTGCCAACATTACTGGAGTGAAGCATCGAGTAATCTGAAGGTTATTTGAAAGACCACTCAAGTAACCTGTGAAGAAAATTGTAGTATTTTCCAGTGAGTACTCGAGTAAATAGGTATTTCCAAGGTTTGTAAATTTGTTTACTCCATGCACTCTCCGAGTAATGTGATAATCATTTATTGACTTACTCTCTATCAATATTTTCACGAAGATACTCGAGTAAACTTAATGAATACTCGAGGGACCACTTGAGCATCTAAGTCTAGAAATTCATAAATCATTCCAACTTTCATTGATTTATTTCCTATATGATTAACCTTTTATTGTATTAGTATTCTTAGCATATTCGTAGATAAACAATGAAGAGATCTTACCAAATAAGGAAAGTCAAATGCAACGTTCAAACAATGAAGAGATCTTACCAGGCGAAGGAACTTGCTTGTACCGAGATGCCAAGAACCCACTGAATCTTGTAAATACAGTGAAACTCTCAGAGAAGCTCTAAGGACTGGATGTAGGTTAAAGTGGTTGTGGCCAAACCAGTATAACTCCCGATGTACACTTCGGTGATATTTCTCCTTACTCTTTACTGCTTTATATTCACCGTCAAGGTTTATATTTGCAACGAAATTTTTAGTATCACCCAATTCACCCCCTTCTTGGGTGAAATACTTGCTCTAACAAAACCAAGATCTAGATTAATTAACATTAGAGCAAATACTGGCCTCTCCTTTAGCTCTCAGAAGCTATTCTCACAAACGTCATCCCATACAAACAATCGATTCATTCACGTGAGCTTTGTCAGCGGCATGATGATTCAGCAGAAATTCAGAGTAATTCTATGGAAATAACTGACAAGACCAAATAAATTGTGCATCTCAACAATACTTTCTAGTCTCTTCTGTTAGTGCAAGCGTTTCAACCAAGAGGGGGTGAATAGGGTGATACCAGAAATTTTGTTGCATATAAGAAAATTGATAGAATATTTAAAGCAGTTGAGAGCAAAGAGAAATATCACCGAAGTGTACATTAGGAGTTATACTGGTTCAGTCAAAACCACTTTGACCTACGTCCAGTCCTCAGAGCGTCTGTGAGAGTTTCACTATATTCTCCAAGATTCAGTGGGTTCTTGGCACCTCAGCGCAAGCAAGTTCCTTCACCTAGACACTCACTCTACCTTACACGTTGTAATCAAATCCCCAACTCAAGGTTCCACAACCTTAAGTTGTCTCAATACCAAATATTGAGTTTGTAATGAAAACTCTCTCACACAGCAAATATATAATCACTGAAGTACAATGAGTGAGTATAAGAAAACAAAGCACTAATAGTGTGTTAATCAATGTATGTTCGTGTGTTCTCAGTTCTTGTTTTATGCTCTTTGAATGCTCCATATATATATAGATGATTTATAGTGTCCGTTAGAAGTAATTCAAACATGTCTGTTAGAGTCGTGCAACAATGGTTGACCATTCTTCAAATTTTAAAACTATCCGTTTGCGGTAGGTAGTGGTAGGTGAACATTCAGACTTTTATTTGACTTTTCACTTTTGGCATGATCTCATCATTGTTTCTCTACAAATGTGCTTAGAATACTAGTGCAATGAAGAGTTAATCATATAGATAACAAATCAATAATTATTCGATTAAAAAATGATTTCTGGACTTCATTACTCGAGTGGCTACTTTAGTGACCATGTCTTTTCCTCACAAGTTACTCGAGTGCTTCCTCCAGTAAGTCTATTACTCGAGTGGCTATTCAAGTGGCCTTGTTGTTTCCTTAAACTTTACTCGAGTAACCCCTCGAGTAAATTCCAAATAACTTTGCAGATTACTTGATTACTCACTCGAGTAATTGCATCAAAATTCTTGGCCAAGAGTACTTGTTCTTTGTTTACCTGATTACTCTATTGACCCCTCGAGTAATGCTTCAAATAACTCTGGAGATTACTGCAGTGCTCCCTCGTGTCATGCCTTTTTCTAACATGGTTATTCGAGTGGCTACTCGAGTAAATTGTATTTCTTTGCCGAGAGCTACTGGAAGATTTTTGCCTTGGTTACTCGAATAGACTTTTCTCATGTGTTACTCGAGTGGCTACTCGAGTAATAGCTCAGATTACTCGAGTGACTACATGAGTAACATCTTCCAAATTTTGGCAGCACTTTCAAATACATTTTCTTTCAACATTACTCGAGTGCCCACTCGAGTAACAGTATTCATTACTTGAGTGATCACTCTAGTAAACATATACAATTGCTAGTGATGGTCTTGGTGATGGTCTTCCTTTGTTCTTCCTCTCAATTCTTCTTCATTACTCCAGTGGTTGCTTTAAGTAATGCTTTGTCTTCCATTTATTTACTTTGTTCAAATTCATTTGTTATCATATCCTCTTTTATCATTAGTCCAATCTTTTTTTCATCAAAAAGTATGGGATCTAATATTCTCCCCCTTTTTGATGATGACAAAACTTGGTGATTTTGAACAAAGTTTTTGAAATTGAGTTTTCAAATATATGCTTCTCAAATACTTTTCATATGAAATCTTTTGTTCAATTTAAACTTGAAAACTCTTTCAAAATAGCTTATTAAATATCTTCTCAAAGTGTTTGTTCTTATTTATTTGTTCACCTTGCATACACAATCAAAAACTCATTAATCCCACAAAGCAATATAACTTCAATAAAATTTAACTTTAGTAACATAAAGAAATAAATTGCATAAACAAGAATTCATTACATAATCAAACTTTTGAATTCAAAAATAAAAACTTAAAAGTGCCCTAAAGCCCTGTACACCCAAATCCCAATACATTAACTCAGCCATTCATCATAAAATCACTAAGGCACTTCTCCCCATTTTTGTCTTCATTACAAAGGTGGAATCAATTATGTGGAGGAGTAGGTGGCTTGGCTACTGAGATAGGAGTGACAGGAAATGCCAATGATTCATATGAACCATCTGAACTTGAAGGATTTGAAGATGATGGTTCAGGGTTAGGAAGGTTCACTAGCAGTGTCTGAAGATCCTCTGGAGGATTCACCGGAGTTTATGGGTAAGGAACAAGAGAAGTATTTTCTACTTCCTCTGTAGCAACCGGTGAAGACTCAAGCACCTCCTCAGTGCGTGTAGGTGAGGCAATAGGAGTAGATATGGGCTCTGGCTGACAGGATGAGGTGGATCATCAGTGGTGATATGGATTGGCTTGGATGTGTCAGGGTCAGGCATAGAGAACATGACATTACTGGGTCCAATCTCAGAGGGTTTATGCTCAGTAGGTATAGAGGGTCCAAGTTCAGATACAGGTATGGGATTAGGAGTAATAGAAGGACCAGGAATAGAGGAGCCAGATGCCATAGCATCAAGTCTGGCAACAATGGATCTCAGAAGCTTACCCTGGGCACGTTGTTCAGCTAGCAACTCTTCGTGCCTCTTATCCATCCTCTCTACAAGTTGTCCTATCATCTCATTCATATGGTTTACCAACTCCGTATTGGTATTTGCAATGTCAATATGAAAACCTCTTCAGAATGTTCTCCATGAATGTTTACATTGCGGCACCAAAGAAAGATGGAGAAGATGTGTTGGCTGAAGCAGAAGACTGTGTGTCATCCATTCGACTAGTTTGTGTGTTAGTCTTCTTCTTCTTCTTCCTGGGACTTGCTTCTATAGGAGTCTTCAGAGGAATCTCAATATTCAACTTTCTAATTTGATTCATCCCCACTGGTGCTATCCTCTTAATCGGCTCCTTACTCTCCAAGTACCAAATATTATTCTTCTTTAGGAATAAGGAAATAAGTTGAGGATATGGCATGGAGCAGTAAGTTTTCCTTCATACCTATATTTCTTGATCTCAGCAAAGATATATTCTCCCAAGTCCTTTTGTTCTTTGAGGATCAATGAGGCGAATTTTCTGAAGTCCCTCTCAATGAAATGAGTGAAGTTATTGGATTTGTTCACCATGGCTGTAGAATAGATATACCATAGGACTTGATGAAAATCACTCATATCACTCTGATTGAAATTGAGAGGTCCCACTATCTCACCAGGTCTTATGATAGAAAACAACTAGTTTGAATCATAATTAGGATAATCATCATCGGAGGGTTCTCTGTCCCTACCAATTATTGATTCTTGAAGTTGAGATTAGAATTCTCTGTCCTCTAACCTTAGAAGTCATTTCTTCTTCCACAGACTTCCTAATAGGATCATTTATAGGTTCAAGGTTAAAGTAAAAATGCCTCACAACTTTGGTGCAAAATGGGAGTTTAACAGAGAGCTAGGGCATGTAGGAATCAAGATAGGGACTCAGATAGAATTTCAATACCTCTTAAAGAACCTTATAATCAATGTAATACATCTTACACACATTTCTCCTTGCAAAGTGACTCAGATACTTCTGAGATCCCTCAAGCTTGCCCACATTGAATCCCTTTAGAGGAAATGTGATTTCTCGATCCCTCTCTTCTGTTTGCCTTGAAGATTGCCCTTTCATTGCTTCCTTAGATTGAAAAGCTTCTTCAAGCATGCCTACCATGACTTTGGTAAGCTTCTCATCAACCTTGGGCTTTTTCAGAGGTTTAGGAGAAAAGGTGGGTGTGTCGGATGAATCAGAAGGAGGAGGAGATGGCTCTTTTATTGGTTTGCCTCTTCCTAGAGGTGAACTCTTCTTGGTTTGAGCTCTTGTGACAATGGGCTCCTTAATCACAACCCCTTTCACCTTAGGCTTAGGTTGCAGTTTAGCTTTGGCTTTAGGTTTAGGAGAGATTTTTCTTTTCTTGGTAGGAGATGAAAGAGAATCAGAGGGTTGATATGGTTCAGAGGACTCAGAAGGAGTGCTAACACTAGGAGATTTAGTCCTCACCATTGTGATTTGGGAAAGGCAAGAATTTCTGAAAAATAGAGTCCAAGAGTCGCGAGGTACAGGGCAGAAGATTCAGGCAATCTGAGAATTTTTTGTAAGTATAGATCACTGGATTTTGATAGTTATGGGAAGAGAAAAAGATTTTGAAAATTTTTTGTGAGAGCACTAGGAGAATCACTCGAGGCGATTTTTGTGAGAAATGACCGAGTGTCAACTTAAATAACCCTAAAGCCCAACATTACTTGAGGGCTTACTTGAGTGATCATCAGCTTCACTCGAGTAGCTACTCGAGTGATCATACTAGAAATTTTAAAATGAAGTGAATTCAAGTGCGTACTGTTAGAATCGGTAGGCACAGCGGAAGAATTTTAAAAATTTCACCGATCCTAATCGAGGATCTATTAACGGCGTTTAAACTAAGTTGGAAGGATTCATACCTTTTTTATGATTCAGAGTTTTCACGATCTCTAGGAGCCAACACGTCAGGTCCGCTCCCTCTACCGATATCCACACGAATGCTCTCCAACCGAGACTGCGTGCTAGCGTCTCTAATGTCTCCTAGGGTTTCACTTGCAGCTCTCAATTCTCATGCATGTATGAATATATCTGCTCTATCAAGTTTATAACCTATGAGGGCTATTTTCAAATTTCAAAATTAATCATCATTAATTTCAAAATTAATTAACAATTAATTATCTTGATAAGCTAATTAAATAAATTCAGTTTAAATTAAATCTGTCAAACAGTTTTAATTTAACCTATTTATTTAATCCAAATAAAGAGCCATTAGATTTAATTTATCAATCATGTTAGTTATTAAATTTAATATATCTTAATAAATTAAATTTAAAACTAACACAATATAATAATATCATATAATATATATACATATATATATAAGATATATATTTCGAAAATATATATATCTATATAATATTATTAAATATAATAATATCATATAATATATATACATATATATATATAAGATATATATTTCAAAAATATATATATCTATATAATATTATTAATGAATTTTATATTATATATATATAAATATAAAATTCGTCCACCCTAAATTAAATATTATCTCGTGTTGGGTCATTCTTGTGTGCGACCTTGTAGGCCCATATGAAGTTGGCAGTGGGCCAATAACTATACTAACCCAAAAGTCGCAAGCGGCCTCTAGCAAGACATTACGACTACCCAATTCATATGAGGATCGTTATCACGATGCAACCTGTCATACAACCATATCACGTCCCTTTTGTCACATGATATATCGATCAAGGATAAGGCATGGATAATGTCATCCTCTTATTCCTGACCATTACTTTCTCGATTCCTGAGTAGCCTGATAATAGAGACAGAAACCCCTTTCATTAGAGTATGGCCATACATTTCTCAGACTCACTCATCGAGGGGCCCAGTAATATCTTTCTACTAATGTGAGGGACAAATTCCATCTTGATCATTCATATTCCTCTGCATGAAAAATCACTGAGCCCGATCGTAGCCTTTATCATCACCCGGTCAAAAGTGACTTTTGACTAGTTCAAAGCTTAGCAACTCTCATGTAGGAATCCATGATGACCTCAGGTCTAAGGGCATTATGACGTGGTTATACATGAGAAAAGCTTATGATTTGATCCATATAGCTTTCTCATAGTGGGTTGGTCCAGCACCTTGTACTCTTACAAGTGCCTAAGACTTTGATTCGTATCTCCATATCTTATCAAAGTCATACTGATCTTGTTTCATCTCTGCTCCCACATAGATGACCGACCAGGGACATTTTAGGACAATCTTTATGAATTATCCAAGGATACAATTATCACAGTTAACATGCAAATAATATGATAACAGAATGGAGAAATTTCATTAAAATAATAATGTTCAAAGTATAATGATTAGCCCTTAGGGCACAATTTCCAACACGTACCAGACATAAATAATATTGTAATTACTTATGAATATTCCTTCAATCAAATGATGGCTCTTTAGGACAGATTTGAGTTGAAACTCAGTAAATTTGAGATCTGTACCTAGGTTCACTCGAGGCCTTACTCGAATAATGTTGAAGTCCACTTGAGGCCTCCCTCGGGTAATCTGTCTCTTCACCTTTTGACTGTTCATTTCTAACTGCTGTGCGGTTTCATTAGAGATTAATGCTTTATGTAACCCCGTTCCGTAATTATATCCGAAATACGCGATTAAAATGAAATAGAGACCAATAAGAAGCAAAACATTTATAAGAAAAGAGTCTTTACAAAACATACCTATCTTACTATATCTTCTACCACATACAGTCCTTAACAAAACCTCTCATATGCTCAGGAAAACCAATTACACCAAAGGGACTGTGCTCTATAACCTCATTCTTCTTTCTCGACTAGAAAGAGGTGCTGGGGAAAAAGCATAAGATGGTACGGATCCTTATTTCTCTAGTCATAAGAAATCCGTAGATATCACTATCCCCGTATAGCCTAGATACCTTCTCCAACATTGCTAAATACCATGCTCATGGGTATCTTGTTGAACATTCACAGTCTGATTAAATTTCTCTATATACTCCCACAACAATGAGTGGAGATCTAGGTCATACTTAAGTTTAATATCAGAAATTCAAGAACTAGAGGCAGTAACTTATGCTACCTTCACCCACTGCTAGTTCTCATTATTGGCAATAGAAGAGTCCACACTGGGTGCCTTATTCGTCTGATTTTGGAAGTTGGATTCTCTTCCTCGAGGTGTTTCTCCAAATCACTCCACCAATAAGCCGGATCATGCTTTTTTCTAACATCTTAACTAGCTAATTAACCGATAGAGGTGATCTACTCATTTACTTCCTTTTACTTCTTACCATTCCTAAACACAATGTGACTATTTAAGGGTTAGTATCCCTATTTACGTAAGCAGAGAACACTAGCATATTGCCAGAATCTATACTCTAATACCACAAGTGTAACATCATACTTTTCAAAGAATTTAGATGAGTTTAAATAGATAATGACTTCAAACCAGAGACTAGTCATCATTTGTAAACAGCTGAGATCACAACTTCAACAAAGGGTTCGAACCTGTACTTAAGTGTGATTTTTAAAATCTTTCTAAAATTCATTTAGTGTGGTCTCAAGTTGGTTTGCAATTTCATTACAAGTCATTAGTTCTTAGTTCCATTCATTAATATCACAGTATATATTAGAGTATTCTCTACAGAAAGCCCATGGGATTTTCGTTAGCTAATCCTTAGCGTATGGTGGCCCGATTCTAATTCATTTATCAAGGTTAAAGTACTAATGTTTAGGGTTACGATTATAACGTCTATTGCTACTGCTAGTATTAGTGTTACTATGGTTACATACACATCATATACAAATTCCAAAAATAGATAACAAACGGAAGCATAAATTCTTTCAATATTGTTCTTTACTCATTTGTGATTACCTTCTTGCCTTTAGAACTGCTTGCCTACGCTGTAGATTAATTATTGGAAAGGAGTAAGATTCAAACGAATCTTAGTAGTAACAAATATCACTCATATAAAATACAGGTTTATAAAACATGCCAAGTAAACCATCATATCATATAACAACACTCATTACAACATGCAGAATAAAATGCATACATAAGACATACATGGTCCTTTCCTACAGCACTAGGTATTCAACTAAGCCTCTACCATTCTAAATTTGAATGCTTAATAGCCCTTACTACCCAAGGACATACTGGTCCAGTAGGCCTTACTGCCTATCGCTTGTTCACAACATAAATGATCACAATGGTAAAAACATGCATGGAAGAGAATACAAAGTATGTGAGAGAAAAATTACTACATGATAGCCTTTCCATTGTCCATAAATGGGTTACCTGTTCCTTAGTTGTCCCAGGCAAATATCGAATCATATAAGTTAGAATTCACAAATAGACGAGTTATTACTTATCAAATTCTTTGATAACTCAAGATACTTGAGTTGGCTATCTTTAAGATTAGTGCATTATGCCAAATGAGTAACTATTGTGCCTACACTAGCCCCAAGAACTTAACTCTTGTAACCCCCTCTGTAATTATATCCGAAATACGTGATTAAAATGAAATAGAGACCAATAATAATCAAATAACATTTACTAACCCATCACATGACGGGATTTTCACGAATACTTTTTGAAATCATTTATAAACTTGGTCTCATATTCACATTTCGAATACAATTACTAAGCAAAGATAAATCACATTTATATAAATATCAAAGTGCACAACGTAATCATCCCGGCAATCTCTGGTACATACCTTCACTAAAGATACATAGGGTACAATTGCCCATTACAATTCTTCAAATGGGGATTACACAATCTCATCTCAGAGGAGTCCTAGCCGCTCTCTACACGAGCCACTTGCCCTGTCTAAATTGTTGGTAGGGGAGAGTGAGATTCGAGAGAATCTCAGTAGGAAACAGATACCATAATGCATGCATGATAGATGCTATGTGTATGACATGTTAGCTTTATCTAGATGCATGCCCCATAATGACATTTCTGCATGCTCAATATTTCATGTAACAAAACTATGGCCACAGTAAAACAGAAACAGAGCTTCATTTATTCAAATATGCTCTACACAATCAAGTAAAGCAATCACATACATCATTACACAAGCAAAGATATCAAATACATGCAAGTAAGGCAAGTCTCCTACCTCCAGTCTTTTCTCCTCGATTTGCATGCCAGCAACTCGGGGCTTCACATTCGATCCTACAATGTCAAATGTACCATTTAGACACTTCCATAGTGTTTCTGGGGGGTTATATGAGGCTATATTGAAAATTTACTAAAATACCCCTGGGACCCGGCCCGGCCCCGCCGTACCCGGTCCGACTGTACTTTTCTTGAAATTTTAACATAGGCTATTCTGACATATTTTCGCCCAAGGAATCCATTTCCGGACTCAGAATTATCAAATTCAATTTCAATTTACAAATTTACCCTTGGCAGCCCCACTTTAAGGGTTTCAAGGGTGTTTTCTTAATTATGCTTTTTCGGCCTTTTCCGAAAAAGTGACCAACTGTAACCCCACCTAATTTTCGCTCCTGAACTCAATGGAATCATCAAATCATTGAAAATCCATCTCTAACCCCTCCAAACCAGGCTTGGCCGAAATTCTCAATTCCCTGGGAAAAATTGGGGTTTTTCGGTTTCGGCTCCGTAAACGCGTTCCTTTCTACTCCTAACCACTTTATTGACTATTCCATTAGGTTACAACTACCATTTAGTACCAATTTGGGCATCATAACAGCCCCACACACCCATTTTCCATTTTTGAAACCAATGACAATCCGGCGAAATTTCACCGATTAAATTGTCCACAACAGCCAGAATAGTCAATACACAAGAGTTTGGAAGTTACCTCAAGCTCCCACTAGCTTTTCCTTGTCTTAGCTGAAACCCTAGCTATTTTAACACCAAAGGAAGAGCTTCCAAACCTTAAAGAATATAAAGGAATAGCTTAGGATCGGAGTTATACGCGTTAGGAACTAGATCGTCGGAGAAATCGGCTTACCTTACGAGATTTCTTCCTCTTTCTCTCTCTAAAGATCCCATATGCTCTCTCTCTATTTCAGTTGTTCTCAGCGTCAGAAATGAGGAGGAAGAAGGAAAAAACCGTTTAATAACATATCCTATGCTGATGTCATCTTTTATTGAGATGATGTCATAATTCCCATTTTCGGATTTTCTGGCAGATTTTCTGCCCAAATTTTGAAACATCATAACTAATTCTAGAAAAATCAAAATGAGGTGATTCCAAAGCCAAATGAAAGGTATTTAAGTCCTCTTTACTAGAAAAATATTTTCCATTACTAGAAATCACCACACAATTCCAGAATTGCACAAATTTCATCACTGTCCCAAAACAGAGTCCATTTTCGACCTCAAACTTTGGACAGTCATATCTCCCAGTTCCCAAAATGAAATGACACAAATTATATGTCTATTTTGAACCTTGGGATGTTAAATTTAAGACTGGAAATTTTCATAATTTTCTGACATCATTTTCATAGTAGAAAAGCCAGACGAGTAGACTGCCCAGAATAGAGTTTCATTGGACAGAATTTCAGATTTTGCATCTTTGCTTCCAATGGTTCCATTTTCATACCAAACATCATTCCCACATAAATTTTCACAAGGAATCCATTGGAAACACCAAATCAATCAAATTCACATCTCATTGACATGTTTTCACAACAATCTCAACATGTCAACACAATTCACATTTCAAAACCTAACATTGCAACATTTCCATTCCAAAGTTCCAAACCAATTTCAATGACATCAAAACACACTATAACACCCTTTCCAACACAATACCCCATTCAATTCTTCCCTCTATTCTAAGTCAATTTGGTTGTTAATCCACAATTGAACTCAAATACAGGATTTCGGCGTTGCTCAAACCACACACGAATCACATTCGAGTGTCAAATCACTTCATATTCTCCAAAAGGGTTATTTATCACTAACCACATCCACTTTTAGAGTTATTAACCCTTAATCACAATTTGGGATCTTGCTAAACAGGGGCTTAGCAATCCACTAATCTCAGGCTTATTCTCTAGCCTCGAGTCTCAAAATTCGGGGTATTACAACTCTAACATTAGAGTTCAATCTTATTACAATTTACCCTAAGTGTCTTAAATTCGCATGATAAGCCTATTGTGCTGGAATTTTCACCTAACTTTGAAAATCTATAACATTGTCTAGTAATCACCAATTGGGGTGGTTCAAAGTCCTATGTGACACTCTTTAAGTATACTTTAAAGGAAAAATATCTCATATTACCACTTACAAGCATGCAGTTCTAGAAACCTCAATCAATCCTCACTGCCATATAATTCATTCTAGATTCAATGCCTAACTTTAACAAATTATATCTCCTAATATACTAATCCTAATGGCATGTATTACATATCAAATTAGAGCTTAGGATATCTACTATCATTCTGGAAAGTATCATGGTCATTAGACAATATTTTGAGTCAAAACAAGCCACAAACAACCTACCTCAAATCTGGCAGCATTTACCCTTAGCATTTAACCTTAGTAACTTCAAATTCATCAAAATCATACTCCTACCTGTTGCCCTGCACCTGGCAGAACCAAACTCCCCAAGCCAATCAATCATCAACTTTACAATTTCACTACCAAATGAGTCTTGTATCATCATTTATCTTCATGATCATGCTAATAACAACATCAAACCCTAAATTCATGCCTTAAAAGAAACTAGGGTAGCATCAAACATGTCAGAAACTTAAACAAAACTCATGATCCTAAGCTCAAATTGAAGCTTAAGCTTACCTCTTTCACTTGCTAGGGCTTATTTTTGGATAATCAAACTTTCAAACTTTCTTGGAAGCTCCAAACTCCTCTCCTTGAGAAATAAGAATAATAGAAATAAAGCTCTTAGTGAGAGGAACAATGTTGTGAAGGTGCTTAGAGGTAGAAAGGTGATTTGAAGGGTGAAAATGGGGAAAGAAACCTTACCTTGCTTCATTGTCCTTCACTTGCTCCTTTCCCTTTCCTTTTTCTTTTTCTGTTGTATTTTATCTATTGTTCCCTCGTCTTTCCTAGCTTGGCAAAAATTATAAGGGCCTGGGTGATGAGGGATAGTTTAATTAAATTTGTAAAAGTATTTAAGTCTTAGTGTGCTATGTGTCAAACTCTTGTGGTTTCTAGCAAAAAATATGAGTTGAATAATTGACTAAGGGTTTGTTTGGTTACATAAAGTTACACTCTTCCCTTCTTGCTTCTTGTCGTGATTGAATTTCACAATAAAAGGGAAGGAAAGAATGTTGACCAACAGCTTATTAGTGTAAGGGTTCAAGTTGTCTAAAGTCTTCTTCAAAAGTGGTTTGATACTTTTTTTAGATATGATTAGTTTTGATAATGTCAAATATAGATGCTAAATATTAAGAGCAAAAAGTTGACACAATGTATTCTTTTTATACTTTGACTAACTATAATGTTTAATGTGAAATATATAGCAAATTAGTCAGTGGAAGAAGATATCAAGTTAATTTGATGTGAATGATTAAGAGGAAGAAGTGAGAAAGTGAATGAGAGAGTCAAGAAAAGGAAGAAGATATCTAGTTAGGTTAAGAAGAATGATTATCAAGAGGAAAATTAAGAAGCAAGAGATTGAAGAAAGAAGAACTTACAAGATCTAATGGGAATATCAAGATCCAAACTCTTAGATTTGATATTGGAAGTTTCCATGATCAAATGGAAGTTGGGAAGATTCAATTTGAAGTTAAAATACCCAATCTGGAAGCTTTTCCATGTTCACTTACGAATCACTTGGAGTGATTGTAGATCACCTCGAAAGATTACAGATCACTTGAAGTGATTGCAGATTACATAGAGTAATCCTCAAAATCACTTGGAGTAAATATTAAAATTATCAGTTTACTTCCAGTGAAGTCCTGCTGCACTTGAAGTGAATTCTTAGTACACTCGAGTGAATATCAGAATCACTTGAAGTGATTTCCAAAAATGACAGATCACTTACAGTGAATACACATTACACTCGAGTGAATATCAAATCACTTGAAGTGATTCCAAAAATGTCAGATCACTTCTTATGAATACACATTACACTCTAGTAAACATTAGAATCCCTTGAAGTGATTTCTAAAACAGTAGATCACTTCCAGTGAATATCAGAATTACGTGAAGTGATTACCAAAATTGACAAATCACTTCCAGTGAATTCTTAACACAGTTGAGTGATGTAGGAAGTTGACATATCACTTTCAGTGAAATCCCTTGCACTTGGAGTGATACACAAAAGTGACAGCACTTTGTTTACGTTCAGCATGAGCGACATTTAGTAATTTGATCATATCTCCCTAACCATAGCACAGAATGAGGTGAAACCAATGGCATATAAAACTAGACTCCTAGTGCATCATTTTGACAAAAGAAAAAGTAAAAAGAAGCTTAGATGAAAGAGATATGAATTTTGCAAAATGACACTCAAAATTACCATCATATTACAGAACATGTTTGTTATTTTGGACATATCTCTCAAAACACATGTTGGATTTAGATGTAAAGAGTGGCATATGAAACTAGACTTAAATACCTTTTGTTTGATATGTTATAAGTCAAATTTAGAGTTATATTCAAAGAGTTATGCCCACTGGAATTTGACCTATATGCAGAGGTTTGAGAAGGTTTGCTCAATAGAAGCGAAAGTGAAATTGAGTTGCAATGATATGATAAATTACTCGAGTGATTAGGAAATTCACTCGAAGTGATATATGACTAGAAGCAAATCACTTGAGTGATTAAATAAAATTCACTCGAATGATACACAATAAAAGCTAGATCGATCGAGTGAAAGGCTAAACTACTCGAGTGATGTATAATTCCAAAAAATAGAGCACACATCGTTACTTCTGAAAATTATTGGAATAATTATGTAATTCATTCTTGTTGCTTCTAATCACTCCAAAACTTCATTGAACTAGTGTTTAAAGTATTTCTCTAGGAAAACAATGAGAAGATCATACGAAGAGATGAAAAACCACCTTACAAGAACGGAAAGTCAACCGAATGTAACAGCTAGTTTTTCAAATATGAAAAATAGTCAAACAAAGCAATGGAGCTCAGCAAATAAGTTGAAATTCTAATACCAGTAATATCCTACTCAACTATAAATATAGGAGATTCAAGCAAAGAGCAATAACGAAAAACATGCTAAGATCATGAAGCATCCATTCCTACTTGAATACTCTTTGTTTATCCTCCTTCAATATTATTTATCTTAGATAGAAAGATCATTTGTATTGTACTTTAGTGTTCATCTTATTCACTTCTAAGAGAGAAGATTGATTGTAATCATTTATTACTAAGGTTGTGTCCTTGCGATGTGTAAACAGGAGTATCTCAGTGAGAAATTTGTAAAAGCCATCACAAGTGCCTGGCTAAACTTGTGGGATTGTAATGGATTTTCTTATGCCTGGATTAAACAAAAGATAGTGGATTTGAAAATCTCAGGAGGAGCCTACGGATTGGATGTAGGTCATCACGGTTTGGACCGAACCAGAGAAAATCACAGTTTGCATATTCTCTTCCCTAAGCTCTCATATTTCTAGCATATATTATTTAATCTAACTATTGATTTATGATTCATTACTTTTGTACTTATTAATTTCACAAAAATGTGAAAAGATTTTCAAAGTTCTTAAATTTTAATCTTACACCCAATTCAGCCCTCTCTCGGGTGTCAGCTGGTTCTAACAACTTTGACCAACTCTTCCCTTCTTCCATTTTTACCCTTGGTCATCCCTTATCATCTTAAGGGGTAAGAATTTATTGATTTAATCACCTTCATCATTACTTGTAATTTTTTAAGGGTAAATCTTGACCCTTTATTTTTGTTTCCCAATCGACCCTTAAGAACAATTTATAAATCTCTTTTTTACCCTTGGTTATAGCAACATTAATTAATTTTCCATTAGGCCTTTTCTTTCTTTAAATTCCCTTATTCCAAACACCATTCCCTCTCTATTTTGGTTCCATGTTAGGCTTTATACCATATTTGAATTTAGATAAAGGGTTTGGGTACTTTCCTTCAAGTAACTAGAACTAAATCCCTTACTAAATTCTCAAAGTAGTCTTTAACTCTATTTGCACTTCCTTTTTAGGGAACTTAACCCTTTGCTAAGCTTTAGAACATAACCATTCATACACTTATATAGCCTAACCAAATGGCACCATGTACGTGTCCTGTACACATCTGTACTGATACATCAATCCTACTACTTACACATACTGAGACCTCTGCCCAGAAGGCCAAATCACATAGTCCCCAAAAACCATTATATCTTTCAGACATGTTTCGGACTCTTATTAAACTAGGCTTAGTAGTCTATATAATTTATACTTATTCTCAAGTTTCTAGCCCCAAAATTTGGGTATTACAATTCTCCCCCTGTAAAATAAATTTCATCCCTGAAATTTGTTACATGCCCTGAGGCATAAATTTTGGGTATTACCTCTTTATGTCTTCCTCTACTTCCTAGGTAGCCTCCTTAGAGGACAGTCCTTTCAGGCTGCCTTTACGAATGGTATGTTATAATGTTTGAGCTGTCTTTCTCTTTGATCAATAACTCATTCCAGCTTAACTCATAGGTAGAATTCTCTTGCACATCAATATTTTCATATTTGATAACATGTTCAGGGTCTGGTTGATACATATTTAATTGTGAGGCATCAAAGACATCGTGAAATCTGCTCAAGTTCAGGGTTAGGGTTATTCAACATGCTACTGGCCCAATTCTTGTCAGTATCTCAAAACGACTAATGTATCAAGGGCTTAGCTTCTTTGTTTTGGACACCTTGTGTACACCTATAATAGGTGAAAGTTTCAAAAATACCTAATGGCCAACCTCAAATTCTAAAGGTCTTCCTTTCTTGTCGACGTTGCTCTTCTGTCTACTTTATGCTGCAAGAAGTCTCTTCTTCATATTTTTTAGTTCTTCGATAGTTTGGTCAACCACATTTGGCCTATACCATTTTCTTTCAGACAATTCCGTTCAGTAGAATGGAGGTTGACTCTCTTTCCTTAGTATACCTCCAGTGGCCATTTGTATAACGACAAATCCCAATTTTATTATATATTTTTATATTTTATTTAGGGATTTTGTCAATTTAATTTAGCTTAAAATGCTTTATTTATGCTTAATTGAGATTAAGAGTAAATATATTAAATTATGACTTAAAAGGGAAAATTTGTCAAAATAATTGTAATTATTCTTAATCATTGATTTTTTTGAAAAGCATTTGATGTTGGTTAAATTGCTTTCAATTGAAAATTTGGATTAAAATTGAAAATGGCAGTTTTGGGGCTCAAATTTGAGAATGACATTTTGGTACCACGAATTTCAAAAATGACAAAATGGTCCTCATAAAACTGCTACATTTTGACAGCCCTTAGGTCAGCTCTTTAATCAGTTTATATACCCAATTGCAGAGCTTCACTGGGGGAGGCAGACGCGAAATCACAGAGCCGCAACACAACGTCTCATTCCCTTCACTTTCTTCTTCCTCTCTCGCTGGCGGCACCGTCCACCACCACTACAACCGCCGGTGAGCATCATCCTGAACTATAGTCGCGGTAGAGAAGCATCTAAGAACTGGATCGGAAGAGCTAGAAATGGTCGGGATTCAGAGAGAGGGGGCTGTAATTTAGAGCAGGAGCATCGGAGCTGAACTAGAGGCGTGAGCGGTGATCTTCACGCTCAGCACCATCTTCGCTTCATCTCAGCACCATCATCGGCATCTTGCCACTGTCAAGTTCAAGGTGCTGTAAAGGAATAGAAGATAAACGGAGTGCCATAAGTTTTGAGTTGTCGTTAGGGATCTGAAGGAAGAGCTACCATCAATTAACCACCACACCACCTAATCCCTTCACTGACTGTCTTCACTCAATTCAACCGCAAGCAGATTTCATCTCTTCTCTCTGGTTTCATACTGTCATAACCATGGTTTCTCTTTTCTGTTAGTTGTTCCATTTGAAATCATTGATTTATCTATACCCATTGTTAATTTGTCAAGTTTAATTGGTGTTCTCATGGCTGAGGCTTTGAAATTGTTTGGAGATGCCTTGTTGATGGTTGCCAGTGGCTAAATTTCCCAACTCTTAAAGATGGAAGCTAAGGGCTTGAGTTCTAAGTACTAGAAAGGGGAGTTTTATGTTTTAATCCATTTGTTTAGCTTTGTAATTATGATTTTCTGTCTTGGATATTTTATTTATATTGCTAGACCTTTGATACTTGGTTAAGTACTTAGTTTGGATTAATTTGTGATTTAAATTAGTTGATGTTGAACTTTGTGCTCATCAATATATGTGGTTATATATATTTTTAAGTGTAATTCTTTTGATTCTCTATTATCTTGTATGGTATTGTTGAGATATTGAGTTGATTTTGGAGTTGCATTGAACCAATTACATTAATTAATTTAAATCACACACTAAGAGTGCTTAATAGCACCTCTAGAGTAGGGGTTCCTCTCTTTTGGTGCTACACTCATTGGTTGATGGGGTTTGGTATCTTAGAAAACTTAGTGATTTCATAAATTGCATACAAAGTTATTTTTAATAGTGTTTTAAGAAGTGATTATTTTCTAGGTTTAGGAATAATCATTGATTAATGCACTATACTTAACAGTGTTTGATGTTTGGTATTTTGAGGGACTTTGGTTGCAATTGCTAGTGTTTTGTATTGAATTTTGGTTAGAGGGGTTAAACCTTGCCCGGTGTGGAAGTGTTTAATCAATCTAACTTAAGCTAGCTCAAAGGGTCTTTTGGGCATTTTTGACTAAGCTAGTAAATTGAACTCCCATTATCATTAGATGAACTATGATTGCCCTTGCAAACCATTTTTAAGAGATTCACTTCATCCATTTCATCTCACCTATCATTTTATATCCAAAAAAAATACCAAAAACATTATAATTTAGGACTTTTATTATTTTCATATAGTTGTAGTTTCAAAAGATCAAATTTTCCCTTTTATATCATTTCATGTCAATTATTGCATATAGTTTATAGGTAAATAATAAAAGGCTCTTCAAGAGACTATCCAGGATTGCACCCTATATTGCAATCCTTGGTTTAAATTTTGAAGAGGTTACTAAGGCATAAAAGCCGACAAAGCCTTATTCTTCAAGTGGCGCCGTTGCCTGGGAGCCAAGTAATTGGTTCTCTAGTAGGTAAGTGTCAATATTTGACTGATTGGTACCTTGAGCCTTTAGGTTCAATTTTAGCTAGTTTAGGTAGCTTTGCAATGCATTTAATATAGATTGCATTCACTTGTTCATAGCATATTTCATGACATCTTCCCTCTTTCCATAGAAAATTTTGAAGAAATACAAACAAATATCTTGATTTTCCTTTGTTTTTGCATTTGAATTTTTAGGACTTAGGATTCTTTGGGATTTAATTGATTGCAATTTGAATGGCTTGGTTTAATGAGGATCATAAGTTTCCAGTTTACACTAATCCTCTTATACATTCTTGTTTAAGGAATGAAAGAACCTCAAGTTCTCAATTCTCAGATGAATCTTATGGCACTTGGAGACATGAATCACTTTCTGATTTTACATTTTCTCAAAAGCTTGATTTGCTTCAATATCAATTGGATTCCCTCCATGCAGACATAAAACAAAGAGGAGCCTCTAAATCTCAACCACCTCAATATCTCCATACAAATTTGGAACCATCTTGTCCACAACCCTCCTATTTTGACCATGAACCCACCTTTCAACCACCTCAAACATACTTCAACCATACTTCTTCACGTTACCCATTCCATCTAGAATCACCTACTCCACTCTATCAAGAACCATCATATCCATGTCATCTTCCCCATTTTCCCCTACTTCCATCCAATGTAGAACTCCCTATGAACCACCTTCTCTATCATTCTTTGAACCTCCACCATAATCTCCTACCCCTCAACCTAGTAGATTGGATGCCCTCTTCTCATCCCACAACATGGATTCCCTAAAAAGTGCATTGACAAGGAAGTATAAAGCACTCCAAGAGCCATACCTTCAGTTACTCTTCCATCAAGGCACAATTGGAAGCTCTAGGGAGATAGAAGAGAAATTAAAAGACATTGATAAGTTTTTCAAAGCATAGTTTGCTCATATGCTATGGGTAAAAACAATAGGTGAAGATGGAACCCCTTGGCCCCATGACCTACAAGAAGAGGCATAAGGAGTCCAAGCTCAAGGGTCAAATGCCACTTCACAAGTGGAAGACTTCAAACCTTCGATGCCTATTCCCACACAAATATATGAAGTGGAGCAAGTTCAAAATAGTATTGAAGAGTCTTCCTTACCATTCGGTAATGACCTATCCTTATAGAAGTAGACTCTCCTACTACTTTAACTAGTGAAGCAATTCATGATTTGAGTGATGATGATGTGGATGAGGAAATCATTGTTGAATCTCCTCAACAGTTTGAAAATGTAATTTCTCTACCCATTAGTTTAAGTAGTAGTGATTCGATTGTACCTATTCATGACTATGCTCATTCTTCTTTGTGTAATGCTTTAACTGTTGAAAATGCTTCTCTTCATAGTACTAGGGATGATTGCACTCAATTAGATGATATATCTTCATGTTCTTGTGCTGAAGATCATATTTGTGTAGATTGTTATTATGAAAAATGCCACTTGCTTGTTGAGTTTCGAAAGAAAGCATTAAGCAAAGTGGTTGATTATACTGTTCATCTTGATGCATTTCCTTGTACTATTGATGTTTCTAAGCATGACACTTGTTAAAATGTTGAATCTTGTGCAGATGCTAATGTGATTGTTGTGAATGAGAAAGACCATTGCCTAGAAAAAGATCTTTCTTTTGATTCCAATGAATTGCTTGATAGTATCATAAGGGAAGATTCAACTGTTTTGATTGATAATATTACAAATGAAAATGATTCTTTCCATATGATTCTTTTTTGTGATTTACCACCCGACATAGAAAAGGAAAATGATTCTTTTGAAACTTCAAAAGGTTTGGGTGGTAATGATTTGAAAAATTCTCCTTCTTCTTCCATTCTTTTCCCTTTTATCTCTTGTGATTGCAATGATGATATGGTGTACTTCAACACTAAGTTGGATTCTGCACCTTCCACTTTGCAAACACAAGAGAATTTGATAGTTTGTTTGACTCCTACTGAAGGGAGTACCATTGATTTCCTTGCATGTGATAGTTACTTGGAGAGTTTGGGACTGAACATGCCTTTATTTCAATTGAAAACTCTCTCTGTTTCTATTTTTAGATGGAATACTGCTGGTTGTCTGTCTTCTTTGCAGACACATTCTTGGAAAGGACGTCGGAGGAACCAACATCCACAGTATATCCTTGGACCTCTTTCGATTGATCCTGAGCCACCTCCACCAAGGAAATTCAATATTGGAGAAGATGTCTTCAATAACAAATGCATGATCAAGAATGAGAACTTCTCCTTCAAACGACACAAGATTCTCTAACACAAGTTGTCTCTTTCCTGACTTGTTTTCTTCCTGATTCCTATGATTCTTTGAGCTTAATTATTGTGTGAGGAAGATAATTGTAGGGGAGAGATATAATCCAGTAGTAAAAGGTAGAATTTCTTTTGTTCTCCACCCCCCTTAGGCTTTGAGCTCTTGTCATTCCTTTGCCTTAGGTTTTGCATTGGGGACAATGCAAGATTTAAGTGTGGGGGAGAGATTAGGATTTAGGTCTTATGTGCTTCATTGTGCCTTATTGCAAAAATGTGTCATTTTAAAAAAAAAATTGATCCAAACCACACTCTTAAAGTTTTGCCACTCCTTGCTTTAGGAATTTGTCTAAATACTTATGGGAATTGCTTATGCTCTTGGTTGATTTTTAATGAATTGATTTGTTATTACTCTTAGAGTTAGCATTTGGATTAGTTGAGTTAATGCATTTTGATTAGGCTAATGTTCAATTAATCTTTGTGAATATGCATTTGAGAAAAGAACCTTTGTTGGAAGGATTTTGAGCCTAATTATCATTCATTAATGTGTGTTTGCCATCTATTCTAGTATACCTATAGAACTTGTTTAAAATCTTTTTCAAAATCACATTTGCATTTAGATTAATGAATATGATAGGGGCATTCATTTCTTCACCCTTTATCCCAAACACAAACCCTATGTACTAATCCATTGTGAACCCCTTTGAGCCTTTCACATTCCAAAATCCATAATTTATTAACAAGCACTATGTATGCATCCTATTTGCATTAGATTAGCATCCAAATATCATTGAATTGCCATAAATATCATAGGTACAAAGAAATTCCATTTACATACATTATATATTGAAAAACAAAATAGAAGAAAAAAAAAAGAGAAAGGAAATAAGAAATAATAAAAATAAATAAATAAGGCATTTGTTTTGATTGGCAAGGAGATATTGTTATTTGAGCCTCAAGTAAAAAGAAAAAAAAGTGAATGCCATTATATACACTTGTGCATGCATAGTACTTATTATTTCAGTATCCCTTCCATGAGACCATTTCCATTATTACAACCCTTTTAAAAGTCCCCTTGATTCATGGGTCTAGGTGCTGCATAGTGGTAGAGAAAGTAGAATTTCTACAAGCTTATGGTAGGACTTAGTCTAGGTGGTATTGAGCCAAATTTCATATACTTGTGAGAGGAGTTAAACACCTAAATCCTTGAGTGTTCTCTTGTGTACATTTCTTTGATTAATTGTGCATTAATTTAGTCCATTTGTATTATCCCATGCCAAAACTTTTGTTAGCTTATCTAGTAATAATTGATTAATTCATTGACTCTAATCTTAAGCATTTGAAGTTTTCATTTGTGTTTAGTTTTGAATTGATTAGTGTTTTGCCCAGGAGTGCAAAAGTTTAAGTGTGGGGGAATTGACAAATCCCAATTTTATTATATATTTTTATATTTTATTTAGGGATTTTGTCAATTTAATTTAGCTTAAAATGCTTTATTTGTGCTTAATTGAGACTGAGAGTAAATATATTATATTATGACTTAAAAGGGCAAAATTATCAAAATAATTGTAATTACTCTTAATCATTGATTTTTTTGAAGAGCATTTGATGTTGGTTAAATTGTTTTCATTTGAAAATTTGGATTAAAATTGAAAATGGCAGTTTTGGGGCTCAAATTTGAGAATGACATTTTGGTACCACGAATTTCAAAAATGACAAAATGGTCCTCATAAAACTGCTGCATTTTGACAGCCCTTAGGTAAGCTCTTTAATCAGTTTATATACCCAATTGCAGAGCTTCACTGGGGGAGGCAGACGTGAAATCACAGAGCCGCAACACAACGTCTCATTCCCTTCACTTTCTTCTTCCTCTCTCGCCGGCGGCACCATCCACCACCACTACAACTGCCGGCGAGCATCATCCTGAACTATAGCCGCAGTAGAGAAGCATCTTAGAACTGGATTGGAGGAGATGGAAATGGTCAGGATTTAGAGAGAGGGGGCTGCAATTTAGATCAGGAGCATGGGAGCTGAACCAGAGGCGTGAGCGGTGATCTTCACGCTCAGCACCATCTTCTCTTCATCTCAGCACCATCGTCGGTATCTTGCTACTATTAAGTTTGAGCTGCAGCGAAGGAATAGTAGAGAAACAGAGTGCCATGAGTTTTGAGTTATCGTTAGGGATCTGAAGGAAGAGCTACCATCAATTAACCACCACACCACCTAATCCCTTCACTGACTGTCTTCGCTGAATTCAACCACAAGCAGATTTCATTTCTTCTCTCTGGTTTCATACTGTCATAACCGTGGTTTCTCTATTCTGTTACTTGTTCCATTTGAAATCATTGATTTATCTATACCCATTGTGAATTTGTCAAGTTTAATTGGTGCTCTAATGGATGAGGCTTTGAAATTGTTTGGAGATGCCTTGTTGATGGTTGTTAGTGGCTAAATTTCCCAACTCTTGAAGATGGAAGCTAAGGGCTTGATTTCTAAGTACTAGAAAGGGGAGTTTTATGTTTTAATCCATTTGTTTAGCTTTGTAATTATGATTTTCTGTCTTGGATATTTTATTTATATTGCTAGACCTTTGCTACTTGGTTAAGTACTTAGTTTGGATTAATTTGTGATTTAAATTAGTTGATGTTGAACTTTGTGCTCATCAATATATGTGGTTACATATATGTTTAAGTGTAATTCTTTTGATTCTCTATTATCTTGCATGTTATTGTTGAGATATTGAGTTGATTTTGGAGTTGCATTGAACCAATTACATTAATTAATTTAAATCACACACTAAGTGCTTAATGGCACCTCTAGAGTAGGGGTTCCTCTCTTTTGGTGCTACACTCAGCGGTTGATGGGGTTTGGTATCTTAGAAAACTTAGTGATTTCATAAATTATATACAAAGTTATTTTTAATAGTGTTTTAAGAAGTGATTATTTTCTAGGTTTAGGAATAATCATTGATTAATACACTAGACTTAACGGTGTTTGAGGTTTGGTATTTTGAGGGACTTTGGTTGCAATTGCTAATGTTTTGTTTTGAGTTTTGGTTAGAGGGGTTAAACCTTGCCCGGTGTGGAAGTGTTTAATCAATCTAACTTAAGTTAGCTCAAAGGGTCTTTTGGGCATTTTTGACTAAGCTAGTAAATTGAACTCCCATTATCATTAGATGAACTATGATTGCCCTTGCAAACCATTTTTAAGAGATTCACTTCATCCATTTCATTTCACCTATCATTTTATATCCAAAAAAATACCAAAAATATTATAATTTAGGACTTTTATTATTTTCATATAGTTGTATTTTCAAAAGATCAAATTTTCCTTTTTATATCATTTCATGTCTAGTATTGCACTTAGTTTCTAGGTAATTAATAAAAGGCTCTTCGAGAGACGATCCGGGATTGCACCCTATATTGCAATCCTTGGTTTAAATTTTGAAGAGGTTACTAAGGCATAAAAGCCGACAAAGCCTTATTCTTCAAGTATGATTGCCAAGATTTTAAGTAGTTAAGTGTTCTTTTTAGTTGTCTTAGTTTGTCTTAGTTTAGTAGGAAGTGTGTAGCACTCATTTGAATTTTGGCGAAATTCTGATTTTCGATTAGCACTATCTTGCTAGAACTGAAATATTTCTGCTCTGAAAATTCTGAAATTTGACAGGTTAAAGTTTTTCGGTATTCTAAGTAAGACTAGTAGCATAAGCTATTAGGTCTGCTAGATTTTAGCCAAATTCGAAGGTTTGCTATACTTTTCTAAATTTTCTTTCTCTTTTGGTATTTTTCTAAGTTTTTTATTTATTTTGTTCTTAGGGTTTTCTTTCATTTTTCCTGGTTGTTAGTGTGTTTTTGAGTTTGTTTTAGGTAGTTGTTCATTGTTGGAGTGTTTGATAGTGGTTTAGTCATTTTTCATATTCATAGTTGTTTTGCATTCTATTTGCATTTTTAAAAAAACACAAAAAGAAATTTGTATTTTGTTGCTTAGCTATCATGTTATTAGTGGCCATTATGTGATTCATTATTGTTTTATGGTGAGCAAATTTGCATTCTTCATCCTTGAAAAGCTATTGGTTGAAACTTGAGATTCCAGGTAGCTATCACATTCTGTAAGTTGTGCTTCCAGTGACTCTACTTACATATTTACGGTTTGAGGTACTACTTCACTGATATACCAACTTGTTCTCTTAAAAGGTGAATTCTTACCTTGCAACTCATATTTGCCTCTTGTCACATTGTGTTGCACTTGTCTTGTTATTGCTGAAACTGGTCTTACTCTTTAGACACTTGAATTTTGTTGGTTATGGTTAACTCTTTTGGTTGTCAAGGATTAGTTAACTTGGTTTCCTACAAGTTGCTAATTTTTGCTGTATACAACCCTTCTTCAATTGACCATTTGACCCATTACTTTGCTGTAATTTGTGTGTCTATATGAGTCTTTTTACTGCGCATGACTAGATCTCAGAAAACTGAACTTGTGCCTTTAGATAAAGATATTAACAAGACAATTAGGTTACTTAAGAAAGGTAAGAAAGCTGAATCATCTAGTGTAGGGCTTGGACAAGTCATTGACACTGAAGTTATTACACATACTTGTGATAATTCTTCTCATATTGGCTCTTCGTTCATTATAGATCACCATCTTGCCATGGATCCAGTTCCTCCTCCAAAAGACGTACCTTTACCCATTGGGGAGCGTAGAACTATCAAAGATCTTACTTCTTCTACTGATTTTATTGATCCTTTCCTCTCTTGTCCTGAATTTAATATTAATTTTGTGTTGAAAGGTCCTTTGTTGAGTCACTTACCAAAATTTCATGGTTTACCTGCAGAAGACCCTAACAGGCACTTAAGGAATATGTACATTGTGTGCAATTCCATGAAACCAATGGGAGTTGATCTAGATGAGATGTGCCAGAAAATTTTTCATTTTACATTGGAAAATAAAGCTAAGGAGTGGTTCTTGATGCTACGTCACCACAATCCTAATGCTTTAGCATCCTGGGACAACTTGAAGAGTGCCTTTTTGGAAAAATACTTCCCTTCTTCAAAGATAACATCTCTCACTAAGGAAATCTTTGGTGCTAAACAATGCCTCCATGAATCTTTTTATGATTATTGGTGTCATTTTCAAGAACTTCTAGCCAAGTGTCCACATCACCAAATCCCAGAAGCTCGATTAGTGCAATATTTTCATAGCGGGTTGCTTCCTCAAGATAGGAAGAGTTTGGATTCATCTTCTGGAGGCACTATTCAATTGCTTACACCTGAAGAAGCTTGGGCTTTAATTGAGAAGATAGCTAGTAATGATCAATAATTTGAAGGGTTGGATGCTAGACAAGTCCATAAGGTCTCATATGCTTCAAGATCTTCCAGGGAGTATGATAATTTGTCATCCTAAATGACAGATATGAGAACTGACCTCAATAAGCTCATGGCCCATCTAAATAATGTGAACATTCATGGGTCACATTCTCAAGCTCTAGTGGCTCTTAGCTGTGACATATGTAGCTTTCACATGCATATTGCTCTTAATTGCCTACACCAACTTGGGGAGGTCTCGGCTGCTTTTCAAGGGAGACAAGGATAGAATTAAAGGCCTTAGAATCCCTACTCTAATACATACAATGAGGGTTTGAGGTCCCATCCCAACTTTGGTTGGAGGAACCAGAATCAATTTCAAGGGAGTTCTTCAAATTAAGCTCCAACTCAAGCACCTTTAAACCAATCTAATCCCCAACAAACAGTGATTGCTACACTTGAATCCCATGCTACTAAAGATGACATCTCTCAACTTCTCAAGTGTATGAACAATGTGTCATCTTTAATGGGTAACTTAACCTTGAGATTAGATGAAGAGAGAGCTCAAACCAATTCTAAATTTTCTGACATTGGGACTAAGTTTGATACAGTCTTTAACAAGTTGGAATTGTTGGATTCTAAGAAATCTAACCTTACTTCATTTGTCACTCAAATGTCTGATAGCCTCAATGAGCAACAAGCTAAAAGTGGACAAGGGTTGCCTTCCAACACTGTGATCAATCCTAAGGATGTACATGCTATCTCCTTGAGGAGTGGTAAACAAGTGGGTAAACAAGTCAGATTTGAAGAAAATGTTGAGAGTTTCAAATCTGAAATGAATTCTAGTGATAGGCACAATGAAGAGGTTGAGGTTCTATTGCAACCACAAGTGGAAGATATTGATGGTAGTGATGATTCTGATCACAGTACTTTGCTATTGGAAAATCTGAGAGTATGGTTGAATAGAAGCTTTTACAAAGGCATTCTTCTCCAAATTCAAATATGGATAGCAAGCAAGGAGTGTCAACTTCAACAAATACTAAGGTACTTAACCCTTCAACTTCTTCTTCAAGCAAAAGGGAAATTAAAAAGGTAAATCTCTCTGAAATTCTATTTCCTAATTCATATGTGCTTAGCAAAAAGGTTTCAAATGAAAAGAAATTTCTTGATATGATGGATATTTTTAGTAAGATTGAAGTTAATTTTCCTTTGCTTAATGTGTTTAAAGGAATGCCTGCTTGTTCTAAATTCTTGAAAAATATGTGTACCCAAAAACGTAGCTGTAAACCCAATGAGTGTGTTCAGTTGAGTCCTAGTGTGTCTGCTATTTTTAAACCCTATCTCCCAATTAAGTGTAAAGACCCTGGCTCATTCATTGTTCCATGCACTATAGGTACCATGCCTTTTAGTAATGCTCTTCTTGATCTAGGAGCCGCTATAAATGTCATGCCCTACTCTGTTAACACCTTTCTTAGCCTCACAAACATCAAATCCACTAGTGTCATCCTACAACTAGTTGATCGTACCACTAGGAAACCTCATGGCTTATTGGAAGACATCTTAGTCAAGGTTAAGGACTTAGTATTTCCTGCATATTTTTAAGTCCTAGACATGTCTATTGAGGTCTCAATTGAGGAACCATTGATTTTAGGTAGGCCTTTCATGCGCATAGCTAATATTATTATTAGCATGAAGGATGGGTACATAACTATGGAAATAGGTGATCATGTCATTCGGTTCAATGATTATAAAGCTATGAATTACCCATTTGAGGACTACTCCCTTGGCTTGAATGTGATTGATTTGGCCTTGGAAGAGGCAATTGATGAGTCTGCTTTCTCATTGTGTGTGAAAAATGATTGTTATGATGATGTATGTGCTACTATTGGTTCAAATTCTTCTCCCTCTATTGATTGTGATGATGATGTGTGTAGTATTGATTGCATGTCAATTGATAGCTCACTTTCCACTTCCAATCCTTTTATTTCTGATTTTTCTAACCTTAGTAGTACTATATCTTCATTTGATAGTTATCATAGTGTTGGGAAAGAATTATTGTGTAGCTTTGCAAAATTTGAGAATATTAGTGAAGTGGATTCCACTTTTGGAAGTGAAGCAACATCTATTAGCACTGAATCTGCTCCTATGGACACAAGTGGAGTCATTGTTGAAGATGAGGAAAGAAATCAATATGATACTGATGGCACGACTGCAATCCATGGGTTTAAGCTTCACATTCCTCTATCTTACAAGTTTCAGACTTCTCCTAACCTCAAGGAAGATTGTGTGGGTAACCTCACTTCTTTCCAATTATTGAAATACTTACATTCTCCTTTTGGTGATGAACTTTGCAGGTCAAAAGTCATAAATTTCTTTGCTGAGAATTTTGGAAACAATGGGCAACTACATGTCAAGACTGTAATAGGGGAGAAACTCAATTCTAATCAATTCCTACACTATTGAATACCATTTCATGATGTTACCTCTCATATATTTTACTCTTTGAATGATGTAGGTGGTAGTCCAGGTTGCTTTGTAAATGAGCCACAATCTCAATCCACATCTGAACAAAGGGGGCATACTTTCAATCCAACAATTATTGGGGATTCTCATAAGAAAGGGAAGTTTCTTAGTACACTTGAGTTGAAAGAACTTTTACCTTCAATTGTGCAACCCCCTGAACTCGATTTAAAACCCCTTCCCCTAACTTGAAGTATGCTTTTCTTGCTGAACATGATCAATTACCTGTCATTATCTCTAATTCCTTAAGTACATCTGAGGAGTTGAGTTTACTCCATGTGTTGAAGAAACACAAGAGGGTAATAGGGTGGACTTTAGGTGACATTCCAGGTATTAACCCAACTGTATGCACCCATAAAATACTTTTGAATGAGGGTTCTAAACCTGTGAGACAGCCCCAACGTAGACTCAACCCTTTCATCTTAGATGTAGTTAAGAAGGAGGTTACTAAACTCTTGAGTACAGGGAACATATATCCTATTTCAGATAGTGAGTGGGTCAGTCCGGTCCAAGTTTTTCCAAAAAAGAGTGGAATAACTGTTGTGCGAAATGAGAAGAATGAACTCATTCCAACAAGAGTCCAAAACTCTTGGAGAGTTTGTATGGACTTTAGAAAGTTGAATGAAGCAACTAGAAAGGACCACTTTCCCCTCCCATTTATAGATCAGATGCTAAAAATATTGGAATGCAAATCTCATTATTGTTTCCTTGATGGTTTTTCTGGTTATTTTCAAGTTCCTATTACACCGGAGGATTAGGAAAAGACAATATTTACTTGCCCATTTGGGACATTTGCATACCGAAGGATGCCTTTTGGGTTATGCAACGCTCCTGGGACATTTCAAAGATGCATGCTCTCCATCTTTAGTGACTTACTTGAACAAGGTATTAAGGTATTCTGGATGATTTTTCTATATATGGGAATTCTTTTGAGGAATGTTTGCTAAATTTAGATAGAGCATTAGAAAAGTGTGTGCAAAAGAACCTTGTGCTAAATTTTGAGAAATGCCACTTCATGGTAGATCAAGGAATAGTCTTAGGCTACTTGATAAGTAAGAGGGGTATAGAAGTTGACAAAACTAAAATTGAAGTAATTTTATCTCTTCCTTATCCCTCTAACTTAAGAGAACTTAGATCTTTCTTGGGGCATGCTGGGTTTTATAGAAGATTCATTAAGGATTTTAGTAAAATAACTTGTCCCCTATCTAAGCTTCTCCAAAAGGATGTGGATTTCATCTTTGATGATGCATGCAAATTGGCTTTTGATGAAATTAAGTCTAGACTCATTTCTCCATCTATACTCATTGCTTCTAATTGGGATCTTGATTTTGAGCTTTGTTGTGATGCTTCCAATAGTGCTGTTGGTGCAGTTCTAGGTCAGAAAATTGGTAAGACCTCTTGTGTTATTGCTTATGCTTCTAAAATATTGGATAAGGCTCAAATCAATTACACTACTACTGAGAAAGAGCTCATTTCCATTGTTTTTGCACTTGAGAAGTTTAGGTCTTATCTAGTGAATTCTAAAGTGATTATATATTCTGATCATTCTGCTGTCAAGTTCTTATCTAGGAAGACTCATACTAAGCCTCGGTTACTAAGGTGGATGCTACTACTTCAAGAATTTAACACAGAATTTAGGGATAAGGCAGGTGCTGAAAATCTTGTTGCTAACCATGTAAGCCGCTTGCCTCTTGCCTCTTGGTACACAGGGAGTAGTTGATGATGAAGTTACTTGTGATGGTTTTCCTCATACCCATCTCCTTGCTATTACACTTCATATCCCAGGGTTTGCTCATATTGTAAATTATCTTGCTGCTCGAGTGTTACCTGATTCTTTGTCTCGTTTTCAGAAACAGAAGCTGAGACATGAATCTCAATACTATTTATGGGATCCTCCTTACTTGTGGCGGCATTGTAGTGATCAAGTCATTAGGAGATGTGTGCCGGATGATGAAATTTCTTCTGTTATAACATCTTGTCATTCTTTGTTGTGTGGTGGATACTTTGGGGAAAAGATAACTACTAGGAAAATCTTAGACTGTGGTTTATATTGGCTTAGCCTCTTTAAGGATTGTTATGCTTTTTGTAAAACTTGTGATGCATGCCAGCGTTTTGGGGGTTTATCTAGAAAGCATGAAATGCCGCAACAACCCATATTGTTTTGTCAAGTTTTTTATGTTTGGGGCATTAATTTTATGGGTCCATTTCCTATATCTCATGGATATTTGTACATTTTGTTGGCTGTTGATTACCTTTCAAGGTGGATTGAGGCCATTCCTACAAGGAAGGATGATGCCTCTACTGTTATAAATTCCTACGTACTCATATTTTTTGTAGGTTTGGTGTGCCAAGAGCAATTGTGAGTGATCGTGGCTCACATTTTTGCAACAAATTGATGGACAACTTGCTATCCAAATATGGTGTTATCCATAAGACTTCTACTCCATACCATCCACAGACAAATGGGCAAGCTGAGGTATCTAATAGGGAAATCAAGTATATCTTGGAGCGAATTGTCAAGCCAAGTAGGAAAGATTGGAGTCTCCGGTTGGATTATGCTCTTTGGGCATACCATACAGCTTTTAAAACTCTTATTGGCATGTCTTCTTTTCGGTTAGTCTTTGGTAAGGGTTGCCATCTACCTGTTGAGCTAGAGCATAGAGCTTACTGGGCTGTGAAGACTTGTAATATGGATCTTCAAGGTTCTGCTGAGGAAAGGATGCTTGAGATACAAGAGCTAGAAGAGTTGAGGTTGGATGCATATGAAAGTTCTCGTATCTATAAGGAAAAATCCAAATTGATTCATGATCAAGGCATCTTACGGAAGCAGTTTCATGAAGGAGAACAAGTTCTTATGTTCAAGGAAAGATTCAAGCTCAAAAATGGAAAGCTTAAAGCCAAATGGCAAGGTCCCTACAAAGTCTAATATCCCAATTTTTGATTAAGGGTAAATCATTATTATTGTGGATAATTATGAATTTAATATGAATTATTATGTGTTTTATGGCAATATTAATTAATATGTCATAATTATTGAAAAATTGGAAGAATGGAGTTATTGGGCAATTAGTTGGTGATTAAGGGGAAAATTAATTACTAACTATGAGAGAATAATGAGATGTGTAATTAAAATGGCTAATGGAGGGATTAAGGTGATTAATTAAAATGGCAAATTGGTTGGGTGAGAGAGGATGTAAGAAAAGTCAAATATGGCATTATTAAATCATTTTTCTCTCTCCTTCCCTCTCATTTTCACTAACATAAGTGGTTTGGGGAAGAGGAGTGATCATTCCATCTTCAACCTTCCTTCTCTCTCTCATTTCTTCTCTCATTTTCGTGCCACCATTACTGAAGGAAAGAAGAAGTTCTTGGTAAAAGGTAAGCTATCTGACCCTCTTAATGGCCTCTAATGGAAAAATGCTCTTTTATAAACTTGTTCCTTGTCTTGAGAGCTTCAATTTCATGGTTTTAGATTTTTTATTTGGTGTTGTTTGAGCTCTCAAGAAATCTTGAAGTTGGGAGAACCAAGAACTCCCTTTGAGAAAGTTGATAAGGTGAGTGAAACCTATCTATCTATATATGTTTTGTGCCAAATGGATTAACTTGGAATTTCTAGAATTTTGGGCCCATTTTCGAAAATGAGGGCCATTGGGAGTTTGGTTTATGTTTGGTATGGAATTGGTATGTTTGGAATGCATTTTGGATAGATAGAATTGATTGGGTTTGAAATTGTTAAGTTTAGAGATTTTGAGAGTTTAGTGTTTAATGCTACCCAAAACCAAAGCCTGATAATGGAATAGGATTTTGGTGATTTTGACATTTCCATTGGATTTCTTGAGTGATTTTGTGTGGGAATAAGCTTGGTTATTGATTTTGGAGTCATTGAACACTTTGATAGAAATTTTGAAAATCTGTCTTGTGTAAACTCTGTCTGGGCAGTCAGTTTGCACGAGCTTTTTGAATCACCAAATGGTGTTGGAAAATTCTGAAACTTTCCAATCTTAACGTTCACATCCCAAGCTTCAAAATGGATACATATTTTGTGTCATTTGGTTTAGTATTCTGGGAGATATGATTATCCAAATTTTGGGATGGAAACAGAACTCTGTTATGGAGTAGTGTTTAGTTTTTGGTGATTCTGTATTTGTGTGATGATTTGAAGTAATGAGCCATATTTTTCCTAGAAAGAAGACTTAAATACCTTTTATTTGGCTTTGGAATTAACCTGTTTCGATTTGTCTAGGATTAGTTATGAATTTTGGAAGTTCAGCCAAGAATCAAGAAATTTCTTGGCCACGACCCAAGGTGGCTGGCCGCGACCAGTGACCTTCTGACCATAAATTGGCCACGGCCCAAGGAAGGGCTGGCCGCGGCCAACCCCTGTGTTCCAACGCTTTGAGTTTTTGAAAGAAGATCTCTAACCTATTGTTTCCCAACCTTTTAGGGCTTTTATTAGAGGCATTTGTGGCCTCTTAAGGGTCAATTATGATAACCAAATTTAAGTGTTTAAAGTTAAATAAGTCTTGGAATAGAATATAACTCTTTGTCCCTAATCATGATTCTAGGATACGACATTTGCCCTAGGCGGGAGTGACCGGTGCCAGAGTACGCCTGGAAGGATCAAGGTAGTGACTTTTCTCTCATGTTGTGTATGATGTTTTGGTATGCATAACTTATCATTGAACTGTGAACTGCATGTACCATAGTCCATTACAATGCAAGTAGGTCAGCGTGAGCCGTGTAGGGATTGATGCTGGTCATCTCTAGGTTGGCCATTGAACTGCCGTTGTAATCGACATGGAACTTTGTGAATCCGACCCGTTGGGCGGCGTTTGTTAATCCAGCCGTGGACTGTGAGTTTGAATCTTTCCTGCATGGCTTGTATGATGAAATGCTTTATATGAATCCCAGCTGTGGTGAAATATATTGTGTGGATTGTTGTGATACAATACAGCGTGAGGAATCATAAGGGATGACATGTGTTATACTAACCATTACCGTTGTAACTGTCGTTGTAGTTGCTTTGTGTGGATAATGATTTGATTTCATGCCATATTGTTGTACATACTATGATTGATTTGACACTACAGAGATTCGTTAGAATCTCACTCTCCCAAAAACCATGTTTTAGACAGGGTAGAAGGATCAAAGGGAAAGCGGGCGACGAAGAGCGGATAGAGCTCTGATTTAGAAGTATATTTTGGGTTATTGGTTATCATGTATATCTTTTGGATGTTTTTGGTAAAAGATTGTATATAATGGGATTGGTAGTATAGTTTTGTGTAATCCCCAAGTTAAGGGTAATGAATTGTGGGCTTTGTGCCTTTATAAAACCCTTGTTAATGAATGGAACCCGAGTGTGTCGGGAATTTGCTTTATACTCTGATATTGGTGAATGAAATCAACTTGTACAGGCCATTTAGTATTGAAATGTGAATATGAGACCGTCTTAAACAGGTTTTGTCAAAGTTTTTGAAAGCCATGATTTTAGGAAGTTTGATTTTGTCTAAGTCCTAAAATCATCTAAGGTCTCTAATTCTACATCAATTACGTGTTTATGAACTAAATCTCAGCCTTAATCGTTAAGGGGGTTACACAAAGTGGTTAAGGTGCATAGCTTTAGGTTAATAGAGCTCGAAGATCTTGCAAGTAGTGTAAAGTTTCAAGTGAATGGTCACTTGTTGAAGCACTACCATGCTAGTCATCAACCACCATAATGCACACGGTAGTCTCTTTCCTTACCTTGTTTCTTGTTTTATTTGATGATATATGTTATTGAACAAGTGTGGGGGAGGGACTTACTAGTAGTAAAAGGTAGCTTGTAAACACCATTTTGAATCATACTCTTGTGCTTAGCCTTATCCTACACTACCCTTTTCTCTATATCCTTATGCCTAATTTCTGAGAACTATTTCCACTTATGCCTTGTCCTCTCTCTCCTTGTGACGATGATGTGTTGTGCTTCAATCTTGAATTGGACTTCACAACATTCACTTCACCCAAGAGATAAGTGTCTCTAGGTTCTTTGTTTTTGTGCATTACATTGAGGCCAACGTAAGGATTGAGTGTGGGGGAGTGTATGTTATTCTCATGAGAATTCACTGTGATATCATATGCCTTTATCTCCTGCTTGTGTCGTCTATTGTTTTTGGTCTAATTCACTGAGATTTTTGAAGCCTTTAGTCATGATCAACTATCTTGATTACTCTTTGTTGGATTCATGGTTGAAACTTGCTTTGAATTAGTGAATTGCCACAAAATTCAAGTGTTTTACTGATGCACGGTTTAATTTTGATGAGTTTGTTTAGAAACAAAAAGCCTAGTTGGAAGGTATTTTGGGCCAAATTGTTCATTTCATTGTGTGATTTATACACCTAGATTATTGCTCTCTAGAACTCGTTTTGTTTCTTGCTTGAGGCTACATTTTGCAATGGTATGGATAGACATGACATTGGCATTCATTTCATCACCCATTTACCCAAACATAAACCATTCATTATTTACCTTTGTTTACCCCTTTGAGCCCTACACTTTTGTTTCTATTTTATTATACAAATGATATGTTTGCATCCTTTATCAAGTTCTTCCTAGCACTATTGAAAAGAAAAAGTACTATTATATATTAGAAAAGAAAAAAAAATGCCATGTGAATAGTCAAAAGAAAGAAAATAGAGAAGAAGAAAAAGAAGAGAAAAATTGTGAATACAAAAAAAAATCAAAGAAAGAAATAAAATCACAATTATGTGAATTAAGTTAGGTTTATAGTGCTAAGTAATCTAGCAATTTATTTGGTGCAAGCATAGTGTTTGTTACATTTTCCATCATTTGGCCTACTCAACATTACAACCCTACAAAGTCCTTTGGATTTATTTATGCCATTGTTGCAAGTAGTGGAGAGCCTAGAAATACTACAAGCCTATGGTAGAGTGTGGTTAAAGTGGATGCGAGTGAAAAACTACCTTATATGAGAGAAGAGTGCAAACACTTGTCCTAGTTAAGGTTTCCAATTAAGCTCATTATAATTAAACATTGCATTGCTTTAACTACTTCAATTTTTGGTATGTTCATTGAATTTGGATAAGAGGATACCTTGTTATTTGACAAAGTGTGACTTTTGAAGCTTAATCTTGCCTATCCTTTCAACTTTCATCCCTCTCTTCCTATTGTGAAGTTTAATGTTTTGCTCAGGAGTGCAAAAGCTTGAGTGTGGGGGAATTGATAGAGCTCAATATTTATATATTTTTATTAATTAATCTTAGGCTTTTGTGGGACTTAATTGAATATTTTGGGCAAAATCAAGTGTTAATGTGAGACTTTAATGAATGAATAATTTGGGAATTAAAGTGGTTAAATTGTTATATTTTTAATTAATATTTGTTATTCCCATTATTCTTTAATTGTGAACAAAATATATTACCTTTGTGAATATAATTTTGTAGGTGATGATGTGGCACAACTTGAGTAGTCAAGATCAAAGATGTTATTTTGGAGCTTAATGAAGGACAAAAGTGGAATATCACAAGTACAGAATTTATTTTCACATTTTTTCTAAGAGGAGGTTAAATGAGTAAGGGCCTTGTTTGGTGGTTGCAATTTTGTGTCTTATGTCAAAACAGATTTTTATCTCTTATCCAAACAAGGTACAACTCACTTTTAACCTAAAGAATAAAAAAGTGAGCATTGGCGGTTGAAATTGGAATTAAAAGAGAAGAGAAACCGCTGGACCAAATATAGAAGAAGGAATGAATTGAGAGAGGGTTGAACCAAGTAAAAGAATGAAAAAGAAAGGAAGCATATAGGCAAAGCCGAAATGGTGGACCAGAGGGAAAGAAGGGCTGACCACGTAAGAGAGCAGACTGTAAATAAATAAATCAAGGAAGGAAGGGGATATGGAGAAAGGAAGCATCGAATGTCAAAGGAAAAGGGGAGCCGAAATTATTGTCTGATTTGGAGATGTTGAACCGATAGAATTAATTGAGAAAGGGGAGCTAACCGAGTTGAGGGGAGCTGACCGAGATTGTTGAACCAAAATTAGAGAGGAGCAGCGAATAAGAGAAGGTATGGAGCTATAGAAATAAAGGTAAGGAAACCGAATAGATAAAGGGAAGAGCATTGGGGCTGAAAGGAGAGGAGGGGATTGCGGCTGGAAAAATGGAGGCGTGGTTGTGGTGAAGAATTGAAGAGCTATTTCAATGATGTTGCTTCTGCATCTATGGCTATTCTCTCCTTGTTTCATCAATCTTTATCTTCTTCTTCCATGAGTAGCTAAAGTGTTGGTGATTTCCTTCAGTTGGGTAATGGTTTGAGCTTCTAAACTTCAATGGAATTCCTTAAGCTCTCTTTCTATTTCATAATTGTATGGCTTGGTAAAGTATGTGATTATGATTTAGATTATTCTATGCCAAGTGAATAAACTTGGTGGTTGAGCCAGGAGTTGATTAATTAAGCTTTGTATGATTCATATTAGGAGTAGGTTGAATTGTTTATTCCAACTTGGTTAAGTGGATTTAAATGATTAAACTGAATATGTTGAACTTTTGTAATGGTAATTACAAGCTAGAATTGGAAGTTGATTATTCATCTCCTTGAGTCTGAATTATTTGGTGATATTCATTTAATTGCTTCGGTAGAATGAATTAAATGATTATTGCAAGTATGGAGCTAGTGGTATTTTAGTTCCATCCTCTTGACTCATTATGGAATTCATATTATTAGCAAGCAAGGAAGACTAAAACCTCAACTCAAGGGAATCTCATTCCATCATTATATTAGTTAATTGAATTTATCTTGTTGTTAGTGTTAATTTCAATTCCTTTTGCTTCTTTGTCTTGAAAACCGAAAAAATACAAAAATATTGCTTTAGCTTAGTTTACTTCATTAGTTTTAAAATCAAATTCTCAAAATGATTTCTCACAACGTTAAGGCTTGTTATCACTTTACTACTTAGAAACTTGGAAATTAATCTCCTCACAAGAACAACCTAGGTTGAGCTACTATGCTACATTTTCTAACCTAGTTTTACTTTGAGAACTCACACGACATGGGTTCATCATATACTCATATGATAATTGTTGTTGTAAGCAAACTCAATAATGTGATTGAAGAAATCACTTGAGTGGAGTAACAACAGCACTCGTGTAAACCACCAAGTTATCACCTCTGGAAAAGAAATCACTCAGTGAGAAAGGCAGCACTCAAGTGAATCAAGAAAAGGACTCCAGTGTTTACAAATACACACTTGAGTGAGTAATATTTTAATTAAACACTCAAATGATTTAGAGCATTACTTGAGTGAAGTTTATATCAATTAAGAAATCGCTCGAGTGGAGGTGATTTCTCATATATCACTCGAGTGACTGTGGCTTCACAAGTCTACCTATTTTAAGGAGTCACTTGAGTGATTTTATAGATCACTCAATTAAATGTCACAAATCCCTCGAGTGACTTAAATAATCACTTGAGTGAGGACTTGTGAAGGATATATCAGTTCCAATTTCTCCCACGACTCTTCGCTCCTAACTGTCAATTTCCAATTCCTTGTCTTCAACCTCTAGACATTCCATTTCCCTCCTTACTCTTATTCTCATCTCACGACCTCACTCACTTAAATCCCTCAATTTCTCTCACAATCACTTGTGCAAAATACTAATTTAGCTACATGATTTTACATCAGTTACTTAAAGAACCGAAGTGATAATTCATGTGACATAATTTTACTTCTGTTTTACATGTAACTGACGCCGTAATGTACAATATGGCATCAGTTACTTGAAGAACAGAAGTGATAATTCATGTGACATACATTCGCTTTTGTTTTAAGTGTAACTGACGCCGTAATATACAATATGACATCAGTTGTATAGTCAACTGATGTCGTAATTAAGATGCTATAATAATAATAATTATGGGATCAGTTTATTGAGCACCATAAGCCATAATTAATATAAAGTTTTGGAATTTACTTGTGAAATAAATAAATTTAAAATATAACATGTCATAATTGTAATTAAATACTATAAATAATTTTTTCCAAAATATAATTATATTCACTAGTACAAAATACTAATTTAACTACACGATTTTGTATTAGTTACTTGAAGAATAGAAGTGATAATTCATATAACATAATTTCACTTCTGTTTTACATGTAACTGATGCTATAAGGTACAATATGGCATCAGTTACTTAAATAACGGAAGTAATAATTCATATGACATAAGTTTGCTTCTATTTGAAGTGTAATTGATGCAGTAATGTACAATATGGCATCGGTTGTATATTCAACTGATGCCGTAATTAAGATGCTATAACAATAATAATTATGGAATCAGTTTATTAAGCATCAGAAGCCATAATTCATATAAAGTTTTGGAATTTAATTGTGAAATAGATAAATTTGAAATATAACATGTCATAATCATAATTAAATATTGTAAATAAATTTTAAAAAATATTTTTTCCTAAAATATAATTATATTATAGTTATATTTTAAATAACTTTTTTTAAATGGGTTATTTATAGCTCAGGACCATCTGATAGAGATTAGTGAACTTCTTTTAACTACTTAACTATACCTAGTTAATTATTAAAAAAATGAATGATCAATTTATGGGTGGAACTTGACCCATAATTTATAATTTATTTATCGAGCTTACTTATAGCATCAGGTCCTATAGGAAACCAAGACCTTAATTATAACCCATATGGCTCTAAGGAAGTCTTAAAAATATATTAACTATTTTTTTTCTAAAGAAAAGGAAATATTGCGTCGATTCCCACTCCACCTGACGCCCTAATGCTTTCAACAAAAACCTCCACTACTCTGCTAACTTCACGGCTTCTTTATGAATTTCGCTCTAGCTCTGCTAACTTCGCAACTTCCCTTTATCACTGTTGACGTAGCAGCTTCCAAATAGAGCACTATAAAAAAACACTCAATTTCTGACAGAATTTGCTACGGAATTTTTTCCATGGCAAATTCTATGGAAAATCCATCAGAAATTCCATTGGAAATTTTTTCAACCGAATTTTTCCGTAGCTAAATTTGTCACAGAATTAACCACAAAAAAGTTCTATGGCTAAATTAGCCACAGAATTAAGTCACAAATTTTGCGGAAAATATTTTTGCCACGGTGCCATGGAACTTTTCCATGGCACATTCCATCGCAAAATTTTAAAATTTATAAAATTTTATATTAAAAATAATATTATAAAATTAATTGTTAAATAATTTTAATTAAAAATAAAATATTATTATTAATGAATATTTTATTATTATTTATTGATACTATATTTAAAATTTTTGACTAAAATAATATTTTTAATATTATTATATTAGTTATTATTTAATTTTATTTAAAAATCAATTATTAGTTATTAATATTATATTTATCATTTTATATTAAAAATAATATTAATAATATTAAATTATTTTTTATTAATTAATTTAAATTAAAAATATATTTAAATTTAGAAAATTGATTAAAATATAGTTATAAAAATATTTATTAAATATTTTAAATTTATTGAATTTGAAATTAATTAATCATAAATATATAAATATTTTTTTGGAATTTTTATTTATTTTACTTTATTTTTAATAATATTATATATATTATTAATTTTATATTATGATAATATTATATATATAACATTATGTAATAAAATAACGCAGGTTCATCTTGGCGTAACTGGCAAAGGCTCGAGCGTGAAGGCACCAGGAGCATGAGGTCGCGGGTTCGAACAGGAAGGGAGGCATTTTCAAGATTTAAGAGGCGCAGACATGCGGCTCCTCTCGAAGGTGACACTTGGCGCACTGCGAGGAGGGTGGACACGTGGCAGCGCACGGAAGTGACACTTAGCTCACTTCAAGGAGGGACACGTGGCAGCGCTCGGAGGTGACACTTGGCACACTTCGAGGAGGGACACGTGGTGCACTGCAAGGAGGGTGGACATGCGGCAGCAGTAGGAGGTGACATGTGGTAGCGTGAGGAAGAGACACGTGGCTGAACCAACGATGAGGTGGCCTCCTACGGACGTGACATGTGGTATTTGACAATTTTAAAATAAAAAAATATCCATTAGATTTGAAAATTCATTTGTCACACATCTATTATGGCGTCGGTTTAGTTACAATGCGAAGCCGTAATATATTCATTTATGGCGACATATCTTAAGCAAGTGACGCCATAATATATATTTTTCGCTACGGCTAATTCTGCTACACCCTAAATACTATGGCGAAAATGTAATTTTAACTGATGCCAAATTAACTTTTTGCACTAGTGAATTTTGTGCATTCTCTCTCTTAAAGGACCAATTAACCTCATTAACCTCTCTATTCATCATATTGTGTTCTCAATCTACCTCACTCAATCATTGCCAGAACCTTAACTACTTAGAACTCAGATTGGTCTTCAATGGCAAGAACTAAGTGACCTGACTTAGAAAGAGATAACTTTCCTCCTCCAACGTCTAAGAAAAAGAAGGTTTAAAAATCTCCTAAAAGCCCTAAGTTCAAACCTAAGGTTTGAAACCTAGATCCTCCAATTCTACCCCTGAGAGCAAAAGGGATTGTGATTCAAGAACCTAGAAAGACATGATCTAAGTCCAAGACAGCTTCAAAAGGTAAAGGAAAGTCAAAGATTGGTCAATAGAGGGAGATCGATATACAAGATTCCACCTTTAGAACCAAATTGGACTCAGTAGTCAAGAAGATTATCACAGAGAGCTCCCTTCCTAAGAAGTCCCATTATAGCTTTCCTTCTCATCAAGCTACTAGAAGCCAGGCTATACTATGATCCTCTACCTCTTTTCTGACTTCTCAATCTTAGATAGAGGGACTAGAGCTTCTAACTCCATCTACCAACTTCAATACAGGAAAACTTAAGGTAGTCAATCAAGCTGCTTATAACTTAGATTTTTCCAAAAGATCTTTTTGTCCTATAGTATATGTGGATTTAACTGAGTTGAAAAAGGACTTTAATCTAGATTTATACCTATATCTAGGACAGTATGGGTCTTGGTTGAGTTTTAGATTACCTTATTGTACTACTATGGTCAAGACCTTTTATTGAATTATAAAGATAGTAATGAGTATGATGATTGGGGCAGAGTCACTGAGGAGAGATTAGAGATTTTTGTGAGGGGATAAAAGATTATATTGTTAGTAGACTTGATCAATACGTATCTTGGCATTGAGGATGTACCCAGTGGACCATTTAGGGACTTTTACCCTAACCAAATATTAGAGATCCTTAAGCTAGGGGAACTTGTTGGACTACTGACGCTTACTCCAAGATCTCTCAGTGATATTCATAAGGTGGTGTTGTATAACTATTCCTAGAGTATGGTAAACAAGGTTAGGAATTTCTCTCATATTATCAGGAAGGACTTTTAGATGCTAGCATCCATTATGTCCCAGGAAAAGAGGAATATAGGTGATTTATTCTTTCAGGAGATGAGGAGATTTAGATTTCACTCTACTAGGACCACCATCATTCCATTCCCTTAGTTGGTTTCCTTCTTCCTCACTTTGTACAACACTTGGCACTTAATTCCTAGTGAGGATACCCATGTTTGGAAAGGTTCAATTAGGCAAGATGGGTATCATAGTGCCTCTTGGAGTTCACAGGGTTCAGAGTGACCATTCACAGCCTCAGTCCCAAAGCAAGATTAAGAGGATGGAGCCTTCAACTTCCAGGCAGATGAGGCCCAATATTCCAGAGTTGGTTCTTCAGGTCTTTCTTTCTTAAGGGCTACTCTCCAGAAATAAATTCAGGATTCTCTCTAGGCTTCCATTACTGAGCTAAAGAAATCCATTACTCACTTGTTCAATTAGGTGGACTACCAAGTCAGAGTTTTGGTGGAGGCTATGAACTACAACTTTAGGCAATCCGGATATAGAGGATGGAGATATAATGAGGACACATCTTGACATCCCTTTTCCTGAGACCTCCACTACTACCACCGCTGCTCTTGATATTACTACCACTGCTTCCCTGACACTAGAACCACTATCTATAATACCACTACCATCTTTCCTAACACCACCAACTCTATGACTAATACCACCTTCATTCTTCCTAATACCACCACTACTACTTCTGATACCCTAATACTCCTAATGATCTTCCTCCCATTATACTCATATCTGATCCCATTCTAGTTAGAGACCTACCTCATGAAGATCCCATTCTTAAGTCTCCATCTTACTCTTCACCTGAGTGATCCCAACACTCTGACTCTAGTTCTCACACTGAAAAGATTGTGATTCTTGATACTAAAACTACTTTTGAGGTTCTCAGATTTGGTCCAAATCCTATCAGTAAGCCACAGCCTACCTTGACTTCCTCTCATACATCCACTTCACATTCCCCTACTTATTCCTCCTCCCTTGATCACATCTCTGTCCTATTTGATCCCATGACTACCATAGTACCTTATACCCTTTCTCCCCCTCCCTTGTAGTGTGTTTGGTTTGAGGGGAGGGGTGGGGAGGGGACCTGTTTCCTTCATTTGGTTTAAATTTTTAGGTGGGAGGGAAGCAAAAATTTTTCCCTCCCTCCCTTTATTTTGGGTTGCCTCAAATTGACGGCTTTTTGGAGTGAAGTTAAAGTTGTTTATAATTTTACTTTGATGAATATTTTTGAAATTCCAATAATACCCTACTAAAAATATAAAAGAAAAAATTTGTTAATTTAGTATTTTTAAAATATTTATTCTATTCATTATTGATAAAAATTATCATTTTATACACATATTAAAATATTAATGTAATAATTTTATTTAAATCCAAGTGTAACTTAATTTAAAAAATCTATAATTACAAAAGCATAAAGTAACATGCGAGGGTAAAATGGTCAATTAGTTATTATCTCCCCTCCCCTCTAACAAACCAAACAAGGTAACATACCTTCCCCTCCTATCCCCTCCCCTTAAACCAAACACACTGTTAGATGATGATCCTATTCCACTACCTATACCATTCTATGTTAATCCACCACTATCCTCTGATATCACTTTTTTATCCCCTTTCACCCTTTCTGCTAATGACTAAAAAGGGGAGAATAGTTTAGCGGATCGTCCAAGGTCTAATAACTAATATATTTTATATTCTTAGTTTTACTTTAACCTATTATGATTCATATGTTGATATGAGCTGTTGTGTACTAAATTGTATATCTAATAATATGATATGATGATTAACTGTGTCTATTGATATGAACTGACATTTTGAATTTCAAATATATCCTTTTTTAAGTCTTGACTAGTTATATGTTTGAATTCTTTCACTTAGTTTGATCATCTCATCAAAATTTTTCAAAACCAAATACCCAACATTTTTCATCATAAAAAAGGGGATAATGTTAGCTCTCATAATGTTTTGATGATAACAAACCTTGATTTATTGATAATATAAACCTTGAGTGATAATTAAACTCTTTGAAAAGTAGAAAGTGAAACTCTGTGGTGAATTTCTCAAGTTTGGCACAATCATTCGAGTGACCGTTTTTTGTACTCGAGGGATGGTCAAAAGAGAGAGAAATGTTACTAACGAGGGTTACTCGAGTGATGGTTTATGAAATCAAGTGATGTTCCTTTACTTCCAAGTTTTTAGCAAGTCATTCGATGGTGAACAAAGTTTTTGAAAATTCTTAAAGGCAAAATCACTCGAGTGATTGAGTAAGCACACGAATAATCGGCAATCACTTATAGGTGATTTACAAGCGGCTTGAGAGTTGTTAATCTAAAGAAATAGATCACTCGAGTGATAGATTGGAGCATTCAAATGAAAAACATAAACTCCTGAGAACATAGATTAGATCACCTGAGTGGAGTGGAACTCACTCTAGTGATGTCAATCTCATAAGAATCACTCGTAAGTAACCTTGAATATTGTGATCTTCCTAAGAAGATAACTTGAGTAATGGAACAACTCACTCGAGTAATCCATGATCACTTGCAAGGAATTTGCAAGTAATCATAGATTACTCGAGTGAGTTGTTCCATTACTCAAGTTATAATTTGCAAGTGATCATGGATTACACGAGTGATCCACTTGAGCATTCAAGTGTTACAATAACTTGCAAGGCACTCGGTAGTGATTTGGCAAAGCTTTCAAAGTTTTATAGAAGATTACTTGAGTGATTATTTGGGCACTCAAGTGATATCTATTTTTTTAAAACATCACTACTAAGTCACTTGAAGTGATTACTAGCATAAGATTATTAGAGCACTCGAGTGATTGGAAATCACTTTAAGTAATTGTCAGTCTCACTCAAGTGTGTTCTACGGAAACTTATAAACACCATATGCATAATTCTAATACACATACTTTTCATCATGATTTGCTTCTTGAGTTCTTATACTACATCTAAATAAATGTTACTAATATCATTCATGTATAAGTTTTAGGTGCTTAAACAACAGATTAACCTCAAAAATTCCAAAAGCAAAAATTCTATCAGAAGCATTAAGTGCGTAGCTGAGATAATCAATAGAAATACCCTCTTTCATCAACGGCTACAATTACTCTCTAATGAATAGATTTGAATGCTAATAATGGTTATTAAAGACATTTTGCCTATAAATATGAAAGCATTCAAGACGGGGCAACTAACCAACGACAAAATCAATTCTGTTCATTAAGTGCTCTATTAGTCTGTATGATATTCTTATTATTCTTCAGTGTTCATTTATCAACTCTTTGAGAGAGATTTTACAACCTTATTCATTACTCGTGTAAAGAGAATCTCAAGGTAGTGGGACTTTGAGTGGTGCGAACCCACAAGGGAAGATCCTACGAACCCACAACCAATTCTGAAATATACACACCCCAAGAAAGCCAAACACAGATCGACGATCCACTTGAACCCTTGAACACGAAAGAACAAGGACTCGAAGTGTTGGAAAAATGCCACAAGGTTGATCAAGCCTTGATAAGTTTGTTAGTTCTAAAAAGAACCCTTAGAGAGAATCCACTCTCAAGAAACAAAGTGCAGAAGTGCAACTTTCATTTATGATTCTAATCTGAATTGTGTGTCTTACAAATGAAGAAGCACCAAGTATTTATAGGGAAATATGACCTAATTGTAGTAGGTGCAAATCTGAACATAGAAAATACAAAGTCTAATACCATATGCTAGGAAACCTACAAGTCTAATACATGAACACAAAATTCTAATACAATCTAGAAGAAAGTTGAAAAATCAAATACAACATGCAAAAGAAAACAAAAGTCAAATCTGCCACCAACTCCTTGTTGATTTTCGCACACCTAACTTCAAGAATATGTAATCAACAAATTAAGGCTCAAAATGTGCTTATTTAGGCCCAAATGAGCCTCCCATGTGTAGTACTAGGTCCAAGCTCTTTGTTTTGAAGTTTCCAAGCCCAAAACTTGATTAACAACTCCATATTTAGAACAAATGAACTTAGTGACGTTTTCAGCATCTTTGTTTTGTAAATTAGATTTATTGATCCAATTGCCATTTGATTTACAACAACTTCTTCAATCAGCCCAATCAATGCTTCCTTGAATATTTTAGCTTGTGCTCTCATGATTTGCTGAGATGGAATTTGATAATGATCATTTGAAACGGAAGAGATGTCACTTGAATTTGAAGGGACAACTTGTTGATTCTGGATCGCATCATTCCCTCTCTCCTCAAAAGGATTCGTCCTCGAATCTTGACTTGAATTTGGAGAGTTAATTTGTTGATTCTGGGTCGCATCATTCCCTCTCTCCTCAAAAGGATTCATCCACGAATCTCCACCTGGACAAATGGACATATATCAGCCACATTAAAAGTAACAATAACAATATACTCACAAGTTAGATCAATCTTGTAAGCCTTATAATTTATTCTTTCAAGAACTTGAAATGGACCATCTCCTCTTGGAGCTAATTTTGATTTTCTTTGAACTAGAAATCTTTCTTTTCTCATATGCACCCACACCCAATCTCCAGGTTCAAAAAGAATACGCCTTCTTCCTTTGTTGGCCTTGAATGCATAATGTTCATTTTTCTTTTCAATTTGCTGTTTTACACGCTGATGAAGTTGCTGCACTATTTCAGCTTTCTTTTTCCCATCAAGACTTGCTCTCTCGTCAATTGGTAATGGTAATAAATCCAAAGGAGTTAGTGGATTAAAACCATATACTATTTCAAAAGGAGAATAATTAGTAGATGAATGCACACTTCTGTTATATGCAAATTCAATGAATGGCAAACAATCTTCCCAATTTTTCAAGTTCTTTTGAATCACAATTATGAGTAATTGTGATAAGGTTTAGTTAACAACTTCAGTTTGTCCATCAGTTTGTGGATGACAAGCAGTAGAAAATAACAATTTAGTATCAAGCTTTCCCCACAAAACACTCCAAAAATGACTCAAGAATTTGGTATCCCTATCAGAAACAATACTTTTAGGGACGCCATGAAGCCTCACAATTTCTTTAAAGAACAGATCAGTAATGTATGTGGCATCATCAGTTTTATGGCATGCAATGAAATATGCCATTTTAGAAAATCTATCAACAACCATAAATATGGAATCCATTCCTCTTTTTGACCTAGGCAAAGGCAAAACAAAATCCATTGACATGTCAATCCAAGGTTCACTAGGTACAGGTAAAGGAGTATACAAACCATGTGGCAAGACTCTAGATTTAGCCTTTTTACATGTTATGCATTTAGCACAAATTCTTTCCACATCACGTTTCATTTTAGGCCAAAAGAAATGCTCATGCAAAATATCCAAAGTCTTTTTCACACCAATGTGACCCATTAAAACTCCCCCATGTGCTTCTCTAACAAGCAATTCATGCAATGAACATTGAGGCACACACAGTCTATTTTCTTTAAACAAGTATCCATCAAATCTATAAAATTTAGCAAATTCTTTATTTTCACAATCAAGGAAAAATTCAGCAAAATCAGCATCATTTGCATACAACTCCTTGATATATTCAAAGCCAAGCAACTTAGTATTAAGAGTTGAAAGAAGAGTATACCTTCTAGACAATGCATCAGCAACCACATTCTCATTACCTTTCTTGTATATGATGACATATGGAAATGTCTCAATAAATTTCAGCCAGCATGTATGCCTTTTGTTGTGCTTACCTTGACCAAGCAAATACATATAACAAAGGAAATCAATGTTTTCCATGCAACAATCAGAATTTTCTAGAATTGAAAACAATTGTTCCTTTCTCAAAACTTCAAGCACACATAGCAAATGATTCACATGCTCATCATGTTTGTTGCTATAAATAAGAGTATCATCAAAACAAGCTGCAACATGCATATAAGAACACCTACAAACTGCAAAATCCATGGGACAATGAAAATTAAAAGTGTTGAGTTCAAGGCATCTTAAGGGCCGCAAGTTATCAACAATATCAAACTTTAGAGAACCATAATGTTTTTCATTGTCACTTGAAGGAAATGAAGGTTCAATGCTTCTTGAAGGTAATAATCCATCGGGTGGCTTCTTAGGAATCAAATCCAAGAACACCTGCAACACATCAAAATCACAAGGAAAATAATGATTAAGATCATTAGTAACCAAAACAATATCCTTGCAATCACTCTTAACCTCACTTTTTTCATGACCCTTTTCATCTTTATTTTCACTGACTTCTTCACTCTCATTTTTACTCTCTTTATTTTGATAGCAGTCCATGCTCTCAATATCTTGTTCTCTCTCAAAATGATTTTCTCTCTTTAGAACAGCTTAGCTAAAATCACTCTCACTCATATTTTCACTTTTCATTTCATGATTGAGAGGAACTTCTTCAACCACAAGATTGGTGTTTGGACTAATGAGGTCTTCTTCAACATATTGGTCTGCAAGATATTCAACATTCAATACTTCCTCCTCCTTAGCTAGCACTTGCTCATCATTAGAAACTGTAACAATGAAGCTTTCAATCTCCTTTGCATTGGAGCTACGTTCTGAACATCTTTGTTGCTTGATTTTTTGCTCATGTTCAGCAACAAATTAAACCAAAAGATCAATGCCAAGAAGCTAAAGGTCTTTGCAAAAGAAGCCAATTCAGGATTAAGCCCATTCACAAAACGATCCTTAGTGGCTTTTGAACTTTCTTTCACTCTAGCTCTAGTCATAGATAATTCCAACTCTTGAAAATATTCATCAGCAGTCATGGAACCTTGTTTCAACTTCTGGAGATTTCTTTGGAATTTTGATTTGGAATTGTGACTAGACATCCATTTCTCTGCTTCATCAGTAAACCTTTGAAGTCCTTTTAGTAAGGAGTCAACATTTGTTTGAAGTTCTTTTTCATCATGCATATTGATGATACCTGAGAAGTTAGATTTAGAGAAAAATGGACCTCACCACTCTACTCACGTGTTTCACTCAAACAAGTTTAGTGTCACTCGTGTTTCACTCAAATTTGGCTTTTAAAATGATGTAGTTCACTCTTGCCTATTTCCACTATTAAATTCCTCTTGAGACACTTTAAAGAACTAAGCAATTCATAATCAAAGCAATCACAATTTGCAGAATCAACACAACACTTTAGAAATATGGAATATCAAAGTGAGTATTAGACAAGGAATTTCAAGGAAATCAAGAGTTAAAATGACACAAACTCCACAAATTCTGGGTATGACAATAGATATTTTTGCTCAAAACACTTCCAGCACAACACTTGTTGCTCTTCCTTTTTTTTCAGTTTTTTTTTCTTGTCAATTTTTTTTTTCTTTTTTCTTTTTCTGTTGCTCTTGTCTTTTTTTTTCGTTTCTCTCCCTTACTGAAATTTAAAGAAAATGCAAAATCTATCACAAACAGCAAAACTCAAGCAAACTGAACCCAGAAATTCCAGAAAAGTGTCTATTTTGGAAAGACTATAACTCACAGTGGAAATTTTGGATTGAGATGATACCAAAACGAACAGAAATATTAGATTCTAAACTATGAAAATGACCTATTGAACGATGTAAAATACAAAGGAAAAGTGGTCAAACAAGGACAGAATATTTTAGCACGTTCTGGAAAAATGAAGATGAACAAGCCCAGAATTTTCCAGAAAACACAACTACATTAAAATAGATAGAACTCACAAATGACAAATCGGATTGAAACGATTCCAAACCGAGATAAAAGAAGAGATTCTGAACTATGAATTTGACATACTAAATATTGGAAAACACAAAGAAACACTTGACGAACAGAAGTAACAAAATTGGACACGGACAGACACAAGAACAAAGCACAAAACTTGAAATGAAAATGGAAACGAAGAACGGATAGATATGACCTGAATTTAGATCCGAAGCTCTGATACCAAGATGGTGCGAACCCACAAGGGAGATCCCATGAACCCACAACCAATTCTGAAATATACACACCCCAAGAAAGCCAAACACAGATCGACGATCCACTTGAACCCTTGAACACAAAAGAACAAGGACTCGAAGTGTTGGAAAAATGCCACAAGGTTGATCAAGCCTTGATAAGTTTGTTAGTTCTAAAAAGAACCCTTAGAGAGAATCCACTGTCAAGAAACAAAGTGCAGAAGTGCAACTTTCATTTATGATTCTAATCTGAATTGTGTGTCTTACAAATGAAGAAGCACCAAGTATTTATAGGGAAATATGACCTAATTGTAGTAGGTGTAAATCTGAACATAGAAAATACAAAGTCTAATACCATATGCTAGGAAACCTAAAAGTCTAATACATGAATACAAAATTCTAATACAATCTGGAAGAAAGTTGAAAAATCAAATACAACATGCAAAAGAAAACAAAAGTCAAATCTGCCACCAACTCCTTGTTGATTTTCGCACACCTAACTTCAAGAATATGTAATCAGAAAATTAAGGCTCAAAATGTGCTTATTTAGGCCCAAATGAGCCTCCCATGTGTAGTACTAGGTCCAAGCTCTTTGTTTTGAAGTTTCCAAGCCCAAAACTTGATTAACAACTCCATATTTAGAACAAATGAACTTAGTGACGTTTTCAGCATCTTTGTTTTGTAAATTAGATTTATTGATCCAATTGCCATTTGATTTACAACAACTTCTTCAATCAGCCCAATCAATGCTTCCTTGAATATTTTAGCTTGTGCTCTCATGATTTGTTGAGATGGAATTTGATAATGATCATTTGAAACGGAAGAGATGTTACTTGAATTTGAAGGGACAACTTGTTGATTCTGGATCGCATCATTGAGTATAGGTGTTAGCTTACAAAGTATAAGGGGGAGTGAGTGTCTTGTTGAGGAACTTATATTTTGGATCTAAGAACCCATCGAATCTTGGAAGAATAGTGAAAATCTTAGAGGCGCTCTGAGGACTAAAGGTAGGTCAAGAGGTTAAGATTGAACTAGTATAAACTCCGGGTGTACACTTCGGTTATATTTTTCCAATCCTTATCTTTTATTTAAGTGCTTTATCACTCAATTCACCCCCTTAAGTGAAACCGTTGATACTAACATAATATACAATTTCTATTGAAATCTACTAAAATCTTCTCTTCTTTTTCTATGCATAAATCAAATAGTTTGACCTTCATTCTATTTCTTCACTCATTTTGTAGGGCATTTTGTCCTTGACTATATATTGTACTTTTGGATACATATATCCCATCAAGTAACCTTGTCCTCTCTTATTCAAAATATATACATATTTATCTTTTGTACATTTGCTAGTGATATAATTTTAAACCCATATCAATGCTCAGTCCCATTTGGAATTCTCACTATCTTTGGTTAGTTTTAAGTTTCTAATTAGATTGAATAGAAATCCCTCATTTAGCTTCACCTATAATGTTATAAGAGGTAGGAGATGACATTTTTGCTTCATGGATCTATTTGTATATTTATTTGTCCAATGGTTGAAAATTTTGGCATATTAATAGTTGGAATCACTTTGAGATCATATTTTGTGTCATTTGCAAATTGTGATCAAGGAGTGTGTCCTAGGAAATGAGTTTGAGTAATTATATCTATTTTCATAAGTTAAATATTTTATTGTTAGCTTGGGCCCAACTCTACTTTCACATTAATAATGTTATGGTTTAGTTTCACAAAGTCATGGTCCAGTTAAATTTGTCTTTACTAGCTTTTTCCTATGAAATTGAACACATGATCCTAATCTAACATTTGACATTATTATGTAAGTTTTGTTTGAACTTTGTATTGTTGGGTTAGGGTCCTTAAGCTCATGAGTGTTTGTTAAAGTATTGAACACTAAATATAGAGGTTTTTGGTTGGGGTATTAAAGGAATGGGCACTAAATTCATAAAGTGATTGACCTAGGGTGTTCAATTGATTAGGAATACGCAATTATATCAAGATGTTGCAACTTTATTAGAAATAAGGGGTATAATGCTAAATCTCAATAAGAGAGTTAGAGTTAAAGTAGTAAATGACTAGAATAAAAGGTCAAAGAGCTAACAAAGGAGAATAATTTAGTATGTGAAGTTGAAGTAAAGAAGGACATGTATAATGTAATTCCCGAAAATATGATTAAGGGCTAAGGACTCCAAATGTGAATGTAATTAATGTTAAACAAACACCTTTAGAGAATACAATGTGAATTATGACCGAAGTGGCAGTAACTAGTGCCCTAATCCTGTATTTAAGCTCTATTGTGTTGTCAAGGCTTAAATTGCATTAAAATAGAGGGAATGACGTATGGAATGAGGAATGAGGCTAAAGAATCTGTTAAGTGGTAATCCAATAAGAATTACCATAATTAGGGGCAAAATGGAAGAAAGAAAATTTATCGACCAATTAGTTAGCAATCAAAGAGGGAATCCACTAATAATTTAAAGATTAAGTGGTATGACTAGCTACCAAGTGAAATAAGAGAAAATAATCACGCGGGTGCAAGCACATTGAAGAAGCCACAATATTTAGACACATGGCATTATCTAACACCATTGAAAAGTCAAAAATTTCAACCCAATTCTCTTCCCTCTCTTTAGGTAGGCCAAGGCATGGGAGGGAATTAAAAATTTGATCTCATCATCATCATTCCCTCTCTCTTTAAGCTCTTGGACGTCCATGGTGGTAGAGGAAATAGAAAGAAGAAATCAAGGTATTCTTCTTGCATTTTAACCTTGTGAATGACCTTGAATGCCAAAAACTTCTTCTCTAATCTTGATTATTATGATAAGAGCTTCATTTCTATAGTTTTAGATTTTCAAGAGGAGGTGTTTTGTGAGTTCAAGTGAAGTTAGTAGTTGAGGAATTAAAGAACAAGCAATAGATAGTAAAAGAAGTGAGTAAAAGCTACCTTTTGATATATATGTTGTGACCATTAGTTCAGACACTTGAATTCTAGATTTTTGCCCTGTTTTTTGTGTAATTAGGGCTTTAGAGGATTTATGGGGTTTTGATTGTTAAAATGATGTCTTATGTTGTGTTATGGATAATGACATTACTTAGAGTTTTGAATGTGAAGTTGTCTAAAACATGAGATTTTGTATTGCATTGGGGTTAAAACAGAACATGAGAAAATAATGGAAATTTAAGTGTTTTGATGTTTCCATTAGATTCCTTGTTGAAAATTGGGTGGGAGTAGTATTGGTTGTGAATTTTGAACCTTTGGAAATACTTGTGCAAAAAACTGGAAATGCTGGAATACTGTCAAGTTAAAATTCTGTGCAGGGGACCAACTTTGCATAGTATTTCTAAATAGAAAATGGTGTCAAAATGCTATGAAATTTTCTAGTTTTGTAGTTGACATTGAAAACTTTCTAATGATATAAAGTTTGTGTCATCTTGATAAGTGTGCACAAAGCTATGGTCGTTTGAAAACAGTCAGGAAACAGGCCAGTTGTTGGCCGTGGCCAGGAGTTTTGGCCATAGTTCAAAAACTTCTAACCAGTTCTTGGCCGTGACCAAAAGGGTCTTGGCCATGGACCAAATGTTATTGACTTGTTCTTGGGGCTGACCAGTGGATCTTGGTCGTGGCCCAAAAGTTTCTAACCTGATTTTGGCCTCGGCCAGTGGTTCTTGGTCGTACCTCAAATCTTTCTACCATCTATTGGTCGTGGCTAGAGAGTGGCTTAGTTGTGGCCAACCCTTCAAAATCTGTATTTTGAACATTTGAAAGATGGTATTTGGTCCAGTATTTTCCAACCCTTTAGGTATTTGTTTGAGCTTCTAGCAACCGCCTAAAGGTCTCAAATGATAACCAACCTTAAGTATTTTAGAGTTAAATATTGGAATAGGGAATAACTTATCATCCTTGATTATGATTTATAGGATTTGACATTTGCCCTACGCATGATAAACGGATGCCAGAGCATGTGCGAAAAGAACAACGTAGTGACTCTTTCTCTTATATTATGTGTAATGTATTGTATGAATGTCTTATCATTAAATTATGTCGATTGCAAATGCTACGGTGTATGTTGCTATAAAAGCTTTATGGATACAGCCATGAGTGCTGTCATTTGTGACTCAAGTCACATATCATGTGGATACAGCCGTGAGTGTAGTTTTTTGTGACGCAAGTTATCCATCATGTAGATACAACCGTGAGAGTTGTTGTTTGTGATGAAAGTCATGCATCACTGTGATTGTTGCTGCTATTGCTTCTTTGTGATTTCCTTACATGCTATGTTATTATATGTTATATGAGTGAATTGTTACTACTGGGATTCTTTTAAATCTCACTCTTTCTATTGACTAACCTACAACCAAGGCAAACGAGTCTAAGGAAAAATAGGTGATAAAGGGCAGCCAGTGCTCCCAGCTAGGAGTTTGAGCTTTTATATTGGTTATCAACTTTTGGAATTTCTGTACCTATTGTGAATATTGTAGACTTGGATAGTGTTATGTAATCCTCAATAAGGGAAATTGTAATAGGCAAGTAAGCCCTGTAAACCCTTTAGTGAATTGATGAAACCTGAGTGTTGTCAAGAATTTTGCTAACACTCTGATATGTATACATGGAACCAAACTGTAAAGGCCAAATACATTTGAAATGTGAATATGAGACTGTAATAAACAGGTTTTGGAAAAATTTTTTAAAACCCACTTTATCACAGGACTGAACCCTATCTTGAAGTTGGAACTTTCAATAAGTTTTGAATTATCCGTTGGTCTCTACTTCAACTTGATGACGCATTTTCGAACTATAATCGTGGTTTAAGGTAGGGGTTACATATAAGTTAAAAATGAAAAAAAAAGAGAAGGATGCTTGCAAAACAAAGTCAAGGTCCTTTTGTTTTATGTTGGGGATATAGGCTCATTTCCTGATTGTATTTTAGGGTCAAGTAAGGATTTTCTAATGATAGAATCACTAGGCTAAGTAGACTTTTAAATTCCCTCAACCAAAGGTTATTGCCACATCAAATATGAATGGAGGTATAGATAAATTTTATGATTAAAGTATAATTGAATTTCATACTCTTAGGAGGCTTGATGATAGGCTTGTACAAGTAAGCATTCCTTTGCCATGTATATGTGTGGTTGCATCTACAAGTGATCTCGCGAAGATCATATGGAATTATAAAAACTTTAGGCTAGAATATAGAAGTTGTACAGGATTACCTCTTATAATTGTGAATGCAATTTCTTACTAAATAATACCATGATGCTTTTGTTATTTGTTTGTATTTATAGGAGATAGTGAAAGTGGATATAAGAAGATTACAACCAATGTTGTTTATACAATATATAGGAATTATGTGCAATAAATTTTAATGTATCACATAAGAAAAGCATGTAAGAATCATTAATGTGATTTAGTGATTGGAATTAAAATAAAATGATTTTTGATTCACAAGCTACTCATGTGATGCTACTATTTATAATACAAAGAGATATTTATGAATTGTAATGCAAATTCTTACCAAGTTGTATCAATTTAAAAGTTTTATGAAGAATATTTATTGTTAGTGATTATGATAGAATTCAAATAATATTCTATTATATCAAATTTATTGTATACAAAAATTAATATAGGTGTCAAGAAATCAACTAATTAAAGAAAAATAATATCAAAATGAGTAAGCTCTACATGCAATGCACGGGAAGCACATGCTCGTTTAAGTAATAATCATAATAAAACAACTTAGCAGTGCCACCACAATGATTTATTAATTGATCATATACAAAAATATTTTCCCAACACCAAATAAAAGAAGTCAATTGCTATTAAACTCTCATATACAACTCTATGGAGTGGTGGGGTTGCTGCTTGGAAATGATCATGAGACGTATGAAGATCGCAACATCATTGATGAAGCACAGTCATTGGTACAACGGCATTAGAGTGTTCGTGTGCGGCATATCAGTGGCAACGCTAATGTGCTAGTAGACTATCTCACAAAAGCAGGGCTATCTATGCTGCCAGGTTTTCATAACCTGTATCAGTCCTTCGACGATATTCGCAAGCTATTATTAGTGGATAAGCGATAGTTTTTGTTTTCTCAGTTCCTCAAGTTGCTATCAAAAAATTTTAAGTTGCATGTGTGTTGAACTAAGAGACATCATTAGGTTTGTACCCAAAAAGGAAAAGACAAAATTAGGACCGAAGGAGTAAAAATTGTTTATTAGTTTATCAATGAAAAGGGCTTATAAATGGAAAATGTTGTATATCTAATTATACCCATATAATTATTATTCACTACTTATATTATATGTGTTAAGTAATATTTTCTAACAAGGCTATAAATCTTAACTTGTATTATTGTTAAAAATATCTCAACTATTAATTATATCATATATTATAAGACCTTACTTCTGAAATCGATCTGATGAGTTTTACCTAGTGAATTTGAGCCACATAGTGATATTTATTTATAAAATTCTTTCAATTCCCAACCTCAAGATAGGATTTGAACCTGTAGTTGAGTGGGTTTTTCTTGAATATTTCAAACTTTTCACAAACTATCATAAAATGGTTTGTAATTTCTTCATAGCTTATCATTTATCAATTGTCTTTATTATCTTAATCAGAGTGATTCTTTGCTCATTTTTATGTGTGGACGGTTTTTTAACTAATGGATCATACAGTGCGATTACCTATTTCTAATTCAATTACTGTGCTTAGGAAATTCTTCCATTCTTCTTCTGTGTCATCGCATGACCCTAGATAAATGGCCATATTATTAGAACCATGATGAATAAATGTCCAATGGGCTACTTTAGCTTCTAGGACTTATCTTTATTATTTGAGCCCACACTTGTCCCAAATTTTAATAACACAAGACACCTTGGTTGGTTAACGTTAAAGTTAGCACATTAGGCCCAATAGGTATTTAATGGATCCACACTAACTTTATGAGCTTTGCTTAACCATTAAGTTTCAAATTAATTACCAATTATCCTTACTTTCTTATTTTTGCCTAATTACCAAAATCTGGCAGAATTTTCAATAATATTTGAAAATTCATAACTTTGTCTAGGAAACTCAAATTGGGATAGTTCAAAGTCCTATATGACACTCATTAAGTCTATTTTGAAGGAAAAATATCTCCTTCAGCTAGACTTATGCACAGAAAAATATCCTCAATCACTGCCACAGATTTTCACCATTTTTACTGATCCAACTTCAAACATTCATACTTAATTCTACAAAAATCTAAATAGATTGGTTCTAGGTTCTATAAAAATCTCTTTAAGTCCTCTTTCATTTAAAAATATCATAAACCATTGATTATAGCCATACATTTTCAAGAAATTCGTCAAACACAAACTGCCACAGCTTTCATCAAAGAATCAAGGTTAAACTTTGAAAAATCATAACTTCTAATCTACTTGTCCAAATGGCTCTTATTACCTATCAAATTAAATTCCAGGATGTCTACTTTAATCTTGTAAAATTTCATAGCTTTTGGACTAAGTTTGGTCGATCAAAAGCACGTTACAAGTCCTCTACTTCCAAAAAACAAATTCAGGTAGACTTGACATAAACTTCCAAAATAATCATAAATCATCTTTTAACCATAAACACATGATTATCCTATGATTAAACCTAAAAAATACCTACTAGATGAAAAATGAACAATACTCCACCCTCATGAAAACACATCCAAACAACAAATCAATTAGTTCAAAATAAAGCCCATGCCTACCACTACGTGTTTCCGTAACTGGTTCAGAAATATGGCAGTACTCTGACAAGTGAGACAGCACCAAACCCCTTTAAATGAAATTCTAAAAATGTAGAAATAAAGCTTGGGAGGAGTATAAGAAGGTTTGTGAAGTGCATTTTGAGAGAAAACACCGATTCGAAGGTGGAATCAGCTCTAGAGCTCAAGAATGGTTATTATTCTCACTTTTTCTTTCTTTTATCAATTTCACATGATTTTTCATATTTCTCCCTTCTTTTGGATGAGCTTGGACGAAATTAATGGCCCATAAGGAGTGTTAGAATTGTCCGCCACGTGTCGCATTCTTGTGGTGTCATTTGTTTGGTGATCCAGTGATTCGATGACACACGTTACTTGCTTTAATAAACTGGGTCTTGCCTCTTTTCTTAGGTCTTTAGCCTTCCAATATATCAAGGAAAGGAGAGGCCTGACAATTTCCCTGGACTCCCAGGTTCGGTGTTTGGGAAGTTAAGTATGCAACCTAACCGAAGACTGGCGGATTTAATTGACCCAGGTGACATATGGCGCCTCATGAGTATGTCAACTATAAAAGCAAAAAGCAAGTGTCATCATTAGGGACACAATCACCTTCCTATCAAGCCAACACAAAAGTAACATGGTACTTTGTCATGATGAGAAGACACTTGTCACTCTCTTATTCCTCCAATGCAAAAGTTGTGTCATCATTAGCTTTAAGACTTACTTTATTAAAGCTACTTTAATACAGTTACTTTATCGGTGTCTATTTAGGTTTCCCATGGGACTTACTTGGGATTGCGTCACACGTATCGAGGCCCGCCAAATGATGCCAGGTCAGAGTATGTGTGTGTAGGCCCCACATAGGCCACATATCGGTGTCTACTTCAAAAATGCAGGGCACACATGTCTTCCTTGAAAATGCCATGTGCACACCTATACTGGCATATTTCATTCAATCAATCAGTCACATACCTCATGACATTTTTTGATGGCTTATTTCTACTAACTCAATGGCACTACATATGTGTCCTGTGTACATCTGCACTGACACTTTGATCTACTGCCTACGTATGCTGGGGCCTTTACTCAATAGGGCCGAATCACATAGTCCACTAGATTCTTTCTATTTCTCGACATTCTTGGGACTCTTCTCGAACTGGGTTTAATAGTCTACCTGATATAGGCTTATCCTTAAAGTTTTAGGCATAAAATTTAGGATATTACATATATCATCATAGATTATAACATATTCTACTGATCTACTAAGGACACATTTAGTTTGATCCCAATGCACTCTATAATATACTACAATGTGATGCAATGATGGTGCAATTTTAATTGCATGGCTAGTATCTAGTTTGATTTTTAAGCAAAGTGGAATGAGTTATTTTTTCTAATAATTATTTAAAATTAATATATCACATAAAGACTATTATAGCCTTAACATAAATAGTGCAGAAAAAATTGCTAAAAGTCGCAGGCCACCTCTTTACAACTATCACGCTACCATGTCGAGGATTGTCTAATGGCAGTGGTGTGGTGGTAGAGACAATGGTAACGAAGGTGTGGTGGTGACGGAGGAGGAGGAGACAGTTGCGGGCAGTGGTAGTAGTGGCGACATTGTCATGGTAGAGGTGGTGGCAACAGTGGAGGTAGAGGTAGCGGTAGCGAGGATTAGGCGCGGCGGTATTGGAAGTGGAGAAAGAGGTAGTGGTGGTGGCAGCGGTAGCAGTGACGACAATAGTTATGGTATATGTAATATCTCAAATTTTGGGATTAGAGGCTTAAGAATAAGCCCAAATTGAGTAGATTGCTAAGTCCTAGTTTAGCAAGTGTCCCAGGAATGTATAAGAAATATAATGGCTTGTAGAAACTGCACCCTGAATAAAGTATGCATTTCGGTGTGATTCAGTTAAAAGAAAATACCTGATACCTTATAGATGTGTCAGAATGACATAAAACCTAGCTTGGATCCAAAGGAAAAGGGAAATGGTGTTTAGAAAGAAGTAATATAGAGAACTAAAAAAACTGATGGAATAAGAAATAATACTACCATAATCAAGGGCAAAAGAGTCAATTGCCACTTGATCTTGAAGTCAAAATTATAAGACAAATTGAAGGGTTAGATTTTTCTCTTCAAAAGTAAGAAGTGGTTATGAGAATGAAAAGGCAATCAAATCCCTCCCCTTACATTATTAAAAACGTCCAAGGAGGGCAAAGTAGGAAGAAAGGAAGTGTTGCTCAAAGTGTCAACCCAATTTCAATAAGACTTTGGTCAATGGTCAACACAGGCTTCTTCCTTTTTTCCTTGGCCATTTTCATCCAAAAGAAAGAAAAAGGAAAGAGAGAAGACTAATTTGGTTAACTAAATCAACTATAGTTAATTAATTAGCCACTTACTTTTCAAGAAGCTACCAGAACTTTACTCTTGGCACATTGTGGACTAAGTATTTGGGTTTTGGTGAAGATAAACACCAAAAAATCCCTCTCTCCTCTCACATATCATGTATCACCTAGAAAAGAAGAGGAAAAATAGTTGAAAAAAGAAAGAGAAGAGAATGAAGGTGAATAGTAAAAATTTCTGAGTTCTAGAGCCGATTTCACCCCCAATTGGATGTTTCCAGCTTTCAAAGTCTTCTCTAATGTTGTTCCTCTCGATAAGAGCTTCATTTCTAAGGTTTCAAATTCTTAATCAACGGTGGTTGGAGCTATCTACCAAGGGGAAGTGCTACCAAAATCAATAGTCAATTGTATAATCAAGTAGAGGTATGTATAAGCCTCTATTTGAACTGAATATATTGAGGTTTTGATAAGTTTTTATGTTACCTTGATTTCGGTCAGACCTAGAACACTAGGAAGAAGTGCAATTTCATTGTTTATGAGGTTTCCATCAAATTCTTCATGAAAAATTGTGTAGGAATAGGTTGTTAGTATGATTTTAGAAAGAATGGATTTGAAATCCAAAAAAACTGAAACTTTATGCCAGTGTGATTTTCATGCTTGGTAGTCTAGCTGTGTGATGTTTTTGAATAGGAAAATGTTGTCCAGTGGCCGTGAAACTTTCTAGAATAAAAGTAGACATGTCAAGCTTTAATTTAATATGTCATTTGTGCTATTTGGATCTGTATACTGAGAGTTATGGATTTTTAAAGTTAGACATTAAATCTAGAATGATGTTACTGGCAGTGCGAAATGAATTTTGATTCTAGAATTATGGCCATATAATTTGTAGTAGGGGTATTTCCCCTTAAAGTAGACCTAAAGAGGGTTATATAGAACTTTGAACTACTTTATTTGGAATTTTATAGATTATGATTTTTGGATGTTCAGCCAAGAAACGGAGAATCTAGAAACCCAGATTTTGGCTGTGGGCAAGCACTTGAGCTATTTCTTGGCCACAACTAGAAGATTTCTTAGATGTGGCCTAAAGGTTTCTGACCTCTTTTGGCTACGGCCAAGAACCCCCATTTCAACACTCCATATTTTTTAAGCGATGTTGATCGGTCTAGCCTTTCCTAATCCCATAGGCATTTATTTGGGTTTCTAATGGCTACCTAAGTAACTTAAATGATAACCAACAAGTTCAAAACAAAGGATAAACATGGGGATAGGTCAAGAATAACTTAGTTTACATTTATGCCAAAAGCATTGGACTAGGTAATGACACACCAATATTAAATTCTGATTATAGGACCGATTAGCTGTCTGGGATTTAAGATCTGCCCAAGCATGGAGAAACAATTAGATACCCTTTAGGAACTCTTTCTTTCATATGATATGAGATACGTTGCATGTTTATGGTATCATCATAAGTTTGAAAGCATTCACAATTTGTGAGCTGGTCGCTCAGGGCCTATTATGTAGTTAGACACCTGGGCCATGAGAATTACTATTATACACGAGTAGAATCATGGGGCCTATTGCGCGGGTGAATACTTGGGGTCAAGTGATTTATATACCTAGTAATATGGTAATGTGATATGCTATATGGTGTGTTTTAAATGCTGATTGTTTATATACTAGAACACAATGTGTTTTAGAGATGACAAATGAACCTAATGTGATATGCACCAGTTGTCATATAACATGACCTTCACTATAGGTCGTGTTATATGATGATTGTGGGGTATGCATTGTGTTCTTGTTTATATGTGATTGAATATCTGTTACTATTGAGATTCTTTTGAATCTTACCCTTTTCAATAACTAACCTATAGTGAAGGCAAGCTGCTCGAAGGGCAAGGAGGTAGTCACGGACGAGTAGAACAAATCTGGAGGAGTTTTTATTCTATTGGTTATCTATTTTGGGTTGTATATATTGCAAATAATATATGACAACACTAGTATTAGCCATAGTAGTAGTTGCCATATTCAAAGCCTAGACACTAGTAATTATATGTGATAATCAAGTTGAAATCTGACAGACATATGCTTAGGGCCTATTAGTATAAGCATAAGAATGTGGGTTTACGCAGAGAACACTTTGGGTAAACACTTTGATATTAATAAATGAAACTATAAATGGATGAGATATAATAAAAATGCAAACCAGCTGAGATCAGAGTGAAAATGTTTTGAAAAGTTTTAGAAAACCTATACAAGTGTAGGATCAAACTCTATCTTGGAGTTGAGATCACCATAATTTATAATGATTTCCAGTCTCTAGTTTCAAGTCTTTAACTATTTAAACCCATCAAGTGCTTTGGAAACTATGGTGTTACAGTAGATGAGGCAGTGATAGTAATGTTAGATCCCAAGTTTTGATGATAACAAAAAGTCAATTGTGTACAAATCATGTTTTTATAAGTTTAAGAAAAGTTTACAAAGTTACCAAATGCATATAGTAATGTTTTCTGGTGTCTGCTGTCAAATTGAACTGGAGTGCTCGAGCATGAGATTTGCACTCGAGCATACATCCTTTATGTGCTCGAGCAGGTGCGAGTGATAGCCAGAAAGTGTTCACCCGAGAGGCATGCCACTGTTATGTTCACCGATTCACTCGAGCACTGGAGACAGCACTCGAGCAGAGAAGCCATTCTCACTCGAGCACATGCGAGTGAAGGTCTGCGAGTACTTGGCCGAGATCAAGTATTATCATTCTTCCTTGATGCACTCGAGCAGAGACATTAATGCTCGAGCATGAGCATTCTGTACTCGAGCAAGGAACTGCGAGTGTTTGGTCGAGAGTCATGAAGTTCAGAGAAGCGCAAGTGAACTGCGAGTACTCGAGTGACACATCAGCACTTGCGAGTAAAAAATCTATCCCTCTCCTAATCTGATACGAGTGCTTGTATAAACGGTATATTATTTGAGAATATTCTTCTTACTCCAGCAGGAGTCTATGTGCTCGAGTGAGGGCCCACATCACCTACAAGTGATAAATTTATCCCTCTCAAAACTTGATGCGAGTGTTGGTATTAAGGGCATATTCCTTGAGAATATTCATATCACTCGAGCAGAAGTAGGTGTGCTCGAGTGAGGAACTACATCACTTACGAGTACAAAAACTCACTCTTGTTAAAATGATGTGCGAGTGATAACCAGAAGAGAAACTCCCAGTACATAGTACAAGATCACTCGAGTAGAAGAAGTTGTGCTCGAGTGAGACCCCACATTACTCGCGAGTGAGAATTTTATCTCTCTAAAATCCTATGCAAGCACAACTCGATAACTGAAGCACAAAGAGGAAAATAGGAAGATCACTCGAGTGAGCCTTTTCATGCTCGAGTGATGCTCTACCAGATCACCAAAAATACCAAGTCTCACAACGTTCAATCCGAATATGGTTTATTGTTATTTATTCATATCATCATTACTTATTATCATTGTTTAATATCATTTTGAATGTATTATAAGTATGATACAGGAAGATGAACGTTTGAAATAAGCTGACATGGAGAAAGTCAAATAACGGCAGACAATATCATTACAAGCACGATCGTACCTACCGCATTCAGAATATTCAAACATACGCGTGTCTTTCCACAGTTACAAAAGCCCCGCTCCTCAAATTATGATTACCCAAATGGGCAAAATCTGAACATCTATATATACAGAGATTCAGAGATAGTCAAAAACAACGAAGCACAAGAATTCACAAGCTTATGCACGAGTCTCTACTATTCATCATTTTCTCTGTATACACATTGATCTTCAGTGTTTATTTATTTGCTCTGTAAGAGAGTCTTCATACAATTCAAATTCTATGTTTATTTGATCTCAAGGTATTGAGACCTTGAGAGGGTAGATTTCCTTACGAGAGAAGCAGTTGAGAGAATTCCTTGTTGAACCTTCCACTCATAAGACTTAGAAGATACAAGCAAAAGAGAACGTTGCTGCTCGTAAGACTTACAGTGGTGTAAGCAGGAGAGAACGTTGCTGCTCATAAGTCTTGTATACATAAGCAGGTGAGAAAGGTCATAGGTTGTTTTTCTGCATGTAAGACTTGTCGTAAGGAGAGAGAAATTTCTTAGTGAGAGAATATTTCTGCTCGTAGTCCTTTCAAGGACAATTGTTATTTTGCGGCGTTCTGAGAGCCCATTGAATCTTGGAGGTATAGTGAAAATCTCAGTAGGTCTTGATCTCTGAGGACTAGACGTAGGCCTGGTTGTTAGGCCGAACCAGTATAACTCTCTGTGTTCAAATCTTCTCAACTCTACTCTATCTACTATATTTTTCATATCACCACATCAAGTGAAAAATTCATAACATCACCCAATTCACCCCCTTTTGGGTGAAGCTTACCTCTTTTATTTGGTATCAGAGACTGGTCTTCTCCGAAGAGCCTAACAGCTTGAGAAAGATCCGGTAAATGGCAACAATGGGTGAAAACATTCTTCCAGACGGAGCTTCAATCACTAGACCTCCTGGTTTTGCTGGAGAACATTTTTCGTTCTGGAAAGCTAAATTCAGAGTGTTCGTGATGGCTAATGAGTACAACTTATGAAATGTAATACAAGATGGTGATTATGTTCCAATGAAGAAAATTGAAGATAGAGCCGTTAAGAAGAGTCCAGAGGAGTTTGACGAGAATGATAAAAGGTTAGTAACATTAAATAGTAAAGCTATTTTAATGATACTGAGTGCTCTTAGTTAAAAAGAATACTTTCGTATATGTACTCTACCAACTACCAAAGATATGTGGGATGCTCTTGAAATTGCTCATGAAGGTACATCTGGGATCAAAGAAAATAGAATCAATACTCTAATTACAGAATATGATTTATTTCGTATGAAACCTGGAGAAGGTATATCAGAATTCGAACTCAGGTATACTCATCTTGTTAATCAATTATCTGCTCTTGGAAAGTCGTTTGATCAAAACTCCCAGGTAAGAAAGATTCTTACGAAAGAATGGGAAGCAAAGGTGACAGCTATCGAAGAAGCTAAAGGAGAATCTATGAGATCCGTAGCTGCTCTCTTTGGAAGTCTTTCCGAGTATGAAGGTAAGTTGAGATTCAAAAAGGAACTTGAAGAATTCGATGATAAAAAGAAAAAGGTAGTTGCACTTAAAGCTATCAAAGAAGAAGAAGAATCTTCTGAAAATAAAGATGTCCCTAATGATGATGAAATGGGAATGATCGTGAGAAAATTCAAGAGGTTCTACAGAAGAGGTCAAAAGAATTTCAAGAACTATCAAGGTGGACCAAGCAAGAAAGAAAACAAAGAACAACAGATAGTATGCTATGAATGTGGGAAACTTGGACACATCAAATCTGAATATTTCAGAAACAAAGACAAAAGAAGCTGGAAAAGAAAGCATATATATCATCTATATGGGGTGATAGTTCGTTAGACGAAGAAAGTGACAACGACGAAGTAGCAAATCTATGCTTGGTGGCCAAGGAAGAAGAATCAGACTCTGAGGTAAGTGATTCTGAACCTTCCTATGATGAATTGTTATCTGAATATAATGCATTGCATACAGAGTACATCAAAGTAGCTAAAGAAATGGTTAGCTATAAGAAGAAAGTAAAAGAATTAGAAAGTACTGTCATATCATCATATGAAATGTGTAAAGGGAAAGATAAGAAAATAGATGATTTAACAAAAATTGTTGAAAATTTTACTAAAGGAAGTGAAACTCTTAAGGTTATTTTAAATTCTCAGAAAGTTTCATTTGATAAATCTGGAATTGGATATAATTCTGTTCATGATAAGAATAAAGGATATAAGAGGAATAGTAAAGCATATCTTAAATATTTCAGGAATTTTGTGCATACATCAAATCCATTCGCATCATGCAATTATTGTAACAGGAAAGGACATTATACTTCATCATGTTATTTCAAAAAGGGACAAGTTGTTGGAACATATAAATGGGTTCCGAAAGGGACACATACATCACATACTAACCACAAAGGACCCAAGAAATAGTGTGTACCTAAAACTTGACCATTTTATTCTAGGTATGTCTCAAAGTATCTCGAGCGAACAAATGGTATATTGATAGTGGATGTTCGAGACACATGACAGGTGACAAAAATAAATTCACCATGCTGGAAACCAGAGAAGGAGGAAAGGTGACATTTGGAGGTAATCAATCTGGACGTATTGCTGGAATTGGTGAAGTGGGAAAATCCGATGGTGTTCAAATTAGCGAAGTATATTATGTTGAGGGATTATGCCACAATCTCCTGAGTGTAAGTCAAAGCACTGACAAAGATAACTACGTGATTTTTGATTCAAAAGAATGCTTGATAGTGAACAAGAAAGATCTACCACTAAACAAAGAATCTATCAAAGCAAAGATCCAAGCTCAAAGGGATAGTAATTGTTATACTATTGATTTAAATTCAAATTCTTCTGAAAGTTGTTTTCTTAGTCGATCAGAGGAAAGTTGGTTATGGCATAAGCGTCTGGCTCATGTCAACATGAATCAACTTGACAAACTGATTAGAAAAGATTTAGTTGTTGGTCTTCCCAAACTCAAATTCAAAGATAATATGATTTGTGACGCATGTCAGAAAGGTAAACAAACTAAATCCTCTTTTAAAACAAAATATGATATTTCTACTTCAAAACCTTTACAATTACTTCATATGGATTTGGTAGGACCTGCAAGAGTAAAAAGTTTTGGAGGAAATTTATATACGTTAGTAATTGTTGATGATTTTACAAGATTTGCATGGACCATATTTATTGCTTCAAAAGATGAAACTTTTGCTGAATTTATTATGTTTGCCAAAAAGGTTCAAAATGAGAAAGGTATATCTATTGTTTCTATTAGGACAGATCATGGAGGAGAATTTGATAATCAACTATTTGAAAACTACTGCAATAACGAAGGAATAGATCATAACTTCTCTGCTCCTAGAACACCTCAACAAAATGGAGTAGTGGAAAGAAAGAACAGAGTTCTTACATAAATGGTGAGGGCATTACTTAATGAAAAAGAAATGTCACAAGTGTTCTGGGCAGATGCAATGAGTACTGCATGCTACATTTCAAACTGAGCATATATTCGCAAATCACTTGGAAAGACGCCATATGAACTTTACAAAGGAAGAAAGCCAAATCTTGCTCATCTACATATCTTCGGGTGTAAATGTTTCATTCACAACAATGGTAAAGAAAAATTAGGTAAATTTGATTTCTAGTCTGATGAAGGTATATTTCTAGGATATTCTAATAGAAGTAAGGCTTATAGAGTTTTCAATAAAAGAACATGTACTGTTGAAGAATCTATTCATGTTGTGTTTGATGAAATTGAATCTCAGACAAAACTTATTGATGAAGAAGAAATGGATTCAATCAAGAAAAACAAATCTATTTCAAAACAAGATGATTTTGAAACAAATGATTTTCAAAATTTAGAAGATGTTGATGATCATGCTCAACCAAAAGCATGGAGACATATGAAGGATCATCCAATTGATCAAGTTATAGGAGATATTCATGAAGGTGTCAAAACTAGAAATAGAATTCTCAATGAGGTAACCTTTTCTGCTTTTATTTCTGAAATTGAACCTTCCAATATAGAAGAAGCTTTATCTGACAATGATTGGGTGATTGCTATGCAAGAAGAACTAAATCAGTTTCAAAGAAATCAAGTTTGGGATTTGGTTCCTCGACCTAAAAACCATACGGTTATAGGGACCAAATGGGTTTTCAAAAACAAACTTGATGAATCAGCAATAATTGTGAGAAACAAAGCAAGATTGGTTGCCAAAGGCTATAATCAAGAAGAAGGTATTGATTATGAGGAAACATATACTCCAGTGGCAAGATTGGAAGCAATACGAGTACTCCTAGCCTTTGCTTGCATTAAAGGTTTTAAAATCTATCAAATGGATGTGAAAATTGCTTTTCTAAATGGTTATATTATGGAGGAAGTATTTGTAGAACAACCTCCTGGTTTTGAAGATGAAACAAATCCTGATCATGTCTTCAAGCTTAAGAAAGCATTATATGGTTTGAAACAAGCACCTAGAGCTTGGTTTGAAAGACTAAGCAAATTTCTTCTTGATCAAAGTTTTGTCAGAGGTAAAGTTGATACAACTTTATTCATCAAACATAACAAAAATGATATTCTAATTGTTCAAATTTACGTTGATGATATTATTTTCGGTGCTACTAACGAATCTATGTGTCAAGAATTTTCCAAGATTATGCAGGGAGAGTTTGAAATGTCCATGATGGGAGAATTGAACTTCTTTCTTGGACTTCAAATCAAACAAAAGAAGAATGGTATATTTGTATCTCAGACAAAGTATTTGAATGAGTTGTTAACGAAATATGGGTTAGATAATGCTAATGGTGCTGATACTCCAATGAGTTCTACAACATTGTTGGATGCTGATGTAAAAGGCCCTAGTTTCAACATCATTAAGTATAGAGGAATGATTGGCTCATTACTCTATCTCACAGCAAGCAGGCCAGATATTCAATTCAGCATGGGAATGGGTGCAAGGTATCAATCCGCTCCTAAGGTATCTCTTGCAGAGACAGTAAAAAGAATCTTCAAATATCTAGGAGATACTTCAGAGTATAGCGCGGGCTGGCCCGCACCAACCCGCGGCCCGCGCGGTGCGGGGCTGTGCAACCCGCACTTCTACGGGCTGGCAAAATGCCAACCCTAACCCGCAGTGTGCGGGTTTCGGGCCAGCCCGCGAGCCCGCATTTTTTTGTTGAAAAAAAAATTCATATTTTTTTAAAGAGGATTAAAAATGTGAGACACATATATATGAGTAATTACATTTACCTTTCTAGTATCAATCATTTCTTTTATAAAAATTTAAAACCATAATCTAAAATTTAAGAAATAAAGTTATCAAATTTGTTAAAGTTTATAAACAAAACATAAACTCATCCTCAAGCAACCAAGATATAATAATTTTATTTAAAGAAGAAAGGAAGAAGCTAAGATTTTTTTACTTTGGATTGGGAGGTACCAAGATAAGAGTGGAAAGCTTATAAGTTTTGTAAAATTATTATATGTAAATAAAAAATAAAAAATTTTGTGGGCCAACCCGCGGGCTGGCCCACATTAACCCGCAGGTTATGCGGTGTAGGCCTGTGCGGCCCGCATTTTTGCTGGTTGGGATTTTCCCAACCCTAACCCGTCAAAACCAGCGGGCTCACGGGTTGAGCCCGCGGGTTGAGCCCATATTACTGGCTCTACTTCAGAGCTTGGTCTTTGGAATCCAAAAAGAGGAAACGAGTATTTAATGGCATATTCAGATTCAGATCACAGAGGATATAAAAATGACAGAAAGAGTACCAGTGGTCAATGCCAATTTCTTGGAGGTTCTCTAGTATCATGGTTCAGCAAGAAGCAGAACACAGTTTCATTATCCTCAACTGAAGCTGAATATATAGTTGTAGCAAGTTGTTGTTCTCAAGTATTATGGTTGAAACAACAACTTCAAGATTTAGGGATATATTTAAATGAGATTCTGATTTATTGTGACAACACTAGCACTATAAGCTTGGCCAAGAATCCTGTACAACATTCAAGGACCAAGCACATAGAGATTCGACATCACTTTATTCGAGATCATGTTCAAAAGAAGGATGTTAAAGTGGAATTCATACCAACCCATCTTCAACTTGCGGATATTTTCACAAAGCCAATTGCAAAAGATCAATTCTTATATATTCGAAGAGAATTGGGAATGGTTAATCCCAATGAGTTGTAAGTTTTCTTGTTAAATATTTTAATTAAATGTTCCTTTTGATGATAACCATACTGACTTTGGCATCAGAGTGTTAAAAATCATTTTGCAGGTCTGTCACTCGAGCACTGAGAGTGTTGCTCGAGTTACTCGAGCACAAGTAGTTCTGCTCGAGCACAGCACTGTTGAAAATACTCTGCTTCCTGATATGTAAAACAGAGGTTAACAGAGGAGATGAGAATATCAAGAGACTATATCAAAAGCAATAGTGAGAATTGAACTCACTCGCGAGTGAGGAACTCTCACTCGAGCATGATATGAAATGCTTGAGGTGAGGAGTGCCTGCTTGAGTGGAGAGGAAGAATTTCTTTCTAAAAGCAATCCAAATCATAGTTACTCAAATGATCTTGGAGGATTTGAGAACAAAGATACAAAATATGGCAAGAAATCCATAACCCAGGTACGTTTTTACATATTTTCTTAAAATTTCCAGAATATCACTCGAGCACAGATAGAACACACTCGAGCACAGTATGAACATCACTCGAGCACTAGGGTTTATACTCGAGCACTGTCACTTATATCAGTTACGCAGAAGCTCAGAACGTCACACTTTCTGCTCTTACTCGAGGTGTCCCGTCACTCGAAGGGCGCAACTCTTCATCTTCAACCATTTTCCTTCAATCAATCACGTCCATTTACTTCAAATTACTGTTACATCTCTTCAATCTTCTATAAAAGGTGATTCTTACCCTCTGCATTTCTCATTCGTGCCCTAATCTCAGTTTTCTCCTCTCTTCACTCTCAAAGAATCTGTGAGTTCTTGCTTTTCTTTCTCTTATTCTATAATGGCAAGAACCAAAATGCCCTCTATCTCTCAAAGATCTCACTCTCCTTCTCCTACTCATTCTGCTGCCAGTGCGTCTGGTACCCCAGAACCAACACCTCCATCTCCCAAAATATCTTCCTCACCTTTACCTCCTCCTAAGCCTAAGACCAAAAAGAGGACTCCGGCTAAGAAACCACACCCAAAGCCTCAAATTACAAAGAAAGATTAACCTCCTCAAAAGAAACCAAAGGGTGTGGTGTTCAAGGAACCTATAGTTACCCGGTCTCAATCCAAGGAGGTTCAAGGAAAAGGGAAGAAAAAGGAAATAGAGCAACCCCAACAATCATCTTCTTCCTCTGGTGATTCATTTAACAAACAACTCCAGGAAGCATTGGAGAAGTCCAAACTTGACAAGATAGTTGGAAAGATCGCTTCTCAAGCCGGTGTTTCAAGTTCACACCAAGTTAGGCAATCAAGTGCCTCTGCTTCAGGAGCACCTTCTACCTCACAAGCACCAGTGGATGATCACATCACCAGTCCTCCTGAGGGATTTATTGTTGAGGAACTCAAGGCACTGTCTCAGAAGGTATTTGATGATGAGTTTATTCATAGGCACTTCTGTCCAGTTGTGTATGTGGATTTAGATTATCTGAAGAAGAATTGCCATTTGGATTTATACCCTTATCTTCAATACTATGCTCCCTGGCTGAACATCCATATGTCATATTCACCCTCTGTTGTGAAAACTTTTTATTACAACATGAAGTCCTATAACATTAAGTCTAGATCTGGTGAATTGATTGAGGAAGTAGTGTCTACTACTGTTAGAGGAAAATTTATTATGATATCTGCTAAGATCATAAATGACTTGGTTGGGTATGTTGCACCACCTCCTGATCCACCTTCTTTTTCTGCCAATGAAGCCTTCCAGATTTTAAGGCCAAAAGACCCAATAGGTCCTCTCAATTTTAAACCTATTGATATGCCTGACATCCACAGAGTCCTTCACTATATATATTCTCGGAGCATAGTCAATAAGTCCAAAAACTTTACCCATTTTGCTCAAAAGGATTATTATATGTTGGCCTCTTTACTTGCCGGGCAACAAAGAAATGTGGGAGAGATTATCTTCAACGAGATGAGAACATTTCAATTTTCTTCATCAAAATCCGCAACCATACCATACCCTCAGTTTGTATCCTTCATCCTGATGAAAAACAAGATATGGTATTTGGAAGGTACTGAAAAGGTTCTCATATCAAGGTTTAGTAAGACTCAATTAACTCATATGGGTATTAATCTTCCTGTGAGTTGAACCAAAGCCACATCTAAGAGGGAAGCCACTCCATCCAGAGGTGATGAAGCACAATCATCTGCCCAAGATCCTATTCCTCCTCCTTCCTTCCTCAATGCTTCTCTTTCCAATCACTTGACTGAGGTAATTAATCAAGCAGTATCCAGCCTGAGGAAGGAATTAGTGACTGAGTATGAGAAGCTTGTGGAAAAGATAGAGTCACAGGTAATCAAATTGGTAGACAAGGCCAATATCAATTTTGATTTGATGTTCAAGACTCAGGATGGGATGTCTCAGAGGATAACAAATATGGAGACCTTCTTGCACTTACATTTCCCCTCTTCATCTTCAGAGGTGCCTCCAGAAACCACTCATACCTCTGTACCAACACACATGTACTCTTCACCAATCCAAATTCTAATATTGATGTCACTTTTGATCGGTCGCCTTCACTACCTCCCTCATCCTCTGTACCACAGCCATCATCTCCACCTATTGACCCTCTCACTGCCATGGTATCATTTATTCCACCTTCTGCTACCACTTTTTCTCCACCCCCTTCTGATGTTGACAAACCGGGGGAGAAGGATGTGTGATGATTTCTGAGCTAAGCCTCTGTGGGATGTATTGGGAGTTTGGGTAGATTTTTTGTATGGGGTAGGAGTTTATGATATTTTGTTTACATTTTGACAAAATGTGTTATCAAGTTTGATATTAATGATATTTCAAGTTTTTCATGAGTTTGTTATCAAGTTTAATATTAATGATGTTTCAAGCTATTCATGAATTATTAAGTTATTTACTTTATACTATGCTTATCTTGGTTGTTAAGTGTCCAGAGGAAGTATTGCAGGAAAACTTGAACTTGAAACTAAAACTTGATATGCATTTGGAAACATTGAAGTATTTCAAAAATTTTCAATCTTAATCAATCTTTATTAAACTTTCATCACAAAGGTTTTGTCATCATCAAAAAGGGGCAGAATGTTAGATCCCAAGTTTTGATGATAACAAAAAGTCAATTGTGTACAAATCATGTTTTTATAAGTTTAAGAAAAGTTTACAAAGTTACCAAATGCATATAGTAATGTTTTCTGGTGTCTGCTGTCAAATTGAACTGGAGTGCTCGAGCATGAGATTTACACTCGAGCATACATCCTTTCTGTGCTCGAGTAGGTGCGAGTGATAGCCAGAAAGTGTTCACCCGAGAGGTATGCCACTGTTATGTTCACCGATTCACTCGAGCACTGGAGACAGCACTCGAGCAGAGAAGCCATTCTCACTCGAGCACATGCGAGTGAAGGTTTGCGAGTGCTTGGCTGAGAGCAAGTATTATCATTCTTCCTTGATGCACTCGAGCAGAGACATCAATGCTCGAGCATGAGCATTCTGTACTCGAGTAAGGAACTGTGAGTGTTTGGCCGAGAGTCATGAAGTTCAGAGAAGCGCAAGTATGCTCAAGCACAACCTCATATGCTCGAGTGACACATCAGCACTTGCGAGTGAAAAATCTATCCCTCTCCTAATCTGATGCGAGTGCTTGTATAAACGGTATATTATTTGAGAATATTCTTCTCACTCGAGCAGGAGTTTGTGTGCTCGAGTGAGGGCCCACATCACCTACGAGTGATAAATTTATCCCTCTCAAAGCCTGATGCGAGTGTTGGTATTAAGGGCATATTCCTTGAGAATATTCATATCACTCGAGCAGAAGTAGGTGTGCTCGAGTGAGGGACCACATCACTTGCGAGTACAAAAACTCACTCTTGTTAAAATGATGTGCAAGTGATAACCAGAAGAGAAATTCCCAGTGCAAAGTACAAGATCACTCGAGCAGAAGGAGTTGTGCTCGAGTGAGACCCCACATCACTCGTGAGTGAGAATTTTATCTCTCTGAAATCCTATGCAAGCACAACCCGATAACTGAAGCACAAAGAGGAAAATAGGAAGATCACTCGAGTGAGCCTTTTCATGCTCGAGTGATGCTCTACCAGATCACCAAAAATACCAAGTCTCACAACGTTCAATCCGAATATGGTTTATTGTTATTTAATCATATCATCATTACTTATTATCATTGTTTAACATCATTTTGAATATATTATAAGTATGATATAGGAAGATAAACGTTTGAAATAGGCTGACACGGAGAAAGTCAAATAACGGCAGACAATATCATTACAAGTACGCTCGTACCTACCGCATTCAGAATATTCAAACATACGCGTGTCTTTCCACAGTTGCAAAAGCCCCGATCCTCAAATTATGATTACCCAAACGGGCAAAATCTGAACATCTATATATACAGAGATTCAGAGATAGTCAAAAACAACGAAGCACAAGAATTTACAAGCTTATACACGAGTCTCTGCTATTCATCATTTTCTTTGTATATACATTGATCTTCAGTGTTTATTTATTTGCTCTGTAAGAGAGTCTTCATACAATTCAAATTCTATGTTTATTTGATCTCAAGGTATTGGGACCTTGAGAGGGTAGATTTCCTTACGAGAGAAGCAGTTGAGAGAATTCCTTGTTGAACCTTCCACTCATAAGACTTATAAGATACAAGCAAAAGAGAACGTTGCTGCTCGTAAGACTTACAGTGGTGTAAGCAGGAGAGAACGTTGCTGCTCGTAAGTCTTGTATACATAAGCAGGTGAGAAAGGTCATAGGTTGTTTTTCTGCACGTAAGACTTGTCGTAAGGGGGAGAGAAATTTCTTAGTGAGAGAATATTTCTGCTCGTAGTCCTTTCAAGGACAATTGTTGTTTTGTGGTGTTTTGAGAGCCCATTGAATCTTGGAGGTATAGTGAAAATCTCAGTAGGTCTTGATCTCTGAGGACTGGACGTAGGCCTGGTTGTTAGGCCGAACCAATATAACTCTCTGTGTTCAAATCTTCTCAACTCTACTCTATCTACTATATTTTTCATATCACCATATCAAGTGAAAAATTTATAACATCACCCAATTCACCCCCCTCTTGGGTGAAGCTTGCCTCTTTCAAGTAAAGGTGGCGATAAGAATAATGGGGGGGTTGGTGGTGCAAGAAGAAGTAGTAGCTATAGAGGGTCAAGGTTCAGGGACAGGTATGGGCTCAGGAATGCTAGAAGGACCAGAAGTACTAGGAATAGAGGAGCCAGATGCCATAGCATCAAGTCTGGCAATAATGGATCTCATAAGCTCACCCTGGGCACGTTGTTCAACTAGCAACTTTTCGTGCCTCTTATCTATCCTCTCCACAAGTTGTCCCATCTTCTCATTCATATAGGTTACCAATTCCGCATTGGTATTCACAATGTCAATATAAAAACTCCTCAGAATGTTCTCCATGAACGTTTCCATTGTGGCACCAAAGAAGCATAGAGAAGATGTGTTAGCTAGAGCAGAAGACTATGTGTCATCCATTAAACTAGTTGCTGTGTCAGTCTTCTTTTTCTTCTTGGGACTTGCTTCTAGAGGAGTCTTCAGAGGAATCTCAATATTCAACGTTCCAATTTGATTACTCCCCACTAGTGCTATCCTCTCAATCGGCTCCATACTCTCCAAATACCAAATCTTATTCTTCTTGAGGAACAAGGAAATAAGTTGAGGATAACGCATTGGAGTAGTTGGTTTTCCTTTATACCTATACCTCTTGATCTTATTGAAGATATACTCTCCCAAGTCCTTTTGCTCTTTGAGAATCAATTAGGAGAATTTCCTGAAGTCCCTCTCAATGAAATGATTGAAGTTATTAGATTTGTTCACCATGGCTCTAGAATAGATATACCATAGGACTCTATGAAAATCACTCATATCACTCGGATTGAAATTGAGGGGTCCCACTATCTCACCAGGTCTGAGGATGGAGAATATCTGGTTTGAATCAAGGTTAGGGTAATCATCATCAGGAGGATTTTCTATTCCTAACCAGGTATTGATTCTAGAAGGTGAGATTAGAATTCTTTGTCTTCTAACCTTATAAGTCATTTATTCTTCTATAGACTTCCTAACGGGATCATTAATAGGTTCAAGGTTACAATAAAAATGCCTCACAAATTTGGTGTAAAATAGGAGTTTAACAGATAGCCAGGGCATATAGGAATCAAGGTAGGGACTCAGATTGAATTTCAATACCTCTTGGAGCACCTTGTAGTCAATGTAGTGCATCTTGCACACATTTCTTCTTGCAAAATGACTCATGTACTTCTAAGATCTCAAGCTTGCTTACATTGAATCCCTTTGGAGGAAATGTAATTTCTTCATCCCTCTCTTTTGTTTGCTTTGAAGATTGCCCTTTCTTTGCTTCCTTAGATTGGAAGTATAATGACCCAATTTGGGATTAAGGGCTAATTATGTTAGAAGCGATGTAATTATGGTTGAATTCAATATGAATATGTCTTAATTAATGCCTAAACCCTATATTTATGATTAAGTTTGGATTAATATCTAAATTGAGTCAAATAAGAGGGAGGGCACATGGTTGAGTGATATAAACTATATAAATGTGTTTGGTGGTGGTGTGGTAAGCATTGTGATAGTCAGGCGCAAAGTGGGAAAGTTATCGACCAATTGGTCAGTTACTGAAGAGGAAACTCATTGGTAACTTAAAGATCAATGGTTAAGACACATTGCCAAGAGATCAAGAGTTTAGAATCACATGTTTGTATGCCTATGTGAGTTTATGGAAGAGAGAACAAGATATTGATACTTGGTACTATATGGACTGTTGGATCAAGTCAAAGTGTCAAAATTTTCTTTTTCTCTTCCCTCTCTTATTTAGGACGTTGGGCAAGCAATTGAGGGCAGAAATTTCATATCATCTTCTTTATCTCATCTGATCTCTATCCTCTCCCCTATTTTTGTTCAACTAGAGAAGGAACGAGAAAGAAGAAGGCTTAAAGAAAGGTTAGAATTTGTCCTCACCATTGTGATTTGGGAGACTTAAAGAAAGGAGTGCTAAGATTGGGAGATTTTGTCCTCACCATTGTGATTTGTGAGAATTAAAGATTTTTGAAAAACATAAATGAGCGTCGTGAATATAGGGCAAGAATTTTTGAGTAATCTGGGAGTTTTTAGAAGTTAAAAACGAATGTGACAAGTTTTTGTGAGAGCACTAAGAGAATCACTCGAGGAGATTTTGTGATAAATGACCGAGTATCGACTTAAAATGACCTAGAGTCCGACATCATTTGAGGGCTTACTCGAGTGATCATCAGCATCACTCGGGTAGCTACTCGAGTGATCATACCAAAAAATTTTAAAATACAGCAAATTTGAGAACGTACCTGGCATGAATAATATTGTAATTATCTATGTATATTCCCTCGATCATTTGATGACACTTTAGAACATATTTGAACTGAAACTCAACTGATTTGAAATTTGCACCCAGGTTCACTCGAGGCCTTACTTGAGTAACGTTGAAGTTCACTCGAGGCCTCCCTCGGGTAATCTGTCTCTTCACCTTATGACTTTTCATTTCCAATCGTAGTGCTGTTTTATTTGAAATTAATGCTTCACTGGCACATTTCCAAATTCATTACTTGAGTGGCTACTTGAGTAATGCATCCATTACTTCAAGTTGTCACTCCAGTAATGTTGTCCTCTGTTAACCTCTGCTATTTATAGTTCAAAATAGATTATTATGATCCTACAAGATAAATTGCTAGAAACTCCGATGCTTAAGTTAGTAATCATCAAAACATCAATAAATAATTTCATATAACATTTTGTAAACACTAAATAACTTACAATTCATTGGGATTTACCATTCCCAATTCTCGTTTAATATATAAAAATTGATCTTTTGAAAGAGGTTTTGTGAAGATATCAGCTAGTTGAAGACGAGTTAGAATGAATATTACTTTAACATCTTTCATTTGGATATAATCTCTAATGAAGTAATGTCTAACATCAATATTCTTGCTTCTGGAATGTTGAATAGGATTCTTTGCCAAGCTTATCGTGCTAGTGTAGTCACAGTATATTGGTGTTTCTTTCAAATAAATACCAAGATCCTGGAGTTGTTGCTTGAGCCATATTACTTGTGCACAACAACTTGATACTGCAACATACTTAGCTTCCATTGACGAATGAGACACTGTAGTTTGTTTCTTGCTAAACCATGATACAAGTGAGCCTCTAAGAAACTGGCCTTGTCCACTCGTACTCTTTCTGTCTGTCTTGTATCCTCCATGATCAGAGTCTGAGTATGCAACTAGATATTCACTTCTTCCTTTGGGATACCAGAGACCCAATTCAGCCATGTCAGCAAGATATTAGAAGATATGTTTAACGGTTTCAGCATGTGACTCTTTTGGTGCTGATTGATATATTGCACACATACCCATATTGAATTGAATATCAGGCCTGCTTGCAGTAAGATAGAGTAATGATCCTGTAATACCCCGAATTTTGAGACTCGAGGCTAGAGAATAAGCCTGAGATTAGTGGATTGCTAAGCCCCGGTTTAGCAAGATCCCAAATTGTGATTAGGGGTTAATGACTACAAAAGTGGACGTGGTTAGTGATTAATGAACCCTTTTAGAGAATATAAAGAGGATTGTAGTCGCTTGTGTTATGAGCAACGCTAAAACCCTGTATTTGAGTTCAATTGTGGATTAACATCCAAATTGACTTAGAATAGAGGGAAGAATTGAATGGGGTATTGTGATGGAAATGGTGTCATGTTGTGGTATTTAATCATTGGAATTGTTTTAAATTGGATTAGACACATTGGTTGCAAAACTGGAAATGCTGTCCAGTGAAACTCTATTCTGGGCTGTCCGTTTGTGTGAACGTTTTGAATGACCAAATGGTGTCTAAAAATTATGAAACTTTCCAATCTTATATTTCATATCTCAAGCTTCAAAATGGACATATAATTTGTGCCATTCCGATTGTTTAAGGGCTAATGACTTTAAAAGTGGATATAATTATTGTTGAATAAACACTTTTGGAGAATGTGTGATGGGAATTTGGATATTTTAATGATTCCAATGGCTTCCTTGTGAAAATTCGTGTGGGGAGAGTGTTTATTGTGAAATTGGAACCATTGGGAACAATCGTGCAAAAGTTGAAAACTCTGTCCATTGAAACTCTGTACAGGGCAGCCAATTTGTATGGACGTTTTAAATAGGCAAATGGTGTCTAACAATTCTGAAATTTTCCAGTATTAAAGTTCACATGTCAAGCTTCAAAATGAACATATAATTTGTACCATTTTGATTTGTGACCTAAGAGTTTTGGATTTTTGAAGTTTGCCCAGCGGAATTAATTATTTTCTGGAACAGTATGCAAAGATTGAAATTCTGGGGATTTTGTGGTGATTTTCAGTAATGGCCAATATTTTTCCTATGAAGAGGACTTAAATATCTTTCATTTGGCTTTGGAATCACCTCATTTCGATTTTTCTAGAATTAGTTATGATTTTTCAAAGTTGGGCAGAAAATCTGCAAGAAAATCCGAAAATGTGAAATTAGAAATTATGACATCATCATGTGGTAAGGTGACATCAACATGGAATTAAAAGCAATTCCATCATCTTGATCAGCCATTTCCCGTCGTCTTTTCCAGCAGCACAAACGTGAGAGAGAGCTTGGAGAAAGGAGAGAAAAAGAGGAAGAAATCTCGCAAGGTAAGCCGATTTCTCCGACGATCTAGCTCCTAACGCGTATAACTCCGACTCTAAGCTACTCCTCTTTATTCTTTAAGGTTGTGAAGCTCAAACTTTGGTGTTTCAACAAGAGTTCAACGAGAAATACTTTCCCAAACTTCCAAACTTTTGTATATTGCTTGAGGTAACTTCCAAACTTTCGTATATTGCTTATTCTGGCTGCTGTGGGCAATTTAATCGGTGAAATTTCGCCGGATTGCCATTGGTTTTAAAGTTTGGAAATGATTTGGCCTAAGGGTTATGCTGCCCAAATTGGGTCTTAATGTTAGTTGTAACCTAATGTAATGGTTAATAAAGTGGTTAGGAGTAGAAAGGAACGCGTTTACGGAGCCGAAATCGTAAAACTCTGATTTTCCCCAGAGAACTCATAAATTTCGGCCAGCCCTAGAAATGGGTCTTAGAGTTGGATTTTCAATGATTTGATGGTTCCATTGAGTTCAGGGGCGAAAATTAGGTGGGGTTACAGTTGGTCACTTTTTCGGAAAAGGCCGAAAAAGCATAATTACGAAAACGCCCCTAAAACCCTTAAAGTGGGGCTGCCAAGGGTAAATTTGTAATTTTACATTGAATTTGATAATTCCGAGTCCGGAAATGGATTCCTTGGGAGGAAATATGTTAGGATAGCCCAGATTAGAATTTCGAGAAAAGTGCAACCGGTCCGGGTATGGCGGGCCCAGGCCGGGTCCCCGGGGGTATTTTTGTAAATTTTCATTATAGACTCATATAACCCCAAGTAACACTATGGAAGTGTCTAAATGGTGCATTTGGAATTATAGGATTCGATATTTGCCGCCCTCGTGAGCCAACTACGCCAGCGAACGTCAGAAAGGAACGAGGTAGTGACTTTTCTTTTGTACCATATATGATGCATTGTATGTGTGTTATATCGTTGATTTGTAATGAATTCGTATGCTGCGACATCTGTGGATTTGTGTTAGCACTGTCATTCCAATAGTCCCTGAGTAGCTAACAACGGTTCGGGTTAGGACGGTGTGCCTTCCCGGCGGAGAAAGGGGATGAGGATGAGGTGTGATATATGTGATTATGTGAGCCAAAAGGCTATTTGTGGAGGCCGACGGGCCATTTGTGAAAGCCGAATAGCTGTATGGGCTATAAGGCTATATGTATGCACTGCCACGCCAATAGTCCCTGAGTAGCTAACAACGGTTCGGGTTAGGCGGTGTGACTTCCCAGCGGAGAAAGGGGATGAGGGTGGAGTGTGATTTGTGGTGCTGCTGCTGTATGATGATTTGCTTACATGCTGTGTGCTTATGTGTGGTATAAATGTTTTGTTACTACTGGGATTCTCTTGAATCTCATTCTTTCCTTTAACTAACCTTTCAGACAGGGCGAGTGGCTCTAAGGAGAAGCGTACGACCCGGAGCGGTTAGAATCCTGTAGGGACATTTATTTTGGTTATGTTGGTTAAACCTGTTGGACAGGGTGTCTATATATTATGCTGGTTGTAAAGAATAGTTGAACGTAGTTGTGTAGTCCCCTATATGGAGGTTGCAAACCCTTTTTGTGTATGAATGGAACCCGGGGGTTGCCGGGATTGCTATTAGATATTCTGATATGAATGAATGTGAATTAACTGCACAGGTGATTATATTCGATAATTGAACTTGAGACCGGAATAGGAAAGAAGTTTTGAAAATTTTATAAAGTCCCTACTTCACAGGGAGTTCTAAATGAGTTTTGAACTATTCGACGGTCTCTAAACCAATTTAATTACGTAATATCGAATTATAATTACGCTATTTAAGGCAGGGGGTTACATTTTGGTATCAGAGCTGTAGTTCCTGGCAAGGGTAGAGGTTGCTAGGATAGCTCCCTTAGTTGGTTTTAGGGATAGAAGATTATCTATGAACGATTGTTGTGTATGCACATGTATGTTTATTGATGTGGATATATATGGGTTTTATGACTATTGTGCATACTATTTCTACTGAATTAATGGGGCAAGTTGTTTGTAGAATGAAGAAAACTAGAGGACGCCCCAATATTCCGCGTGTAGACCCTGAGGTGGAGGTTGTTAATGAAAACCCACCGGATGCAATGCAAGAGCTTATGGGTCTAATTCGGGATCAGAGAGATATGATCACTGAACTGAGGGAAGAGCTCAGAGCTGAGAAGGCGAAGAACCAGGAAGGTCCGGTTCAATCCACTCCGGAGGAGACTCAAGAAGAGACTCGACATGAGGACACTGCAGAAGGATCAGCACGACCTCTGGAATCCCCACCTCGTGCTACCTTGAATCAGGAATCATATGGGATGCCACCCAGGGAGGAAAAAGACCTTCAGTATTGGGTCACCCGATTCTGCAAGCATATGCCTCCGGCGTTCAGAGGAAGGTTCGACCCTCAGGCAGCCGAAGATTGGTTGTACAGACTGGAGAAGATATTTGAGGTTCTGTGTTGCCCAGAGGAGGTGAAGCCACGGTTGGCAGTGTATAAACTCGAGGGGGACGCGGATCGTTGGTGGCGGAATATCGCCCTAACATTAAAGAGCAATGAAATACCATTGACTTGGGAACTGTTTCAACAAGAGTTCAACGAGAAATACTTTCCCAAATCAGTGCGGCTCGAGAAGGAGACAGAATTTCTCAACATCAAACAAGGGGATACAGAGAGCTTTGACGACTATTTGTCCCGTTTTGTCCGGTTAGCTCGGTACTCCTCTTACCTCTAGTTTAAAGATGATGAAGAATGGAGTTCTGATATGCTCATCCGCGGTCTGAGGCGAGAATTGAGAAAGCGATTGGTTACGAACCAATTCACTAAGTTTAACAAGGCTGTGGAGCAATGTCGAATTACGGAGAATAATCTGAGGGAGTTGAATCCTACCAGAGCTACTGGCCACCGCAGTGAACCTAGTAAGGGTAATGCTTCCCAGAAGCGGAAAGGCCAAGGATCCTCTTCATACAAGGGCGGTGATAAGAAGCCCTATCAGGCCAGAGACCGTGAGCCTCAGAGGGCTGTGACTGAGTGGAAATGCCCTCGCTGCAACAAAACACATTATGGCCAAAATTGCCGGGGAGAATTGGTCTGTTTTAACTGTAAGCAGCCAGGACATTTTTCCCGAGATTGTCAACGACCACGAGTCGAGCAGAAACCGAGGACACAGGGCCGAGTGTTCGCTATGACCCACGAGGAAGCTCGTAAATCTCCTGAGTTGATACAAGGTAAAATCTCTATTAATGGCCATCTGTTGCAAGCATTGTTCGACTCAGGTGCAAGTCACTCCTTCATTGCTTATGATTGCGTGAAGCGCCTGGGATTGCATGTACATAAATTACCATTTGATTTGGTAGTGTCAACCCCGATGGGTGTTAAGGCTTTAACCACAGAAGCTTACTTGAATTGTGTCGTAACTGTGGAAGGGCACCAATCTGTTGTAGATTTGATATGTTTGCCGCTTTACCAATTGGAAGTCATTTTGGGTTTTGATTGGTTAACGGCAAATAATGTTTTGCTTGATTGTGGAAACAAAAGGATAGTATATCCTGTTTCTCAGAGGGTTGAAGCTGTGAATGCCGGTATGAATTTTCTTTCTACGGCTAAAGCTGAAAAGTATCTTAAAAAGGGTTGCCAGGGGTATGTAGTGTTTTTCTCAGTGCAAAGGGAAACTGGTGAAACTTTGAGTGATATACCCGTGGTAAATGAATTCCCTGAGGTATTTCCGGATGATCTAAATGGATTGCCTCCTGAGAGGGAAGTTCAATTTCCAATTGACATTATTCCTGGAGCTGGTTCTATATCTAAGGCCCCATACCGTATGGCCCCAAACGAAATGGCGGAGTTAAAGAAACAAATAGAAGATTTGCTTGAGAAAGGGTTCATTAGACCCAGTGTGTCGCCTTGGGGAGCTCCAGTGTTGTTCGTAAAGAAGAAAGATGGGAGTCTTCGATTGTGTATTGATTACAGAGAATTGAATAAGGTTACTATTAAGAACAAGTACCCTCTTCCCCGAATCGATGACCTATTAGATCAACTCTCTGGTTCGTGTGTGTTTTCAAAGATTGATCTAAGGTCAGGGTATCATCAGCTGCGAGTGAAAGCAGAGGATGTTCCGAAGACTGCTTTTCGGACCCGGTACGGTCATTATGAGTTCTTGGTGATGCCATTTGGGCTAACCAATGCGCCTGCGGTATTCATGGATTACATGAACTGTATCTTTTGACAATACCTGGATCAGTTTGTTGTTGTGTTTATCGATGACATTCTGATATACTCCAAGAGTATGGAAGACCATGAGCATCATTTGGGAGTTGTATTGAATATATGCGTGAGAAACAATTATATGCTAAATTGAGCAAGTGCGAGTTTTGGCTCTCAGAAGTGAAATTCTTAGGCCATGTTATCTCGCAAGAAGGGGTCTCTGTGGATCCTAGTAAGGTGGAAGCAGTACTGGACTGGAAGAGGCCAGAATCTGTGGCGGACATACGCAATTTTCTGGGTCTTGCTGGTTATTATCGGAGATTTATCCAAAATTTCTCCCGTATTGCATTGCCGATGACCAAGCTCACGAGAAAGGATCAGCCGTTTGTGTGGGATGAGAAATGTGAAAACTGTTTTGTGGAGCTAAAGAAGAGGTTGACTACGGCACCTGTGTTGATTTTGCCCGATCCCAGTTTAACATATGTTGTGTATTCTGATGCCAGTGGGCAGGGATTAGGGTGTGTCCTTATGCAGCAGGGACGTGTGGTGGCCTACGCCTCTCGACAGCTCAGACCTCATGAATTGAACTATCCCACTCATGATCTGGAGCTTGCGGCCATTGTGTTTGCTTTGAAGATTTGGCGTCATTACCTGTATGGTGTGACTGTGGAACTGTACTGCGACTACAAGAGTCTCAAATACTTGTATGATAAAAAAGAACTGAATATGAGACAGCGCCGCTGGATGGAATTGCTTAAGGACTACGACCTGGAAATAAAATATCATCCGGGTAAGGCAAATGTAGTCGCTGATGCTCTGAGTCGAAAGACCGTTCTCGTTGCCGCTATGATGATACAAGAGAAGAAACTGATTGAAGACTTTCATGATTTGAATTTGACAAACCAGATCATTTGTGCCAATTACACTGTTTCTCAAGAGGAAAGTGATCTGAGAACTGAGATTGAAGAAGCTCAGAGGCAAGATGACTGGATACAGCGCAATATGACTCGAATTGAGCGGGGAGAAGTTCCAGGGTATGACCTATCGCCTCATGGATTAGTTTGCTATCAGAAGAGAATCTGTGTTCCACTTCAGGCGGAGTTGAGGCAGAAGATTCTAGATGAGGCACACAAGAGTCGATATACTCTTCATCCTGGTATGACCAAAATGTACCATAACCTGAAATCTGTATATTGGTGGCCGGGTTTGAAGAGTGATGTGACGAAGTATGTAGCAAGGTGTCTCACATGCCAGAAGGTGAAAATCGAGCACCAGAGACCACCTGGTTTACTTCAGAGTCCTGAGATTCTGGAATGGAAATGGGAAAGTGTGACCATGGATCTGGTTATGGGATTGCCCAGGATCAGGAATTTTGATGCGATCTGGGTAATTGTGGACCGATTAACAAAGTCAGCCCACTTCATACCAATCGATGCTGGTTACTCTCCGGATAAGCTAGCGGAGATTTATATCCGAGAGATTGTCAAACTTCATGGTGTTCCGAAAAACATCATTTCCGATCAAGATCCCCGATTCACTTCGAGATTCTGGAAAGCATTGCATGAAGCCTTAGGTACTCAACTGAGATTCAGTACGGCTTATCATCCTCAAACGGATGGACAATCTGAGAGAATAATTCAGACGCTGGAAGATATGTTGCGAGCTTGTGTTCTCGACTTTAAAGGAAGTTGGGATCGTTTCCTTCCACTAGCTGAGTTCGCTTACAACAATAGCTATCATGCGAGCATCCAAATGGCTCCGTATGAAGCGTTGTATGGAAGACGGTGTCAATCACCTTTATGCTGGAATGAGTTATCCGAAAGGAAGCTTTATGGGCCAGATTTGGTTGATCAAACCTCAGCACAGATTCGGATTATTCGTAAGAGGTTGCTTGCAGCACAGAGTCGACAGAAAAGCTACGCTGACAAGAGAAGACGGCCTCTAGAGTTTGAAGTTGGTGACCATGTGCTTCTGAGAGTATCTCCTGTCACCGGCATTGGGCGAGCAATCAAACGAAAGAAGTTGAGCCCAAGATATATAGGTCCTTTTGAAATCCTAGAGAGGATTGGGCCTGTTGCTTATCGAGTAGCCCTACCCCCAAACTTGAGCAGACTCCACGATGTGTTTCATGTTTCCCAACTGAAGAAGTATCAACCGGATCCATCTCATATTGTTGAATATGAAGAAGTTGAGTTACAAGACAACTTCACATATGCGATAGAGCCAGAACAGATCATTATTAGAGAAGAACGACGGCTCAGACACCGAAGCATTCCCTTTGTGAAGGTGATCTGGAAGGGAATGACTCAGAGGAAAGCAACTTGGGAAGCAGAAGCAGATATGCGAAGACGTTATCCAGATTTTATGGCTCAAGTTGTGTGACAAATTTCGAGGACGAAATTTATTTTACGGGGGGAGAAATGTAATATCCCAAAAAGTGATTAAGGGCTAATGACTTTAAAAGTGGATATAATTATTGTTGAATAAACACTTTTGGAGAATGTGTGATGGGAATTTGGATATTTTAATGATTCCAATGGCTTCCTTGTGAAAATTCGTGTGGGGAGAGTGTTTATTGTGAAATTGGAACCATTGGGAACAATCGTGCAAAAGTTGAAAACTCTGTCCATTGAAACTCTGTACAGGGCAGCCAATTTGTATGGACGTTTTAAATAGGCAAATGGTGTCTAACAATTCTGAAATTTTCCAGTATTAAAGTTCACATGTCAAGCTTCAAAATGAACATATAATTTGTATCATTTTGATTTGTGACCTAAGAGTTTTGGATTTTTGAAGTTTGCCCAGCGGAATTAATTATTTTCTGGAACAGTATGCAAAGATTGAAATTCTGGGGATTTTGTGGTGATTTTCAGTAATGGCCAATATTTTTTCTATGAAGAGGACTTAAATATCTTTCATTTGGCTTTGGAATCACCTCATTTCGATTTTTCTAGAATTAGTTATGATTTTTCAAAGTTGGGCAGAAAATCTGCAAGAAAATCCGAAAATGTGAAATTAGAAATTATGACATCATCATGTGGTAAGGTGACATCAACATGGAATTAAAAGCAATTCCATCATCTTGATCAGCCATTTCCCGTCGTCTTTTCCAGCAGCACAAACGTGAGAGAGAGCTTGGAGAAAGGAGAGAAAAGGAGGAAGAAATCTCGCAAGGTAAGCCGATTTCTCCGACGATCTAGCTCCTAACGCGTATAACTCCGACTCTAAGCTACTCCTCTTTATTCTTTAAGGTTGTGAAGCTCAAACTTTGGTGTTTCAAAGAGGCTAGGGTTCAGCCAAATTTGGGAAAAGCTAGTGGGAGCTTGAGGTAACTTCCAAACTTTCGTATATTGCTTATTCTGGCTGCTGTGGGCAATTTAATCGGTGAAATTTCGCCGGATTGCCATTGGTTTTAAAGTTTGGAAATGATTTGGCCTAAGGGTTATGCTGCCCAAATTGGGTCTTAATGTTAGTTGTAACCTAATGTAATGGTTAATAAAGTGGTTAGGAGTAGAAAGGAACGCGTTTACGGAGCCGAAATCGTAAAACTCCGATTTTCCCCAGAGAACTCATAAATTTCGGCCAGCCCTAGAAATGGGTCTTAGAGTTGGATTTTCAATGATTTGATGGTTCCATTGAGTTCAGGGGCGAAAATTAGGTGGGGTTACAGTTGGTCACTTTTTCGGAAAAGGCCGAAAAAGCATAATTACGAAAACGCCCCTAAAACCCTTAAAGTGGGGCTGCCAAGGGTAAATTTGTAATTTTACATTGAATTTGATAATTCCGAGTCCGGAAATGGATTCCTTGGGAGGAAATATGTTAGGATAGCCCAGATTAGAATTTCGAGAAAAGTGCAACCGGTCCGGGTATGGCGGGCCCAGGCCGGGTCCCCGGGGGTATTTTTGTAAATTTTCATTATAGACTCATATAACCCCGAGTAACACTATGGAAGTGTCTAAATGGTGCATTTGGAATTGTAGGATTCGATATTTGCCGCCCTCGTGAGCCAACTACGCCAGCGAACGTCAGAAAGGAACGAGGTAGTGACTTTTCTTTTGTACCATATATGATGCATTGTATGTGTGTTATATCGTTGATTTGTAATGAATTCGTATGCTGCGACATCTGTGGATTTGTGTTAGCACTGTCATTCCAATAGTCCCTGAGTAGCTAACAACGGTTCGGGTTAGGACGGTGTGCCTTCCCGGCGGAGAAAGGGGATGAGGATGAGGTGTGATATATGTGATTATGTGAGCCGAAAGGCTATTTGTTGAGGCCGACGGGCCATTTGTGAAAGCCGAATAGCTGTATGGGCTATAAGGCTATATGTATGCACTGCCACGCCAATAGTCCCTGAGTAGCTAACAACGGTTCGGGTTAGGCGGTGTGCCTTCCCGGCGGAGAAAGGGGATGAGGGTGGAGTGTGATTTGTGGTGCTGCTGCTGTATGATGATTTGCTTACATGCTGTGTGCTTATGTGTGGTATAAATGTTTTGTTACTATTGGGATTCTCTTGAATCTCATTCTTTCCTTTAACTAACCTTTCAGACAGGGCGAGTGGCTCTAAGGAGAAGCGTACGACCCGGAGCGGTTAAAATCCTGTAGGGATATTTATTTTGGTTATGTTGGTTAAACCTGTTGGACAGGGTGTCTATATATTATGCTGGTTGTAAAGAATAGTTGAACGTAGTTGTGTAGTCCCCTATATGGAGGTTGCAAACCCTTTTTGTGTATTAATGGAACCCGGGGGTTGCCGGGATTGCTATTAGATATTCTGATATGAATGAATGTGAATTAACTGCACAGGTGATTATATTCGATAATTGAACTTGAGACCGGAATAGGAAAGAAGTTTTGAAAATTTTATAAAGTCCCTACTTCACAGGGAGTTCTAAATGAGTTTTGAACTATTCGACGGTCTCTAAACCAATTTAATTACGTAATATCGAATTATAATTACGCTATTTAAGGCAGGGGGTTACAGCTGCCTTAAGTCATAGGAGATGACTTTGTTTGTTGTGGTATACACATTATGGTCCCTGCTATTTATGGATATATGAGTTTAAGGGCTATGTGTATACATTAATTGTGTTGTGGATATGGTGAGTCAGTATGATTGACCCGAGGATTTAAGGTGTAGACCTAGAGGTGGAGGTAATCAGACCCATCGTCTGATTAGAGAACTAAGGAAAATGATTTCCTAGATGTGTGATATTGAGATTCTAGGTATCGTGACTAACCTAGATATTGGGTGAGAAACCTAAGGTGGTATGATGTTACATGTAGTGATGTCATACTGAGCTTGTATGTTTAAAGGCCTTAAGACCTAGGGGACCGGTGTGCCCTAGGCTGGCATGATATTTGGATTTGTGTTGGAGTTGTGATGCTCCGTGGAAATGAGGGAAGTGATTTCCCGGTTCAACTGAGGTTGAAGGTTTGAAAGATGAATTGTGATCCAAGGATCAGACTCAATAGTCAAGCTGGTCCTAAGGAGGTTGATATGACCTATATGGTCTGTGTTACCAGGATGTGGTACTAGATTGGCATTGAAATGTGTATCGCGTATCCTGAGGTTGCTAGTATTAATCTGGCACAGGGAAAAGTGATTCTGTGGAGAATTTGAATTTAAAAGAGTTATCTACGAGGATTCGAAGTGGAGAAGGCAACCTACGGGGAGTTCTGATCGGAGAGGGCTACCTACGGCGACGTTTGATCGGAGCGGCTATTTGTGTTTTTATTACCTGCGGCCCACTGGGGGTGTGTATGGCACACAGTGGGAGGACCGTGCCTTCGGGACGGTGGTGATACGGGGAATATGTGAGTCCTGGGTGAAATGTGAGTAACCCAGCTGCCTGCCAGGCTCAGTGTAAGGGCCGGCTAGCGGAGCCCTGGTACGTAGTTGATCAGGGGGTGGGCACTCTGAAGGGGTGTGACAATATAAAAAAAAATATTTGTGACAGCCGCCGTGACGACAAACCCTAGTGTGCAGCTGTTGTGATGATGAACCTTAGTGTGCACTTGCCATGACGTTGAATCGTAGAATAGAGCTCTGGGAACGTTGGGAGTATGGGATCTCAACGAAGTGCTGGTTGTAGCTTTGAATGATTCAAGTTGAATCGGGCCAAGGTCTGACGCAGATGAATATATGTTGTGAATGTTATCAGTTGTGGTGGGAGATTCCTATGGGACTTCTGTTAAATCAGCTTGACATTGTTAAAGCACAAATGAGGAGATTGACCTTAGAGTGTGAAGCGGAAGCGTGAGAATGTGATATGTTTGGGAATTGTGTTGAGCAGAAGCTCGAGGTTACCGTGAGAATGATGTGTTAATCATGGCTTCGGGACGTAAAACTTCGAAGTCCAGATTATTTTGTGAAAAAGGGGTCTTGAAGGATCCTAGTTTGGTGAAAAGAATTTGTGGTGGGTGGAATTATTAAAAGGCCTGGTTCCAGCTTGTTGCAATTGTGCATTGTGAGTCTCTCACCTGTGGCTGCATGGGGTGATTCCTATAGTGGAGGACCGTTCCGCTGAGGCGGTAGATTACGAGGGATTGACTATTTGTGAGCCGTGAGGCTATATATATGCACTGCCACGCCAATAGTCCCTGAGTCGCTAGCAACGGTTCGGGTCAAGACTGTGTGTCTTCCCAGCGATAAAAAGGGATGAGGGTGGAGTGTGATTGTGAATCTGTGATAGTTGTGAACAAGCTGGGATTGAGGTGTGCCGTAGCAGAGCAGAGTTAGTTTAGCTGATGGTGAATTCGACTACATGATCGGGGAATATTGTTTGTGAGGGCAATTACCCCGGCATGGCCAACCTGGCTAGCCACCACGTTGGTTGCACTGGTGTTGACCCAAGGTCAAAAGGCGGTGCGTAAAATTAGAGTCTGCAATGTATGGGTGAGGGCGACACCATGAAAGTTGATACAGAAGTAATATTGGGTTGATACCCAAAAGTCCCGGTTACCACTAGCGGAGTCACTGGTGGGTGTACGGGTGAGGGCGACACCATGAAAGTTGATACAGAAGTAGTATTGTGTTGATACCCAAAAGTCCTGGTTACCACTAGTGGAGTCACTGGTGGGTGTACGGGTGAGGGAAAGGCTGTGGATGTGAAAACAGCGGAAGAGTTTGTGTATACAGCTAAGGCCGTCGTTTGATGTATTGAGGTTGTGGTGTTTTGGGGTTACTCCCGGAAAGAGTAACTAGTTTAAGTTAAGCAGAGTGGTGGCCTATGCCACCCAACTGCCAAGATCTTATGATATGGCTCATAAGTTAGAGCCTCCGGATATTCAGATGCACTACCCACTCATGAATTAGGGGGCTTGCGACGATTGTGGTTATGTGATGATGGTGTTGTGGCAATCGTATGTGGAAGCAATTGTATCTATTTGGCAAAAATATGGTGATTTGGTTTGTGTGGCAATCGTGAAATGGGCCGATTGCAGTTTGGGGCAATTGAGTTGCATTCATTGTTTGAGATTCTTGTGAGAATCTGATTTGTGGAGTATCATTTGTGTGTGGGTGGTCTAGAGGAGACCGTCCCAATATGAAATGAATTGTGAAACGGAAGATGTCGTGAAGAAGCATCCGTAGTTTTTGGATTAAGTGGTATGACAAATTTCGAGGATGAAATTTATTGAACGGGGGGAGAAATGTAATACCCCGAATTTTGAAACTCGAGGCTAGAGAATAAGCCTGAGATTAGTGGATTGCTAAGCCCCGGTTTAGCAAGATCCCAAATTGTGATTAGGCGTTAATGACTACAAAAGTGGACGTGGTTAGTGATTAATGAACCCTTTTAGAGAATATAAAGAGGATTGTAGTCGCTTGTGTTATGAGCAACGCCAAAACCCTGTATTTGAGTTCAATTGTGGATTAACATCCAAATTGACTTAGAATAGAGGGAAGAATTGAATGGGGTATTGTGATGGAAATGGTGTCATGTTGTGGTATTTAATCATTGGAATTGTTTTAAATTGGATTGGACACATTGATTGCAAAACTGGAAATGCTGTCCAGTGAAACTCTATTATGGGCTGTCCGTTTGTGTGAACGTTTTGAATGACCAAATGGTGTCTACAAATTATGAAACTTTCCAGTCTTATAGTTCATATCTCAAGCTTCAAAATGGACATATAATTTGTGCCATTCCGTTTTGGGAACTGGGAGATATGACTGTCCAAAGTTTGGGATAGAAACTGAACTCTGTTTTGGGGCAGTGATGGGTTTTATGTAATTCTGGAATTGTGTGGTGATTTTTAGTAATGGCCAATATTTTTCCTATGAAGAGGACTTAAATATCTTTCATTTGGCTTTGGAATCATCTCATTTTGAGTTTTCTAGAATTAGTTATGATTTTTCAAAATTTGGGCAGAAAATCTGCCAGAAAATCCGAAAATGGGAATTATGGCATCATCTCAATAAAAGATGACATCATCATGGAATTAAATATCTTCTCATCTTCTTCAGCTCCCATTTTCTGTCGTGAGTTTCAGCTGAAATAGAGAGAGAGCATATGGGATCTTTAGAGAGAGAAAGAGGAAGAAATCTCGTAAGGTAAGCCGATTTCTCCGACGATCTAGCTCCTAACGCGTATAACTCCGATCCTAAGCTACTCCTTTATGTTCTTTAAGGTTTGGAAGCTCTTCCTTTGGTGTTAAAATAGCTAGGGTTTCAGCCAAGACAAGGAAAAGCTAGTGGGAGCTTGAGGTAACTTCCAAACTCTTGTGTATTGACTATTCTGGCTGCTGTGGACAATTTAATCGGTGAAATTTCGCCGGATTGTCATTGGTTTCAAAAATGGAAAATGGGTGTGTGGAGCTGTTATGCTGCCCAAATTGGTACTAAATGGTAGTTGTAACCTAAGGGAATAGTCAATAAAGTGGTTAGGAGTATAAAGGAACGCGTTTACAGAGCCGAAACCGAAAAACCCCAATTTTTCCCGGAGTGCATGTATATTTCGGCCAAGGCTATAAATGGGTCTTAGAGTTGGATTTTCAATGATTTGATGATTCCATTGAGTTCAGGAACAAAAATTAGGTGGGGTTACAGTTGGGCACTTTTTCAGAAAAGGCCGAAAAAGCATAATTACGAAAATGCCCCTGAAACCCTTAAAGTAGGGCTGTCAAGGGTAATTTTGTAATTGACATTGAATTTGATAATTTCGAGTCTGGAAATGGATTCCTTGGGCGAAAATATGTCAGAATAGCCCGTGTCAAAATTTTAAGAAAATTACAGCCGGACCGGGTACGGCGGGGCCGGGCCGGGTCCCGGGGGTATTTTAGTAATTTTTCAATATAGCCTCATATAACCCCCAAAAACACTATGGAAGTGTCTAAATAGTACATTTGACATTGTAGGATCAAATGTGAAGCCCCGAGTTGCTGGCACGCAAATCGAGGAGAAAAGACTGGAGGTAGGGGACTTACCTTACTTGCATGTATTCGATATCTTTGCTTGTGTAGTGATGTATGTGATTACTTTACTTGATTGTGTAGAGCATATTTGAATAAATGAAGCTCTGTTTCTGTTTTCGCTGTGGCCATAGTCTTGTTGTATGAAACATTGAGCATGCAGAAATATCATTATGGGGTATGCATCTAGATAAAGCTAACATGTCATACACATAGCATCTATCAAGCATGCATTATGGTATCTGTTTCCTACTGAGATTCCCTCAAATCTCACTCTCCCCTACCAACAATTTAGACAGGGCAAGTGGCTCGTGGAGGGAGCGGCTAGGACTCCTCCGAGATGGGATTGTGTAATCCCCATTTGAAGAATTGTAATGGGCAATTGTACCCTGTGTATCTTTAACGAAGGTATGTGCCCGGGATTGCCGGGATGATTAAGTTGTGCACTCTGATATTTATATGAATGTGATTTATCTTCGCGTAGTAATTGTATTCGAAATGTAAACATGAGACCAATTTTATAAATGATTTCAAAAAGTATTCGCGAAAATCCTGTCATGTGATGGGTTAGTAAATGTTATTTGATTATTATTGGTCTCTATTTCATTTTAATCGCATATTTCAGATATAATTATGGAGGGGGATTACAGATCCAATCATTCCTCTATATTTTGTGATGTTGTAATCTTTTCCCTTGACATCCGCATCAAGCAATGTGGTTGAGCTCATGGGTGTGTTCATTTCATTTGCTTCATTCAATCCATACTTCTTCAATAGCTCTTTCAAATATTTTGTTTGAGATATGAAAATTCCATTCTTTCTTTGTTTGATTTGCAAACTGAGAAAGAAATTCAATTCTCCCATCATTGACATCTCAAACTCCCCCTGCATTATTTCAAAAAATTCGTTGCACATAGTTTCGTTGGTACTACCGAAAACTATATCATCAACATATATTTTCACAATTAATATATCATCACGTTTTTGTTTTGTAAAAAGTGTTGTATCAACTTTTCCTCATACAAAACATTGATCAATAAGAAATTTACTGAGCCTTTCGTACCATGCTCTAGGAGCTTGTTTTAAACCGTACAAAGCCTTTTTGAGTTTGAAAACATAGTCAGGTTTGGTTACATCTTCGAAACCTGGAGGTTGATCTACATATACTTCTTCTATGATGTAGCCATTTAAAAATGCACTTTTTACATCCATTTGATAGATTTTGAATCCTTTGATGCAAGCAAAGGCTAAGAGTACTCGTATAGCTTCCAATCTAGCCACTGGAGCATATGTTTCCTCATAACCAATTCCTCCTTCCTGATTATAGCCTGTGGCCACCAATCTTGCCTTGTTTTTGACAATAATTGCGGATTCATCAAGTTTAATCTTGAATTCCTATTTAGTGCCTACGATTGGATGATCCTTAGGTCGGGGTACTAAATCCCAAACTTAATTTCTTTCAAATTGGTTTAGTTATTCTTGCATTGCTATAACACAATCATTGTCTAATAGGGCTTCGTCAATGTTAGAAGGTCCAATCTCATAAATAAATGCAGAAAAACTAACTTCATTGAAAATTCTATTTCTAGTTTTGACTCCTTCATTCACATCTCCTATGACTTGATCAAGGGGATGACTCCTATTGTATTTCCAGGCTTTAGGTTGTCCTAGTGACTGATCTTCTTCCTTGGTTTGATCAACTTCTGGAATAAGAGATTTAGAAATAGATTTACCATTTTCTTGATTTAAAACAATTTCCTGGTCATCATCAATTGTTTTGTCAGAGGATTCAAATTCATTAAATACAATGTGAATTGATTCTTCAACAACATATGTTCTTTTATTAAAAATTCTGTATGCTTTACTTCGGTTAGAATAGCCTAGGATAATTCCTTCATCTGTTCTAGAATAAAATTTTCCTAAGTTATCTTTACCATTATTATGAATGAAACACTTACAACCGAAGATATATAAATGAACAAGATTCGGCTTCCTTCCTTTGTATAGCTCGTATGGTATCTTTCTAAGTTTTGTTTTAATGTAGGCTATACTTGAAATATAGCAAGCTGTGCTTATTGGATCGGCCCATAAAACTTAAGACACGTTCTTTTCATTCAGCATTGCTCTAGCCATTTCAGTGAGCACTTTATTCTTACGTTCCACGACTCCGTTTTGTTGTGGTGTCCTTGGAGCAGAGAAATTGTGATCAATGCCATTAGTATCACAATATTCTTCAAAGGCTTGATTTTCAAATTCTCCACCATGATCTGTCCTGATACCTGTAATGGACGTACCTTTCTCATTTTTCACTTTCTTGGAAAAAATAATGAATTCTGTGAAGGTTTCATCCTTTGATGACAGAAAAATAGTCCATGTAAATCTAGAGAAATAATCAACAATGACCAATGAATATAAGTTGCCACCAAGGCTTTTAACTCTTACTGGACCAACTAAATCCATATGTATCAATTGAAGTGGTCGATTTGTTGTAATTTCATGTTTCGATTTGAAAGATGATTTAGTTTGTTTACCCTTTTGACATGTGTCACAAATCAAGTCATTTTTAAAACTTACTTTGGGTAATCCAAGAACTAAATCCTTTTTGAGTAGTTTGCCTAGAGCATGCATGTTGACATGAGCTAGTCTCTTAGGCCATAACCAACTTTCATCGAAATTACTTAGAAAATAATTTTCTGAGTTATTTCTATTGATATCAAGTGTATAGCAGTTACCTTCCCTTTTTGCTCTGAGCTTTGCCGTGATATTTTTCTTATCAAGTTGTAAGTCTTTCTTGTTGACAATCAAACATTCCTCTGAATAAAATATTATCAAGTTGTCTTTATCTGCACTTTGACTTACACTCAGTAAATTATGACACAAGCCTTCAACGTAATATACATCTTTGACTTGTATTCCTTTGTCGTTTTTGATTTCACCAATCCCTGCTATTTTTCCAGATTGATTCCTTAAAATTTTACCTTTCCACCTTCCTTAGGTTGCAGTGTGGTAAAACTTTTAAAATCACCGGTCATATGTCTAGAGCATCTACTATCTATATACCACTTGTTGTTTTTGGATGCTTTAAGACATATCTGTAATTAAATACGATTAAGTGTTAGGTACCCACATCTTTTTGGGTCCTTTTGGGTTAGTACAAAAATTTTTCAGAACATATGAACCTTTAGGTACCCATTTGTAGGTTCCAATATTTCCTTTCTTCTTATGAAAGCATGATGAAGTATAATGACCTTTTCTATTACAATAATTACAATGTGCAAAAGGATTTGAACTATGTACAGAATGTAGAAAATAATTCAAGTATGATTTACCTACAGCTTCCTTTCTTCCTTTCCTTCTGTGTGATTTTGGATCATATCCAATCCCAGATTGATCATTCACAAATCGTTGAGCTTTTAAAATTACATTTAGCATTTCACTTTAGTGAATTTTTCAAGAGATTTAGTAAGATCAGTGTTTTTCTTTTTCAAAGAAGTACAATTTTCACAATCTTTTTCAAAATTCTCTTTAAGTTCTACTTCAAGAACTTCGCTTTTCTTTTTGAAAACAACTAGTTCTTTAACTACTTTAATGAATTCAGAATGTAAAGCATTATATTCAGAAAGTAATTCATCATAGGTAGGATCAGAATCAGTTACCTCTTCTTCTGTTTCCTCTTGAGCAACTAGACGATATTGGCTACTTCTTCTTCATCGCTTTCTTCGTTAGAAGAACTATCTCCCCATATGGCAGATACAAAGGCTTTCTTCTTATTGTAGAATTTTCCTTTCCTTTTTTCTTTATTCTTTTGAATCAGTTCTTGACATTCTGATTTGAAATGTCCTGGCTTTCCACATTCATAGCAAATGATGTGTTCTTTATTGCTTGTTCCTCCTTTCTAAAAGTTTTTGAATCCTTGGCCTTTCTTGTAAAACTTTCTGAATCATTTTATGATTAGGCCTATTTCATCATCGTCAAGCTCTTCTCCTTCATCTTGTTCTTCTTCTTTTGCTTTCAGTGCTAGACCTCTTTTGACCAATATCATCTAGTTCTCGTTTGAACTTTAACTTACTTTCATATTCAGAAAGACTTCTGAAAAAAGAAGTAACCGATCACATTGATTCACCTTTTGCTTCCTCAATTGTAGTGACTTTTGCCTCCCAGTCTTTAGAAAGAATATTTAAAATCTTTCGTATTTGGGTATGATGATCATAGACTTTTCTAAGTGCTGCAAGTTGATTAACAAGGTGAGTATATCTAAGTTCAAATTCAGCTATCGACTCACCTGATTTCATTTGAAGTAAATCAAACTCAGTAACCAGAGTATTGATCCAGTTTTCTTTTATTCCCAAAGTTCCTTCGTGGGCTATGTCCAAGGCTTCCCATATTTCTTTAGCTGTTGGGTGTGTGCAAATTCTGAAGTACTCATTTTGACTCAAGGACTTTGAATAATGAGAATTGCTTTGCTGTTGAGTGTAATGAGTTTCTTGTCATTCTCATTATATTCTGCTGGTGTCTTGGGAACTCTTTGTGAATTTACAATCTTTTCAGGTTTGTAGTTTCCATCTCAATCACATCCTATTGCCCATATTCAGTAGCCATTGCGAAGACCCTAAACTTTGCTTTCCAGAATGAGAAGTGTTCGCCATTAAAACTCGGACGTCTTGTGATAGAAACTCCGTCAGAAAGAATGCCTTCACCCATGCTTGCCATTGGATCCTTCTTAGGCTGTTAAACCTTAACAAGAAAACCTACGCTCTGATATTAAATGTTAGTGCAAGCATTTCACCCAAGAGGGGGTGAGTTGGGTGATGCCAGAAATTTCGTTGCGTATAAGTAAATTAACTAAATATTTAAAATAGTTGAGAGCAAAGAGAAATATCACCGAAGTTTACACCAGGAGTTATACTCGTTCGGCCACAACCACTTTGACCTACATCCAGTCCTCAGAGCATCTCTGAGAGTTACACTATATTCTCCAAGATTCAGTAGGTTCTTGGTGCCTTAGTACATAGCAAGTTCCTTCACCTGGACAGTCCTTCCCCCTTACACGTTTTAATCAAATCCCCAACTCATGGTTCCACAACCTTAAGTTATCTCAATAACAAATATTGAGTTTATAAATAAAACTTTCCCACAGAGCAAATATATAATCACTTAAGTACAATGAATGAATATAAGAAAACAAAGCACTATGAGTGTGTTAATCAGTGTATTCTCAGTTCTCGTTGTTAGAGCAAGCGTTTCACCCAAGAGGGGGGTGAATTGGGTGATACTAAATTTTTCTTCGGAAATATAAAACTTGACAATGAAATTAAAACAGTAAAGAGTAAGGAGAAATATCACCGAAGTGTACACCGAGAGTTATACTGGTTCAGCCTCAACCACTTTGACATACGTCCAGTCCTCAGAGCTTCTCTGAGAGTTTCACTATAACTTCCAAGATTCAATGGGTTCTTGGCACCTCAGTACAAGCAAGTTCCTACACCTGGACACTCGCTCCCCCTTACAGGTTGTAATTCAATCCCAACTCAAGGTTCCACAACCTCAAGTTATCTCAATAACAAATATTAAGTTTGAATGAAATATCTCTCTTACAGAGTGATTAATGATCACTGAAGCATAGAAAATCAATTTCAATGTAAAAACAGAGCAATGAACTTGATGATTCATTTGTGTGTGATCTTGTTGTATTTTCTCTGTTTGGATGTTCCCATATATATAGATATGTTGGTGATGACCGTTGGAACATTTTCTTTCGTCCGTTGAAGAGTGCGCAGCCACTATTGACTTTTCAAATTTTTGAAAAATATCCGTTGGCAGTGGTTGGCATTTGAACGTTTCATTTGACTTCCATCTCTTGAAATGATTTCTTCATTGTTTATCTGTAAATAGACTAAGAATACTAATACAATGAAAGATTAATCATATAGGAAACAAATCAATGAACGTTTGAATGATTTCTAAATTTCTGGGTATGCTTACTCGAGTAGCTACTCGAGTATCCCTTGAAGTTTACTCGAGTACCTACTTGAGTATCATCGGGAAATCTTTGATTAACTGCAAGTTAATGAACAAGTATAAGATTACTCGGGTAGTGCATGGAGTAAACTAAATTTCAAACCTTTTGGATTAGATATTTACTCGAGTAACTACTCCAGTAATGCATTCACAACTTCATAGGTTACTCGGGTAACACCTCGCGTAATCCTTCAAATTGTTTTTGATTACTCGAAGCTCTACTCCAGTAATGTTGGCAGGATTTCAAGGCCGAGAGCACTTACTTCATTACTCGGGTACTGACTCGAGTAATGCACTCAGTTTTGCATAGGTTACTCGGGTAACACCTCGAGTAACTGAGATTTTTGTGCATGACTTACCCTGGTAATGACTTGAGGTTTACTTTGAGAATATTTCTGCATACTCGGGTACTTACTCGAGGAATCCACTTAAAATACAACATTAGATACTTGCATACTAGAGTAAGGACTCGAGGAAAATGAGTAAAAAGGAAATCAAGTTAACCGGGTATTACCTTCAAGTTTTCACTTACCTCATGTCGTTACTCGAGTAGCTCCTCGAGTAACATTGGCTGTAGTACAAAGTGCCGAGAGCTCCATATTTCAGAAACAGAGTTACTCGAGTCTCTCCTCGAGTATCATTGGCAACTTGAAAGCAACTGGAAGTTTTCCACATGGTTACTCGAGTAGTGCCTCGAGTAACATTGGCAGGCCGAGAGCAACTCCAAGTTTTTACCTGGTTACTCGAGTAGCTCCTCGAGTAACATTGGCAGGCCGAGAGCACCTTGAAAATACTTACACTATTACTCAAGTACTTACTCGAGTAATGTTGGCAGGTTACTAGAAGTTGTCTCTGGTTACTTCAAGTTTTGTCTCATTACTCGAGTAGCGCCTCGAGTAATGCCTTAGAAAACTTGCTTCTCATCAAGTTTCTCAGCTTTTTCTCTTGGCCTTGCTTCATTACTCCAATGCTTACTTCAAGTGATGCTTGTTCCTGTTATTACTTTGTTCAAACTTGTTTATTAATTATTTCTTTTTCAAACCATTCTTTTGTTATCATCAAAACATAAGATCTAACATTCTCCCCCTTTTTGATGATGACAAAACTTGGTGATTTTGAACATGTTTCTCAAATTGGATTCTTAATTACATATGGCTTATTAAGTTTGAATTTATAGCATACACCTTGCATACATAACAACTTCATTAGTCCAAACATGTATCACAATTCAAAACTTAAATAAACTTAAAATGCATAACATGAACACACTTGTATTAAACTTTAAAATTCTCAAATTACAAAATAAAGTTCAAACAAATTCAATATGCTCCCTAAAAACCCATGTACAACCAAATACCCAAAGTGAACTAGGACACATCCACAAAATCAATCTCAAGCTCTTCTCCCCCTTTCTTGCTTTATCAATCAAGTGGAGGGCTAGGAGGCTTGACCATGGAAATGGGTGTCACTGGAAAGACCATAGAATCATCTGAATCCAAAGAGTCAAATGAACTAGAGGGCACTGGATTAGGCAAATGAACTGGTGGGATATGGATGTCATCGCCGGGAGGAGAAGGTTGGAAGACAACCATAGTAGAGGTTTCTCCTTCTTGAGTGATCTGAATCTCAGGAGTAGTCTCAACCTCAGGAGTATAATGCTCAGGGGAGGAAGAGGGAGATATTTCCTCTATTTGGGTAGGAGAGGGAATAGGTTTAGGAGCTGTTTCTGGCTGAGGTTTGGGAGGTGAATCATCAATGATGATATGTGTGGTCTCATGAGTTTCAGGATCGTCCACTGTGAATAGAATTTCTTTGCCTTGGGGCTCAAGTGGATCAGAGACCAGAGGGGTAGATGGTTCAGCCTCAGGAATAGGAGTGTCTGAAGGAGGGTTCACTGGAGGTGGTGGTGGTGGTGCAGAAGAGGAGGGACCGGCTGAAGGTCCTGGACCCAAAGAGTCCAGTAGTGCCAGAATCAATCTCAAGGTCTCTCCCTGGGCACGTTGCTCTGCTAGCAACTCCTCATGTCTCTTGTCCATTCTCTCAACTAATTCTCCCATCTTGGTATTCATGTGGGTTATCAGTTCTGCATTTGTGTTGGCGATGTCCACATGAAAAACTTTGAGCATGTTCTCCATGAAGTGCTGGAGAGTAGCATTGAGGAAGGATGGTGATGATGTGGTGGCAGCTGGAGCCGATGACTGAGTGTCATCCAACTTACTGGTCTCTGCCTCAGTGGTCTTCCTCTTTTTCTTGGACCTAGACTCCAAAGGCCCTTTGAGAGGGATGTCAATATTCAACTTTCCAATTTGGTTTCTCCCTACTGGGGTCATCCTCTCAACTGGCTCCTTACTATCCAAGTACCATATCTTGTTTTCTTTCAAGATCAGTGACACAATCTGTAGATATGGCATTGGTGTAGTAGCCTTCCCATCCACCTTATATCTCTTCATCTCTGAGAAAATATACTCTCCCAGATCCTTCTGCTCCTTCAGGAGAAGTGAAGCAAACCATCTAAAATCTCTATCGGAGAAGTGGGTATAGTTGTTGGCTTTGTTCACTAGGGACCTAGAGTAGATGTACCATAGGACCCTGTGATGATCACACATATCACTCGGTTTAAAATTTAGTAGGCCAACTAACTCTCCGGGTTTAAGAATAGTAAAAATTTGATTTGGCTCAAGCTGGGAGTAGATATCATCTGGAGGGTTCTCAATTCCCAACCACAAATTAATCCTAGAGGGAGATATAAATATCTTTTGACCTCTCATAGTGGTGGTCATCTCTTCCTCAACTGAGGTTCGGTTAGGCTCATCTATGATCTCTAAGTTACAATAAAAATGAGTGATTACCTTTGTGCAAAAAGGCAATCTAATGGATAACCAAGGCATAAAAGGATCTAGATATGGACTAAGGTCGTGCTTCAATACCTCCTGAAGTAGCCTGAGATCCACATAGTGTGTCTTGCACACTTTCCTTCTGGAGAATTGAGATAGATACTTGGTAGACTCCACCAATTTGTTGATGTTGAACCCTTTTGGAGGGTTGGTGATCTCTTCTTCAGGCACCTTGGACTTCTTGGATGATTGACCTTTCTCCATTTGTTCAATGATCCTAGCCATAGCCTTAGCCACATTCCTATCATATTTAGGCTTTTTGGAGGGCTTTGGAGTGAAAGAAGGGGTAGAGGAATCAGAGGGAGGAGGTGAGGGAGATTTGGAACTCTTCCCTCTTCCGGTTGATGTATTCTTTTTGGATTGTGCCCTTGTCATAATGGGCTCTTTAATAACAACTCCCTTGGGTTTTGGTTGAGAAAGAGGAATTTTAGCTTTTGGTCTTGGGGTGAGTTTTCTTTTCTTTTTGGGAGGAGAAGAAAGAGGATCAGTGTGTTGTTGGGATTCAGAGGAATCTATGGGAGTAAGGTTCTTAGTTCTCATCTTTCTGAAAGGTTGAAAAACTGAGATTTTTCAGAAAAAGAAGAAACTGACGCGAATTAGGGCACAAGGATTTTGAGCAAAATAGGAAGTTTCTAAGAGTGAAAATGGTTGGGTTTTGACGGAAATGATGCAAGGAATCATTTGTGAAAAGTTTCTGTGAGAGAGAATAGTGATTTACTCGAGGAGATTTTGTGGAAATGACCAAGTTTGCGACAGATAAAGACCTAGAACCCGACTTTACTCGAGGCCTTACTCGAGTAACCTTCAAGTTTACTCGAGGCCTTCCTCGGGTGTTCATACAGAAAAATTCTAAAATAATTCATTTAAATTGCATACCTGGTATGAATAATATAGTAATTATCCATGGATGTTCCCTCGATCATTTATAACCCATTTTGATCAGATTTGAGTCATTTTTCATCAATTTGAGAATCTGAACTCCGACATTACTCGAGGCCTTCCTCGAGTAAGTTTCAAGTTTACTTGAGGCCTGCCTCGAGTAAGCTGCTTTTCAACTTCAGACTCTTCATTTCATTGAAACTGAACCGTTAGATTCAAAAAAATCCAAGTAACTTGATCCGTTACTTCCAGTTTTGGGGTCCATTACTCGAGTACATACTCGAGTAAATTGCTTCTTTACTTCAAGTTGTTCCTCGGGTAATGCTTCTCTGTTAGTGACAACTTCAAGTTGGTACTCCAGTAAATGTGTCCTCTGATAATCTCTGTTTTTGTTTCCAAAAACAGAGTTTCTTTCTTCCTGCAAAACAAGTTTCTATATACTCCGATGCTTAAGTTAGTAATCATCAAAACATTATCAAGTGACTTCATCAATATTATGAAATGCTGAAATTTCTTATAACTCATTGGGATTTTCCATTCCCAATTCTCTCCTAATGTAAAGAAATTGATCTTTTGCAAGGGGTTTTGTAAAGATATCAGCTAATTGAAGATGAGTAGGGATGAATATTACTTTTACATCCTTCTTTTGGACATGATCTCTGATGAAGTGGTGTCTGACATCGATATGCTTGGTTCTAGAGTGTTGGACTGGATTCTTTGCCAAGCTAATCGTACTAGTATTGTCACAATAGATTGGTATTTCTTTGAGATAAATACCAAGATCTTGTAATTGTTGTTTTAACCATATCACTTGAGCACAACAACTTGAGACTGCAACATATTCGGCTTCCGTTGACGAAAGAGACACTGTATTTTGTTTCTTGCTGAACCATGATACAAGAGATCCTCCAAGAAATTGTCCTTGTCCACTGGTGCTCTTTCTGTCTGTTTTGTATCCTCCATGATCTGAATCTGAATATGCAACAAGATATTCACTTCTTCCTTTGGGATACCACAAACCCAATTCGGGTGTGTCAGCAAGGTATCTAAAGATTCGTTTAACGGTTTTAGCATGTGATTCCTTTGGTGCTAATTGATATCTTGCACATATGCCAACACTAAATTGGATGTCTGGTCTACTTGCCGTGAGATAAAGTAATGATCCAATTATTCCTCTATACTTTGTTATGTTGAAGTCTTTCCCTTTGACATCAGCATCAAGTAACGTAGTTGAGCTCATAGGTGTGTCCGTGCCATTTGCTTCATCCATTCCATACTTCTTCAATAGCTCTTTCAAATACTTTGTTTGAGATATGAAGATTCCATTCTTTCTTTGTTTGATTTGCAAACCAAGAAAGAAATTCAATTCTCCCATCATTGACATCTCAAACTCTCCTTGCATTATCTCAGAAAATTCCTTACACAGAGATTCATTAGTAGCACCGAAAACAATGTCATCAACATATATTTGAACAATTAAAATATCATTGTGTTTTCGTTTTATAAAGAGTGTTGTATCAACTTTTCCTCGTACAAAACCTTGATCGATAAGAAACTTGCTGAGCCTTTCATACCAGGCTCTAGGAGCTTGTTTTAAACCATATAAAGCCTTTTTGAGTTTGAAAACATGGTCAGGTTTAGTATCATCCTCAAAACCTGGAGGTTGTTCTACATACACTTCTTCCATGATGTAACCATTTAGAAAAGCACTCTTTACATCCATTTGATAGATTTTGAATCCTTTGATGCATGCAAAGGCTAAAAGTACACGTATAGCTTCCAATCTAGCCACTGGAGCATACGTTTCCTCATAATCAATCCCTTCTTCCTGATTATAGCCTTTGGCCACCAATCTTGCCTTGTTTCTGACAATAATTGCAGATTCATCAAGTTTGTTTTTGAATACCCATTTAGTACCAATGATCGGATGATCCTTGGGTCGGGGTACCAAATCCCAAACTTGATTTCTCTCAAATTGATTTAGTTCTTCTTGCATTGCTATAACCCAATCATTGTCTGATAAGGCTTCATCAATGTTAGAAGGTTCAATCTCGGAAATGAATGCAGAGAAACTTACTTCATTAAAGATTCTATTTCTAGTTTTGATCCCTTCATTTACATCTCCTATGACTTGATCTAAGGGATGACTTCTATTGTATTTCCAAGCTCTAGGTTGACCTAGAGATTGCTCTTCTTCCTTAGTTTTATCAACTTCTGGAATAAGAGACTTAGAAATAGATTGACTATTCTCTTGATTTAAAACAACTTCCTGTTCTTCATCAATGGTTTTGTCAGAGGATTCAAATTCATCAAATACAACATGAATAGATTCTTCAACAACACAAGTTCTTTTATTGAAAATTCTATATGCTTTACTTCGGTTAGAATATCCTAGGAAAATTCCTTCATCAGTTTTAGAATCAAATTTTCCTAAGTTATCTTTACCATTATTATGAATGAAACACTTACAACCGAAGATGTGTAGATGAGCAATGTTTGGCTTCCTTCCTTTGTATAGCTCGTATGGTGTCTTTCCAAGTTTCATTCTGATATAGGCTCTATTTGAAATATAACATGCTGTACTCATAGCATCAGCCCAGAAAACTTGAGACATGTTCTTTTCATTTAACATTGTTCTAGCCATTTCAGTAAGCACTCTATTCTTGTGTTCCACAACTCCATTTTGTTGGGGCGTCCTTGGAGCAGAGAAATTGTGATCAATGCCATTAGTATCACAATATTCTTCAAAGGCTTGATTCTCAAATTCTCCACCATGATCAGTCCTAATACCTGCAATGGACATACCTTTCTCATTTTGCACTTTCTTGGCAAAAAAAATAAATTCTTCAAATGTTTCATCCTTTGATGATAGAAAAATAACCCATGTAAACTGGAGAAATCATCAACAATGACCAATGAATATAAGTTGCCACCAAGACTCTTTACTCTTGCTGGACCAACTAAATCCATATGTAGTAATTGTAATGGTCTATTTGTTGAAATCTCATTTTTCAATTTGAAAGATGATTTAGTTTGTTTATCCTTTTGACATACATCACAAATCAAGTCATCTTTGAAATTTACTTTGGGTAATCCAAGCACTAAATCCTTTTTGAGTAGTTTGCCTAGTTGATGCATATTGACATGAGCCAATCTCTTATGCCATAACCAACTTTCATCGGCATTACTCAAAAAACAATTTTCAGATTCATTTCTACTAATATCTAGAGTATAACAGTTACCTTCTCTTTTAGCTCTGAGATTAACCTTGATATTCTTCTTATCAAGTAGTAAGTCTTTCTTGTTGACAATCAGACATTCCTCTGAATCAAATATTATCCAGTTGTCTTTATCTGCACTTTGACTTACGCTCAGCAAATTATGACACAAGCCTTCAACGTAATATACATCTTTGACTTGTATTCCTTTGTCATTTTTGATTTCACCAATTCCTGCTATCTTTCCGGATTGATTTCCTCCAAATTTTACCTTTCCACCTTCCTTAGGTTGCAATGTGGTAAAATTTTCGAAATCTCCGGTCATATGTCTAGAGCATCCACTATCTATGTACCACTTGCTATTTTTGGATTCTTTGAGACATACCTGCAATCAAATGACTAAGTCTTAGCTACCCACTTCTTTTTGGGTCCTTTTGAGTTAGTATAAATGATTTTCTGAACATATGTGCCTTTAGGTACCCATTTGTAGGTTCCTATTGTTCTTTTCTTCTTATGAATACATGAAGAGGTATAATGACCTTTTCTATTACAGTAATTACAAAATGCAAAAGGATTTGATATATGCACAGAATGCTGGAAATAATTCAAATATGACTTACCTCCTACTTTCTTTTTACCTTCCCTTCTATCTGTTTTTGGATTATATCCAATACCAGATTGGTCATTTACAAATCGTTGTTCTTTTAAAATCACACTTAGCATCTCACTTCCTTTAGTAAATTTTTCAAGAGTTTTTGTAAGATCAATGTTTTTCTTTTTCAACGAAGAACAATTTCACAATTCTTTTCTGAACTTTCTTTAAGTTTAATTTCAAGAGCTTTATTTTTCTTTTTGAAAACAATTAATTCTTTAACTACTTTGATGAATTCAGAATGTAAAGCATTATATTCAGAGAGTAATTCATCATAGGTAGGTTCAGAATCATTTACCTCTTCTTCTGTCTCTTCTTGAGCAACAAGACATATATTGGCTACTTCTTCTTCATCACTTTCTTCGTCAGAGGAACTATCTCCCCATATAGCAGATACAAAGGCCTTCTTTTTGTTAAAGAATTTGCCTTTTCTCTTTTCTTTGCTCTTTTGATTCAGTTCTGGACATTCTGATTTGATATGTCCTGGTTTTCCACATTCGTAGCAAATGATATGGTCTTTGCTGCTAGTTCCTCCTTTTTGAAAGTGTTTGAAGCCTTGACCTTTCTTGTAGAACTTTCTAAATCGTTTTATGATTAAGCCCATTTCATCATCATCAAACTCCTCATCTTCTTTCGCTTTTGGTGTTAGACCTTTCTTTCTCTTGTCACCGATGTCATCTAGTTCCCGTTTGAACTTTAATTTGCTTTCATATTCAGAAAGACTTCCAAATAGAGAAGCAACTGATCTCATTGATTCTCCTTTTGCTTCTTCTATTGCAGTAACTTTTGCTTCCCACTCTTTAGAAAGAATATTCAAAATTTTTCATACTTGAGTATGCTGATCATAGACTTTCCCAAGAGCTGCAAGTTGATTAACAAGATGAGTATATCTAAGTTCGAATTCAGAAATCGACTCACCTGATTTCATTCAAAGTAGATCGAATACGGTGACCAAAGTGTTGGTTCGATTCTCCTTTATTCCCGAAGTTCCTTCATGAGCTATTTCCAGAGCTTCCCACATTAGTTTTGCTGTTGGAAATGTGCAAATTCTGAAATATTCACTTTGACTCAAAGCGCTTTGTAACATCTGAATTGCTTTGCTATTGAGGGTGATAAGTTTCTTGTCATTCTCATCGTATTCCGCTGGCGTCTTTGGAATTTTCTGAGAATCTTCAATCTTTGTAGGTTGATAATTTCCACTCTCAATTACATCCCATAGCCCATATTCAGTAGCCATCATGAACACTCTGAACTTAGCTTTCCAGAAAGAAAAGTGTTCTCCATTGAAACCAAGGGGTCTAGTGATGGATTCTCCGTCGGGAAGAATTCCTTCACCCATGCTTGCCATTGGATCCTTCTTAGGCTGTTAAACCTTAACAAGAAGACCTACGCTCTGATACCAAATGTTAGAGCAAGCGTTTCACCCAAGAGGGGGGTGAATTGGGTGATACTAAATTTTTCTTCGGAAATATAAAACTTGACAATGAAATTAAAACAGTAAAGAGTAAGGAGAAATATCACCGAAGTGTACACCGAGAGTTATACTGGTTCGGCCACAACCACTTTGACCTACGTCCAGTCCTTAGAGCTTCTCTGAGAGTTTCACTATAACTTCCAAGATTCAGTGGGTTCTTGGCACCTCAGTACAAGCAAGTTCCTACACCTGGACACTCGCTCCCCCTTACAGGTTGTAATTCAATCCCAACTCAAGGTTCCACAACCTCAAGTTATCTCAATAACAAATATTGAGTTTGAATGAAATATCTCTCTTACAGAGTGATTAATGATCACTGATGCATAGAAAATCAATTTCAATGTAAAAACAGAGCAATGAACTTGATGATTCGTTTGTGTGTGATCTTGTTGTATTTTCTCTGTTTGGATGTTCCCATATATATAGATATGTTAGTGATGACCGTTGGAACATTTTCTTTCATCCGTTGAAGAGTGCGCAGCCACTATTGACTTTTCAAGTTTTTGAAAAATATCCGTTGGCGGTGGTTGGCATTTGAACGTTTCATTTGACTTCCATCTCTTGAAATGATTTCTTCATTGTTTATCTGTAAATAGACTAAGAATACTAATACAATGAAAGATTAATCATATAGGAAACAAATCAATGAACGTTTGAATGATTTCTAAATTTCTGGGTATGCTTACTCGAGTAGCTACTCGAGTATCCCTTGAAGTTTACTCGAGTATCATCGGGAAATCTTTGATTAACTGCAAGTTAATGAACAAGTATAAGATTACTCGGGTAGTGCATGGAGTAAACTAAATTTCAAACCTTTTGGATTAGATATTTACTCGGGTAACTACTCCAGTAATGCATTCACAACTTCATAGGTTACTCGGGTAACACCTCGCGTAATCCTTCAAATTGTTTTTGATTACTCGATGCTCTACTCCAGTAATGTTGGCAGGATTTCAAGGCCGAGAGCACTTACTTCATTACTCGAGTACTGACTCGAGTAATGCACTCAGTTTTGCATAGGTTACTCGGGTAACACCTCGAGTAACTGAGATTTTTGTGCATGACTTACCCTGGTAATGACTTGAGGTTTACTTTGAGAATATTTCTGCATACTCGGGTACTTACTCGAGGAATCCACTTAAAATACAACATTAGATACTTGCATACTAGAGTAAGGACTCGAGGAAAATGAGTTAAAAAGAAATCAAGTTAATTGGGTATTACCTTCAAGTTTTCACTTACCTCAGGTCGTTACTCGAGTAGCTCCTCGAGTAACATTGGCAGTAGTACAAAGTGCCGAGAGCTCCATATTTCAGAAACAGAGTTACTCGAGTCGCTCCTCGAGTATCATTGGCAACTTGAAAGCAACTGGAAGTTTTCCACATGGTTACTCGAGTAGCGCCTCGAGTAACATTGGCAGGCCGAGAGCAACTCCAAGTTTTTACCTGGTTACTCGAGTAGCTCCTCGAGTAACATTGGCAGGTCGAGAGCACCTTGAAAATACTTACACTATTACTCGAGTACTTACTCGAGTAACGTTGGCAGGTTACTGGAAGTTGTCTCTGGTTACTTCAAGTTTTGTCTCATTACTCGAGTAGCGCCTCGAGTAATGCCTTAGAAAACTTGCTTCTCATCAAGTTTCTCAGCTTTTTCTCTTGGCCTTTCTTCATTACTCCAATGCTTACTTCAAGTGATGCTTGTTCCTGTTATTACTTTGTTCAAACTTGTTTATTAATTATTTCTTTTTCAAACCATTCTTTTGTTATCATCAAAACATGAGATCTAACACTCGTGTCTTGTTTTCATTTCTTTGAACGCTTCATATATATAGATTATTTGTAGTTTCCGTTAGAAGTAATTCAAACATATCCATTAAAGTCATGGAGCAATGATTGACCATTCTTCAAATTTGAAAACTATCCGTTTGTGGTAGGTAGCGGTAGGTGAACGTTCAGACTTTTATTTGACTTTTCACTTCTGGCATAACCTTTCATTATTTCTCTGCAAATGTACTTAGGATACTAGTGCAATAAAGATTTAATCATATAAAAAAAATTTAATAAACATTTGATTAAAAACATAATTTCTGGACTTTATTACTCGAGTAGGCCCTCGAGTAACCCTATCAAAAATATGGCAGTGGGTATTTCATAAGATATTACTCAGGTAAGACATGGAGTGCAATAAATCACAAACCTTAGAAATACCTGATTGCTCGAGTGGCCATGTCTTTCCTTCACAGGTTACTCGGGTGCTGACTCTGGTAATCTGATTACTCGAGTGGTTACTTGAGTGGCCATATGTTTTCTTCAGAAGTTACCTGAGTGCTCCCTCGAGTAGAGTTCAAATAAGTTTGCAGATTACTCGATTATTCCCTGGAGTAATGTCATTTAAATCTTGGCCGAGAGTTTGCTTACCTAGTTAATCGAGTGATCCCTCGAAAATGGATTAAATAACTCTGCAGATTACTGAAGTGCTCCCTTGAGTAATGCCTTTTTCTCACATGGTTACTCGAGTAGCTACTCGAGTAAATTGTTGCATTTCTTGGCCGAGAGCTACTGGAAGATTTTATACCTGATTACTCTAGTGGCTACTCTAGTGATGCCTTTGCAAATCATGTTACTTGAGTGGCTACTCAAGTAATGGTCTATATAACTTTGCAGATTACTCGAGTGGTCCCTCGAGTAACATCTTCCAAATTTTGGTAGTGCTTCTCTGGATGAATTCTCTATGATTACTCAAGTGGTTACTCGAGTAATAGCTTCCCTAACTAGAGTAGCTACTCGAGTAAGCCATCACAAAATTTGTTTATTACTCAAGTACTTACTTCAAGTAATGCTTTGCCACTTTGTTCAAATTCATATGTTTGTTATCAAATCCTTTCATATCATTGATCTAATCTTTGTTATCATCAAAACATATGGGATCTAACACTATTCAATCAAATGATATTGAGCATGTTTTCCATTTTTCCTTGAGAAACAAGCAGGCTTTTTCTTTTATAACTGTTTCCTTGGGACAAAAAGGCCACCTTTCATAAATGCGCTTTCATTCATATAAAGATAACAATTCTGTTACCAACTGGGCTTGGGTCTAGCAGAGGAACTAGTCCTTCACAACGTAATGAACTAAGGTTTGGATCACTATTGGGAGAGATGTCTACATTTAGTGCTCAATAATGCCTCAAACAAGATTGCCTCCAATAAGAGGATACTTGTACTTAGGAAAAAAAATAATAGTTTTGTTAAATTTAATGCATATTAAAAAGATAAAAAGTGTGCCATATTCAAATGTCAGGTTATTTTGGTGAGTTATTTCCTTGTGCAATAAGATTACAAATTATTAATAGTTTATTGTTGATAAAAATTATAATATATTTCTTAGGATAATAAAAATTATTAAAAGAAACTTCTTTTATAGATCAATATAAAAATTCTTATTATATATTGCCTAATTAAAATATAAGAATAAATTTCCCATGGAAATAAAGTACAATTTATATTAGAAAGATGATAACTATAAAAAGAAGTAGTTGTTTAATGAAAAATGATAAGAAATTTTAGAGTCATGTACAACAAAAGGAAAAAAAGTAGCAAAGAGCTCTCATAGTCTTTTAGGAAATTTTTGTATTCTTGGTCATCCTCCACCTATCGAGACTTTTAGGCAGTAGGTGATGAAGAATAAGTTATATTTTTGTTTTTTTCCTTTGTATCTCTTTTTTGAGTTAATATAATAGAACTTTATACTCAAAATAGGAAAAAAGTAGTTGCTTTCATACATTGAAATAGCCAAATAAAGTAATGTGGTCAACATGAAGTCTAATATTGAATATGATATGATCGAGAGTGAAAGATTCCTTAGTAAATCTTTACCTTTGCCTGTGTTGTAGAAGTACTTATGTAGCTCCTTAGGCCTTATTTGGTTGGGTTTATTTGGAAGAGAAGGGAGTAAGGTCACTAGTGGAAAAATCACTTTTAAAAGTTTGCTAATTTTAAGAATGGTTAAAGAACCGGTCTTAAAAAAATGTTTTAAAACTGGTTAATTTAAAAACCAGTCTAAAAATTATTATTTTAGACCGATTATCGAAGAAACTAGTCTAAAAAGTTCAACTTTCTAGACCAGTTTTACAAAAACCAGTCTTAAAGTAATACTTTTAAGATTAGTTGTAAAAGAAACCAGTCTTCAAGTATTACTTTTAAGACCGATTCTTTTCAAAACCAGTCTAAAATGTACTTTTTAGACCAGTTCTGTTTTTCAGCTAATCCCATGTAATGATCGAAAAAACTAAAGAGACAGAAAGGAAGAGAAGGTGAGATTGATTGGAATCGTTAAATTATTAGATGCAGAAGGGGAAGTAGGGATGTATTAGATGCTTTGAAGTTCTGGAAAATTTATGAAGTTCTTATGAATATTTCTGGACAAGTATGCTCTGTGGTTGCAACTTCGGTTGATCTTCCACATCAAAAACATGTTAATATAAAGCTAAGTCTCTGCTTAATATTATTATTATCTGATAGCATGCAAATAATTGATCAATGATAACATATGAACTTCGTCCGTTCTACCTAGGGCTATGGCAGTAAGTCCCGACGGATAGGGTAGATAAGTCCATATGCCTATTGTTCGAATGTTCATATGGAATTAGGGTTCAATGTTTAAGGCATTGGCTAAGTGATAATAATATTTGTATATTTTTATCTTTATAAGAACATACAAAGAAATATTTATAATGACTCCATAAGTAGCCCAAAAGCTTCATCTTATCTAGCACAACTCTACCAACTGGAAGGTAATGGTATCAACAATAAAGTTAATTATGGCTTTCCTGTTCAGATCTAGCTCCTTTCGCTCCAACTCTTCTCATTCCTCTCGCTCTTCTTTATCTTCTTCTGCTTCTTCTTCTTATGTGCAACAATCTGGCCTTATGACCAACAAAAGTTTTGGGAAATCTTCCCTCCAAAATAATATTTTCAACAATGAAATCCATTTTGAAGATATTAACAAAAAATTTAGTGATTGGACTATTCCAGTCATTAACCAAAATGACTTATACAAACCTGAGGATAAAAATTTTTTCAAAGCTTCCGATTATATAATTAGAACAGTTGAAGAAACTATTCCTCTAAAAGAAGAACCAACTGATATATGTATTTTATCAGAAAGTTCAATTCACAAACACCAAAAGAAATTCAAATTTATACACATTGGGTGTGTCCAGGTGGCTGTCATCCCCTTAGTAAAAGCTAGTCTTGATGTCTCAACATTAGTATGTGTTAGAGATGGTAGACATGAAATCTTTTCAAGATCAATTTTTGGAATGGTTGAAGCAGGTCTAAATGAAGGACCAATTTACTTCAACTGCTTCCCAAATTTAACAGCTTCATTGCATGATGATCCTGTTATTGAATGTTTAAAATTAAGTTTGAAGTTGAACGAATTCCAAATGAAACCTGGAGTTTCACCTGTAGCCTTAGTTTACAGGGTCCAGTACAAAGTTATGAATTTGTCAACTTCAAATGTTAAAATGTTTCCTCTATTGGAAATTGTGCCCTAAGGGCCAATCATTATACTTTGAACATTATTATTTTAATGAAATTTCTCCATTATGTTATCATATTATTTGCATGTTAACTGCGATAGTTGTATCCTTGGATAATTCATAAAGATTGTCCTAAAATGTCCCTGGTCGATTATCTATGCGGGAGCAGAGATGAAACAAGATTAGTATGACTTTGATAAGATATGGGATACGAATCAAAGTCTTAGGCACTTGTAAGAGTATAAGGTGCTGGACCGACCCACTATAAGAAAGCTACATAGATCAAGTCATAAGATTTTCTCATGTATAACCACATCACAATGCCCTTAGACCTGAGGTCATCATGGATTCCTACATAAGAGTTGCTAAGCTTTGAACTAGTCAAAAGTCACTTTTGACCGGGTGATGATAAAGGCTACGATCGGGCTTGGTTGTTTTTCATGCAGAGGAATATGAATGATCAAGATGGAATTTGTCCCTCACATTAGTAGAGAGATATTACCGGGCCCTTCGATGAGTGAGTCTGAGAAATGTATGGCCATACTATGATGAAAGGAGTTTCTGTCTCTGTTATCAGGCTACTTAGGAATCGAGAAAGTAATGGTCAGGAACAAGAGGATGACATTATCCATGCCTTATCATTGATCGATATATCGTGTGACAAAAGGGACGTGACATGGTTGTATGACAGGTTGCATCATGATAATGATCCTCCAATGAATTGGGTAGTCGTAATGTCTTGTTAGAGGCCGCTTGTGACTTTTGGGTTAGTATAGTTATTGGCCCACTGCCAACTTCATATGGGCCTACAGGGTCGCACACAAGAATGGCCCAACAGGAGATAATGTTTAATTTAGGGTGGACGAATTTTGTATTTATATATATATAATATAAAATTCATTAATAATATTATATAGATATATATATTTTTGAAATATATATCTTATATATATATGTATATATATTATATGATATTATTATATTGTTATTTTTAAATTTAATTTATTAAGATATATTAAATTTAATAACTAACATGATAGAGATATAGTATCTCAGATTTAATTTATGAAGATAAATTAAATCTAATGGCTCTTTATTTGGATTAAATAAATAGGTTAAATTAAAACTGTTGGATAGATTTAATTTAAACTGAATTTATTTAATTAGCTCATCAAGATAATTAATTGTTAATTAATTTTGAAATTAATGATGATTAATTTTGAAATTTGAAAATAGCCCTCATAGGTTATAAACTTGATAGAGCAGATATATTCATATGCACATGAGAATTGAGAGCCGCAAGTGAAACCCTAGGAGACATTAGAGGCGCTAGCACGCAGTCTCGGTTGGAGAGCATTCGTGTGGATACCGGTAGAGGGAGCCAACCTGACGTGTTGGCTCCTAGAGATCATGAAAACTCTGAATCATCAAAAGGTATGAATCCTTCCAACTTGGTTTAAACGCCATTGATAGATCCTCGATTAGGATCAGTGAAAATTTTTAAAATTCTTCCGTTGTGCTTATCGATTCTAACATCCTCAAGGAAAAGAAACATGTATATTTCTAACAGATGCTACTAGAGCAAATGTTAATGTTCCAAAACCAATAAAATGGGAAGACATCACTCTTCCGGATGATTGAGAAATGACTAAAATTGCTCCAGTCGTACCAAAACCTGCGAATAATTCTTATAATATTGTTCAAAATATCAATGGAGATGTTAGAATCACATTTGATAGATCCAGAAGATCTTTCTCTTGTGCTTCTAGAACTCCATTGATTGCAGAAAGCTTCAGGACTGCTCTAGAACAACCTTCTAGGCATTCTTGTAGTTCTTCTGTCAAAGATCAAATTGTTTCACCTTCAATAATGCAAGGTCTCAGTGAGTCAGCCAGTGTTGTTAAACCTGTCTACCAAAATTTAGACCAAAACACTGAAGATAAAACCTAAACTTGCCAATCTCCAACATACTCTGACATGAATGTGATTGAGCAACAATTTGAATTAGATAAAGAACTCTTGAGAAAAGATTTCTATTTTAATGCAAACTCTGAAAGACGAAAATGGTGCTTCCAAAAATATAAAACTGAAGAATTGCGAAAACCAATTCAAGAAAAGTTTTACAAAATGCTTGAAAGGTATAAACTTCATATTCCTTTCTTTCTTTGGTTCGAAGCCTATGTGAAAGATGAGAATATAAACGATTGTCCTTTCAAACCATTTGAGGGAGTTAATGCTTCTTGGATCATGAAAAATGAAGAGAAAATTGAATCTGAGCTTCCCCAAAAACAATCTTACCAGGTTCCTGGTATAAAAATTGGTGAAGTTACTGTTATGGCTTCTCCTTTCAAAATGAAGGATCCAAAACCTGAGATACGTTTGAGTGATATTAAAAACATCATTGAACAAAATAATTATACAAATTCCTATCTTCAAACTCTTAGTAAACATATTTTGAAAAATCCTTTTACTAGTGAAGCCAGTAAGACAATCTTACCAAGCTCCACCAGTACACAGCCGATTTTCAAACCATACACTATCCTTGCAAATGTTGCAACTAGTGTAAGAAAAGGAAATTTTCAAGCAAGAATTGAATAAGAATTAAAAAAGATAACTGTTCAGGATACACCTTCTCCTAAAGCTAAAACTACAGTTTCAAAACTAACAATAAATGTTGTGAAAGACAGTCAAACTAGTGAAAGTGAAGATTGTCCAAAAATTCATGAAATAAAACAAGAAGGTTGGAGAAATCCAACAAAATTATATTATCCAAGGGCCACTCCTCTGGATATAATGCTCGAAGAAAGGGATTACACTCTTCGACAATTTAATGCAAACAACATCTATGTTTGGAACATAGATGGCCAATCTGAGACAAATATTTTGGAAATATGCCAACAAATGACTATGGTTAGTAATGCTTATGCAATATATAATAAATCCAACATCTATGTTTGGAACATCCATTTGATGGGGTTTGAATCCCTTGATGCATGCAAAAGCTAAGAGTACTTGTATAGCTTTAAATCTTGCCACTGGAGCATATATTTCCTCATAATTAATTCCTTATTCTTGATTATGGCCTTTAGCCACCAATCTTGCCCTGTTTCTGACAATGATTGTGGATTCATCAAGTTTGTTCTTGAATACCCATTTAGTGCCAATGATCAGATGATCCTTAAGTCTGGGTACCAACTCCTAAACTTGATTTCTTTCAAATTAGTTTAGTTCTTCTTGCATTGCTATAACCCAATCATTGTCTAATAGGGCTTTGTCAATGTTAGAAGGTTCAATCTCAAAAATAAAAGTAGAAAAACTAACTTCATTGAAAATTCTATTTCTAGTTTTGACTCCTTCATTCACATCTCATATGACTTGATCTAGGGGATGACTTTTATTGTATTTCCAGGCTGTCCTAGTGGTTGATCTTCTTCCTTGTTTTGATCAACTTCTAGAATAAGAGATTTAGAAATAGATTGACGATTTTTTTGATTTAAAACAACTTCCTGCTCATCATCAATGGTTTTGTCAGAGGATTCAAATTCATCAAATACAACATGAATTGATTCTTCAACAATAAATGATCTTTTATTGAAAATTCTATATGATTTACTTCGGTTAGAATAGCTTAAGAAAATTCCTTGATCTATTTTAGAATCAAATTTTCTTAAGTTATCTTTACCATTATTATGAATGAAACACTTACAACCAAAGATGTGTAAATGGGCAAGGTTTGGCTTCCTTCCTATGTATAGCTCATATGGTGTCTTTCTATGTTTTGTTCCAATATAGGCTCTAGTTGAAATATAGCATGCTGTACTTATTGCATCGACCCAAAAACTTGAGACACGTTCTTTTCATTCAACATTGCTCTAGTAATTTCAGTGAGCACTTTATTCTTACATTCCATGACTCCATTTTGTTGAGGTGTTCTTGGGGCAGAGAAATTGTGATCAATGCCATTAGTATCACAATATTCATTAAAGGGGTGATTTTCAAATTCTCCACCATGATCTATCCTAATACCTGCAATGGACATACCTTTCTCATTTTGCACTTTCTTGCCAAAAACAATAAATTCTTCAAAGGTTTTCATCCTTTGATGATAGAAAAATTATCCATGTAAATCTAGAGAAATCATCAACAATGATCAATGAATATAAGCTGCCACCAAGATCTTAACTCTTGATGGTCCAACTAAATCCATGTGTAATAATTAAAGCGGTCTATTGATTGATATCTCATTTTTCAATTTGAAAGAAGATTTAGTTTGTTTACCCTTTTGACATGCGTCATAAATCAAATCATTTTTGAAATTGACTTTGGGTAAGCCAATCACTAAATCCTTTTTAATTAACCTGCCTAGTTGGTGTATGTTGACATGAGCTAGCCTCTTATGCCATAACCAACTTTCATCGGTATTACTTAGAAAACAATTTTCAGAGTCATTTTTATAGATATCAAGAGTATAACAGTTAACTTCCCTTTTTGCTCTGAGCTTTGGTTTGAGATTCTTCTTATCTAATTGTAAATCTTTCTTATTTACAATTAGACATTCCTCTGAGTTAAATATTACCCAGTTGTCTTTATCTATACTTTGACTCACGCTCAACAAGTTATGACATAAGCCTTCAACGTAGTAAACATCTTTGACTTGTATGCCTTTATCGTTTTTTATTTCACTAATTCCTACAATCTTTCTGAATTGATTTCCTCTAAATTTTACCTTACCACGTTCTTTTGGTTGTAATGAGGTAAAACTTTCGAAATCACTAGTCATATGTCTAGAGCATCCATTGTCTATGTACCATTTGTTGTTCTTGGATGCTTTAAGACATATCTGCAATTAAATACGATTAAGTCTTAGGTACCCATATTTTTTTGGGTCCTTTTTGCTTAGTACAAAAGATTTTTAGAATATATGAACCTTTAGATACCCATTTGTAGGTTCCTATATTTCCTTTCTTTTTATGAATGCGTGATGAAGTATAATAACCTTTTCTATTACAATAATTACAGTATGCAAAAGGATTTGATGTATGCACATAATGCTGAAAATAATTCAATTATGATTTACCCCAGCTTTTTTTCTTCCTTTCCTTCTATCTAATTTTGGATCATATCTAATTCTAGATCGGTCATTCACAAATCGTTGAGATTTTAAAATTACATTTAGCATCTCACTTCCTTTAGTGAATTTTTCAAGATTTAAGTAAGATTAGTGTTTTCCTTTTTCAAAGAAGTATAGTTTTCATAATCCTTTTCAAATTCTCTTTAAGTTCTATTTCAAGAGCTTTGCTTTTCTATTTTAAAAAAACTGGTTCTTTAACTATTTTGATGAGTTCAAAATATAAAGCATTATATTCGGAAAGGTATTCATCACAGGTAGGATCATAATCATTTACCTCTTCTTCTGTTTCTTCTTGAGCAACTAGATAGATATTGGCTACTTCCTCTTCATTGCTTTCTTCGTCAGAAGAGCTATCTCCCCATATGGGAGATACAAAGGCTTTCTTCTTGTTGTAGAACTTGCCTTTTCTCTTTTCTTTAATCTTCTAAGCCAGTTCTTGACATTCTGATTTGATATGTCCTGGCTTTCCACATTCATAGCAGATGATGTGTTCTTTACTGCTTGTTGCTCCTTTCTAAAAATTCTTGAATCCTTGACCTTTCTTGTAAAACTTTCTGAATCATTTTATTATTAGGCCCATTTTGTCATCATCAAGCTCTTAATCCTCATCTTGATTTTCTTTGTTTGCTTTTAATGCTAAGCCTCTCTTCTTCTTATCACCAATGTCTTCTAGTTCTCGTTTGAACTTTAATTTACTTTCATATTCAGAGAGACTTTCAAATAGACAAGCAACCGATCACATTGATTTGCCATTTGCTTCTTCTATTGTAGTGACTTTAGCCTCCTATTCTTTAGAAAGTATATTAAGAATCTTTCTCACTTGGGTATGTTCATCATAGACTTTTCCAAGTACTGCAAGTTGATTAACAAGATGAGTATATCAAAGTTCAAATTCAGCTATTGACTCACCTGATTTCATTAGAGGTAAATCGAATTCAGTAACTAGAGTGTTGATGTAGTTTTCTTTAATTCTTAAAGTTCCTTCATGAGCTATTTCCAAAGCTTCCCATATTTCCTTAAGCGTTGGAAGTGTACCGATTCTGAAGTACTCATTTTTACTCAAAGCAATTTGGATCATCAGAATTGCCTTGTTGTTGAGAGTGATGATTTTCTTGTCATTCTCATCATATTCTGCTGGCGCCTTAGGAATTTTTTGGGAACCACAATTTTTACTGGTCATAGTTTTCACTTTCAATCACATCCCATAACCCATATTTTGTAGCCATTACGAAGACTCTGAACTTCGATTTCCAAAATGAGAAGTGTTAGCCATTAAAACCTGAAGGTCTTGTGATAGAAGCTCTGTCAGGAAGAATTTGTTCACCTATGCTTGCCATGGGATACTTCTTAGGCTGTTATACCTTAACAAGAAGACCTACGCTCTGATACCAAATGTTAGTGCAAGCGTTTCACCCAAGAGGGGAGTGAATTAGGTGAAACCAAAAATTACATTGCGTAAAAGAAAATTGATAGAATATTTAAAGCAGTTAAGATCAAGAAGAAATATCACCAAAGTGTACACTGAGAGTTATACTGGTTCGGCCATAACCACTTTGACCTATGTCCTGTCCTCATAGCGTCTTTGAGAGTTTCACTATGTCTTCCAAGATTCAATGGGTTCTTGACACCATAGTACAACAAGTTCCTTCACCTAGACACTCTCAAATCCCCAACTCAAGGTTCCACAACCTTAATTTGTCTCAATAATAAATATTGAGTTTGTAATGAAAAACTCTCTTACAGAGCAAATATATAATCACTGATGTACAAAGAGTGAGTATAAGAAAAACAGAGCACAAAGAGTATATTGTGTTAGATCCCAAGTTTTGATGATAACAATAAGTCAATTGTGTGCAAATCATGTTTTTAGAAGATTAAGAAAAGATTACAAAGTTACCAAATGCATATTTGATGTTTTCTGATATCTGCTGTGAAATTGCACTGGAGTGCTCGAGCAAGGATTTTGCACTCGAGCATAGATCTCTTCTGTGCTCGAGCAGGTGCGAGTGAAAGCCAGAAAGTGTGTACCCGAGAGGCATTTTCCCATTATGTTCACTGGATCACTGGAGCACTAAGGTGTGCACTCGAGCAGAGAAGTCATTCTCACTCGAGCACATGCGAGTGAGGGTCTGCGAGTGCTTGGCCGAGAGCAAGTAATAGCATGCTTCCTTCATTCACTCGAGCAGAGACATCAATGCTCGAGTATGGGCATTTTGTGCTCGAGCAAGGTACTGCGAGTGTCTGGCCGAGAGTCATGAAGTACAGAGAAGTGTAAGTGTGCTCGAGCACACCCGTATATGCTCGAGTGACACATCAATGCTTGCAAGTGAAAATTCTATCCCCTCCAGATTTGTTGCGAGCACTTGTTTAAAAGGTATAATACTTGAGAATATTCTTCTCACTTGAGCAGGAGTCTGTGTGCTCGAGTGAGGGCCCACATCACTCGCAAGTGATAATTTTATCCCTCTGAAATCCTGATGCGAGTGATGGTATTGAGAGCATATTCCTTGAGAATATGCGTCTCACTCGAGCATAGGTATGTGTGCTCGAGTGAGGGTCCATATCACCCGCGAGTACAGATTCTCACTCTTGTCAATATGGTGTGCGAGTGATGACCCGAGAAGACACTCCCAGTTGAAAATGAAAGATCACTCGAGCAGAGAATGTTGTGCTTGAGTGAGACCCCTCTTCACCCGCGAGTGAAGATTTTGTCTCTCTGAAATTCTATGCAAGCACAACCCGATAACAGAGGCTTATGAAGGAAAATAGGAGATCACTCGAAGTGAGCCTTTCATGCTCGAGTGATGCCCTGTTTGACCACCAAAAATGCTAAGTCTCACAACGTTCATTCCGAATATGGTTTATTGTTATTTATTCATATCGTCATTACTTATTATCATTGTTTAACATTGTTTTGATTGATTTAAAAGTATGATACAGGAATATGAACGTTTGAAATAAACTACATGAAGAAAGGTATACAACGGCAGACAATATGATTATAAACACGCTGGCACCTACCGCACTCAGATTATTCAAACATGCGCATGTCTGCCAATACTTTCAAATGTCCCGCTCCTCAAATGAAGAATTTCCAAACGGGCAAAAACTGAAGCAACTATATATACAGAGATTCAAGGATAATAAAAAAAACAACGTAGCACAAGAATTCATAAGCTCATACCAAGTCTCTGCTATTTATCATTTTTCTCTATATACACATTGATCTTCAGTGTTTATTCATTTGCTCTGTAAGAGAGTCTTCATACAATTCAAAATTCTATGTTTATTTGATCTCAAGGTATTGGGACCTTGATAGGGGAGTTTTTCCTTATGAGAGAAGCAGTTGAGAGAATTCCTTGTTGTATCTTCCACTCATAAGTCTTATAAGATACAAGCAGAAGAGAACATTGCTGCTCGTAAGACTTATAGTGGTGTAAGCAGGAGAGAACGTTGCTGCTCATAAGTCTTGTATACATAAGCAAGTGAGAAGAGTCATAGGTTATTTTTCTACACGTAAGACTTGTCGTAAGAGGGAGAGAAGTTTCTTGTTGAGAGAATATTTCTGCTCGTAGTCTGTTCAAGGACGATTGTTGTCTTGTGGCGTTCTAAGAGCCCATTGAATCTTGGAGGTATAGTGAAAATCTCAGTAGGTCTTGATCTCTGAGGACTGGACGTAGGCCTTGTTGTTAGGCTGAACCAGTATAACTCTCTGTGTTCAAATCTTCTCAACTCTACTCTATCTACTATATTTTTCATATCCCCACATCAAGAGAAAAATTTATAACATCACCCAATTCACCCCCCTCTTGGGTGAAGCTTGCCTCTTACATTTGGTATCAGAGCCTCGTCTTCTCCGAAGAGCTTAACAGCTTGAGAAGGATCCGACAAATGGCAACAATGGGTGAAAATATCCTTCCAGATGGAGCTTCAATCACTAGACCTCCTGGTTTTGCTGGAGAACATTTTTCGTTCTGGAAAGCCAAATTCAGAGTGTTCGTGATGGCCAACGAGTACGGATTGTGGAATGTTATACAAGATGGTGACTATGTTCCAATGAAGAAAATCGAAGATAGAGCAGTTAAAAAGAGCCCAGATGAGTTTGACGAGAATGACAAAAGGTTAGTGACATTAAATAGTAAAGCTATTCTAATGATACAGAGTGCTCTTAGTCAAAAAGAATATTTTCGTATATGTACTCTACCAACTGCCAAAGATATGTGGGATGCTCTTGAAATTGCTCATGAAGGTACATCTGGAATCAAAGAAAATAGAATCAATACTTTAATTACAGAATATGATCTATTTCATATGAAATCTGGAGAAAGTATATCAGAATTTGAACTAAGGTATACTCATCTTATTAATCAATTATCTGCTCTTGGAAAGTCGTTTGATCAAAATTCCCAGGTAAGAAAGATTCTTAATATTCTTACGAAAGAGTGGGAAGCAAAGGTAACAGCCATCGAAGAAGCCAAAGGAGAGTCTATGAGATCCGTAGCTGCTCTCTTTGGAAGTCTTTCTGAATATGAAGGTAAGTTGAGATTCAAAAAGGAACTTGAAGAATTCGATGATAAAAAGAAAAAGGGAGTTGCACTTAAAGCTATCAAAGAAGAAGAAGAAACTTCCGAGAATGAAGATGTTCCTAGTGATGATGAAATGGGAATGATCGTGAGAAAGTTCAAGAAATTCTACAGAAGAGAACAAAGGAATTTCAAGAACTATCAAGGTGGACCAAGCAAGAAAGAAAACAAAGAACAACAAATAGTATGCTATGAATGTGGGAAACCAGGACACATCAAATCTGAATGCTTCAGAAACAAAGACAAAAAGAAGCAGAAAAAGAAAGCATATATATCATCTATTTGGGGTGATAGTTCGTCAGACGAAGAAAATGACAACGACGAAGTAGCAAATCTATGCTTAGTAGCTAAGGAAGAAGAATCAGACTCTGAAGTAAGTGACTCTGAACCCTCTTATAATGAATTGTTATCTGAATATAATGCATTGCATATAGAGTTCATCAAAGTTGCTAAAGAAATGGTTAGTTATAAGAAGAAAGTAAAAGAATTAGAAAGTAATGTCATATCATCATATGAAATGTGTAAAGAGAAAGATAAGAAAATAGAAGATTTAACAAAGATTGTTGAAAAGTTTACTAAAGGAAGTGAAACTCTCAAGGTTATTTTAAATTCTCAGAAAGTTTCATGTGATAAATCTGGAATTGGATATAATGCTATGCATAATAAGAATAAGAAGAATAGTAGAGACTATCTTAAATATTTCAGGAATTCTGTGCATACATCGAATCCATTTGTATCATGCAATTATTGTAATAGGAAAGGACATTATACTTCATCGTGTTATTTCAAAAAGGGAAAGGTTGTTGGAACATATAAATGGGTTCCGAAAGGGACACATATTTCAAATACTAACCACAAAGGACCCAAGAAAGTGTGGGTACCTAAAACCTGATCATCTTATTCTAGGTATGTCTCAAAGCATCTCGAGCGAACAAATGGTATATTGATAGTGGATGTTCGAGACACATGACTGGTGGCAAAAATAAGTTCACCATGTTTGAAACTAGAGAAGGAGGAAAGGTGACATTTGGAGGAAATCAATCTGGACGTATTGCTGGAATTGGTGAAGTGGGAAGAACCGATGGCATTCAAATCAACGGAGTATATTATGTTGAAGGATTATGCCACAATCTTTTAAGCGTAAGCCAAAGCACTGACAAAGATAACTGGGTGATTTTTGACTCGAAAGAATGCTTGATAGTAAGCAAGAAAGATCTACTCCTAAACAAAGAAACTATCAAGGCAAAGATCCGAGCTCAAAGGGATGGTAATTGTTATACTATTGATTTAAATTCAAATTCTTCTGAAAATTGTTTTCTTAGTCGATCAGAGGAAAGTTGGTTATGGCATAAGCGTTTGGCTCATGTCAATATGAATCAACTTGACAAATTGATTAGAAAAGATTTAGTTGTAGGCCTTCCTAAACTCAAATTCAAAGACGACATGATATGTGAAGCATGTCAAAAAGGCAAACAAACTAAATCTTCTTTTAAAACAAAATATGAAATTTCTACTTCAAAACCTTTACAATTACTTCATATGGATTTGGTAAGACCTGCAAGAGTAAAAAGTTTTGGAGGAAATTTATATACGTTAGTAATTGTTGATGATTTTACAAGGTTTGCATGGACTATATTTATTGCTTCATATCCCCACATCAAGCGAAAAATTTATAACATCACCCAATTCACCCCCCTCTTGGGTGAAGCTTGCCTCTTACATATTGATCGATGTGTGATTGCTTGTTGTCAGTTGTTGTCTTCTATTCTTTGAATGCTCTGCATATATATAGATGATTTATGGTTTCCGATGGAAGCATTTCAAATATGTCCGTTAGAGTTGCATAGCTTCGTTTAACTGGTCTTTGAATTTGAAAACTATCAGTTTGTGGTAGGTAGTGGTAGGTAAGCGTTCGGACGTTATCTTTGACTTACCACTTATGGCATGATCTCTTCATTATTTCTTTGCAAATGTACTTAGAATACTAATACAATGAATAGTTAATCATATAGGAAACAAATCAATAAACATTGGATTAAAGACATGTTTTCTGGACTATATTACTTGAGTGGCTACTCGAGTGATCATGCTCATTACTTAAGTAGTCCCTCGAGTAAGCTTATCAAAAATATGGTAGAGAATAATTCAACATTTATATAATATATTACTCGGGTAAGATATGGAATAAGATACATTACAAATCTTGGAAATACTTGATTACTAGAGTGGTTACTTGAGAAAACATGCCTTTTCTTCACAGGTTATTCGAGTGATCCCTCGAGTAAATTTCAAATAACTTTATAGATTACTCGATTACTCCCTCAAGTAACAACATCAAATTCTTGGCCGAGAATATCTATTCTTTGCTGACCTAATTACACGAGTGACCCCTCAAGTAATGCTTCAAATAACTCTACAGATTACTCGAGTAAGCCCTTGAGTAAGGTGTGTCAATTCTTAGCCGAGAGCTGCTGGAAGATATTTTCCATGGTAACTCAAGTGGCTGCTCGAGTAAGCCCTTTTGCTCATATTGTTACACGAGTGGTTACTTGAGTAATTGTTCACATAACTTTGTAGATTACTCGAGTGGCCCTTTGAGTAACTTTATCCAAATTCTAGTAGTGCTTCTCTAGAAGTTTTTCTTCACCATTACTCGAGTTCTCACTCGAGTAACATGTTCCATTACTTGAGTGCTCACTTGAGTAACCCATGCAAAATCTGCTAGTGATGTTTTTCCTATCTAGAGGTAATCCATTGATATCCTCCAAAAACACTGCTGGAAACTCATTTACCACAAGGATACTTTCAAATGTTGTTCCAGCTTTTGATTGCATGGCAAAGAATACCATGTACCCCTGACAACCTTTATGCAGACATCTCTCAGCCTCAGATGCTAAAAGAAAGATAAGGTTGATTTCTATACCATTATGTGGTTGTGGATTGGGATAAAGAACCCATTTTCTTCTACAATCTAGCAACACACTATTTGTTGTCAACCAGTCAATACCAAGGTTTACTTCTAATCCTTATAACAGTAGACAGATTAGATCCACTGTTGACTCATGTCCCTCGGTATTTATTATGCAATTCAAACAGACTTCGGCTGTGACAACTCTAATACCTGTGGGTGTAGACACAACAAGGTCATATGGGAATTTGTGTATATTCAAGCCTAGCCATCTTACACAGTTATATGTAATAAATGAATGACTAGTATCCAAATCATACATTACTTATACTAAATTGCCATTAAAAAACCCATGCCTCGAATCATTTCAGGGGATTTTCTGGCTTATTTCAATCCAATGTTATGTCTATTTTACTAGGATCTGATAAATCTCATTCTATGAGAAACCACCATTGAACAAGTTAAACTCTAAAAGCCAAAGCTTATATGTGATTTCCTAGCACCACTCCTAGGTGATTCTCATATTCTTTTCTACTCCTCAAGTAGCTCATAATATCAATACTAAATCTAGAACCTCAATATCACACAGATTGAAAATCACTTTCCTCTATTATACCTAATAGGCATGTTAAGAATCAGGATCAATAGTGCCTATCTAACCTCTACAGTATTCTGGTAATATCCTCTAAACATTACTGAAGGTTCAACCTTAACCACAAGATTCACAAGGATCAACTTTCTTCGTGAAACAGAACTATAGTGCAACTTGATTCACATTTCGACATAAGCACTATATTTATCTTAGATCTTATTCAAACCTATCCTTAACCTTCGATATCATTAGATTAGATCCTCTAGGATCAATGTAAAGCATAATCACTACTTTCCTGCCTTAATTTGTCTCATATAGGCTTCAAGAATTTATTCGTTAATGTTATATTCCATATGTTTTGATGATAACAAAAATTGGAATGATCTTACAAAAGGTTTTGATAATAGACAAAAGAGTTTTGAACAAAGTAACTAAGTATTTGTGGTAGGGAAAGCCATAAAGTTATGATGTAAAGGAATAGAAGAAATAGCCTCTAGCAAATTTCAGAAGAGATCACTCAAGTGATTATCCTCTATTACTCGAGTGATCACTCAAGCAATGTGTGACAAAAAGTCCCAGAAGCTCTCTGCCAAGATTTGCATGGTGTTACTTGAGTGACCACTCGAGTGATAACAAAGGATTACTCAAGAGACTACTCAAGTGACCAGGTAAGAAATAAGGTAGTGAAGTCTCTGCCAATATTTTAAAGGGATTACTTGAGTGATCAGGTCAGAAATATTGACTTAACTCTCTGCCAAGTTTTTCAATAGATTACTCGAGTAACTACTCAAGTAATGAAGTTTAGAAATTTTTATTTTAATCTGTTGTTTATTGATTTGTTATCTATGTGATTAATATTTTATTGTGTTAGTATTTTGAGTATATTTGTAGAGAAACAATGAAGAAATCATGAGTTGAGAGAAAACTCAAACTAAAGTTCGAACGTTCACCTACCGCAATGGATTGTCATTGACCACCTCCACCTCAGGGTTTACTGGCTGTACTCGGGGACGACCTTTTGTCTTTTTCATTCTACAAATTATTCACTACATCAGTTCTATAGATAATGTATACACATAGTTCACAAGTCTCATACATATAACTATAACACCAACACATATGTGTATACACAACAAACCAATAGAAGTTATCTTCTACCACTATAATCCAAACTAAGGAAACTATCCTAATAAACTCTACCCTTGCCAGGAACTACAGCTCTGATATAAAAAATGTAACCCAGGCCTTGGAAACCGTATTTATGATTCGAAATACGTGATTAAAATGACATAGAGACCAATAATAATTAAACTCATTTAACATGCTTTACTTACGGTAGGATTTTATAATTTCTTTCAAAATTTTCTGCCTTATCCTGGTCTCAAAATTTTATAATTCGAATATAATTACCCTATGCAGATAAATCACATTAATATATCAAAGTGTGCAACAAAAATCCTCACAAACCCCAGGTTTCATACATAAACTAAAGGTTAATAAATTCCCATTAGGGAATTACACAACTGTCTCCAAAACAATATTTACAAAATATACAGTGATCTCCTAACAAAATATGATAACCAACTCTAAAATATAAATCTCCCTAAGGAGTCCTATCTGCCCTTGGTTATCTCCTTCTCCTTAGAGACACTTACCCTGTCTAAAGGTTAGTCAAAGGAAAGAGTGAGATTCAAAAGAATCCAAGTAGTAACAAATCACTCATACAATATTTAATCACATAGCATATCAGTAAATCATCAGGCAGCATCACAGCATAAAACACAGCATGCAGGCTGCCATATATGCATACAATCACATAGTCTCATCCCCTGGATTCCACCACCCCGAAGGTATGATCCCCCACCGTCAACACTGATGGGCTACAGGTGATAGACTCACAAATAGCCTTTCGGCTTTCACATATAGCCTTTTGGCTTTCATATAGTCTCATCCCCCATATTCCACCGCCCTGAAGGTATGATCCTCCCACCGTCAACACCAATGGGCCGCAAGTAATAGACTCACAAACATTGATCAAATAAACAAACCATATATCACATATAATATAAGGGAAAGAGTCACTAACATGTTCTTTCCTGGTTGCACTGGCACCGATTACTTTCGAACAGGGCAAATGTCAAAGCCTATAAACCAAAAATCAAGGACGATAGGTTATTCTCTATTCCAAATTCTTATCTTCATAACACTTAAGGTTGGTTATCATTTGAACTCTTTAGGTTGCTAAAAAAAGCCTAGACACATGCCTAAAAGGTTTGGAACACTTGACCAAAGATCCCTTTTTCCGAACCTTAACACTGATTTTTGACTTAGGCACTCGAGTGAAGAAGACCTCACTCGAGTGATGGAGTAACTTACACTCGAGTAATAAAGATCACTCATGTAAGTGTTTGGCCGAGAGCATACACTGAGACAGAAAGTTGTCACAGTACTCGAGTCCTGACCTCAACACTCAAGTGATAGCCTTGTACTCACCCAAGTCCTACTGAGCGAGGCACAAGAAGTGACTACCCAGAGCAACTAAGAACCCTAAAGTTACAAGTGCACTCGAGCACATGCTTTGGCACTCGAGTGACCACCCAATACCCTTGAGTGCTAAGGCACACTCTTAAAAAAATGAGAGTGTTAACCTGATACGCGGCCTTATAATCCAAAACAACCTTGCACTTAAGTGAGACAGGTTCACTCGAGTGATAACCCATATCAATCACAAGTGAAGAGGTACACTTTTACTTTCTACTTGAGAACTCTAGTGATATGCTGAATAAAAAGAGGAAAATATACTATTGCACTCAAGTGAGACCCTACCTCACTAAAGTGAGGCTGATCAGAAGCCAGATCGCAGCAACTAATAGCATTTTTCTTATATTTTTCCCAAAATGTCCAATGGCTTTCTAATCTCCCAAATAACTTTTCCCCACACAAATTTACACGAAAAACTCATTGGACATACCAAAACAACCAAATTCCCATCACAATGTCATATTCTACATTTCTAATCACATTGAACTCCAAAACCACAAAATGACCAATTTGGTTTTCCCAAAACTTCAAACTAATCCCAATGGCTCAAAGACACAATATGCCATTACATCTAACACTGAACATTATCCAAATTCATGCATTTCAAATTACACCAAAATCAGGGCAATTTCTATAAATATCAAAAACTAACCAAAAATCATAATATATATATATATATCAAAATATCATAAATGCTCACCTTTTCTTCTTCCAAAGGCTAAATCCTTTATTCCTATACTCTCAAATTTATTCAAACTCTAAAATACCTTTCAAAATTCTACAATTATCAAGATGAATGTCTCATCTGAAAGAGGCAAGCTTTACCCAAGAGGGGGGTGAATTGGGTGATGTGATTAATTTTTCATTTGATGTGGTGATATGACAATAGTTGTAGATAGAGTAGAGTTAAGAGGATTATTACACAGAGAGTTATACTGGTTCGGCCCAAAAGCCAGGCCTACGTCCAATCCTCAGAGATCAAGGCCTACTGAGATTTTTACTATGCTTCCAAGATTTAATGGGCTCTCAGAATGCCACAAAACAACAACCGTCCTCGAATGGACTACGAGCAGAAATATTCTAACACTAAGAATTTTCTCTCCCCCTTACGACAAGTCTTACGTGCAGAAAAACAACCTATGACCTTTCTTACTTGCTTACGTACATAAGTCTTATGAGCAACAACGTTCTCTCCTACTTACACCACTGTAAGTCTTACGAGCAGCAACGTTCTTTATTGCTTGTATCTTGTAAGTCTTATGAGTAGAAAGTTTTACTAGGAATTCTCTCAACTGCTTCTCTCATAAGGATATCTACCCTCTCAAGGTCCAAATACCTTGAGATCAAATGAAAATAGAATTTGAAGTGTATAAAGACTCTCTTACAGAGCAAATATGATAAACATTGAAGAACGATATGAATATAGAGAAAATATGAATAACAGAGACTCGTGAATTTGCTTATGTGAATTCTTGTACTTTGTTGTTTTTTATGATCTCTGGAACTCTGTATTTATAGACATTTGTTTTTGTACGTTTGAATAATGATCATTGTGGAGCGGGGCATGTTACTGTGGAATGGCATGCATACGTTTGAAATCTTTAAACGATGTAGGTACGTGCTTGGATGGTCATAATAATGCTGTCTGCCATTGTTTGACTTCCTCTGTGTCTTTCTAATTTAAACATTCAAACTCCTATATCACACTTATAATACATGTTAAATGATGTTATATAATAATAATAATAATAAGTGAAAATATAATGAATAAATATCATTAAACCATATTAGGATTGAACGCTGTAAGACTAGTGTGTTTTGGCTTCTGGCAGAGTCTCACTTGAGTACTGAGGGGGCTCACTCAAGTGGAATACCATATTTTCACCTTTTGCTTTAGTTTTGCACTTGCACTTCCACAGATTTTGAGAGAGAATGCTTTTTCACACTTGCGAGTGATGTGGGTCCTCACTCGAGCACAACTCCTCCTGCTCGAGTGTCCTTGTATTTTACACTAAGAGCTGTGTCTCTGGACAACACTCGTATACCATTTTAGCAAGAGTATGATTTTGCACGATGTGGGCCCTCACTCAAGCATACTTACTCTTACTCGAGTGAGAAGAATATTCTTCTATAATATACTCTTTGTCTTTAGAACTTGTATCAGAATTGAGAGAGTTAGATTTCTCACTTGCAAGTGCTAATGTATCACTCAGGCAAATGCACTCTCACTCGGGCATGCTTATACTTCTCTGTTCTGCATGACTCTCAGCCAAACAATCTCAGTCTCACACTTTCATGTGCTCGAGTGTAAAATAGATTGGTGCTCGAGTGCAAACACTTTCTATCCAACACTCATATCTGCTCGAGTGCAAAATAGCTTTATGCTTGAGTGTTGGTTAAAGTGCTTGAGTGCATCAGTAAAATTGACAGTAATTGCTCTCGGCGAAACACTTCTTGTCTAACACTTGCATGTGCTGGAGTGTAAAAGAGGTTTATGCTAGAGTGTTAGCTCTGTTGCTCGAGTACATCAGTAAAAACTGACAGCAGACTTCCCTAAACTTTTCCATATGCATTTGGTAACTTTGCAATCATTCTTTAGACTTGTAAAAACATACTTTGCACACAATTACCTTTTGTTATCATCAAAACTTGGAATCTAACATCATCAAGGTGGACAATATTAAAGAAGAGTCATTGAGCATTAAAGGATATCTAGCAAGTCAAAATCTCACCTTTGTACTTTCTCTTTCCTCTTGAGCTTGGCGAAAATGGAGTTGGAGAGTGAAAATAGAGATGGTGATGATGAGGTTCAGTTTTCCCTTGGTCCAAAGCTTAATAACCGACTTTGAGGGAGAGAGAAGAGATAAAAAAAGATTGACAAATTGACTTTGATCTTATGGTTCATAATTGGAAACTTGTCATAATCCTACTTCTTCTCCCAACTCTTTGTATACACATACACATATGGAATAACTCTATCATAATTTCTTAAGTAATTACACATTCACCATACCTTCAACCAAACTAGTAAACCCCCTCCTCGGTGCTTGACTAATTGATCGATAAAGTTCCCAATTTGCCCCTGATTCTCCCAACACTTACTAAATCATCGTCAAGCATATTTTATATCACAATTCACATCATATACTTCAAAAGTGTTTATTCAATCATAATTACATCCGCTTTTGAAGTCATCAGCCCTTAATCACTTTTTGGAATATTAACTAAGTAGTAAAGAATATATGATCTACTATGAATATGGAAAGCTAGAACATATCAAGTCAGAATGTTTGGAATTGATTCATAAGGACAAAGAAAATAGAAAAGGGAAGTTTTTAACAAGAAGAAAGCCTTTGTATCTGATATATGGGGAGACAGTTCCTTTGACGAAGATAGCGATGAAGAAGAATTAACCAATATTTGTTTGGTCTCTCAAGAAGAAACAGAAGAAGAGGTAATCGATTCTGATCCTACCTATGATGAATTACTTTCTGAATATAATGCTTTACATTCTGAATTCATCAAAGTAGTTAAAGAACTAATGGTTTTCAAAAGAAAAAAATAAAGTTATTGAAGAATAGCTTAAAGAAAGTTCAGAGAAAGTTTGTGAAAATTGTTCTTCTTTGAAAAAGAAAAATATTGACTCACTAGTTCTTGAAAAATTTACTAAAGGAAGTAAGATGTTAAATGTTATTTTAAAAGCTCAACAATTTGTAAATGACCGATTTGATATTGGATATGATCCAAAAATAGACAGAAAGAAAGGATGAAAGAAAATAGGAAGTATGATGTATTTGAGTAATTTTTTAAATTCTGTACATACGTTAAATTCTTTTGTATATTGGAATTACTGTAATAGAAAAGGTCATTATACTTCATCATGCATACTTAAAAAGAAAGGAAAGATCGGAACCTATAAATAGGTGCCTAAAGGTTTATATGTTCAGAAAATAATTGGTACCAAAAGGACCCAAAAAGATATGGGCACCTAACATGTAATTTTTTTTGAATGCAGATATGTCTCAAAGCATCCAAAGGTAACAAATGTTATATAGACAATGGATGCTTTAGACATATGACTGGTGATTTCAAAAGTTTCACCATGTTGCAACCTAAGAAAGGTAAAAGGGTAAAATTTGGAGGAAATCAATCTAGAAAGATAGCGGAATTAGTGAAATCAGAAATGATAGAGGTATACAAGTCAAAGACTATATTACATTGAAGGCTTGTGTTACAACTTGTTGAGTGTGAGTCAAAGTGTAGATAAAGATAACTGGGTAATATTTGACTCAAAGGAATATCTAATTGTAAACAATAAAGACTTACAATTAGATAAGAAGAATCTCAAAGCAAAGCTCAGAGCAAAAAGGGAAGGTAACTGCTATACTCTTGATATAAGTAGAAACGTTTCTGAGAATTGTTTCCTAAGTAATGCTGATGAAAGTTGGTTATGACATAAGAGACTAGCTCATGTCATGCAACAATTAGGCAAGTTATTCAAAAAGGGTTTAGTATTTGGTTTACCTAAAGTAAATTTCAAAACTGATTTAATCTGTGATGCATGTCAGAAGGGTAAACAAACTAAATTATCTTTTAAATCAAAAAATGAGATTACAACTAACATACCACTTCAATTGCTGCATATGGATTTAGTTAGTCCAGCAAGAGTTAAAAGTCTTGGTGGCAATTTATATTCATTGGTCATTATTGATAATTTTTCTAGATTTACATAGATTATTTTCTTATCAATTAAGGATGAAACCTTCAATGAATTTATTACTTTTCCTAAGAAAGTGCAAGATGAGAAAGGTATATCCATTAAAAATATCAGGACAAATCACAGTGGAAAATTTGAAAATCAAGCCTTTAGAGACTGTTGTGATGCGAATGGTATTGATCACAACTTCTCTGCTCCAACGACACCTCAACAAAATAGAGTCATTGGATTAAATAATAGAGTACTCACTGAAATGCCTAGTGCAATGCTGAATGAAAATAACGTGTCTCAAGTTTTTTAGGCAGATGCATTAAGCACGGCATGCTACATTTAAAATAGAGTCTACATCAGAACAAAACTTGGAAAGATACCATATGAACTATACAAATGAAGGAAGGCTAACCTTGTTCATTTAACATCTTCGGTTGTAAGTATTTCATTCATAATAATGGTAAAGATAACCTAGCAAAATTTGATTCTAAAACTGATGAAGGAATATTCCAAGGCTATTCTAATCGAAGTAAAGCATATAGACTTTTTAATAAACAAACATGTGTTGTTGAAGAATCAATTCATATTGTATTTGATGAATTTGAATCCTCTGACAAGATTATTGACGATGATAAGGAAATAGTACTAAATCAAGATAATAAACAACCTAAATCTAAACCATACAATCCTAAAAATGATCAAACCAAGGAAGAAGAACAATCACCCGAACAACCTAGAGCTTGGAAATATAACAAGAGTCATCCCCTAGATCAAGTCATAGGAGATGTGAATGAAGGAGTCAAAACTAGAAATATAGTCTTTAATGAAGTTAGTTTTTTTGCATTCATTTTTTAGATTAAACCTTCTAACATTAACGAAGCCCTATCAGATAATGATTGGGTGATAGCAATGCAAGAAGAACTTAACCAGTTTGAAAAAAATCAAGTTTGGGATTTAGTACCCCAGCCTAAGGATTATCCAATCATTGGCGCAAAATGAGTATTCAAGAACAAACTTGATAAATCCGCAATCATTGTCAGAAACATGGCAAGATTGGTGGCCAAAGGCTATAATCAGGAAGAAGGTATTGATTATGAGGAAACATATGCTCCAGTGGCCAGATTAGAAGCTGTGTGAGTACTCTTGGCCTTTTAATGCATCAAGGGATTCAAACTCTATCAATAAATGTAAAAGGTGCATTTTTAAATGGATATATCATGGAAGAAGTATATGTAGATCAACCTCCAAGTTTTGAAGATGTAATTAAGCCTGATCATGTTTTCAAGCTGAGAAAAGCTTTGTACGGTTTAAAAATCCCCTAGAGCATAGTATGAAAGACTCAGTAAATTTCTTATCGATCAAGGTTTTTATACGAGGAAGAGTCGATCAATACTATTTATAAAATGAAAATGAAATGATATTTCAATAGTATAAATAAATATTGATGATATAGTTTTTAGTGCTACTAACGAAAGTTTGTGTAAGGAATTCTTTGAGATAATGCAAGGGGAGTTTGAGATGTCAATGATGGAAGAATTGAATTTCTTTCTCTTGTTGCAAATCAAACAAAGAAAGAATGGAATTTTCATATCTCAAACTAAATATTTGAAAGAACTATTAAAGAGATACAGAATGGGAAAGGCAAAAGGTATAGACACGCCTATGAGTTCAACTACATTGCTTAATGTTGATGTTAAGGGAAAAGATTATAACATCACAAAATACAGAGGAATGATGAATCATTACTCTATCTTACTGCAAGCAGACCTAACATCCAATTTAATGTTGGTATGTGTGTAAGATATCAGAATTAGGCCTCTGGTATCCTAAAGGAAGAAATGAATGCCTAATTATATATTCATATTTTGATCATGGAGGTTATAAGACAGAGGGAAAAAGTATGAATGGGCAATGCTAGTTTCTTGGAGGTTCACTTATGTCATAGTTTAGGAAGAAACAAAACACATTATCTTTTTCATCAATGGAAGCTGAGTATGTTGCAGCATCTAGTTGTTGTACACAAGTACTATGGCTGAAGCAATAACTAAAAGACCTTGGTAAACACTTGAAGGAGATACCTATCTACTATAACAACACTATTATGATAAGCTTGGCAAAGAATCCAGTCCAACACTCTAGAACCAAGCATATCAATGTTAGATATCACTTCATCAGGGATTATATTCAAAATAAGGATGTCAAAGTGATATTCATTTCAACTCATCTTCGACTAGCCGATATCTTTATGAAACCCTTAGCAAAATATCAATTCCTATTCATTAGAAGAGAACTGGGAATAGTAAATCACAATGAAATTTAAGTTGTTTTATGTTAGAAATTGTAAATTGATCATGTTTTGATGATTACTGACGTAAACATTGGAGTATCTAGCAATTTGTTTTGTAGGACCTTGATAGTCTGTTTTAGGATAAGTAAAATAAAGTTAACAAAGTACAACATCGCTGAGAGGCAACTTCAAGTAATTTCCAGATTACTCGAGTCATAACTGGAAGTAATAGACAACATTACTCAAGTGACCACTTGAGTGATGCCTTAAAATTCAAGGTAGTGAGCATTCAAGTCAAATAAATTTAAATAAAATGGTATAATGGTTGAATCTGAATGATAAAGAGGTGAAAGGATTGATCACTCGAGTTATATCTCAAGAATCACTCGAGTAGGCCCTTGAGTGATCATCGATATAGATCACAAATCAACCAAGTTTCAATACAAATCTGCCTTAACATGACATCAAATCATAGAGGGAATATACATGGGTAATTACAATATTACTCATGCCAGGTAAGCACTGAAAAATGCAACATTTATAAATTTATAGCATGATGACTTGAGTGACCACTTGAGTGATACTTCAAGATTACTCATGTAATGCCCCAACTTGTGATTAAAGGCTAATTATGATCTTAAGGATGTAATTATTGCTAAACTCATTGTGAATGTGTGGTAAGCAATGTTTAAGCTTATATTCATGTTTAATGGTGATTTGGTAAAGGTTATGATAATTAGGGGCGAAATTGGAAATTCATTTACCAATTGGTCAGTTACCGAAGAGGCAACTCATTGGTAAATTGTAGATCAATGGTTGGGATTACATATCAAGAGATTATGAGAGAGTGATCCAATGCTTGCATGGACATGGAAGGAGTTGGGAGGAGGAACAAGATCTTAACACTTGGCTTTATGTGAACCATAGATTAAGGTCAAAGTGTCAAAATTTGCTTTTCTCTTACCTCTCTCATTTAGGACGCCTAATAACTAATTAAAGGGCCAAATTAGATCATCATCTTCACCAACTCATCTCATCTCATCTCTCCTCTCCTCCATTTTCGTTCAGCTATAGAAGGAAAGAGAAAGAGAAAAACCTAAGGTTAGTGCTCCAAATGACCATGAATGCTTAAATACTCTTTATTAACATTGTTCTAGGTGTTGAGAGCATTATTCCTATGGTTTTAGATTTTTGATTAGTGGTGATTGAAAGCTTGAGAAAATTTGGAAGTAGTGGAAATCAAGAATTAGTCTTGGGAAGAAGTTAAGGTAAGCCTTTAGAACCTTTTGACATATTTATTGTGGTCATTGGTTTAGCTTTGAGTATTTTGGATTTTCGCCCTGATTTTGGTTTAATTTCAAAATGTGTGTATTGGTTAGTGTTTAGTGTGAAATTGGTGTCATAATGTGTCCTTGAGCATTTGAAATTGGTTTGGATTGGTTTGCAATATGGTGGTTTGATTGAGTTCTTGGTAAGACATGTGGTGGTCATTGTGTAACATGTCAATGAAGGTTGAATTGGGTTGTTTTGATGATTTCAATGGATTCCTTGTGCAAATTTATGTGGGAATGGTATTTAATATGAATTTGGGAACCATTGGAAGCATTGGTGCAAAATTTAAATGTTGTCCATTGAAAGTTTATTCTGGGCAGTCAGGTTGTTTGGATGTTGTGAATAGGCAAATTGTGTCTAAAATTTCTGAAACTTTCCAGATTTAAAGTTGACATTCCAAGATTCAAAATAAACATAAATTTTGTGTCATTTCGTGTTTTGAGCTAAGAGCAATAACTGTCCAAAGTTTGGGATTAAAACTGGAATCTGTTTTGGAGTGGTGGTAAATTTCGTGTAATTCTGTACTTCTTTGATGATTTCTAGTAATGGCCAATATTTTTCCTAGGAAGAGGACTTAAATATCTTTCATTTGGCTTTAGAATCACCATATTTTGATTTTTCTAGAATTAGTTATGAGTTTTAAAAATTCCCTTGGCTGCAGCCAGAAATTCTTGACTGCAGCGCAAAACTTTCGTGCATGTTTTGGCCGCAGCCAGAAATTCTTGGCTGCAGTGTAAAAATTTCTTTGCACGTTTTGGCTATAGCCAAAGAATTCCTTGCTACAGCCAAAATACTTCTGTGCTGTTTTTGGCCACTGCCAGAGAATTCTTGGCTGTAGCCAAAACCCTATTTTCAGCATTTTGTGACTTTGCAAAGTAATCTCCAACCTAGTACTTTCCAATCCTTTTAGGTTCTCTTTGAGCTTGTTATAACCATTTAAGGGACTCATATGGAACCTATTTTAAGTGTTTAAAAGTAAGAATTGGGGGTAGGAAATTAATCCACCATTCTTGATTTTGTTTATAGGCTTTGACATTTGTCGTACCCGCGAGCCCACTGTGCCAAAGGATTTCAGGAAAGAACAAGGTAGTGACTCTTTCTTTTATACCATATGTGATGCATTGTATGTGTGTTATATCATTGATTTGAGATGAATTCGAATGCTGCAATATCTGTGGAATTGTGTAAGCACTGCTATACCAATAGTCCCTGAGTCGCTAACAACGGTTCGGGTAAGAGCTGTGAGCCTTCCCGGCGGTAAAAGGGGATGAGGTTAGGGTGTGATATTGTGATTATGTGAGCTTAAGGCTATTCGTATGCACTGCCATACCAACAGTCCTTGAGTCACTAATAATAGTTTGGGTTTGGACGGTGTGCCTTCCCGGCGGTAAAAGGGGATGAGGGTGGAGTGTAATTTATACTGCTGTTCCTATGTAATGATTTGCTTGCATGCTTTGTAATTATGTGTGGTATGAATGATTGTTACTACTGGGATTCTCTTGAATCTCATTCTTTCTGATGACTGACATTTCAGACAAGGCAAGTGGCTCTAAGGGGAAGCGGACTACTAGAAGCGGTTAGAACCCTGTAGGGACGTTTGTTTTAGATATGTTGGTTACTCATTTTGGGCAGGGTTTCTGTAAATTATTTTTGGGTTGTAAATATTAGTTGGATACAATTGTGTAATCCCCTAAATGGGAATTATAACCCTTTAGTGAATGAATAGAACCTGGGGGTTGCCGGGATTTTTGTTATATACTCTGATATGTATAAATGTGAATTAACTGCACAGGTAATTATCTTCGAATATTCGAAATTGAGACCAGGATGGGGAAAAGTTTTGAAGGATTTTGTGAAAAACCCTATGGTAAAGTAGGAAGTTGAAAAGAGTTTAAATTATCCAACGATCTCTAAACCATCTTATTTATGTGTTATCGAATTATAGTTATGTGTTTAAAGGCAGGGGGTTACAACTCGAGTGATGTCAGGCACAGGGTCTTTATCAGCCAGCACTCTGTCACTTTTCACAAAATCTCTTCCAGTGATTCTCCTAATGCTCTCCCAAAATTTTTTCACAATTACTTACCCACTCCATTTTTGTCAAAACCCAAATATTTTCACTACCTAAAACCTCTCAAATCTCTCAGCCCTAGTTCTCGTTCGTTGGCACCTATTTTTCAAAAATATCCTATTCAGTCAATCCACTATAGTAAGGACCAACAGTATACTTCCTGATACTCCTTTCGGGTCCTCTGAATCTCCTCCACTCAAGAAACAAAGAACTTCCTTAAACCCAATACCCAAACTGAAGGTACAAGCAAAACCTAAAGTCAAAGGGGTTGTGATCAAGGAGCCTATTGTCATAAGTGGTCAAACAAAGAAGGCAATTCCTCTAGGTAGAGGCAAGGGTACCAAAGTATCAACTGTACTTACCATAGATTTATCTGATACACCTTCCTAGATTGGGAAAAGTTCAAAAGGGTCCAAATATAATTCAAAACTTACCAAAGCCATGGAAAGTATATTAAAAGAGGCCCTTCAACCTAAAGGAGGAAAGGAGGGACATTCCTCAAAGGATCTGGAAGAAGAAAGAGAAGACATTACCTTTCCACCAAATAGAGGCTTAAAAATTCAAAGAACACTTTTCAAAGAGAAAAGTGTGTAAAATGCACTATATTTACCTCAAGCTTGTTCAAGAGGTGTTGAGATTTGACCTAAGCCCTTACCTTGAGTCTTACATACCCTGGCTATCTATTAGACTTCCATTTAGCACAAAAAATAGTTAGACATTTTTATTGTAATTTGGAGCCAGTCGATGATGCCCTTAGAGACTTATTAGAAGAGGAACTGATATTTAAGGTCAGGGGTCAAGAAATCTTGATCTTGCCTTCTAAAATAAACACTTGGTTAGGGATAGAGGACCCTTCTGAAGATGTTCATCCCAACCTTCACTCAAACCAACTGTTTACAATTTTGAGGCAGGTGAGAAAGTAGGACCACCTTCCTTTAACCCTAGTGACATATTTGATTTACACAGGGTCTTATGGGATATTTATTCTCAAGCCTTAGTAAACAAATCAAATTATTTCACCCATTTTATGAAAATGGACGTTAGGAATATGGCTTCTATTCTCTTAAAAGAACAAAAGGATTTAGGTGTTCTTATTTTTATAAAAATCAAAAGATATCAGTCTCAGTGAACCAAGACCATACTAATGCCATTCCCCCAACTTATCTTTCTATTTTTAAAGAAAAAAAATAAAATTTGGTACTTGGAGGCGAATAAGCTTATTGAGAGATTACTGTTAGAACCGGCTGATATCTAAGAGGGGGTGAATTGGGTGTAAGATAAAAACTTAAGAACTTTGAAAATCTTTTCACATCTTAGTGGAAGTAGTAAATATGAAAGTAATAAATCATGAATCATAGTTAGATATTTAAATAATATATGATGGAAATATAAGAGCTTAAGGAAGAGAATATGCAAACTATGATTTATCCTCGTTTGGTCCAATCCATGATGACAACATCCAGTCCCCAGGCTCCTCTTGAGATTTTCAATCCACTATTTTCTGTAAGTTTAACCGGGTACTTGAGAACCACTACAATCAAAACAAGTTTAATCCGGGCACTTTTAAAACCTTTACAATTCTCGTACTAAGACAAGGACTCCCCCTTATATACTGTAAGGATACAATCTGTTTCCTACCCAAGATTCCCCAATCTTGAGTCACTCTCATAAGAATAGAATAATTATAATAAAAGCATACTTCTCTCTATTTGAAGTACATAATAAGTAACACTGAAGTATAAGATGGGAGTGTGAATATAGAGTATCATTTGGTTGAGATCCAGAGATTTGGCATATTGACATTAGAGGCATCAGCTCTATGTTGTTACACTCTGCTTGAATCTCATGTATTGATAGTTTTGTAGAATATGACCGTTGTGAGTATTTCAACCTATTTGTTGAGTCTGTTGCTTTGTTTGACCGTTCTTGGTATTTGAAAAACTAGCCGCTATATTCGGTGGATTTTCTATTCCCGTAATATGGCTTTTCTTCTCTTCTTATAATCATCTCTTTGTTTCCCTAGAGAAATACTTTAAACACTAATTAAATGAAGTGTTAGAGTGATTAGAAGCAAGAAGAATGAATTACACAATTATTCTAATGATTTTTAGAAGTTATGTTGCGTACTCTATTTTTTGGAATTATACATCGTTTGAGTGGTTTAGCCTTTCACTCGAGTGATATAGCTTTTATTGTGTATCACTCGAGTGATATGCTTATAGTCATATATCACTCAGGTGAATTACCTAACCACTCAGGTGATCTATCAGATCACTGCAACTCAATTTCACTTTCACTCCCTTGAGCAAACCTTCTCAAACTTCAGCACATTAGGCAACTTCTAGTGGGCATAACACTTCGAATATAACTATAAATTTGACTCATGACAAATCAAATGAAAGGTATTTAAGTATAATTTCATATGCCACTGATTTCATCTCAATATGACATGTATTTTGAGATTTATGTCTAAAACACCAAACATGTATGGAATAGGACAGTAATTTAAGTGTCATATATCTTTCAATTAAGCTCCTTTTTACTTAATCGTGATGTCAAAATGACATATTGGGAGTCTAGTTTCATAAGCCACTAGTTTCACCTCATTCAGAGTTGTGGTTTAGGAGATATGATCAAATGACTGAACATCGCTCAGCCTGAATGAACATGCAGTGTTGTCACTTATCCATATCACTGCAAGTGCAATGGGATTTCACTGGAAGTAATCTGTCAACTTCTTTCATAACTTGAGTGCATTGAGAATTCACTAGAAGTGATCTGTCAATTTTGGTAATCACTGCAAGTGATTATGATATACACTGGATGTGATATATTGTTTTGGAAATCACTTCAAGTGATTCATATGTTCACTTGAGTGCAATATGTATTAACTGGAAGTGATCTGACATTTTTGAAAATTACTCAAGTGATTCTGATATTCACTCAAGTGTAATGTATAGTCAGTAGAAGTAATCTGACATTTTTGGAAATCACTTCAACTTATTCTGGGATTTTGGCAATCACTCCTAGTGATTTTGAAAACCACTCTAAGTGATTGCAATCTCTCCAAGTGATTCTGAGTATCACTCAAAGTGATATGCAATCACTCCAAGTGATTCTAAAGATCACTCAAGTGCACTGAGATTTTACTCGAGTGTTGCCTTATCACTCCAAGTGATTCATATGTTCACTTAAGTGCAATATGTATTAACTGGAAGTGATCTAACATTTTTGAAAATTACTCAAGTGATTCTGATATTCACTCGGGTGTAATGTATAGTCAGTAGAAGTAATCTGACATTTTTGGAAATCACTTCAACTTATTCTGGGATTTTGGCAATCACTCCTAGTGATTTTGAAAACCACTCTAAGTGATTGCAATCTCTCCAAGTGATTCTGAGTATCACTCAAAGTGATATGCAATCACTCCAAGTGATTCTAAAGATCACTCAAGTGCACTGAGATTTTACTCGAGTGTTGCCTTATCACTCCAAGTGATTCATATGTTCACTTAAGTGCAATATGTATTAACTGGAAGTGATCTAACATTTTTGAAAATTACTCAAGTGATTCTGATATTCACTCGGGTGTAATGTATAGTCAGTAGAAGTAATCTGACATTTTTGGAAATCACTTCAACTTATTCTGGGATTTTGGCAATCACTCCAACTTATTCTGGGATTTTGGCAATCACTCCTAGTGATTTTGAAAACCACTCTAAGTGATTGCAATCTCTCCAAGTGATTCTGAGTATCACTCAAAGTGATATGCAATCACTCTAAGTGATTCTAAAGATCACTCAAGTGCATTGAGATTTTACTCGAGTGTTGCCTTATCACTCCAAGTGATTTTTAAATTACTCCAAGTGAATCATAGAAAGATTCTAGATTGAGTATTTTAACTTCGAATTGAGTTATCCCAACTTCTATTTGATCATCGAGACTTCCAATATCAAATCTAAGAGCATGAATCTTGAGATTCCCATTAGATCTTGCAAGTTCTTCTTTCTTCAATCTCTTGTCTTCTTCTTATTGGTTATTTTTGAAAATCCTTTTGATAGCTGCTAGCTTTCTTGACTAATGTCTTCAATTTCTTTCTTCTTCTTCCTCTTCATCGTTCTCATCAATACAACTTGATATATTCTTCCTTTTCTTGATTAATCTACAATATTTTCATATTAAACATAGTAGTTAGTCAAAGCATAAAATAAATATATTATGCAAACTTTTTGCTCTTAATATTTATATTTGACATCATCAAAACTAATCATATATAACATTCTCCCCCTTTGTGATGTTGATAAATCCTTTAGGAAAAATATACGTGATTATGACAACAAATCGAATGCAACATATTTTTCTTGCCTTTCTCTTCCCCTCTTTGACATCAGCAAAAAGTTTGAAGTATAAAGAATAAATGCTTGTGGAAAAGTAAATTTGAAAATAAATTAGAAATGTTATTCTTTTCAATAATTAAAATTGATATGCCAAGAAAACAATTTTTTACCCCATATTTGAAAGTATTTTTATATTTAATGTGATGTAAATGAAAGATGATTTTCATGAAAAAAGGTTGCAACAATTTAAAGAGGTTTTCAAGAAAACTTTCATAATCAAATCAAATTGATACCAAATATGTGTAAAATATTCAAAAATTATAAAAAGAGAGAGTCTAGAAATTATCATTTGAATTTGGCAAGCAGATGATATATCCATGAAGTCTAGCTCACCATGCTTTTGCTATGCAATTATGTGCCTATTTATGGTGTCTCCTAGATGCTCTTACTGAGTTGAGCTTCTGTTCCAAATTTTTATCACCATATTCTTAACACTCGTTTGCATTGGTATAGGTATTGATTGCTTTGAATGTTGTAGCCAATATATTTCCCTTGATTGATCATTAAAGCATATGTTAGAGTGATTAGAAGCAAGATGAATGAATTATACAATTATTCCAATGATTTTCAAAAGTTTTGTTGCGTGCTCTGTTTTCTGGAATTATACATCACTCGAGTGATCTGGCTTTTATTATGTATCACTTAAGTGAATTTTATTTGATCACTTGAGTGATTTGCATATAGTCATATATCACTTGAGTGAATTTCCTAATCACTCAAGTGATCTATCAGATTACTGCAAATCAATTTCACTTTCACTCCCATTAAGCAAACCTTCTCAAACTTCTGCACATAGGTCAAATTCTAGTGGGCATAACACTTTGAATGCAACTCTATATTTTACCCATTACCTATCAAATGAAAGGTATTTAAGTATAATTTCATATGCCACTAATTTCATATCTCTTTTAAAGGAGCTCTTTTTTACTTAATATTGATGTCAAAATGACATATTGTGAGTCTTGTTTCATATACCCTTAATTTCACCTAATTCCGAGTTGTGGTTTGGGAGATATGATCAAATTAATAGACATTGCTTAGCCTGAATGAACACACAATGTTGTCACTTTCGAGTATCACTGCAAGTGCAGTGGGATTTCACAGGAAGTGATCTATCAACTTCATATATAACTCAAGTGCATTGAGAATTTACTGGAAGTGATCTATTAATTTTGGTAATCACTTCAAGTGATTCTGATATTCACTAGAAGTGATCTGCTGTTTTAGAATTCATTTTGAGTGATTCTAATGTTCACTAGAGTGCAATGTGTATTCACTGGAGTGATCTGACATTTTTGAAAATCACTTTAAATGATTTTGATATTCATTCGAGTGCAATGTAAATTCACTAGAAGTGATTTGAAATTTTTGGAAATCAATTCAAGTGATTCTGGGATTTTAACAACCACTCGAAGTGATTTTGAAGATCACTCCAAGTGATTGGAAATTGCTCCAAGTGATTCTGAGTATCACTCCAAGTGATATGCAATCACTCCAAGTGATTCTGAAGATTACTCACATGTATTGAGATTTCACTTGAGTACTGCCATATCACTCCAAGTAATTTTCAGATCAGTCTAAGTGCATCATAGAAAGCTTCAAGATTGAGTATTTTAGCTACAAATTAAGTCATCCCAACTTCCATTTGATCATCGAGACTTCCAATATCAAATCTAAGAGCTTGAATCTTGATATTCCCATTAGATCTTACAAGTTCTTGTTTCTTCAATCTCTTGTCTTCTTCTTATTGGTTATTTTCAAAAATCCTTTTGATAGCTCCTTACTTTCTTGACTAATGTCTTCAATCTCTTTCTTCTTCTTCCTCTTAATCATTCTCATCAATACAACTTGATGTATTCTTCCTTTTCTTGACTAATATACAATATATTTCATATTAAACATAGTAGTTAGTCAAAGTATACAATAAATACATTATGTAAACTTTTTGCTCTTAATATCTATATTTGACATCATCAAAACTAATCATATCTAACATTCGCCCCCTTTTTGATGATGACAAATTCTTTAAGAAAAATATATTTGATTATGACAACAAATCAAATGCAACAAATTTTTCTTGCCTTTCTCTCCCCTTCTTTGACATCAGCAAAAAGTTTGAAGTATAGAGAATAAATGCTTATGGAAAAGTAAATTTGAAAACAAATTAGAAATGTTATATTTTTGCAATAATTAAAATGAATATGCCAAGAAAACAATTTTCTCACCCCATATTTGAAAGTATTTTTATTTTTAATGTGATGTAAATGAAAGATGATTTTCATGAAAATAAGGTTGAAACAATTTGAAGAGGTTTTCAAGAAAACTTTTATAATTAAATCAAATTGATATGAAATATGTGTAAAATATTCACAAAATATAAAAAGAGAGAGTCTAGAAATGTTCATTTGAATTTGGCAAGCTAATGATAGATCCATGAAGTCCAGTTCACCATGCTTTCGCTGTGCAATTCTATGCCTATTCATGGTGTCTCTAAGATGCTCTTAATGAGTTAAGCTTCTGTTCCAAATTTTTATCACCATATGCTTAACACTCCTTTGTATTGGTATAGGTATTGATTTCTTTGAATGTTACAGCCAAAATATTTCCCTTAATTGATCATTAAAGCATATGTCCTGAAGGTGATATATTCTCCATTTAATGTGTTGAGGAATGATCTTACATAAAACAAATTCTCTTGCTATAAGTAAAAGCATTTTTGCATAGAGAATGGTTAGTGCAATCAAGTATCAAAAGTTTCCTTTCCATATGATATATTAAAATTAAGATCATGAGAGGAAAAACAAAAGAGTAACTCTTCATCCAAACTAATCAAGACATCCAATTGATTTCCTGGCAAAATACTTTAAACACTAATTCAATGAAGCGTTAGAGTGATTAGAAGCAAGAAGAATGAATCACACATATATTCCAATGATTTTCAGAACTTATATTGTGTGCTCTGTTTTCTAGAATTATACATCACTCGAGTGGTTTATCCTTTAGTTCGAGTAATCTAACTTTTATTCTATATCACTTGAGTGAATTTTATTTGATCACTCAAGCGATCTGCTTGTAGTCATATATCACTTGGTTGAATTTCCTAATCACTCGAGTGATCTATCAGGCCACTACAACTCAATTTCACTTTCACTCCCGTTGAGCAACTATTCTCAAACTTCTGCATATAGGTCAAATTCTAGTAGGCATAACACTTTGAATATAACTATAAATTTAACCCATGACCCATCAAATGAGAGGTATTTAAGTCTAATTTCATATGCCACTTATTTCATCTCAATCTGACATGTATTTTGAGAGTTATGTCCAAAATACCAAATATGTTCTGGAATATGATGGTAATTTGAGTGTCATATTGTAAAATTCATATATCTTTCAACTAAGCTCCTTTTTACTTAATCTTGATGTCAAAATGACATATTAGGAGTATAGTTTCATATGCTACTAGTTTTACCTCATTCTGATGTCGAAATGAACATCGTTCAGCCTGAATGAACACACAGTGTTGTCACTTTTGAGTATTACTACAAGTGCGATGGGATTTTACTGGAAGTGATATGTCAACTTCCTGCATAACTCTAGTGCATTAAGAATTCACTGGAAGTGATATGTAAATTTTTGTAATCATTTCAAGTGATTCTAGTATTCACTGAAAGTGATCTGCTGTTTTGGAAATGACTTCAAGTGATTCTAATGTTCACTCGAGTGAAATGTGTATTCACTGGAAGTGATCTGAAATTTTTGAAAATCACTTCAAGTACTTCTGATATTCACTCAAGTGTAAAGTGTATTCACTAGAAGTGATCTGACATTTTTGGAAATCACTTCAAGTGATTCTGGGATTTTGACAATCACTTCAAGTGATTTTGAAGATCACTCCATGTGATTCGCAATCACTCCAAGTGATTCTGAGTATCACTCGAGTGCACTGAGATTTCACTCAAGTGTTGCCTTGTCACTCCAAGTGATTTTCAAATCGCTCCAAGTAAATCATAGAAAGCTTCCAGATTGAGTATTTTAACTTTGAATTGAGTCATCCCAACTTCCATCGATCATTGAGACTTTCAATATTTATTATAAAAGCTTGAATCTTGATATTTCCATTAGTTCTTGCAAGTTCTTCTTTCTTCAATGTCTTATCTTCTTCTTATTGGTTATTTTTGAAAATCCTTTTGATAGCTCCTTGCTTTATTGACTAATGTCTTCAATTTCTTTCTTATTCTTCTTGTTTATCATTCTCATCAATACAACTTGATATATTCTTCCTTTTCTTGACTAATCTACAATATATTTCACATTAAACATAGTAGTTTGTCAAAGTATAAAATAAATACATTATTTAAACCTTTTGCTCTAATATCTATATTTGACATCATCAAAACTAATCATATCTAATAATTATAGCCAGTTGGGAGGAACCAGATTGGGAAATTGGTAATAGAAATTCCTCTAAAGAAACCCCTTGAGTTTAGCCCAAAGAAGAAGATGAAGGCCGAGGCTAATTCGAGTAGGATAGATGATACTCAATCCTCTACCCATGCTACTACATCTCCTCTATCATTCTTCAGTTCCATAATTCAGACATACATAAATAATGTGTTTGAGGGCTTTTATGTTGATATCACTAACACAAATACAAAACTTGTAACTCACATAAGCACCAAGATGGGAGAGTTGGTAGCAAGATTGACAAAGCACAATAAAGCAATATTGGCAGAGCAACGGGCTCAAGATAGTGCCATACAGGAGTTTAAAAACGTCTTGAGATCATTACATGATAAGATAGATGCCATGGCATATGGTACTTTAATCCCTGGACCATCCATACCTACCACTACTCCTACTTCAGATCTAGTCTCTGAGGCCCTTCTACTATCCCTCCTCCTACATACCTACTACTACTCCCAGCAACCTTCTCTTTACCATGATTCACCCATCCCCATCAGTCTAAGTTCATATCATACTTGATAAGCCATTCCAGCCAGAGCCAGTGCCTACACCTATTGCCTCATCGGTAGGCACTGGTACACTTTCTTCATACTACTCCTCTAGTGATCCTTCCTATTAGTCACTTATTAATGGGCAGGATCACTAGGAGTTGGAAATTACTTCACACTCCCCACCACCTTAGAACCCTTCCACTTTTATCCTATCTCCAGATGATTCACTTCAGATACAACCTGTGAATATCCTTGAACCAGAGCCAACATCTCCCAGCTTTTCTCAATAGGGTACTCTCATGACTTTAGAGGCTCACCTCTTAACATCACCCTGATCTCTACTGTTGAACCATCCAGCTCTAGTTCTTCCTCTCTCAATCGATTTCCACTTTTCTGATAATGTCAAAAAGGGGGAGAAGATCTAGATGTGATTTTATGAACATCTGAAAGTTTGTATAGCATGGGATTTATGAGTGCATTGGGATTTAGGGAGCTTTTTAGGTTTATTAATTTGTTTTGTATTGGGATTTAGGGAGCTTTTTAGCTTTATTAACTTGTTTTAGTTTGAACTGTAATGAATCTCATGAATTCTCGAAGTTATATAATTCTACAGTTTAAACTTACTATTACTATGAAATTGTGGACTAATGAACTCTTAAATGTGTATGCGAGAAGATTACAGGATGTGATTCAAATAAATCTTACAAAGACATTAGTTTAAATGATTTATACTGCAAAAATTTCAAAATCATTGAATCCAAAGTAGTTTCAAGTGTTTCAAAATCATTAGTTTTTAATTCAAAATGATTTCAAAATAAAAGTTTCAAAGACATTGATTTGAACTTAAAATGGTTTCAAATGATAAAAGTTTCAGAGTTATTGAATTAAAAAGTTTTGAAATCTCTAAGTTTAGTATGGACTAAAGATAATTTTAAAAGCATATGATCTTAATTAAAACTTCAATTTTCAAAATGCTTTTAAATACCTTGTTCAAAAATTACCAAGTTTTATTATCATCAAAAAGGGGAAGAATGTTAGATCCCATATATTTTGATGATAACAAATATTGGAATGATCTTACAAAAGGTTTTGATAGCAGACAAAAGAGTTTTGAACAAAGTAACTAAGTATTTGGTGGCAAGGAAAGCCATCACTTGAGTAGGCACTCGAGTGATAAAAAAAGTTATGAAGTTAAGGAATAGGAGAAAGAGGCTCTAGCCAATTTCAAATGAGATTACTCGAGTGATGATCCTCTATTACTCGAGTGATCACTCGAGTAATATGTGACAAAAAGTCCCAGAAGCTCTCTTATAAGATTTGCATGGTGTCACTCAAGTTACTACTCGAGTGATAACTAAGGATCACTCGAGGGCTACTCGAGTGACCATGTAAGAAATGAGACATTGAAGTCTATGCCAATATTTTAAAGAGATCACTCGACTGATGCCACTAAATCACTAGAGTGACTACTCTAGTGATCAGGTAAAAAACATTGACTTAACTCTCTGCCAAGTTTTTCAATGGATTACTTGACTGATCACTCGAGCAATAAAGTTTAGAACGTATGATTTTAATCTATTGTTTATTGATTTGTTATCGATATGATTAATCTTTCATTGTGTTAGTATTCTGAGTATATTTATAGAGAAATAATAAAGAAATCATGCGTTGAGAGAAAAGTCAAACTAAACGTTTGAATGTTTACCTACTGCAACAGATAGTTTTTCAAATTCAATGAAAGGTCAAACGAAGCTACGCGATTCTAACAGACATGTTGAAATGGTTGCAAAGGCTATCACAAATTCAATTATAAATATGGGAACATTCAATGAAAAATAGATGACAACTAAGAACATACGAACATATATCGATCAACATATCCTTAGTGCTCTGTTTCTTATATTCATTTCTTATACTTTAGTGATTATATATTTGCTCTGCAAGAGATATTTTCATTACAAACTCAATATCTGTTATTGAGACAACTTAAGGTTGTGGAACTTTGAGTTGGGGATTTAAATATGTGTAAGGAGGAGTGAGTGTCCAATAAAGGAACTTGCTATGTAAACCCATCAAATTTTGGAAGATATAGTAAAACTCTCAGAGAATCTTTGAGGATTAGATATAGCTCAAAGTGGTTGAGGCTGAACCAGTATAACTCTAGGTGTACACTTCAGTGATATTTCTCCTAGCTCTTAACTGCTTTAAATTTCCAGTTAATTTTTATATACAAAACGAATTTTCTATAATCACCCAATTGAAGAAATTAGGCTTTGTCGGCTTTTATACCTTGGTAACCTCTTCAAAAATTAAACCAAGGATTGCAATATAGGGTGAAATCCTGGATCGTCTCTCGAAGAGCTTTTTATTAATTACCTAGAAACTAAGTATGACGATTGGCATAAAACATATAAAAAAATGATTTTTGAACTTTTTAAATATCAAACAAGTTGCAAGAAAATGTAAACGCCTACACTACAATAATTTTTTGGTATTTTTGGATATAAAATGATAGGTGGAATGAAATGGATGAAGTGAATCTCTTGGAAATGGTTTCAATGACTATCCTTACATCAATTAAGATATTTGGGGAGTTAATTCACTAAGCTTCTAATATACCAAACCTCAATTACCATTGAGTCTAGCATCACAAGAGAGGAACCCCTACCCTTGAAATGCTATTAAGCCCTCTTAGTGTAATGGGTTTCTCTAATTTTTCTAATATACCAAACCTCAATTACCATTGAGTCTAATGCTTAAACTCATGAACCCATTTATTTAAGCATTATTAAAACCCCTTAGAGAGTGACTATGGAATTAGCAATGCATTTAGGTTCAACTACAATTATATTTCAATAAAACCATCCAACAATACCATGTTAAATAGATAGAAATCAATAAAATCATAGAGAAACATATATATTGATGAGTACAAATTCTCATTATAAATTCCAAATCACAACAACTCAATCCATAAAAATCATAACTAAAATCATAGTCTCATTACATAAAAGAAATCTTAAACCTAAGAAATCTCAAATATAATAAGCTATAGAAAAAATAAACTCCCATTTGAAGCATATGTGAACTCAATTCATCTCCAATGGCACAAAATTGCCTAGTCAATCATGAGAATATCTTCAACAAATATAATCACACACTGATTCAAACATCCAGCCATAAAATCACATATTAAAATGATCAATTAGCACTAAAGCAATTAAATTCAGGGACTGGATTAAACCAAAAACAAAACTAATAAAGCCAATGTTTGGACAGAGAAAGCTACAGTTTCTAATGTTTTAAAACAGAGGGAGGCCGACGGAAGTGATACAAGGTGCAGTGAGGATGGTGGTAAGGTGTATAGTTAGAGAAATGAAGCTTGCTTCCGCTCAGCTCCTTCTCCTAGCTTTCGGCTGTGATCTCTATTATGTTCTTGTTCGTCTCTCTCACCAACGACGGTGAAGAAATCAAGGTCGCCGACGACCGTGAAGGAATGGTGATGAGAATGTGAAGGATTGGCAGCCAATCTCGTTAGCACTCCTCTGTTCAGTGTCCGCCTCCCTTCCAACTCTCAGCTTCCTCTGATCCTCTCAGCTCTGTTCTGGCAGCAACTGTGGTATATGATACTCGCCGGCGGCTGTGGTGGTGGATGACGTCGCCACCTAGAGAGATGAAGAAGATGAAGGTGGTGATGATCAAAGGAGGAAGGTTGGAGGCAGTGCGTTGCAGATCTCCCATCTCGCCTCTCTGTTCTGCTTCTATATGAATCAGACCTAGTATGTACTAACCAAAATGCAGTAGTTGAACTCATGGACCAAATTGGCATTTTCAGAATTCCTGGGACTAAACTGACATTTTGTAAATTTGAGCCCCAAACTGCGATTTTCCATTTTAATCCCATTTTTGAAGCACCTACAATTTAAAATAATAAACACAACTTCAAATCTTCTCAAAAATAAATCATTAAGAGTAATTACATTTTTTATGACAATTTTGCCCTTTTTAGTCTAATTCAATGTATTTACTCTTAATGTCAATTTAATCACAAATAAGGCATTTTAAGCTTTATAAGTATGACAAAATCCTCAAATAAAGTATAAAAATATATAATAAAATTGAGATTTGTCAATTCCCCCACACTTAGCCTTTTGCACTCCTGGGCAAAATAAAACCAATATTTCCAAAAATATGCCCAATGTTTTATCAATTAAGTAATTCAAGAATGCAATTACATTAAGATTGAATAACCACAATTCCTAATCAATTAAAGCTCATGGAATTTTTTTAATGCAAAGAAACCAACTTGAATGCATAACAAAACCAAGAAAGATAGATATGATAGGGCTCTCCAAGGAATAAGTGTTTTCTCTCATCTCTTAAATCATAAGGAATTTCACTCAATTCACCTACTCTAGCATCAACCATAGGCTTGTAAAGGCTCTACTATCTCTTCCACTAGTTTTGCAATGAATCCATAGTCAAGGGGACTTCTTAGGGTTATAATGTTGAGAAGGCTAAATGGAATGGAAAATGTACAAAACACTATGCTTGCACCAAATACATTAATAAATCACTTAGCACAACATAACTAAAATTAATTCATATATTTATCATAGTGCCTTATTTGTTTCTCTTTTCTTTTCATTCATTTTTTTTTGAATTTTTTATATAATTTACAATTTTTTTCTTTTTCTCTTTTCTTTTCTATTCTTTTTTTTATAATTTTCTTTTGACTATTCACGTGGCACTTTTCTTTTTACACATACAATAATACTTTTTTTTTTATCATAGTGCTAGGAAGAAATTGATAGAAGATACAAACATAGCATTTGTATAATGAAATCAAAATGAAAGTGAAAGGCTCAAGGGGGTAAACAATGGTAAATGATGAATGGTTTGTGTTTGGGTAAATAGGTGATGAAATGAATGCCCCTATCATACTACAAATCCAAGGCAATATTGTAGCTTTGAAAAAGAACCTATACAAGTTCTAGAGATTAACTAGAGAATAGATGAATGCACACACATGATGAGAAAATAGAATCAAGGCTCAAGAATCTTCCAACAAGGCTTTTCTCTACCATATTCACTTCCTAAAATCAAGTTATGCATCCAAATTAATAAAATTGCATTAAAGACACTCCAATCACTCAATTGAATCAAGCAAAGGGATTACTCAAGCTTAATGCAAACACACTTGGAAATGCTTGACTTTTACAATCACCATGCATTTAAATTTCACTACTACAAAAAAGTAAAGCTGTGGCGCTTATAATTGCATTAACTGTGGCGCTAGAGAAGTGCCACATATCTATATGCCACTAAAAAAAGCTGTGGCGCTTGGAAGCGCCACAACATTTTAAATTTTTTTTTTAAAAAAATACCCTCCTGTGGCGCTTGTTTGAGGAAGTGCCACAGGAGTGGGGCCTCCTGTGGCGCTTGCTTGAGCAAGCGCCACAGTAGGGGGGTCCTATTGTGGCGCTTGCTGACGCAAGCGCCACAGGAGGCCCCCCTCCCAAGCAAGCGCCACAAAAGGGTCCCTTTTTTTTTTCTTTCTTTCTTCTTCTTCTTCTACTTTTTTTTCCTGTGGCCCTTTTTTATGCTTTCTGATTGTGAAGTTTTATATAAAATGAGTGGCTTTCGTGTTTATCATCTCCACAAATTATCAATCTTTCTATTTTATATTTCAACCTATTATATATATATATATATAATTTTCATATTTAAAATTCAAGTTCCCCAACAATAATGTTCTTACATTAATACTCTCCAAAACTAACATAAAAAATATCACAATACAAGAACTTGATATGTGAACACAGTACATCAACAACTAATTAAGTAAATTAAAAGATTACTAAAAAACGCAAGCTTGTCGGCAAAAAAATTTAAGCAAAGCAAAAAGGCAAAAGAAACAAGGTAGGTTTTCATTCTTTTCTATTAAATTAGGAACAAAAAGGCAAACGTTATATTACGGTTTATCTTGACTAAAAAAAATTTAAACAAAGCAAGCTAGAATGAAATAGTCTTCTTCTTACAAATCTATTAATTGACAAGCGCAGAGAGTGGGAGACCATGTTGGTGATGCTAGCTTGAGTGGCGAGTGAGCGTGTGGGTGTGTTTTTTAGTGTGAAGATGATAGAAAATGGAGGGAGGGGGCCGACGGATCCACTAAGAAGATGAGAAAGGGAAAGTAGTTTAATGGAGGAGAGAGTAGTTAAATAATTAAAGTGGAGTAGTAGTCAAAAAGAGAAGGAATGGGGGGCGGACACAGGACCACTACGCGGGAAATGAAATAATTAAGAGCTACACTATCAATTTGAATTTTTTTTTAAAAAAAAAAAGTGAGCAATTGTGGCGCCTAATGCACTTCTCAGCTGTGGCAATTTGAATTTTTTTTTTTAAAAAAAGTGAGCAATTGTGGCGCCTAATGCATTAAGCGCCACAATTGCTCTTCTCAGCTGTGGCGCCTAATGCATTAGGCGCCACAGCTGAGAAGCATATTAACATGTGTGGCGCCTATTTATTTAGGCGCCACACATGCCCACTATTTAAAAAAAAAAAAATCAGTGCTGCAGCTGTGGCGCTTGGTGGGTTAGGCGCCACAGCTGCTTTCGTGACCCCAAGTGTGGCGCCTGCGTAGGCAGGCGCCACACTAGGCCTCCTCAATTGTAGCACTTAATCTATTAGGCGCCACAGCTGGTACCCAAAATTAAAAAAAAAATTATAGACGTAAAAAAAAAACAGAGAGAAGCTGTGGCACTTGTTTAAAGAAGTGCCACAAAATGTGCGCCACCTTTTACCTTTTTTGTAGTAGTATTTTCACAAAATTATGTCAAGGACTTGCATTAGGAAAGTGAAGATAGGGGTCCATTAAGCATTTCACAAAACCAATTCTTAAGTTCAAAAAGTTTTCAATTTTTCTCAAATTTCATGAACCAAAACATTGTGTTTAATTTTTCTCAAATTTCATGAACCAAAACATTGTGGCTAGAGCAATCCTTCCCCCACACTTAATCTTTACATTGTCCTCAATGTAAACAACAAATAGAAACCAACTTAACTTGTTTCTTTGGTGAAGTGGTAAGTTGTGAAGTCCAATTCAAGATTGAAGCATAACACTTCAACAATCACCATGAGGAGAAGAAGAAAGAAACAAGTGAAGTGAGTTTAACAATGAAGTTCAAAATGTAGTAAAGACTAAGTGTAAAGTGAGAATGGTATATGAACATGGAGCATTTATTTACTTCCTAAAAAAACAAAGAAATCTACCTTTTACTACTGGATTATGTCTCTCCCCTACACTTATCTTCCTCATACAACAACTAAGCTCAAAGAATCATAAAAATTAGGAAGAAAACAAGTGAGGAAAGAGACAACCTTTGTTATAATCTTTTAAGGCACTTGAAAGAGAAGTTCTCATCCAATATGAGAAACATGATAGTCTTTATAATGCACACTTCTCTTTGCTTGATTTTCTTAGGTGGAGTCAGTTCAGGATCAATTGGAAGAGGTTTCAGAATATAGGGTAGAGGTTGGTATTGCAAAGGACCCTTCCAAGTATAGGCCTGACAATCTAGAAGCAGTATCGAATCCAAAGATATAAACATGGAGAGACTTAGAGTATTATGTAAACATATTAAGAACAAAACTCTCCAAGAAGGAATCACACACAAGAAAATCAATTTGATTTCAGTATGAATCAAACAAGTAGTCATAGTTTTGAAAGACTCTTGAGCTTACAATAGGGAAAATGCAGAATCTAACTTAGTATTGGAGTGCATTACATCACTTTTGCAATCACAAGAGTTGGGAGGTAAAAGAGTGGAAGAAGAAAGAGAATTAATCAAGCTATTACCACCTAAAATTTCAAAACAAGTATTTTTCATTTTTTATGTCAGGTGGCAAATCGCAAGAAAGAATTAAATGAAAAGATTCATTTTCATTTACAATTTTATCATTCAAAATCAATGAATTTTTCCTTAATGAACTACCTAAGTCATGCAATTCATAGGGATCCGAAGGTGCACAATTTTCAAGGCTTGTAGCAAGTATAGCATGCACTCTGATGTTATCAATTGAACTAGATGGAGAATCAAGGTCATGTGAAGAAGAAAGCCAATTATCCATCTCTGCACAAATAACACATGACATTTCACCCTCACATGAACAAACCAAAGTAGAATGTAGGGAAGAGGGAAAAATAAGTTCTTCATCTTGTTCAATAGCATTAAAAAATTCTAAATCATGCTTGCCAATACTTGAAAGAGGGGAAGAATCATGTAAGCAATCATTACTCAAACAATCATTTGAGCTATCATCAGGTTCACACTTTACCACAGTTTGAGTATCCAAGCACAATTCATCATTCTCTACAATGTCATACTTAATACATTCAACACTTCTAGAATTAAGGAAAAGAACATGTTCATTACACATAAAAGTATTGACAGTGCAAGCAATATCATCAACTACATAACTACTATTAGAAATATCATAGTAAGCATTTTCAACATCAAGCATATGAGGGAATTCGACCATAATTTCTTCATCCACCTCATCATCACTCACAACATCAAGAATAGTAGTAAGAGGAGAGTTAACTTCTTCAAGAAGAGGAGGAATAGTACCATTATTTGGAAGTAGCTCCTCTGGTAGTTGAAAATGTACTTGCTTTGTCCTGGCATCGCTTGTGGAAGTAGACACTAGAGGTATGAAATCTTCCACTTTTGAAGTGGCATTTGGCTCTTGAGCTTGGACTCCTTGTGCCTCTTCTTATAGGTTATGGGGCCAAGGGGTTCCATCTTCACCTCTTGTTTTTACCCATAGCATATGAGCAAAGTATGCTTTGAAAAACTTATCAATGTCTTTTAATTACTCTTTTATCTCCCTAGAGCTTCCAATTGTGCCTTGATGGAAGAGTAATTGAAGGTATGGCTCTTAGAGTGCTTCACACTTCCTTGTCAATGCACTTGTTAAGGAATCCATGTTGTGGGATGAGAAGAGGGCATCCAATCCACTAGGTTGAGGGGTAGGATATTGTGGTGGAGGTTCATAGAATGATGGAGAAGGTGGTTCATAGGGAGTTCTACATGGTATGGAAGTATGGAGAAATGGGGGAAGATGAAATGGATATGATGGTTCTTGATAGAGTGGAGTAGGTGATTCTTGATGGAATGGGTAGGGTGAAGAAGTATGGCTGAAGTAGGTTTAAGGTGGTTGAAAGGTAGGTTTATGGTCAAAATAGGAGGGTTGTGGACAAGATGGTTCTAAATATGGATAGAGATATTGAGGACATTAAGATTCAGAGGCTCCTCTTCGTTTTATGTCTGTACTGAGGGAATCCAATTCTTGTTGAAGCAAATCAAGCTTTGGACAGTATGTGAGATCAGAAAGTGATTCATGTCTCTAAGTAGCATAAGATTCATCCATGAACTGAGAGCTTGAGGTTCTTTCATTCCTTAAACAAGAATGCGTAGGAGGATTAGTATAAACCCAAAACTTATGATCCTCATTAAACCAAGCCATTCAAATTGTAATCAATTAAATCCCAATGAATTCTAAGTCTTAAAAATACAAATGCAAAAACAAAAGAATGCAAATGCAGAAAAATGAAGGAAAATCAAGATATTTATTTGTATTTCTTCAAACTTTTCTATGGAAAGAGGGAAGATGTCATGAAATATGCTACGAACAAGTAAATAAAATCTATACTAAATGCAATGCAAAGCTACCTAAACTAACTAAAATTCAACCTAAAGGCTCAAGGTACCAATCAGTTAAAGATTGACACTTAGCTACTAGAGAATCAATTACTTGGCTCCTCGACAATGGCGCCACTTAAAGAAATTAGGCTTTGCCAGCTTTATACCTTGGTAACCTCTTCAAAAATCAAACCAAGGATTGCAATATAGGATGCAATTCTGGATCGTCTCTCGAAGAGCTTTTCATTAATTACCTAGAAACTAAGTATGACGATTGGCATAAAACATATAAACAAATGATTTTTGAACTTTTTAAATATCAAACAAGTTGGAAGAAAATGTAAATGCCTACACTACAATATTTTTTTGGTATTGTTGGATATAAAATGATAGGTGAAATGAAATGGATGAAGTGAATCTCTTGGAAATAGTTTCAATGACTATCCTTGCATCAATTAAGATATTTGAGGAGTTAATTCACTAAGCTTCTAATATACCAAACCTCAATTACCATTGAGTCTAGCATCACAAGAGAGGAACCTCTACCCTTGAAATGCTATTAAGCCCTTTTAGTGTAATGAGTTTCTCTAAGTTTTCTAATATACCAATCCTCAATTACCATTGAGTCTAATGCTTAAACTCATGAACCCATTTATTTAAGCATTATTAAAACCCCTTAGAGATTGACTATAGAATAAGCAATGCATTTAGGTTTAACTACAATTATATTTCAATAAAACCATCCAACAATACCATGTTAAATAGATAGAAATCAATAAAATCATAGAGAAACATATATATAACCATAAATATTGATGAGTACAAATCCTCATTACAAATTCCAAATCCCAACAACTTAATCCATAAAAATCATAACTAAAATCATAGTCTCATTACATAAATGAAATCTTAAACCTAAGAAATCACAAATATAATAAGCTATAGAAAAAATAAACTCCCATTTGAAGCATATGTGAGCTCAAGTCATCTCCCATTTGAAGCATATGTGGACTAGAGTGTTTAAGTTTCTAGAACTTTAGTGCTTTCTTTAAACTTGAGTGCATCAGTATAATTCTTGTTTTTGTCATCAGTGCTTCAAACTTGCAAAAGTAATGAACCAAACTCGAGTATTAAGGCTTATAAAACTTGAGTGCTTCATCAAAACTTGAGTACATCAGATGTTTTCAATATTAAATTTTTGTGAACTTGTGAAATTCATTTGATAATCAATTTGGCTTAATTTTACATCTTCAAAACATGATTTCCTTTACAAAACATTGTTATCATTAAAACATGGATTCTAACATTCTTCATTTTTTTATGATGACAAAACCATAGTAATGGATTTAGAAACTTAATTGTTTTGAAAACCTTATTCAAAACTCTTATTTGATTTTTTCAAATGCATAAGCACCAAAGTTAAAAAAGTTCAAAGTTGTTTGCTGTTGTTTGGCATTTTTCATTAGTATTTTTGTAAGATTTTTCCTACAACACTTGTGACAAGATCAAGTCATAGTATATGATTTAAATTCATAGCTTAACTTTAAAATTCACAATTGAATGATAAACAATATAACTTCATTGAATGATAAATTCAACTACAAACTTCATTATAAAGTTCAAAATGCATTAATACATCATAAACCAGAAACATAACATAAAAACCATAAAAGGCTCAAAACGCTAAAAATGCTCCCCCTTAATCTATAACCCCTATCAAAAGCTTTAAAAGACTCAAATGCCATCATTCCTTCTTCTCCCTCAGTTTATCTCAATCAGAAAAGGGAGGCTAAGGGAAAGTGATAGGATCAGTATCAGATGGATGAGGTGGAGTATATAAGATCAATACATTAGAGGGATCAATAGGGTTAGGCACAAAAGGTGGTAAAGATGGATGAGTAGCAAGCTACTGTGAGGATTAACCATTCAATATGACATCCATAGCAGTTGAGGTCATAGAATCAATGTATGTGATAAATACTGTGATGGTGTCTGGTGCAGTTGTGGATAGAGATATAGAGGTAGTTGGTTGTGGTTTAGAGTTTCGACGGATAGAGGTAGGATGAATAGGTAAGTGAGTGTGCAGAAAAGTCTCTAGTTTATTCAGGAGCCTTGTGTGATCTACCTGTATCTTAATCATCATATCAGAGTTGAAATTGGTCTTATCTACTAACTTGAGACTTGAGATTCCATCTTATCCATCAATTTCTCATACTCTGCAAATAACTCTTTCTTTAGGTTTGCTATTGCTTTGTTAATCAGTTTTGTCACTAAGCCTTGTATAGATGCACCAAAGAATGAAGGAGAAAGAGATGGAGATCTACCTCTTGCAAAGGAATGAGCCTCATTAGCCTTTGAAGGTGTAGTCTAATTGTGGTGCAGGTACTTTGCTGAAAGGAAAAGATATTCCCATATGATTAAATTGAGTCATACCTAATTTAGGTATCTTAACCTTTTTGTAGCCATGCAAGTACCATATTTTGTTATGGTAAAGGATGAGGGACACAAGCTGAGGATATAGAATGGCAGTGGATTTAGTTGAAGAGAATTTGAATCTCATCATTTCACTAAAGATTAGTTCTCCCACATTCCTTTGTTGGCCTGCAAGAAATAAAGCCAACAAGTTGTAATTCCTATGGGTAAAGTATGTTAAGTTCTTGGATTTATTTATGATGCTGCGGGTGTATATATAGTAAAGGGCATGATAAATGTCTGACATTGTGATAGGCTTTAAACTCAAAGGTCTTATTCGTTCACTCGATCTCAATACTTGGAAAATTTATGCAGGTGTAAACTCTTAGGCTAGATCTGAAGGTAGTATGATATAGCCAAAAATGTTATTTATAATAGAAGGGGTAGTCATCACAGATTGGGCTCTAATAGTAGTAACATTTCCTTCTTCTATCAATTCACCAGTTTTAGTTTCAATGTTTTTCATCTTCATATTGCAGTAAAAGGTTCTAACAACCATAGGTGAATATAGTAGGTGCACAATTAGCCAAGGTTGATAAAATGAAAGGTATGGTCTAAGGTTCAGGCCATAATGGTCATTTAGATAGTCTAGGTCTACATATACCACTAGGTAAAAGCTATGGCCAAAGAGTTTAGTATTATATACCTTTTGGTTGAATGGTTTCAATTCCTGGGTATTGAAGTTTTCTAGAGAGATAGGATCAAGTTCTTCTTCCTCTAGTGCTTAAGAAGTGAAGAATACTCCCAACTATGAACCACTACGGCTAGACTGTCTAGGAAGGTGATGAGATGCAAAGGCATCGGGCTTGAGAGGCAATCTTGCCAACCAAGGCATCCAACTTGGATTATTCTATTGCTTGTCAGAGTTTTTTGTCATAAGTTCTATATAGGGATGAGTCAAGTGGCACTTCTATAGTCTTATTCTTCCCTTTTCCTTATACTTCCTTTAACTTTGATCGAGTTACAATTGGTTCTTTGATTGTAACTCTTTTGGCTTTCTTTTAAGGAGGTTGAACATCCTTCACCTTCGGCCTAGGATGCTTAGCAGGAGTTACCCTTTTCTTAGTAACTTTTGGCTTTGAAGGAGATGGAGTTGGTATTGAGGTTGGAGTCAGAGTTAGCATCACTATCAGTGTTAGAGTATTACTGGAATATGATAAAGGGGGATGGGAGGATGATGATAAGGAAGACTCCTGAGTTACTTGAGGTACCTTTATGCGAACCATTGTGAAGAATGATAGAAACTTAGAGAATTTTGATGAGAATGGATTTTGTGATTTAGGGCTTGGTGAGGTGGATTTAAAGAAGAAACCTGACATTTGGAGTGGATTAAAGGGTTGTAATAGGTGATTGAAGGTAATGGAGGTCATGATAGAGTGAGTAATAGTTGAATTTGATTGGGTATACATTTTCAAGTGAAGAAACGCTCAGGTGAGAGAGAACGAATGTGCTGTTTGAGCTTTTGGACCTATAGATATAAACCCCTGATACTCGAGTGTAATACCTATGCACTTAAGTGCAAATACATATGCACTCAGTGTGATTTGTAGTACTCGAGATTGTGGTAAAATTTCAATAAAATACAGTTGCATATATGGTTTGAGTATAGCTTGTAGGCACCCAAGTTGATTTTCCATCCTCATACATCTTTATACTCAAGTCTTCTAAGATCACTTAAGTAAACCATCCTTTTATCTCAAGTTATTTTGCTATATTCTACCTGGACTCGAGTGTTCTTACTGCACTTTCAAGTGTGCACTTGATTGTGACCCCTGCTCTTAAGTGTGTGTGAACACTTTTGATGAACTTGACTGTTCATTCAGAGTTTATGTACTCTCTATTAATCCTTGTTTTACAAACTGAAAGCAGAGTAAATGATTCTCAAGTTTAAACTCGAGTGTTAATTGTGAACTCAAGTTTCATGCCTTATACTCGAGTGTCATACCAAATATTCATGTAATCTCTATTTGCCTTTATTTTAGTGATCTTAAACATAACATTCCTGCAAAATAAACTTCTAGATACTCCGATGCTTAAGTTAGTATAGTATTCATCAAAACATGTACATAAACATTTACTAAACATAATTAATAACAATTAAATCTTACATCTCATTGGGATTAACCATTCCCAATTCTCTCCGTATATATAAAAATTGATCTTTAGCTATCCGCTTTGTGAATGTATTAGTGAGTTGAAGATGTATAGGAATGAATTCTACTTTGACATCCTTCTTTTGAACATGATCTCGAATAAAGTGAAGTCGGATGTCTATGTGCTTGGTTCTTGAATGTTGTACAGGATTTTTGGCCAAGCTTGTGGTACTTGTGTTGATATAGTAAATAGTTATCTCTCCTAAGTTAATTCATAAGTCGTGAAGTTGTTGCTTTAACCACAGTACTTGAGAACTAAAACTCGCTACAGCTATATATTTAGCTTTAGTAAAGGATAATGAAACTGTGTTCTACTTCTTACTGAACCATGAAACCAAAGAGCCTCCAAAAAATTGACATTTACCACTAGTGCTCTTTCTGTCTATTTTATATCCTCCATCATATGAGTTTGAATATGCTATCAAATACTCATTTCCTCTTTTTGGATACCATAGGCCAAGTTCTAAAGTGTCTCCTAAGTACTTGAAGATTCTCTTAACAGTTTCTGCATGTGATACCTTAGGAGTAGATTTATACCTTACACATATCCCAACACTGAATTGTATATTTGGCTTGCTTGCTATTAGATAGAGTAATGAACTATTCATTCCTCTATATTATTAATGTTGAATTCAGGGCCTTTCACATTGGTATCAACAGTGTGGTAATGTTTATTGGAGTGTCAGCTCCTTTGGCATTTCCATTCTGTATGTCTTTAATAGCTCCTTCAAGTATTTGGTTTAAGATATGAAGATCACATTCCTACTTTGCTTGATTTGAAGTCCAAGAAAGAATTTTAGCTTACCCATCATGGACATTTCAAATTCTCCTTCCATAAGCTTAGAAAACTCTTGAAACAACGATTCATTAGTTGCACCAAAGATTATATCATCAACATATATTTGAACTACTAATAAATCATTCTTGTTATTTTTGATGAAAAGTGATGTGTCCACTTTTCCTTTGATAAAGGTTTAATCAAGAATAAATTTGCTTAGTCTTTTATACCAAGCTCTAGGTGCTTGTTTCAACCCATATAAAGTTTTCTTGAGTTTGAAAACATGATCAGGTTTTATGTCATCTTCAAACCCTGGAGGTTGTTCAACATAAACTTCCTCCATAATATAACCATTTAGAAAAGCACTCTTGTTGTCCATTTGATAAAGTGTAAAACCTTTAATGCATGCAAAAGGTAGGAGTACTCATATAGCTTCCAGTCTTGCCACTAGAGTATATGTTTCCTCATAATCAATACCTTCTTCTTGATTATAGTCTTTGGCAACTAACCTTGTCTTGTTTCTCACAATGATTGTAGATTTATCAAGTTTTTTTGGAAAACCCATTTGGTTCCTATGGCCCAAATCCCAAACTTTATTTCTTTGAAATTAGTTTAACTCTTCTTGTATAGCAATCACCCAATCATTATCAGAAAGTGCTTCTTCAATACTAGAAGGTTCAATTTCAGAAATGAATGCAGAAAATGTCACTTCATTACAAATTCTACTTATGGTCTTGACACCTTTATGAACATCTCCAATTACTTGATCAATTAGATAATCTTTCATGTGTCTCCATGCTCTTGGTTAAGCATGTTCATCGACGTTTTCTTCAATTTGAAAATCATCTATTTAAAAGATTTGAAATGGTTAGCTTTTTAGTCTTCTTTATCAAATCCATTTCCACTTCATCAAAAGACTTTGTTTGAGAATATAATTCATTAAACACAACATGAATGGTTTCTTCTTCAATGTAAGTTATTTTATTAAAAACTCTATATGCTCTACTTCTATTTAAATACCTAGAAATAAACCTTTGTCAGACTTTGAATCAAATTTACCTAAATTTTCTTTACCATTATCATGAAAGTAGCATTTACATCCGAAGATGTGTAGATGAGCAAGGTTTGTCTTTCTTCCTTTGTAAAGTTCATATGGTGTCTTTCTAAGTGACTTACGAATATATGCTCAATTAGAAATATAGCATGCAATGCTTATTGCATCTGCCCAGAACACTTATATCACATCTCTCTTATTAAGCATTGCCCTTGCCATCTCCATGAAGACTCTATTCTTTCTTTCTACAACTCTATTTTATTGAGTTGTTATTGGACCAGAGAAATTATGATCAATTCCTTGATTGTTATAGAAGTCTTCAAAGAGTTGATTATCAAATTCTCCTCCATGGTCGGTCCTGGTAGAAACAATAGAGATACCTTTCTTATTTTAAACCTTGGAAAACATAATAAATTCAGCAAAAGTTTCATCTTAGAAGCAAGAAATATAGTCTATATAAATCTTACAAAATCATCGATAGTTACTAGAGTATTTAGATTTCCTCCAAAACGTTTTACTCTTGCTGGTCCTACTAAATCCATATGATGTCATTGTAATGGTTTGGATGTTGAAATCTCATTCTTTGTTTTGAAAGAAGATTTTGTTTGTTTTTCTTTTTGACATGCATCACAAAGCATGCAGTCTTTGAATTTATGTTTAGGAAGACCAATAACTAAATCTTTTCTAATCAATTTGTCAAGTTGATTCATATTGACATGAGCCATACACTTAAGTCATAACCAACTTTACTTAGATTTGCTAAGAAAACCATTTTCAGTAGATTTTGGATTTAAATCAATAGTATAACAATTACCATTCCTTTGAGCTCGAATCTTCGCTTTGATAGATTTTTTGTTAAGCGGTAGATCCTTTTTGTTTGCTATAAAGTATTCCTTTGAGTCAAAGATTACCTAGTTATCTTTGTCAATACTTTGACTCACACTCAGGAGATTATGACATAATCCTTCAACATAATATACATTATTGAGTTGAACACCAATGGATTTTCAACTTCACCAATTCCAGCATTACATCCAGATTGGTTACCTCTAAATGTTACCTTTCCTCCTTCTTTAGTTTCTAACATGGTGAACTTATTTGTCACTAGTCATGTGTCTCGAGCATCTACTATCAATGTACCACTTGTTTGCCCATAATGCTTTGAGACATACCTAGAGTAATATGATCAAATTTTAGGTACCCATACTTTCTTAGGTCCTTTATGGTTAGTATGAACTACTCTTGGTACATGCGTTCCTTTCAGAATCTATTTATATGTATCAATGACCTTTCCCTTTTTAAAATGACATGATGAATTATAATGTCATTTCCTATTGCAGTAATTACATGATGTGTATGGATTTGATTCATGCACAAAATTCTTAAATTATTTGAAATATGTCTTACTGCCCTTCTTCTTCTTTCCTCTATTTTTATCTTGAACATAATTATATCCAATTCCAAATTTATCATGAATGAATCCCTATGATTTTAAGAGTTTCACTTCCTTTAGTAAATCTTTCCAAAGTTTTGGTTAAATTACTTATTTTCTTATCTTTTTCCTTACACATTGCGCATGATGAATTTGATATGACAGTACTAGTTCTACTCTCTAATTCTTTTACTTTCTTCTTATAACTAACTATTTCTTTAGCTACTTTGATGAATTTAATATGTAATGCTTTATATTCAGATAATAATTTATGACAAGCAGGTTTAGAATCACTTACCTCAGAATTTGATTCCTCTTCTTTGGCTACCAAGCATATGTTTGCAACTTCATCGTAGTCACTTTCTTAGTCTGACGAATTATCACTCCATATGGATGATATGTATGCTTTCTTTTTCTACTTCTTTTTGTCTTTGTTCTTGAAGCATTCAGATTTGATATGTCTAGGCTTTCCACATTCATAGAATGCAATTTATTGCTCTTTGTTTTCTTTCTTCCTTGGTCTTCCTTGATGATTCTTGAAGTTCCGTTGACCTTTTCTATAGAATTTCTTGAACTTGCTTACGATCATTCTTATATCATCATCATCAGGTTCATCTTCATTTTCTGATGAATCAACTTCCTTGATGACTTTGAGGGTGACTCCTCTTTTCTTTTTGTCATCAGACTCTTCCATCTCCTTCTTGAATTTTAACTTTCCTTCATACTCAGAAAGACTACCAAAGAGTATAGCTATAGATCTCATTAATTCAACTTTGGCTTCTTCGATAGCTATCACCTTTGCTTCCCATTCCTTTATAAGAATGTTAAGGATCTTTCTCACTTAGGAATTTTGACAAAGGGTTTTCCCAAGTGCTGATAGCTAGTTAACAAGATGGGTATATTGAGTTCAAATTCAAAGATCCTCCTCCAAGTTTCATTCAAAACAGATCATATTCTATAATTAGAGTATTGATTCTATTTTCTTTAATCCCATACGTACTATCATGTGCAATTTCTAGTGCATCCCATATGTCTTTGGCTATTTGGAGTGTGTAGATTAAGAAATATTCCTTCTAACTGAGGGCGCTTTGTATCATTAAAATAGCTGTACTATTTAATGTTACTAATCTCTTTGTCATTATTGTCGTATTCCTCTGGGCTCTTTTTCATAGTTCTATCTTATACTTTTTTAATTATAACATAATCACCGCATTGTATTATAATCAATAAACTATATTCATTCGCCATTACAAAAACTCTGAACTTAGTTTTCCAGAATGAAAAATATTCTCGAGCAAAATTGAGAGGTCTAGTTATGAACACTCCATCTAGAAGAATGTTTCCACCCATTATTGTCATTGAATGGATCCTTCTTAAGTTGTTAAACTCTAACGAGAAAACCACACTCTGATACCAAATAAAAAAGGCAAGCTTTACTTAAAAGGGTGGTAAATTGGATGATGTGATAAATTTTTCACTCGTTACGGTGCTATGGAGATAAATGAATAAAGAGTAGAGATAAGAGAATGTGTACACAGAGAGTTATACTAGTTTGGCTTAACTCCAGGCCTACGTCCAGTCCTAAGATATCAATACCTCTAAGACTTTCACTAATCTTTCAAGATTCAGTAGGCTCTCAGAACGCCGCAAGACAACAACTATCCTTGCAAGGACTACAACCAGAAATATTCTATACTAAGAATTTTCTCTCCCCCTTACAACAAGTCTTATGAGCAGAACAATCCCTATGACCTTTCTCTCTTACTTATGTATACATGTCTTATGTATAGCAACATACTCTCATGTTTACACCCCTGTAAGTCTTACGTGCAACTACGTTCTCTCTTGCTTTCACCTTGTAAGTCTTACAAGCAGAAAGTTTTAACAGGAATTTTCTCTATAGCTTCACCCATATGGAAATCTACCCACTCAAGGTCCCTTTACCTTGAGATCAAAAATACAATTGAAATGTGTTTACAAACTCTCTTATAGAGTGGATATGATAATCACTGAAGTATGATATGAATACAAAGATGAATATAATGGTAGAGACTCTTGTAAGTTTTTTGATATATGTTCTTGTGGTATATATTTTGACTTGTCTCTGATGGTCTGTATTTATAGTAAGTTTGAAATAGCTGTTGCTTAATGTGTTGTTGAGGAGCGGAATGTTTTGTTATAAAATTGATAATCACATTTAGAGTGGGATGTAAGCGTTTGTGTTTTCAGATATTCGTTCATGGTAGGTCAACTGCATGTGATGACAGTTGTCCAATATTTAATATGTAATGATTATGTTCGCTATAATTGACCTTCTCATTTGAAATTGTAATCTGAATGCTCATTCTCCTATTTCAAACTTGAAATATATGTTAGATAATGTTTAGGTATAATAACAAGTGAAAACATAATGAATAAATAATATTTAACCACATTCAGATTGTTCGTTGTGACTCTGTATTGCATTGTACTTCTAAGCCAAATGAACTCGAGTTCATCCTTCACACTCAAGTATACCTATAGTTCACACTCGAGTTTCAGCTTCACATTTTTAGATTCTTATTTCCTCTCGGGATAATACTTACATGGCTTTACTTTCAAGACTTGAGTGTACTTCTTACTAAAACTCAAGTATTGATCTAGAACTTGAGTACACCAGGTAGTTCTATTTCTACTTGATTCTCTATGAAACACTTCCATGAGAACACTTGCTGGACTCGAGTGCTATAGCTTACAAAACTCGAGTACATCACAAGAACTCGAGTGTAATAGTAGAATTTCTATATTTATACTAACTTCTGCCGTACACTTATAAGAGTATGAAGTTGGAGTCGAGTGTTTAAGCTTCCAAAACTCGAGTGCTTCTTTCAAAATCGAGTGCATCAGTATAGTTCTTATTTCTATCATTAGTTCTGCATCAAACTTGCAAAAGTGAAAAACCAAATTGGAGTATTGAGGCCTACAAAACTCAAGCGCTTTATAAAAACTCAAGTGCACCAGATGTTTTGAACATCAACTTTTTGTGAACTTGTGAAATATATTTGATAATCAATTGGGCTTAAGTTTACATCTTTAAAACATGAATTCCTTTACAAAACATTGTACTAAAATATTGTTATCATCAAAACATGGATTATAATAAGATGTCACAGAGGAGGAAGAAAAGGAAGGAGAAGAGGACTTATCTGAAAGATTGTACTTGACGTTATTAGTGTTGAGCACAAGGTTCAATTTGTTATTGATAGTGACAATAAAGTGAAGAGTCTTCTAAGGTTTCTATCCATGCAAGCCACCCTCGGATTGAGGTGGTCAAGAATGTGCCTCAATGACTGAAGGAAAAAGAGTAAAAGGAGCACAAATTGAAGGAGTCCTAATGTATTTCACCATATTGATATTCGAGAGAAGAGAGAAAAGGGAGTAAGTTTTGCATCAACAAAAGGAATAAGGAGTTTAAAGAGATAATACAAATGAAGATTACATTTATTGAAGTGGTAGTTAGGAAGTTTACTTGGGAAGCTAAAGAAACTCTAAAACATTTAAGACCAAATGTAAAGAAATAATAGAATCTAAAAGGATGTTTAAACCAGATGTATAAGCATTTGGTCTAAAAAGAATTTAAATTTTCATAATATTTAATACTTATCGAAATCGCATTAAACTAAAACTGATTTAGAGAGTATTATTTAAATCGAGAGGAAGTGTGACCAATCTAAAGTTATATTAATATTTATAAAAATATCATCGGTCATAGTTTTAAAACCATCTCTGCCTAGAAATGTCTAGATGTGGCGATCTTATAGGCCTTTTTCTAATAGGGATTAAAGAGACTATTAGTATCAACGGTTTCACCCAACAGAGGAGTGAATTGGGTGATATTAAAATTTAAAAATATTATAATGAAAACACTTAATTAATAGATAAGAGTTAGAGAAACATCATTGAAGTGTACATCACGATTTATACCGGTTCAGTCTCAACCTCTTGACTTACGTCCAGTCCTCATAGCGCATTTGAGATTTCCACTAATCTTTCAAGATTTAATGGATTCTTGGCACTATATTACAAGTACGTTCCTCAACAGGACACTCATTCCTCATTATACTTTGTAAGATAATACCTACTCAAGGTTCAACTACCTTGAGATTCTCTTTACATAAATAATGAACAAATGTATTAAAGTCTCTCTCAAAGGGTAGATAGATGAATACTAAAGGGTAATAAGATTTTTAGAGAATAACAAATAGAAAATAAAGCACTTAATGAACAGAACTAATTTTATTGTTGGTTGGTTGCTCCGTCTTTGAATTCTTATGTATTTATAGGTAAAATGTCTTTAATGACCATTGTGAGCATTCAAATATGTCTGTTAAAGAGTAACTATAGCCGTTGATAAAAGAGAGTATTTCCTTCGGTTTTCTTAGCTACAAATTTAATACTTCTGTCATAATTTTACTTTCTGAGTTTTTTAAGTTAATCCGATGTTCAAGCACTTGAAACTTACTTCAAAACGATATTGGTACCATTCAAGAATAGTATAAGCATTCAAAAGTAAATCAAGATTTGAAGCATGTGTATTAAGATTTCTGAGACAATAATTATTGGTTTCTGATAACTTCACTTGAGTGAGACCGAAAATCACTTTAGGTGATTTTCAATTACTCGAGTATTTATCTCTATCACTCGAGTATACTTGGTGATCTTGTGCTGATGTTAATTTTGTCAAGGGACTTGGTAATGATAATTCTGAAAATTCAATATCGCTTGAGTGCTTAGAAACATCACTCGAGCGATCTTATAACACATTAAAATTTTTGATAGATCACTATGAGTGCCTTGCTAAGAAATGGTATCACTTGAGTACTTAGATAGATCACTCAAATGATGTTCTTTATACTTCATTAGCACTTCTAGGTTACTTGCTAGATTCTTACAAGTAATCATGAATCACTCGAGTGATTTGTATAATTACTCGAGTGATCTTTAAAGAAGATCACATCACTACAAGTTATCCTGCAAGTGACTCTCAAGAAATTGACATTACTTAAGTGATCTATCATTTCACTTGAGTGATCTGGCTTTTGATTACATATCACTCGAGCAATCCTTCTTATCACTCAAGTTATCTGTGTTATAAGATCTCTAACTTCCAAATTGTCTGGAGATCACCTGCTAGTGATTTAAACATCACTCGAGTGTTTACCAATCATACGAGTGATTTTGTTGTCACTGTCCATTAACTCTCAATTCTTATAGAAGTCACCTGTAAGTGATTACATCACTCGAGTGCTTACATATTCACTCGAGTGATTTGACCATAAGGAATTTTTCACAAAAATTGATCACCATCAAGTGACTTGGAAAATACTGGGATAAAGTATTATTACTCGTGTTCATAAGCCATCACTCGAGTGATTCTCTTTGGTGACTTTAAGTTCTATTTTGACCATCGATCGAGTACACAAACCATCACTCGAGTGATTATGTCAAGCTCGAGTAATTCACCATAGATTTCACTTTCTGTTTTTCAAGAGGTTTAATTATCACTCAATTCTAAATCAAGTTTTGTTATCATCAAAATATTATGAGAACTAACATTTTTTCCTTTTTTGATGATAGTAAAACTTGGGTGTTTGATTTTGAAAAATTTGATGAGGTGATCAACCTAAGTGGAAGAGTAAGTTTTAATGCAAAAATATTCAAATAACATCAATAGGCAGAAAGGCACAATTCCAAAATACACAATTTGATTAGATCATATCATTAGATAAGTATATTAGTACAAGAGGATAGGAAAATCATATACAGATCATACAAGTGAAATATGAAATAAACATAACAAAAAACTATATATATATATTAGACATTACCCTAAAGGATCCCTAGAACTCTTCTCCACCTTTTTGTCATCAGTAGAAATAGTGAAAGGAGTCGGAAAGGTGATATCTGAGGATGGTGGATTGATAATGAGTGATGTAGGAAGTGGAATAGGATCATCACTAGAAGGAGAGGGAGATGGTGTGCAAGGAACCATAGCAATCATAGGATCAAATAGGATAGAGGTGTAGTCAGGGGAGGAGGAATGTGTAGGTGAATGTGAAGTGATTGTAGGAGATGAAGGTAAGAGTAGGCTCTAGCCTAGCAGTAAGACTGGGATAAGATCTATGAACTTCAAAAGAGGTTTCTGTATCAAGAATCTTAATCTCTTTGATATGAGAACTAGAGTCAGAGTGATGGGATTGCGCAGGTGAGGAGTGAGATAGAGACTAGAGAATGGGATCTTCCTGAGGAAGATCTCCTATGGGAAGGGAATTAGAGATGAGTATAATGAGAGGAGTAACAGAAGTAGTAGTGGTGGTGATAGGAAGTATGGAAGTGGTATCAGGAAATGTGTATGTGGTATCAAGAAGTATGTGAGTGGTGGTAAAATATCAGGAATAGTAGTAAGAGTGGGAGCAAATATAGTGGCAATAAAGGTCTTAAGGAATGGTATGCCAAGATGTGTCCTCATGATCTCCTCCATCCTTTGTATCCGGTTTGCCTAAGTTACCTGGAGGTTAAATAGCAATTTAAAATTGTAGTTTACTACCTCCACTAATACTCTAACTTGGTAGTCCACTTTATCAACCAAGTAAGTATTGGATTTCTTCAGCTCTAAGATGGTAAACTAAAGGGAATCTTGAATATAAGTCTAGAGGGTGCTCCCAAAAAGGAAGGACCTGGAGACCCTACTCTAGAGGATTAAACCTCATCTTCTCTAGAAGGTGAAGGCTCCATTAACTTGGTCTTAATCTAAGACTGTGGTGGTGAATGATCACTCTGTACCTTGGGAGCTCCGAGAAGCACTAAAATACTCATCTTCCCAAACATGGGAATCTTTACTCTATCCTCACTAAGAACCAAATGCCAAATGTTTTGTAAGTAGAGAAAGAAGGAAACTAGCTGAGGAAAGGGAATGGTGGTGGTCCTGGTAGAGTGAAATTTGAATCTTCTCATATCTTGAAAGATTAGATCACCTACGTTTCTGTGCTCCTGATAAAGTATAGATGCCATTATCTGAAAATCTTTCCCAATAATATGAGAGAAATTCCTGGCCTTGTTGACTATACTTTGGGAATAGATATAGTAGATCACCCTTTAAAGATCATTGAGAGTAGCTAGTGTCTGTGGCAAAAGTCTAATAAGGTCCCCTGGCTTGAATATCTTAGATAGCTCGTTTGGGTAAAAATCCCTGAAAGCAACACTAGGGACATCCTCGATACCCAGAAAGGAGTTTATCAGATCTGCAAACTTAGAAATCTTCTGTCCACTCACAAAAATCTCTAACCTCTCCTCAGTAACTTTGCCTTGGTCATTAAATTGATCTACTATCTCCATATCATAGTAAAAAGTTTGACTATAGTAGTGCTGTAAGGTATCCTCAGACTCAACCAAGACTCATATTGTCTTAGATATGGGTATAAATCCAAGTGATAATCCCTTTTTAGCTCAGCCAAATTGATATATACCATAGGATAAAATTGTCTTTTAGCGAAATCAGAATCCAAAACTGTTTTACTGACTACCTTGAGTTCACTAGTGTTGAAGTTAGGAGGAGGAGTCAGAATCTCTAGTTCCTCTGTCTAAGACTAGGATGGCAAAGTATAGGTAGAGGGTCCAAGTGCAGGCTAGCTTCCTGTAGCCTAATGAAAAGGGGAACTATACCGAGACTTCTTAGGAACTAAATTTTCTAGCCCAATCTTTCTGGCTATCAAGGCTATTTTGGCTTTATAGGTAGAGTTTTATGGATCTTCCTCTCTTTTAAGAACTAGCTTCCCTTTACCTTTTCCTTTTAAAGTAGCTCTCGACTTAGACCTAGTTTTTATAGTTTCTTGAATCATGATTCCTTTGGCTCTCGGCAGAAGAACTAGTGGGTTAGTGTCTCAGACTTTGGATTCAATTTAGGACTCTTGGTAGACTTTAATTTCTTGGCTGGAGGAGGAGGATATGAATCCTTTGTGACATTCGGTTTTTTTCTCATTATAGTTGTGTGAATATATAGGATTAACAAAGTTAGGGTTCCGGTAAGAAGAACTTAGGTTTTCAGTGATTAAAGGACTTGAAAGAGTTAGTCAAAGCTTTGAGAGAGAGAGAAGGAGAGAGATTTAAGAGAGAAAGAGTGAGATACAGATAAGTGATTTAGCAGAGAAGGAAGACAGACACAAGTTTAAAGATGAAGAGATTTGGAAAAGAAGAAAGGTTGTGATAATAAGTCTGATATATGGCTATCATAAGAAATCACTTGAGTGATTTTCTAAGTCACTCGAGTGATTTTTGGTAATCACTCGTGTGGGCTCATAAAATCACTCGGGTGATTTCTTAAGGAGCAACTAGATGTATCATAATCACTCAAGTGATGATCTGAATTACTCGAGTGATTTAAACAAAAAACCACTCTTCCTTAAGTGATTTCTCTAGAAATCACTCAAGTGATTTCTCTCTTTACTCAAGTGATACTCTAAATCACTCAAGTGATTAAGTAATCATTTACCTCACTCAAGTATGTATTTAAGAACACTCGAGTCCCCCTTTTTCCTTGATTTAATTAACCACTTGTGTCACGACTGTTGACATCTTCACTCGAATAATCTTTTGTTTTGTAACTGGCCTTCTTATCGCTCGAGTGCTCTTAATAATTACTTGAGTGATTTGCTTGCATTTTCAAAATCACTCAAGTGGCTTGTTTAAGTGATTCCTTCTCTGTTTATCCCTATCTTTCAATATAAGAGTAGAGGACCCTACAAAATAATTTTCTAGAAACTTCGATGCTTAAGTTAGTTAATAAATCATCAAAACATATTAGAAATTAATTCAAATGATACTTACAATTTATTGGGATTTACCATTCTCAATTCTCATTTTATGAACAAAAAATGATCTTTTACCAAAGGTTTGTGAAGATGTCAGTTATTGGAAGGTGAGTAGGAATGAATACCACTTTAACATCTTTCTTTCAAACATGATCTCCTATAAAGTGATGTCTCATATGAATATCACAGTAGATGGGAATTTCTTTAAGATGAATACCTATATCTTGAAGTTATTGCTTCAGCCATAGTACTTGAGCACAACAAGTTGAGGTGGCAACATATTCAGCTTAAGTTGGTTATAAAGATATAGCATTTTGTTTCTTACTAAACTAAGATACTATTGAGCATCCAAGAAATTGGCATTGTCTACTGGTGCTCTTTCTGTCTAGCTTGTAGCCTCTTTAATTAGAGTCTAAATATTCAACTAGGTATTCATTTCCTCCCTGTGGATACTAGATTCCCAGTTTTGCTGTGTCGGCAAGGTACATGAATATTATCTTAATAGTTTCAGAGTGAGATTCTTTAGGAGTTGATTGGTATATTACACATATTCTAATACTGAATTGTATGTCAGGTCTACTGGCTATAAGATCCAGTAATGAACCAATCATTCCTCAATAATTAGTAATGTTATAATTTACTCCTTTTATATCTGCATCAAGTAGAGTTGTTGAGCTCATGACTGTGTCTCTCTATTAGCCTGATCCATACCATATTTCTTAAGTAGGTCCTTAAGATTTTGGTTTGGGATATGAATATGCATTCTTTCTTTGTTTGGTTTATTGCCCGAGAAAGAAAGTCAGCTCTCTTATCATAGACATCTCAAACTCCCCCTTCATTTCTTAGAAAATTCCTTACATAATAAATCATCAGTAGCACAAAAAATTATATTATGAACATATATTTGTATGATTAAAATATCATTTCTCTTGTGTTTAAACCATAAAGAGTGTTCTTAAGTCTATATACATGGTCGGGTTTGGATACATCTTCAAACCCAGGGGGTTGTTCTTCATAAAATTCTTCCATAATGTACCCATTAAGAAAAAGTACTTTTAACATCCATTTGATAAAGTTTGAATCTTTTTATGAATACAAAGGCTAAGAGTACTTGTATAGCTTCCAATCTAGCTATTGGAGCATAGGTTTCCTTATAATCAATTCTTTCTTCCTAATTATAGCTTTTGGCTACTAATCTTGCCTTATTTCTAACATGCTTGTGGATTCATAATGATTGTTCTTGAATACCCATTTAGTGCTAATGACCAGATCATCCTTTGGTCTGGGTACTAAGTCTCAAACTTGATTTCTTTTAAATTGATTAAGTTCTTCTTGCATTGCTATTATCCAATCATTGTTTGATAAGACTAGAGTAAGGAAATTGGGTTGAGACCGTCGGGCCAACCCATTTTGGCCTGAGCCCATCAAGGGCTGAGCTTATGATTTAGAACCTCCGGAAGGAGTTAAACCTAATAGGGCAAGCCTTGTAGGGCCATGGCCTTAAACGGATCGGTCTTGCAGCACTACAAGCCCAGCATGTTTAGGCCCATTTAATTTTATTAACAAATTTGTTTATTACTGCACCGCACAGTTATATGTGATATGTAAGGACTTTAATTTAGAGGGATTATCTTTTTTTCCTGGCACAACAAATTTTCTCATTCTTCTCTACTTCATCTACAATATCTTTACTACCAAACATAGTTTATAACTTGAGATAATTGTAATTATTAAGCTTGCCTAATGTTAGCCACTTTAAAATATTGTTTAGTGTTTAGTTTATGATTATGACTTTAGCTTTTGACTTTTTAGACCTAGTGCTTGTGTTTTGTTAAACATGGATAATATTTAATATTTTATGTTAGATATAAAAATATTTTTGGGTAAATTAGGTATTTTAGTCTTCAAGATTGCAAAAAGTAAAAAGATGGCAAATGGGCCTAAAGCCTGTGGGTCTGGTCACTGGCTTTAATTAAAGAGGTTGGACCTAAAAAATGAGCTTGTTAAACCTCTCAATATTTTGATAATTAACAAAGTAACCACGCGCAATTAATGGGCATACAAAAATAGCATAAGTATACTAATACATAATAATTGATTATATTTGTAGGAATTCCTATAGGGTTTGAACAGAATATATACATAAGCCAAAAGACAAAATAAAGCTACATATAATCAACAGCAACTTGATCTGTACCCGAACCCTCAGTTGCCGGTATCTACAGCTTTGCCCTTAGAGCCACTCCCTTCTGCTGAATAAATTTTAAATTTTGGGAAAGGGGTAAGATTCGAACAAATCTCAGTAGTAACACATAACCAATCATATAAAATGTAATAAATAAACATGCAATACACCATATAAGTAATAGAATTATAACACTGTAGATTTGTCTATTTGCTCGGCGTTTAGGTAGAAACGACTGTTTATACCCCTACTACCCTTGTTGTATGCACTATTCAGGATCATATGACTGTATAACCCCTACTTGTTGTACTGTTTCGGCATAGATGACTGTCTACCTGACTTGTCACACTGCCCTAGTTGGGTCCCACTAGGTCTGATTGTACTTGTGTTTTCCCATCGGGTGGTACTTGTGCTTTTCCCACACCACAACCAGGTTGTATGTTTGCAACTCGTGTTATAGAACATGGCAACATAAAGCATATAAACAATCACATAGTATATGAAAGATAGAGTTACTACCTGAAAATGCCTTTCCGCTATCTACTAACCCTTATTCTAGTTCGGGTGACTGACAAGTCTTAAACTTCTAAATTTACAATAAATGAGTTATTACTCATTCATGTATTATTCCAAACTCATGTAGTTGGTTATCTTTGCCTAAAACTGTACAATGACCAAAATACCCCTGGGGACCCAATCTAAGTCTCTTTATACCTAGTCTAATTGTACTTTTTTTGAAAATTATGACCTAAGATTTGGCAAATTCATGCTCAAATGATGAAAATGCCCACGACAGCCCCTATGTTAGCATTTTAAGGGTACATTTGTCATTTCATATCTTGAGGCCTTTATACTTCATATTTTATATGTTACTTACACAATTTTCCATTCTAAACACAATAGAACCATCAAATTAACCAAATTTCAACTCTAACCCTTTGTTCCAAATCTGGCCAAAAATTCCAAAATTAAGTTGGACAATGAGTTTTCATCTTTTAACCTTTAAAACACCCTTCTTTTCTCTTGTAATTACATGATTAACCACTTAAAAACTTATTACACATTATTAGTGTCAATTTAGGTAGCACCTTTCCTTAGGGTTTGAGCATCCCAAATCATAAAATCAACCAAGACAAGCCACCAAACAACCACAACAACAATCAAGCTTCCTTGAATCATCAAGAAAATCAAGATTTTTGAGATTACCCTTGGTTTTTCTTCTTTCTCTCATTAAAACCACCCCTCCTCTTCCTTCTTGCTCTTGATTTTATGCTTGCTACATGTGTGATTCAAGAAGGCATAGAGATTAAAGAAAGTTTCCATGAATTTGAAGGCAAAACACATAGATTTTACAACCAAACTTACCTTGTTTGGTTTCTTGATCTTGCTTCTTTTCTCTTGCTCTCTATATTTCCAAGACACACACTCACACACACACACACACTCTCTCTCTCTCTTGCTTCTTATGTTGGCCGAAAATAAGGCCTTGAAAGGCCTAACAAGCTCTTAAAAATATCCTCTTCCACCTCCTTAATTAATAATATTTTATTGCAATTAACACATGTTTACTTTTTTTTTTTTTTTACTTTTCTACTCATTTTTACTTGGCCACAATTGCTCTATCTTTTGGCATACTCATCCCTTAATATTTATTTACTTCTTGTTCCCCCTTTTTGGCTGAAAATTGACCCTTAATTATTAGGCAAATATTAGCTTCACGCTTTATGGCTAAAAGACCAATTTACCCTTATATTTTTGCCAATTGTTGTATTAATTTATGGATTCCTTCTTTCCCGTTGATTTTGGCACTACAAATTGGGCCAAAAACTGTGCTCTTCCTTACTCCAATTTGGGTTAATTTTGTAGCTCTTTTAATGAGACAAAAATTAAACTTTTATGTCTCAACTTAGCCTAACTTCATGTAACCCCTATTTTCAATATTTTACAAATACAAGTGCGCCAAAATTCACCATTTTATCCCTTTTAATGTCACAAATATACAAGAAATGTTGGTGAATAAAAATTGGGATATTATAAAGCCCTTTTTTGAGTAAGGCCTAAACGGGCTTTCCTAGCTATAAATAAGGCTTCGTTAATGTTAAAAGGTTCTAATTTAGAAAAAAAGTAGAAAAACTTACATTGTTAAGAATTTTATTTCTAGTCTTTATCCCCTCGTTTACGTCACATTTGACTTGATCTAATGGATGACTTTTATTATACTTCCGAGGTTTAGATTGTCCTTGGTTAGGGGGATTCATCATCATTTTCAAATCTGTTATCTAAAGAAGGTGTGTTGGAAACAGTCTGATTATTTTCTTGAAGGATTACATCAACTCATCTTCTACTAGTTTGACTAGAGGTTCATTTTCAAAAACACAACATGGATGGACTCTTCAACAACACAAGTTTGTTTATTGAAAACTAATAAGCATTACTTATATTTGAATATCCTAAAAATATACCTTTATCGGCCTTGTGATTAAACTTACCCAATTTATCCTTGCCATTATTGTGAATGAAACATTTGCCTTTAAATATGTGTAGATGAGCAAGATTTGACTTTCTTTCTTTATAGAGCTCATAAGGTGTCTTTCAAAGCTTTGATCTGATGTACATCTCTATTGGATATGTAACAAGCAATATTTATTGCATCATCCTAAAAGACATGTGAGACATTCTTTTCATTAAGCATGGCTCTGGCCATCTTGGTAAGAACTTTATTCTTCCTTTCCACGACCCTATTTTGTTGTGGAGTCCTTGGAGTATAAACATTGTGATCAAAACTATTGGTGTCACAGTAGTCTCCAAAAACTTGATTTTCAAATTCTCCTCTACGATCTGTTCTAATAGATGCATTAGACATACCTTTCTTATTTTCCACTTTCTTGGCAAAAGCAACAAATTAACTAAAGATTTTATCTTTTGAGGATAAAAAAAATAGTCCATGTAAATCTAGAAAAATCATCAACAATGACCAAAGTATACAAATTACCTCTAAGACTTTTAACTTTGCCGGTCTAACTAAATCCATATGAAGTAGTTGAAAAGGTCTCTTGGTCGTGACTTCCTTTTTAGATTTAAATGAAGATTTTATTTGTTTACCCCTTTGACAAGCATCACAAACTAAATCATTTTTGAATTGTAGTTTGGGTAAGCCAGTTACTAAATCATTTATGAGTGACTTGCCTAGTTGGTGCATGTTGACATGAGCAAGTCTTTTATGCCAAAGCCAAATTTCATCAGTATTACCAAGAAAACAATTTTCAAAAAGTTATTGTTTATATCAAGAGTGTAGCAATTACCTTCCCTTGTTGCTCTAATCTTAACTTTAAGATCTTCCTTCTTAATTTGGAGATCCTTCTTGTTTACTATGAGATTTTCTTCTAAGTCAAATATGACCAATTATCTTTGCAGTGCTTTGACTCACACTCAGCAGGTTGTGATAGAGACCTTCTATGTAGTATACGTCTTTAACTAGTATTCCATCATTATTACCAATTTCACCTACCCTAGCTATTTTTCTAGATTTGTTTCCTCCAAATTTGACTTTGCCTCGATCTCTGGGATTTATTGTAGTAAAGTTTTCTCAGCTCCAATCATATGTCTTGAGCATCCATTGTCTATATACCATTTATTAGTTCTTGATGCTTTAAGACATACTTGTAATCAAAGATAATCAAGTCTTAAGTACCTATACTTTCTTAGGTCCATCAGGTTAGTATGGATCATTTTTGGGACATGTGATCCCTTAGACACCCACTTATAGGTTCCTATTTTTCCGTCCTTCTTATGAAAACAAGATGAAGTATAATATGCTTTTTTATTACAAAAATTACAATATGTAAAAGGATTGGATACATGTATAGAATGCTGAAAATAATTTAAGTAGGTCTTTCTACTTGACTTTTTCGTTCCTTTCTTCTTGTCTGTCATTTGATCGTTTCCAATTCTAGACCTATCATTTGTAAATCTTTGAGCTTTCAAAATTACGTTGAGTATTTTACTTCTCTTAATAAATCTTTCAAGAATCTTAGTAAGGCAAGTGTTTTTCTTTTCTAAAATTTACAATATTTCATAACAAGTTCTTTAAGTTTTTCTTCAATAGATTTTACCTATTTCATGTAATTCACTAATTCCTTCACAACTTAGATAAACTCAGAATATGATGCATTATATTTAATATGAAATTCATCATAAGTAGGGGCTGAATCGTTTACCTCTTCATCCTCTGATTCTTCTTGAACAACTAGGCAGATGTTAGCAACTTCTTCACTATCGTTTTCTTCATCCGAGGAGATGTCTCCCCATATTGCAGAAATACATGCCTTCTTCTTGAAGTATTTGTTCTTCTTCTTCTCTTTATTCTTTAGGTACTCTAAGGATTCAGATTTGATGTAACCTACCTTTCCATATTTATAGCAAATGATTTGCTTCTTTGTTTCCTTCATGTTGCAAGTTCCTCCTATGTGGAAGTTTTTGAAGCCCTAACATTTCCTGTAAAATTTCTTGAATCACTTTACCATGAGGTCTATTTTCTCATCATCAACTTTTTCTTCATCTTTCTGATCCTGCTTTTCTTTGATTGCATTTAGGGCTATACCTTTCTTTTTCTTTTCATCAATCTCATCTAATTCAAGTTTAAATTTCAAATTGCTTTCATATTCAGAAAAACTTCCAAATAATGAAGCTACTGATCACATTAATTCTCCCTTACCCTCTTCTATCGTTGTGACTTTTACTTCCCATTCTTTTGAAATAATATTTAGTATCTTCCTTACTTGAGTTCTTTGATTGTAGAAATTCCTAAGTGCACCCAATTGATTTACAAATGAGTGTACCCAAGTTCAAACCCAGTGATTGTTTCTCCTAATTTCATTGTGAGTAGATCATATTTTGTGATAAGAGTATTGACTCTGTTTTCCTAGATCCCAGAAGGTCCTTTATAAGTTATCTCCAAGGCTTGTCACATATCCTAGGAAGAAGGAAGTATGCAGATTTTGAAATATTCTTTTTAACTCAAGGAACTTTGAATTATAAGTATTTCCTTACTATTGAGAGTTACAAGCTTATTATCATTATCATCGAATCCTGCTGGTGTTTTTGAAATGGTGACATCTTCCACAGTCTTAATTGGCATATAGTCTCCATCTTGGAACACTTGCCATAGGCCATACTCTATGGCCATCATGAGCACTTTAAACTTTGCTTTCCATACGGAAAAGTATTTCCCATTAAAGCCTAGTAGTCTAGTGATAGAGGTGTTAGAAACGGCTATCACCCAAGAGGGGGGTGAATTGGGTGTATAATAAAAACTTAAGAACTTTAGAAATCTTTTCGTATCTTAATGAAAGTGGTAAGTATGAAGTTTTATAAATCAATAGTTAAATTAAATAATATATGCTGGAAATATAAGAGTTTAGGGAAGAGAATATGTAAACTGTGATTTATCCTGGTTCGGTCCAATCTGTGATGGCCTACGTCCAGTCCCCAGGCTCCTCCTGAGATTTTCAAATCCACTATCTTCTTGTTTAATCCGGGCACAAGAAAAGCCTTTACAATCCCACAAGTTTAGCCAGGTACTTGTGAAACCTTTTACAAATCTCTTACTGAAATACTCCCCCTTACGGCAAGTCTTACGAGCAGAGCAATCCCGAAGATCTTCCTCTCCTGCTTACTCATGCATGTCTTACGAGCAGCAACGTTCTCTCCTGCTTACACCCCTGTAAGTCTTATAAGCAGTAACGTTCTCTACTGCTTGCACCTTGTAAGTCTTACGAGCAGAATGTCTTACTGGCAATTCTCTCTACAGCTTCTCCGTAAGAAAATCAACCCTCTCAAGGTCCCTCTACCTTGAGATCAACTCAGAAATATATTTGAAGGTGTTTACAGACTCTCTCACAGAGTAGGTATAATACTCACTGAAGTACAATACAAATAATCACTCTCTCAATGATAAGTAATATAGAAACTAGAAAATAGAGAGTGTTTGGGTAGAAGCAGAGGATTCACATTTCTATCACTTTTCTCGTAGTTGCTCGCTGTCTCTGTTTTCTCTATTTTTCTCAGTTTTTCATCGATGTTGAATGCTCTCTCATTTATAGTTGATGAATATGATGACCGTTGTGAGCATTCATCCGTTGGAGTCATTTTGACCGTTGAGCATTCATCCGTTGGAGTCATTTCGACCGTTGAGCATATTTGAAAACGAGCTACTATCCGTTGCAAAGTGGAGCATTTTGTTGAACAGCAGGAAGATTCATTTTAAGCTATAGTAACGTTGTGGAGCGGGATGAATATGTTTGAGTTTCCAGACAATCTCTCATGGTGGGTGTAATATACCAAATTTTACAATAAATATCGGTATTTACAATTAAAGGTAGAGTTATTTTCGGAATTCCCAGATGTCCATTATGTCATTCACAGAAATCGAGAAGTCAATATTGTAAAAATACAATTGTAAGAAGTCGAAGCAAAATTCGTCGGTGGCTGCAAGGTTCAGGGGCGTCAGTTGCGAGATCGTAGGAATTCGGGCATTTCGTGATGTTCCTCGATATGCGTGCCATGGTCCCACATGGGTCCCATATGGAATTCCGGGTAATGCACCGATGGAGCAACTTTATTAAAAAGAACTTCAGTAAACTATGTAATGACAGTTCATTATGACTGATGATGACACATCTTTCGTGTTGGCCAAATAAGGAAATGACAAGTGTCCCGAAATTATTACAAAGTAAAAACATGTTTTTGTGTTGGCCAAATGAGGGGGTGACATGTGTCCCTCATCATTACACCCACTTTAAGCCTTTTGTGTTGTCATCTCCGGAGTACGCCACCTAGCGTCTGAGTCCGGGGAATTCACCGGTCTCCGGCCGGGTCGCTTACTTTTTGAGTCGAGCACCGAACCCAGGAGTCCGGGGAAATTGTCAGGCCTCCCCTTCCCCTGACCATTTATGACCCACCGAAGAAAGAGAAAAGTGGAAGACCAATGGTTGCATGACACGTGGCACTCTTAAGCATTAAACTTGTGACATGTGGCAAGATGAGATGAGATCATTTTATGTGATTAAATCACAACCATCCATGCCTAATTAAATGGCAAAATTTCGTGCAACCATGGAAAGAGAAAGGGAAATCAGATTTCTTAAGAACACAAGAAGAGAGAAGGAGGAGTGAATAGTGAGTTTTCTTGACTACCGGAGCCGATTTCAACCCTGAATCACCGTTATTGTTCGGTAAGTCCTTCAGGAAACTTCCTCTACTCACTATAAGCTTCAATTCTATGGTCTTAGATTTCTCATCTGAGGTGTTTTGTGCCAATTAGTCTACCAGAGTGCCGCCGGAATACCGAACCACTTGTAGAAATGCGAAGAGGTAAGCATAGGCTTTCTTTTGAACCGAATACTTTGTGATTTTATTGATTTTTTCTTAGCTCTTCAACCACCCATGTATTTCATTCAAGGGGTGTTTTTGAAGAAGTAAGATGTTTTAATCATATATATAAGGTGATATATGATGTTTGGAGAAGTATTAGACTTGTTGGTAGTTAGAATCACAAAGTAGAATTTGTGTTGTTTTGGAAGGCAGATTTCGGTTGGGGGCTAAATCTGGTAGAAATAATTTGATTTTGGTATTTTTGAGCTTTCCATTGGATTCTACACGAAAAATTGTGTGGGAATAGGCTCTGGTTATAATTTTTGATAGACTAGTTTAAAGAATCAAAAATTGGAAATTAAGTCTACTTGTGCAACAAAGTTGCCAGTGTGCGTTTTTGTCTGGCAGTTTTGTTGTGGCGAAACTTTCACCATCCTAACTTCATCTGTTGATTATGAGATTTTCCAGAATTAAAGTACACTTATAGACCTTTAATTTGATAGGTATTATGAAGGATTTCGTTAAGTATACTAGGAGTTATGAGTTTTTGAAGTAGACCATTAAAACTGGTCAGATTTTCTGGCAGCAGGGAGAAAAAGAAAAACTGAGAAGTGTGCGCGGTCTTTCAGATACTGAAAGTATTTTTCCCTTAAAATAGACTTAATAAGGGTTATATGGAATTTTGTATCACCTCAATTCGATTTTTCTAGAATTAGTTATGATTTTTCAAAGTTCAGTGAAAAATCTGCCAGCTTTTGGTAATTGTGCGAAAATTCAAAGCAAAGAGTTTTTGTAATAAAATTGGACATTTAAGAGTTAAGTTAAGCATTTGGAGTATCTTGAGCTCATTAGCTTCATATTGGGCCTAATCTAGTGACCCTAATTGTAACCTACATAAGAGATTAATTTATGAAGAGTTGGACTAAGAAATAACTTATTGCCCGTAAATTAAAATTTATAGGATTTGACACTTGCCGAGGACGTTCAAAGCACGTCAATCAAGATCAAGATTTGGAAAAATTGTCAGGTAGTAACTTATCCCTCACATACTATGTGATATGTTATATGCATGTTTGTACCATTGTAAATTTGAAACATTCAGATGAGAAGGGCTAAGGCCCAGTAGAATTTCCTAGCGCTGTGGCAAGGGACGGTTGTCCTTGAATTGGTAACTTTATGCTTTCTGCATATTGTGAATTTATCTCTGAATGTTGAATATGTTGATTGTACTGTAACTTTTGTTGACATGGCATGATATATGTGCATTTTATATGAGTGATATATGTTACTACTGAGATTCATTGAATCTCACCCTATTTTTCCAAAACAAATTTTCAGCTCGGGCAAGTAGTTCCTCAGGCAAGAAGGTAAACACGAGTGAATGAAGCAAAGGACTTAGAATTTAGTTTATGTTAGTTTTCTATTTTGGGATTGTATGTAATTTGTATTTAAGTGTGGTCAGTCTTGTACTGACATGTATGTAAGCGCCTGTATATAAGCGAACGCGCAACGACATTCATACTAGTAGTGGACAGCCGTCCACCTAGGGCTGTTAATTAAACATAGTAGCTTGGGTTTCAGCAGAGAACTTATTAGTAAACACTCTGATATGAAGAAATGAACCTAAAATGGATGGTTTAAAATAAATCATATGAGACCCAATCTGAAAATGATTTTTGAAAAGAATTTTGAAAACCCATTCAAGTACAGCTCCACACTCTGCTTGAAATTGGGACTTCCGCTTTTTACAAAATATTACTGGTCTCCTTTTTAAAGATATTACTACACTTATGCCATCTATATGCTTTCAAAACACGGGTGTTACATTTTTTGGTATCAGAGCATAATTTCTTGGCTCTAGGATAAAGTTCTCTGCTTATGTTAGTAGAATTCATAAATTCTAACCCTTAGTTAGTTGCTTTATGATAGGAACCATGTCTGATAGGAAAAGACAAAGAAGTAGTTCACCCTCATCTATTAACTAGCCTCCTCCAAAGCATCGTATACCAGAGGGTAAACTTTATGTAGTCATTAATAAAGGGGAGCATAGTGGAGGGAATGGACGAAGAGTGCGGCGTACTGCAAGGAAAAGAGTTCCCAACCATACGACAATAACAATAAAGGCTAGGCAGGCTAGTCCTGGCATAGAGCCATCTATAGGCGATACTAGTGATCCCGAGAATGATGAGAATTTTCAGAGTGTCGATTCTGATACTGAGTCTAGAGCCCCGGTGACTTAGTTATTCTTTGACCCACACCCAGACCATAAGCTGTGGGAATGCTTTAAGGAATTATACTTGCTATGGTTTGATGAATTTATTTCCTCCATGATTCGATATATAGCATTTTTCGGGCAAGTAAGGAACCTATATGGGCGAAGGGTCGAGCTTGGGTTAGTGTTAACTGATGATATTTGGATCCAAACCACATTAGCCTACCTTCCCGATTTTACTGCTAGGATCAAAAAGAAGAATGAGATCGTATTTTGGGGTCCTTCCGAGTTTGAGACTTTTCTGGATCACATAGAATCATATGTGGTGCGGAACATGGACTGGTAATGGTAGGGCCAGCTGGGCTGGTCATGGTAGCACATAAAAGGCTACCAAGGTCCTCAAACATAACAACCATGTCCTCGTTGCTGTAAGACACACCTGGGTAGATCTTGTGAAGGGCAGCTGATTTGTCCTGCTTGTAAAAAGCCTGGACACTTTATCAAAGATTGTCCACAGCGAGCAGCTGAGCCTAGGTCACAGAACCAGGGTAGATTTTTTTCCATGACGCATGAGGAGGCTCAAAATTCACCAGAGATGATCCAAGGTACTATCCTCCTCCATGGTAATACTTTTCACGCATTGTTTGACTCGGGTGCTAGTCATTCTTTCATTTCATATGATTGTGCTAAACGATTGGGACTAAGCATCTATAAATTGCCATTTGACTTAATTGTATCAACACCTATGGGTGTCAAAACTGTGACTACTGATGTATGTCTAAGTTGTGCTATAGATGTTGAGAGGTATGAATCTGTAATAGATCTAATTTATTTGCTACTCCAACAACTGGAAGTCATATTGGGTCTAAACTGGTTGATGGCAAACAATGTGTTACTGGATTGTGGTAATAAGAGGGTAGTGTTTCCAGAACCGCAAACAAAATTTGATGCTAGTCCAAACCTAAACATTTTCTCTATGGCTGAAGCTAAAAAATGCCTAGGGAAAGGGTGTCAAGGGTATATAGTGTTTTTCTCTGTTCAGGCATAGATAAATTTAACTCTTGAAAATGTACCTGTCGTGAATGAATTCCCTAAGGTTTTTCCAGAAGATATTACTGGGTTGCCTCCAGAAAGAGAAGTAGAGTTCTCCATTGAAATCGCACCAGGAGCTATATCTGTATCCAAAGCACCTTATAGAATGGCACCAAATGAAATGATGGAACTAAAGAAGCAAATTGAAGAACTTCTGGAGAAAGGATTCATCTGACCCAGTGTTTCACCATGGGGAGCACCAGTATTGTTTGTCAAAAAGAAGGACGGAAGCCTAAGGCTATGCATTGACTACAGAGAGTTGAACAAGGTGACTGTAAAGAATAAATATCCACTTCCCCGAATTGACGATCTCCTTGATCAATTGTTTGGATCTAGTGTGTTCTCGAAGATTGATCTGAGATCAGGTTATCATCAGCTGCGAGTAAAGGCTGAAGATATACCAAAAAGAGCTTTCAGGACCAGATATGGCCACTATGAATTTTTAGTGATGCCATTTGGCCTGACTAATGCACCTGCCGTGTTTATGGACTATATGAACTGGATCTTTCATCAGCACTTAGATCAGTTTGTGGTAGTCTTTATTGATGACATCCTGATTTATTTTAAAAATAGAGAAGAGCATGAGGAGCATCTTAGGATCTTGCTGAGCATTTTGAAGGAAAAACAACTCTTTGCCAAACTCAGTAAATGTGAATTTTGGCTGTCAGAAGTCAAATTTTTGGGACATGTGATTTCAGAAGAAGGGGTCTCTGTCGATCTTAGTAAAGTAGAAGCAGTGTTAAACTTGGAAAAGGCCAGAAACTGTTACAAAAATACGCAGTTTTCAGGGTTTTGCAGGTTACTATCGCAGGTTCATACAAAATTTTTCCAGAATTGCCTTACCATTGACAAAGCTCACAAGAAAGAACCAATCATTTGTGTGGGTTGAACGATGTGAAAAGAGCTTCATACAGCTGAAGGAGAGATTGACGACCACTCCAGTATTGATTATCCCAGATCCCCGTGAAACCTTCGTGGTGTATAGCGATGCTAGTCAACAAGGATTGGGATGTGTCCTTATGCAACAAGGCAGAGTAGTGGCGTATGCCTCTCGACAGCTGAAGACTCATGAATTGAATTACCCCACTCAAGATTTGGAACTTACAGCAATCGTGTTTGCTTTGAAGATATGGCGGCATTATCTGTATGGTACCACTATAGAATTATACTACGATCATAAAAGTCTCAAATACTTACACGATCAGAAAGAACTTAATATGCGGCAGCGGAGATGGATGGAGTTGTTGAAAGACTATAACCTGGAGATTAAATATCATCCAAGGAAAGCAAATGTTGTCCCTGATGCTCTTAGTAAGAAGGCGATGCAGGTGGCAGTTATGATGGTATGAGAACATAAATTACTAGAGGCTCCTTGCAACACAGAGTAGACAGAAATGCTACACTGACAAAAGAAGAAGACCTCTAGAATTTGAAGTTGGAGATCATGTATTCCTGAAAGTATCTCCAGTTACTGGAATCGGTAGAGCGATAAAGAGAAAGAAGCTAAGCCCATGGTATATTGGTCCTTTTAAAATTCTTACGAGAATTGGACCAGTGGCATAAAAAATAGCTTTACCCCCAAACCTGAGTAGACTACATGATGTATTTCACGTCTCTCAGTTAAAGAAGTACCAACCAGACCCTGAGCACGTGATCGAGTATGAAGAAATTGAAGTACGAGAGAATAATACCTATGAAGTAGTGCCAGAGTAAATCATTGACCGACAAGAGAAACGACTTAGAAATCGAAGTATGCTATTCGTGAAGTGGTCTGGACAGCTTTTTCTCCAAGAGAAGCAACATGGGAAATGGAAGAGGATATGAGGAAACGTTCCCCGAAATTTATGTCTTTGGACGTGTAACAAATTTCGGGGACGAAATTTCTTGTACGGGGGAAGAATTGTAATATACCAAATTTTACAATAAATATCGGTATTTACAATTAAAGGTAGAGTTATTTTCGGAATTCCCAGATGTCCATTGTGTCATTCACAGAAATCGAGAAGTCAATATTGTAAAAATACAATAGTAAGAAGTCGGAGCAAAATTCGTCGGTGGCTGCAAGGTTCAGGGGCATCAGTTGCGAGATCGGAGGAATTCGGGCATTTCGTGATGTTCCTCGATATGCGTGCCATGGTCCCACATGGGTCCCATGTGGAATTCCGCGTAATGCACCGATGGAGCAACTTTATTAAAAAGAACTTCAGTAAACTATGTAATGACAGTTCATTATGACTGATGATGACACATCTTTCGTGTTGGCCAAATAAGGAAATGACAAGTGTCCCGAAATTATTACAAAGTAAAAACATGTTTTTGTGTTGGCCAAATGAGGGGGTGACATGTGTCCCTCATTATTACACCCACTTTAAGCCTTTTGTGTTGTCATCTCCGGAGTACGCCACCTAGCGTCTGAGTCCGGGGAATTCACCGGTCTCTGGCCGGGTCGCTTACTTTTTGAGTCGAGCACCGAACCCAGGAGTCCGGGGAAATTGTCAGGCCTCCCCTTCCCCTGACCATTTATGACCCACCGAAGAAAGAGAAAAGTGGAAGACCAATGGTTGCATGACACGTGGCACTCTTAAGCATTAAACTTGTGACATGTGGCAAGATGAGATGAGATCATTTTATGTGATTAAATCACAACCATCCATGCCTAATTAAATGGCAAAATTTCGTGCAACCATGGAAAGAGAAAGGGAAATCAGATTTCTTAAGAACACAAGAAGAGAGAAGGAGGAGTGAATAGTGAGTTTTCTTGACTACCGGAGCTGATTTCAACCCTGAATCACCGTTATTGTTCGGTAAGTCCTTCAGGAAACTTCCTCTACTCACTATAAGCTTCAATTGTATGGTCTTAGATTTCTCATCTGAGGTGTTTTGTGCCAATTAGTCTACCAGAGTGCCGCCGGAATACCGAACCACTTGTAGAAACGCGAAGAGGTAAGCATAGGCTTTCTTTTGAACCGAATACTTTGTGATTTTATTGATTTTTTCTTAGCTCTTCAACCACCCATGTATTTCATTCAAGGGGTGTTTTTGAAGAAGTAAGATGTTTTAATCATATATATAAGGTGATATATGATGTTTGAAGAAGTATTAGACTTGTTGGTAGTTAGAATCACAAAGTGGAATTTGTGTTGTTTTGGAAGGCAGATTTCGGTTGGGGGCTAAATCTGATAGAAATAATTTGATTTTGGTATTTTTGAGCTTTCCATTGGATTCTACACGAAAAATTGTGTGGGAATAGGCTCTGGTTATAATTTTTGATAGACTAGTTTGAAGAATCAAAAATTGGAAATTAAGTCTACTTGTGCAACAAAGTTGCCAGTGTGCGTTTTTGTCTGGCAGTTTTGTTGTGGCGAAACTTTCACTATCCAAACTTCATCTGTTGATTATGAGATTTTCCAGAATTACAGTACACTTATAGACCTTTAATTTGATAGGTATTATGAAGGATTTCGATAAGTATACTAGGAGTTATGAGTTTTTGAAGTAGACCATTAAAACTGGTCAGATTTTCTGGCAGCAGGGAGAAAAAGAAAAACTGAGAAGTGTGCGCGGTCTTTCAGCTACTGAAAGTATTTTTCCCTTAAAATAGACTTAATAAGGGTTATATGGAATTTTGGATCACCTCAATTCGATTTTTTTAGAATTAGTTATGATTTTTCAAAGTTCAGTGAAAAATCTGCCAGCTTTTGGTAATTGTGCGAAAATTCAAAGCAAAGAGTTTTTGTAATAAAATTGGACATTTAAGAGTTAAGTTAAGCATTTGCAGTATCTTGAGCTCATTAGCTTCATATTGGGCCTAATGTAGTGACCCTAATGGTAACCTACATAAGAGATTAATTTATGAAGAGTTGGACTAAGAAATAACTTATTGCCCGTAAATTATAATTTATAGGATTTGACACTTGCCTAGGACGTTCAAAGCACGTCAATCAAGATCAAGATTTGGAAAAATTATCAGGTAGTAACTTATCGCTCACATACTATGTGATATGTTATATGCATGTTTGTACCATTGTGAATTTAAAACATTCAGATGAGAAGGGCTAAGGCCCAGTAGAATTTCCCAACGCTGTGGCAAGGGACGGTTGTCCTTGAATTGGTAACTTTATGCTTTCTGCATATTGTGAATTTATCTCTGAATGTTGAATATGTTGATTGTACTGTAACTTTTGTTGACATGGCATGATATATGTGCATTTTATATGAGTGATATCTGTTACTACTGAGATTCATTGAATCTCACCCTATTTTTCCAAAACAAATTTTCAGCTCGGGCAAGTAGTTCCTCAGGCAAGAAGGTAAACACGGGTGAATGAAGCAAAGGACTTAGAATTTAGTTTATGTTAGTTTTCTATTTTGGGATTGTATGTAATTTGTATTTAAGTGTGGTCAGTCTCGTAGTGACATGTATGTAAGCGCCTGTATATAAGCGAATGCACAACGACATTCGTACCAGTAATGGACAACCGTCCACCTAGGGCCATTAATTAAACATAGTAGCTTGGGTTTCAGCAGAGAACTTATTAGTAAACACTCTGATATGAAGAAATGAACCTAAAACGGATGGCTTAAAATAAATCATATGAGACCCAATCTGAAAATGATTTTTGAAAAGATTTTTGAAAACCCATTCAAGTACAGCTCCACACTCTGCTTGAAATTGGGACTTCCGCTGTTTACAAAAGATTACTGGTCTCCTTTTTAAAGATATTACTACACTTATGCCATCTATATGCTTTCAAAACACGGGTGTTACAGTGGGTCAGTTGCTTGTCGTGGTTGGTAGCCGCCATTCGGTTTGTAATGATGTAGTTCACCGTAGTTGACTTTTATTTGAATCTTCAACCTGAACGTTTAAAATCCTGTTTCACACTGCAAAATACTTAATCATTAATATGATGAAGTATTAGTCATGGGTATGTTGGATCATTGGTCAAAAACTGAATTTCTGTCTTCTGGGACTCATCACGTTGAGTGAAGACTTTTGCCATACATGACCTCCGTTCTTGAAGATTCAATCCAAATATTTAATCTCCTGTTTTACACTTGAAATATATGTGAGTTAATGTTTAGGAACAATAACAAGTGAAAACATAATGATTGTATAACATTTAACCACGTTTGGATTGATGGCTGTGAGGCTCTGTTTTGTTTCTGTCAGGACCTCACTCGAGTGCAATATGGCTCACTCGAGTGCAGTCCATATTTTCACGTTCTGACTTCCTCTCTGGCAAGCACTCGCTGCACTTCACTCGCATCTGCTCGAGTGAATTCTCGCATCACTCGAGCACAACCAGTCATGCTCGAGTGCGTTTCTTGCTTTCACGTGCATGCTTCTTCTCGGGTTATCACTCTCATGTCAAAACTTACATGTGCTCGAGTGAGAAATACTCCAATGCTCGAGCATGAATCCTAGTGCTCGAGTATTGCAAATTTCTTTGCGTTTCAGCTGCTTCTGGACATCACTCGCACAACTTTTTCAGGGAGATAGTTTTTACACTCGCGGGTGATGTGGGGCCACTTTAGAAAAAATTTGTTTATTTGATTCAAATGATGTATCATAAGAATGCTCTTGCCAAATGCATTCCAATGCAACAAGAATCAGCTCCAAACTCCTTGTATTCTGCAAGTTATGATCGAAAGAGTGTATATTTCGCTGGTCTGCACAAGTGTCAACTTCCAGAAGGCATAGCTCCTAGAATATACGTTCAAATTAGGCAAATTACGTATCCATGGAAAGCTCTTTGAGTATACTTTCATTTGGCACTAGTCTCGTCTCAATCCAATGTGTATTGTGTGAGTTATACTCAAAATACCGAACTTGTGTCGAAAAGTGACGGTGATTTCACTATCTTCTTCCACAGATCATATCTCCTTCATTTGAGCTTATTTCAATGTAATCTTGGTGCAAATTTTACGTTTTGGGAGTCTTCGTTCATATACCACTGGTTTTGGGTCAATCCGATGTGTGGTTTGAGAGATATGACCAAAATACCAGACCTCGCTCAGGCTGAACGTAAAACAGAGTAGAACAGAGTGTTCATCCCGTGCTCGAGTGAATTCGTCTGTGCTCGAGTGAGTTCTTCCTGTGCTCGAGTGAAACACCTCGTGCTCGAGCATAACTCCCCTAGAAGTGCCATAACTCACATATAAGTCATCTTAGCTTCGTATTTACCTATTCCAACCATTATTTGATCATAGAAACCTCCGGAATCATCATAGGAACCTCCAGTATCACTTCTAACAACTTGAATCTTGATATTCATGATAGTTCTTCCAAGTTCTTCATTCTTCAATATCTTTCTTCTTGGTTTTCCTCTTGATAATAATTTTTCATAATCCGAGTAAACATCTCCTTGACTATCTTCAATTTCTTTCTTCTTCTTCCTCTTGTTCATTTTCATTAATTCAATCTTCTTCATTCTTTGCTTGACTAATCTACAAAATATGTAACATTAAATATAGTAGTTAGTCAAAGAAATACATTATATAAACCTTTTGCTCTTATCATGTCATATCTATATTTGACATCATCAAAACTATTCATGTCTAACAAGAGGCGCCATCTGGTAATATTCCTCCACCTTACATGCCATAGGATTTTTCTTAGGATGTTAAGTCTAAAACAAGAAGACGAGGCTTTAATACCAAATGTTAGTGTCAACGGTTTCACCTAAAAAGGGGTAAATTGGGTGATATTAAAAATTTAAAAATATTATTATAAAAGCACTTAATTAACATATAAGAGTTGGAGAAATATCACCAAAGTGTATATAAGGGATTATACTAGTTCAGTCTCAACCTCTTGACCTACGTCCAGGCCTCAATGTGCCTTTGAGATTTCCACTAATCTTCTAATATTCAATGGGTTCTTAGCACTATAGTACAAATAAGTTCTTCAATAGGATACTCATCCCCCCTTACACTTTATAGCTAATACCTACTCAAGGTCCCATTACCTTGAGATTCTCTGTACATAAACAATGAATGAAGGTATTAAAGTCTCTCTCAAAGGGTACATAGATGAATACTGAAGAGCAGTATCATTTTTATAGAATAACAAATAGAAAATAGAGCACTTCATGAACAAAATTAATTTTATTGTTGGTTGGTTGCTCTGTCTTGAATGCTTATGTATTTATAGGTAGAATGTATTTAATGACCATTGTGAGCATGCAAATTTTTCTGTTAGAGAGTAACTGTAGCTGTTGATAAAAGTGAGTGTTTCCTTCGGTTTTCTCTACTACGCATTTAATGCTTCTGTTAGAAATGATTTTTGAGTTTTTGAAGTTAATTCAATGTTCAAGCACCTGAAACTTACTTAGAAATTATATTAGATCATTTAAGAATAGTATAAGCATTTAAGAAGTAAATCAAGATGTAAAGTATATGTATTAAGATTTTCGAGAAGTTGATTATTGGTTTCTGATAACTTCACTTGAGTGAGACAGAAATTCACTTCAAGTGAACTCCAACCACTCGAGTGTTCATTTCTGTCACTCAAGTGTTCTTGGTGATCTTGTGATGTTGTTAATTATCTCAAGTTAATTGGTAGTGATAATTTTGAAAATTCAGTATCACTCGAGTACTTAGAAACATCACTTGAGTGATCTTATAACATATTGAAATTTTTGATAGATAACTACGAGCGCATTATTGAGAAATGATATCACTTGAGTGCTCGATAGATCACTCGAATGATCTCCTTCATACTTCATCAGGACTTCCAGGTCACTAGCAAGATTCTTGCAAGTGATCACGAATCACTCGAGTGATCTTTAAAGAAGATCACATCACTCCAAGCTATTCTACGAGTGACTTTCAGGAAATTGACATCACTTGAGTGATCTGGCTTTTGATCACATATTACTCGAGTGATCTATGTTATCAGATCACTAACTTCCAAATTTTCTGGAGATCACCTACAAGTGATTTGAATATCACTCGAGTGATTCTGTTGTCATAGTCCATTAACTCTTAATTCTTCTAAAAGTCTCCAGTAAGTGATTGCATCAATCGAGTGCTTACCCATTCACTCAAGTGATTTGGCCTTAAGGAAATTTTCATAAAACTTGATCACCATCGAGTGACTTTGAAAATTCTGAGAGTAAAGCATAATCACTCGAGTGCATAAGCTATCACTTGAGTAATTCTCTTGGGTGACTTTAAGTTCTATTTTGACTATCACTTGAGTGCATAAACCATCATCTGAGTGATTATGTCAAGCTTGAGTAGTTCACCATAGATTTCTAATAAGTCAAGGTTTGTTAGTAAAATATTATGAGAATTAACAATGACAACACTTAAAGATTTATGAAGTTTTATTGAAATTTTAAGGAATTAAATTGAAACTATATTTAGTTATGAATTAATCCACAAAAATATATTTTTACTTGTTAAAAATAGGTTTTATCTACGTATAGACTGCTAGAGTTGTTGCCAAAGGTACAAATAGCTATAAACTCATTAACAAACACTATTAGAAAAAAGGTCTTTTAGACTGATTGAAATTGGCTTTTTAGGTAGGATTTATATCTGGTCTTATATCAACTGATTTAAAAGTCTAGTGCTATTTAAGACCAGTCTTAAAAATTTGTATTTAGATTGGGCTAAAAGTCTAGTCTAGAAAGCTGCATGTTTAAGACCTATAGTTAGTTTAGAGGTCTAAAATGGTCTATTTTTAAGACTAGTCACAGGACAAAACCGATTCATGTAATTATACAATTTTGAACATTCCTTTATTTTAACGAGTCTAAATAAGTTTGTTTTAGACTTGTTACTACCATTATAGATGTATTTTTTTAATATATATCTAGCACGTATATTGTGCCATACATTTAATGACCTATTCATTGATAACCAATCGAGAGAACCACAATTATTATATATTTTGAATGATATACACATATTAATAATCAACTCTGATATTAATTTATAAAATAAATATAAAAAATCTTAAAAAGTAAAATCCCATACAGATAAACAATGTACTTTACTCATCATGTATTCATCAGATAGCTGCAAATACAAGTATATAATTATGGAAACCTTATACAGTTGGTTAAATTACAATGAAATAAAGAAATACATGTAGAACTAGCTTTATTTGTTCTAAAGCTGAATGAAGAGAGATCGATGATGGAGCTGAAGACATATGAAGTAATTCAAAGCAAGTAATGCATTAACATTCTAAACACAACAGAGAGAATGATAGAAAATTTTCAGCAACAATCTTAGTGATGAAATGTAGCATAACTCACCATTTAGTTAGAAACAATATAGTCTTGTAAAAGAATTCAGCCCAAAGGTCACATATCTGCCCAATATCATCCATGAGGAAGGGTTCATCAAGATTAAATATATGAAACATGAAAGGACAAGAAATAACATGATGTAATAGAAAAATATATTAAAAGCAGTGAACACACCTTGAAAAACACATGTACCTCTTTATTAAGGTATGTTTTGCCTAAGGCAATAATATTGTATATGTGCCATATCACATAATGGCCGCATAAGTTGCTTGTTAGTGGTTGCATGCAGGTCTATAAAAGAATGTATACTATATTACCAAAATAAGTTAAATCACAAACATAATGTATACAATGCAACAAACATGAATGTAATTACTTTTAGCACAATTCATTTAGGTTCTAGAGCTTTTTCAAGAGGTTTTTCTACAGTGATTAAAGTGCTATATAGACTTCATAGAACTAATCATTATGAAATACACAATTAGTAACCTATATATATATATTAATCATAAAGACCATAAGGTACAGAATAAAAATCACTTAGTAAATATGACCTTTGCCTGTTAGTGTGGTTTGCTGTGAGTGGAGCATAAGAAGATGACAATATAGCATTTTCTTTAACAATAGCAACAATTGCCAATGAATATTACTGGAAAAAAGAAAAAAATTGCATTAAGCAAAGTAAATACAAAAAGCATTGTAATGAAAAGAAAGTTTTTGACTTAATCATGATTATATGGTGCCATTAATCATTAGCTTTGCACTAACCTAGCCTCGATGATATGTAGGCATGCCTTGTTTTGGGGGAGTTCATGTTTGGGTTTGGGCAAATCTTTATTAGGCAAATGTAACTGTTGAGAGTGTAAACCCCTCCATAATTATATCCGAAATACGCGATTAAAATGAAATAGAGACCAATAATAATCAAATAACATTTACTAACCCAACATATGATGGGGTTTTCAAAAATACCTTTCGAAATCATTTATAAACTTGGTCTCATATTCACATTTCGAATACAATTACTACGTGAAGATAAATCACATTCATATAAATATCAAAGTGCATAACATAATCATCTCAGCAATCCCGGGTACATACCTTTGCTAAAGATACACGGGGCACAATTGCCCATTACAATTCTTTAAATGGGGATTACACAATCTCATCTCAAATTTATAACCCTATATTCAACCGAATCATATATAGTCTTCACAACTCATTGATAACCAACTACCAACTCTCATCTTGAAGGAGTCCTAGCCGCTCCCTCCACGAGTCACTTGCCCTGTCTAAATTGTTGGTAGGGGAGGGTGAGATTCGAGAGAATCTCAGTAGGGAAACATTATCAATATGCAGGCAAGATAAGTGTTTAATGCATGACATGCTTGCATCACATAACTCATGCACACATACAATGACAAATCTATAAACTCAATGATTCGAACGATACATATATGGCCATAGCATATATTGAAACATAACTTTAAATCATTCATACATGTTCCACATAATCAAGCAAAGCAATAACATGCATCAACACATTAATACAGTTATCAGAGCATGCAGGAGAGATAAGTTCCCTACCTCCAGTCTTTTCTCCTCGATTTACGTGCCAACAACTCGGGCCTTCACATTCGATCCTACAATGTCAAATGTACTATTTAGATACTTCCATAGTGTTTCTGGGGGTTGTATGAAGCTATATTGAAAAATTACTAAAATACCCCCGAGGACCCGACCCAGCCCCGCCATACCCAGTCCGGCTGTACTTTTCTTAAAATTTTGACATGGGCTATTCTGAAATATTTACAAATTTACCCTTGGCAGCCCTACTTTAAGGGTTTCGGGGGCGTTTTCGTAATTATGCTTTTTCGGCCTTTTCCGAAAAAGTGACCAACTGTAACCCCACCTAATTTTCGCTCCTGAACTCAATGGAATCATCAAATCATTGAAAATCCATCTCTAACCCCTCCAAACTAGCCTTGGCCAAAATTCTCAATTCCCCAGGAAAAATTGGGGTTTTTCGGTTTTGGCTCCGTAAATGCGTTCCTTTCTACTCCTAACCACTTTATTGACTATTCCATTAGGTTACAACTACCATTTAGTACAAATTTTGGCAGCATAACACTACTAACACAACATTTCCAAATTTTGCAAACAAGACAATCCGACAAAATTTCACCGACTAAATTGTTCACAGCAGCCAGAATAGTCAATATACGAAAGTTTGGAAGTTACCTCAAGCTCCTAATAGCTTCTCCTTGACTTGGCTGAAAACCCTAGCCTCTTGAACACCAAATTTGCTTCTCAAACACCTTAAATAACATAGAAGAGAAGCTTAGAAACAAGGTTATACGCATTAGGTACGAATTCACCAAAGAAATCGACCTACCTTGTAAGATTTCTCCTATCTTTCTCTCTCTAAAAGCTCTCAAACTTTCTCTCTCTCTTGGCTTCTGGTTCAGCACGAAAATGAGAGCTGAAGATGATGAGAAAATGTTTTAATTTCCATGCTGATGTCATATTTTATTTTGATGATGTCATAATTCCCATTTTCGGATTTTCTGGCAGATTTTCTGTCCAAATTTTGAAAAATCATAACTAATTCTAGAAAACTCAAAATGAGGTGATTCCAAAGCCAAATGAAAGATATTTAAGTCCTCTTTATAGGAAAAATATTGGCCATTACTAAAAATCACCACACAATTCCAGAATTACATAAAACTCATCACTGCCCCAAAACAGAGTTCAGTTTCCATCCCAAACTTTGGACAGTCATATCTCCTAGTTCACAAAACGAAATGGCACAAATTATATGTCCATTTTGAAGCTTGAGATGTGATCTATAAGACTGGAAAGCGTCAGAATTTTTTGACACCATTTGTTCATTCAAAACGTTCACAAAAACTGACTGCCTAGAATAGAGTTTCACTGGACAGAATTTCAGATTTTGCATCTTTGCTTCTATTGGTTCCATTTTCATACCAAACATCATTCCCACATAAATTTTCATAAGGAATCCATTGGAAACACGAAATCAATCAAATTCACATCACATTGACATGTTTTCACAATAATCTCAACATGTCAACACAATTCACATTCAATTCTTCCCTCTATTCTAAGTCAATTTGGATGTTAATCCACAATTGAACTCAAATACAGGGTTTCGGCGTTGCTCACAACACACACGAATCACATTTGAGTGCCAAATCACATCATATTCTCCAAAAGGGTTATTTATCACTAACCACATACACTTTTGAGGTCATTAACCCTTAATCACAATTTGGGATCTTGCTAAACCGGGGCTTAGCAATCCACTAATCTCAGGCTTATTCTCTAACCTCGAGTCTCAAAATTCGGGGTATTACAGAGAGCACTAAAATCCGCCTGTTAGAGAGTAAATGTAACCGTTGATGTAAGAGAGTGTTTCGTTGGTTATCTCTGCTATGCATTTAATGCTTTTCTTGATTTTGAAGTTAATTTGGATATTAATCACCTTAAACTTATACAAAAATGTGATTAGTAACATTTAGAAGTAGTATAAAAATTTAGGATGTTCATTTTGATGAATAGAAAAAGTATTAAAATTGTCGAGATACTGATTATAAAAGACTGATGAACATATACTTGAGTATGACTTAGAATCACTTGACTGTATAAGTAATCATATGCAGATAATCACTAGTAGTGAAGTTTTGCGAAAATGACTATTACTCAAGTGTATATTCATTTACTCAAGTAATCTTCTATAGGTTTTGAAAATGTTTCTTAATCACTACCAAGTAACTTGAGTGCTCTTTAAGATCACTTGCTAGTGCCCTACAAGTGATCATAGATCACTTGAGTGATCTTTTCAGAAGATCACATCACTTCAGCTTCACTTGCGAGTGACTCGCAAGTGAATGCCATCAGTCGAGTGATCATCACATCACTCTATTGATTTAGTCTCTGTTGAGCATATCAATTGAGTACACCATTTATCACTCGAGTGATCTGCTTTACCATATCACAAACTCTCACATTACTTGTAAGTGACTTGCAATCACTTGCAACTAATGTCTTTTCCTCGAGTGCTTACCTAAAAATTTGAGTGATCTGGACTCTAGAACTTTCATAGGATCTGATCACCATCAAGTGACTTGCTATAATTTTGGAAGTGAAGCTTCATCACTTGAGTGTATCCACTATTACTCAAGTGATCCTCTTTGATAATCTTTGTTCTTACTTATCACTTGAGGGTTAAAACTGTTGGAAATTGTGCCCTAAGGGCCAATCATTGTACTTTAAACATTATTATTTTAATGAAATTTCTCCATTCTGTTATCATATTAGTTGCATGTTAACTGTGATAATTGTATCCTTGGATAATTCATAAAGATTGTCCTAAAATGTCCCTGGTCGGTCATCTATGTAGGAGCAGAGATGAAACAAGATCAGTATGACTTTGATAAGATATGGAGATACAAATCAAAGTCTTAGGCACTTGTAAGAGTACAAGGTGCTGGACCGACCCACTATGAGAAAGCTACATGGATCAAGTCATAAGGTTTTCTCATGTATAACCACGTCACAATTCCCTTAGACCTGAGGTCATCATGGATTCCTACATGAGAGTTGCTAAGCTTTGAACTAGTCAAAAGTCACTTTTGACCGGGAGATGATAAAGGCTACGATCGGGCTTGGTGGTTTTTCATGCAGAGGAATATGAACGATCAAGATGGAATTTGTCCCTCACATTAGTAGAGAAATATTACTGGGCCCCTCGATAAGTGAGTCTGAGAAATATATGGCCATACTATAATGAAAGGAGTTTCTGTCTCTGTTATTAGGCTACTCAGGAATCGAGAAAGTAATGGTCAGGAACAAGAGGAAACAATAATCCATGCCTTATCCTTGATCGATATATCGTGTGACAAAAGGGACGTAACATGGTTGTATGACAGGTTATATCGTGATAATGATCCTCATATGAATTGGGTAGTCGTAATGTCTTGCTAGAGGCCGCTTGTGACTTTTGGGTTAGTATAGTTATTGGCCCACTGCCAACTTCATATGGGCCTACAGGGTCACACAAGAATGGCCCAACACGAGATAATGTTTAATTTAGGGTGGACGAATTTTATATTTATATATATATAATATAAAATTCATTAATAATATTATATAGATATATATATTTTCTAAATATATATCTTATATATATATGTACATATATATATTATATGATATTATTATATTGTGTTAGTTTTAAATTTAATTTATTAAGATATATTAAATTTAATAACTAACATGATAGAGATATTGTATCTCAGATTTAATTTATGAAGATAAATTAAATCTAATGGCCATTTATTTGGATTAAATAAATAGGTTAAATTAAAACTGTTGGACAGATTTAATTTAAATTGAGTTTATTTAATTAGCTCATCAAGATAATTAATTGTTAATTAATTTCAAAATTAATGATGATTAATTTTGAAATTTGAAAATAGCCCTCATAGGTTATAAACTTGATAGAGCAGATATATTTATATGCACATGAGAATTGAAAGCCGCAAGTGAAACCCTAGGAGACATTAGAGGCGCTAGCACGCAGTCTCAGTTGGAGAGCATTTGTGTGGATACCGGTAGAGGGAGCGGATGTAACCCCCTCATGGTAACCACATCCGGATTTCAAAATTTAAGTGAAATAGAGACCAATAAAATGAAATCAACAATTTATAATCCCTCAACTCGGGATGAGGTATTTCAAAATCAATTCAAAACATAATAATTCCGGGTCTCACATTCACGTGCGGATATAACTACTTGAGAAATCAAATCACATAAGAAATATCAGAGTGCGTAAACTAAAATCCCGGCAAACCCCCGGGTTACTCTATATATATATCGAATAGGTTTACTATTTTCCCAAATGGGGATTACAAGTCAAAAATTCACTATGAACAATTTATATACAGTAATCCCAAATCTACAATAGATAACCAACAATCCCAAAATCCTAAATGTCCCTAAGAGATCACAACCACTCCGGGTTGGTCGTTTCTCCTTCGAGCCACTTGCCCTGTCTGAAAAGGTTAGTCTTATGGAAAGAGTGAGATTCTAAAGAATCCCAGTAGCAACAAGACACTCATACGATATATAAACATAAAGCATGTATGTTCATCATGTTCAGAAGCTTCACAATGATCTCTGGCTTGCGCCACATACGACAGCACTCACGGTTGTAATCATAATGCACTACGCCCACTTTCGTGGTGAACACTATGCCAGCTTTCGCTGTAATCACTATGCACAATGCCCGCTTTCACGGTGAACACTATGTAGCAGTAACACGAAGTACAAAGCACCACAAAGCATCTCAAATCATCTCAATGCATAAGGTATCACAAGGCAACAACAGCAGCATCCACACAATGAATGACAGACAAACATACAATACATTTACACATGGTATAAGAGAGGAGTCGCTACCTGTATCTTTCCTGACAATCTTTGGCACAGTTGGCTCACGAGTTCGGCAGATATCAAATCCTATACCAAATTAGGGACAATTGATCAATCTATTTTCCAATTACTTAATCCCATAATACACTAAGTTGGTTATCATTTAGGACTCTTAAGAGGCCACAAATGTCTCTAATGAAAGCCCTAAAAGGTTGGGAAACAAAAGGTTGAAGGTCACTTTTCGAAAACGCAAAGTGCTAGAACACAGGGTTGGGCCACAGCCCGCCCTTCGTTGGGCTGCGGCCCAAATATGGTCAGAAGGTCTTGGGCTGCAGCCCACAACTCATGGGCCGCGGCCCAAATCTGGTCAGAAAGGCTTGGGCCGCGGCCCAGAAATTTCCTGACTCTGGGCTGACTTCGAAAAACCATAACTAATTCTAGAAAAATCGAAACGCTGTGATTCCAAAGCCAAATGAAAGGTATATGAGTCCTCTTTCAAGGAAAAATATATCCCATCACTGGAAATCACTACACAAATACAGAATCACCAAAAACTAAACACTACTCCAAAACAGAGTTCTGTTTCAATCCCAAACGTTGGACAACCATATCTCACAGAATTATAAACGAAATGACACAAAATATATGTCCATTTTGAAGCTTGGGATGTGAACTCTAAGACTGGAAAGTTTCAGAATTTTCCAATACCATTTGGTCACTCAAAACGCTTGTGCAAACTGACTGTGCAAAACAGAGCTTAAACAAGATAGATTTCCAACTTTTCCCAAGTGATCCCAATGAATCCTAAATCAACAACCAAGCTTATTCCTATACAATTTTCCATAAAGGACACAATGGCAACCTCTAAAACATCCCAAAACCAATCTAACCACAATCAAACACTATGGTCTCTATGATTCACACAATGTCCAAATTCCAATCAACACAATTCCAAACTTCAAAACTATCTCCAATACTCAAATATCATCATAATGAACCATTTCCAACATTAAACACAATGAAACTCATATATTTAAAAATGGAGATAAGATAGGGCAATTTTCTAGATTTTTATAAACCTATCCAAAAATCATAAATAATATATCAAAATGCTCAAAATGCCTACCTCTTCTCTTTGCCAAATTCAGAATCTTGATTCTCACACTTTCATATTTCTCCAACTCACAAATCAACACCTTTCAAGATTCTACAACCACCACAATGTAGCTCTCAATGAGATACACAACTTTAGAGAAGAGGTTTTGAGCAAAGGAGGAGCATTACTTACTCAAAATCCAAGCTTTTCTTTCTCTCTCCAAGCTTAAGGTCACCGAAAATGGAGGAATGGGAGAGAGAATATGATAGATGGAAGAGATGATGATGATGAACTTTTCTCTTCCCTTCCCTAGCACACAACCGAACAAAAGAGAGGAGAAAGAGAAAAGTGCTATTTTGTCTTCATGTGCCTCATCCAAAGGCCTCCACTATGCCACATGTCACCATCTCATCCACTTCCACTATGAGCTCACATAGACACAAAGTATAGGATTCCGACCCATCAGAAATGAATCTCAACCCTTGATCTTAAATACTACATGTATGCACACCAAATTCATATCATAGTTCTCTCAAAATATTTAATTACATAATTTTATAATCAATCTCAATGCCATTAGCCCTTAATCGAAAATCGGGGTGTTACAGCGAACCTGACATGTTGGCTCCTAGAGATCGTGAAAACTCTGAATCATCAAAAGGTATTATTCCTTCCAACTTGGTTTAAACGCCGTTGATAGATCCTCGATTAGGATTGGTGAAAATTTTTAAAATTCTTTCACTGTGCCTACCGATTCTAACTAAAACTAATACTTGAGTGATTATCCCAAGATAAAAAAGATTACTATAGAGTTTCACTTTGATCGATTGAAGTGAAAAATCATCATCTGAATGACTTCTTGATTCAAGTTTTTCCAAAAGCACCTATATCACTTGAGTGCTTAAAACTTTACTCGAGTGACTTGAATCATCAAGTTAACTTTGTGTTATCCTTCTTGTTTGTCAAAATAACTTATATATCAAGGTTTCTTTTCATTAAAACATTATAATAGCTAAAAGTTTGGACTACGTGAAGTTTGTTGTAAACATTGCAGCCATCTCTACTCTCCCCTTTTGTATCTAGGCTGTTAGTTTCACTCATGTATGACTCACTCCTTGTTTAGTGAGTGTACAACATGTCTCTTTATGGAAGACCAGAGAAAGTGGAGAAAGCACAACCGAACGATCATCTTCCGCTACTTCCTCTAACTTTTTCTGCTTGGCTTCCATTAGGTCCTTAGTTGCCTTGGCATAACCACCTCAAAACATTGTGTGTGGGCAATCATTCTTTCTACCATTTTCAATCACTTTTGCCTTTTTTCCCTAAAAGTAATAATCATAAAAGACAAATACCGATTATTAGTTAAAACAAATCATTAGAGAATAACACCCAATACAATTAAACTCACCATGTTGCTAGTATAGAATGCAACTGGCAGAATTCTACCAATCTTCTTCAATAATAGATTGATACTTATCAAATAGAGTATGACTGTTAGAACCAGCGACACCTAAGAGCGGGGTGAATTGGGTGTAAGATAAAAATTTAAGAACTTTGAAAACCTTTATTGCATCTTAGTGAAAGCAGTAACTATAAAAGTAATGAATCATAAATTAATAGTTAGATATTTAAATAATATATGATAGAAATATAAGAGCTTAGGGAAGAGAATATGCAAACTGTAATTTATCTTGGTTTGGTCTAATTCCTGATGACCTACGTCCAGTCTCCAGGCTCCTCTTGAGATTTTCAATCCACTATCTTCTTGTTTAATCTAGGCACAAGAGAAGCCTCTACAATCCCACAAGTTTAGCCAGGTATTTGTGAAGCCTTTTACAAATCTCTCACCGAGTTACTGCCCCTTAGAAACCATAAGGATACAATCGAGTTACTCCCCCTTAGAGACCTGAAGGATACAACCTTGATGATGAAAGATTATAATCAATCAGCTCTCTCAGAAGTATTTATAAGATAAATACTGAAGCACAATACAAACAATCACTCTCACAAAGATAATTTATATCAAAATTATAGAATAACATAGTGTTTGAGCTGAAGTGAATGACTCATGATTATAACATATTGGCGTAGTTGAGCTCTTATTGTTTTTTTGAACTCTAAATGTTCTATTTATAGTTGATGAATATTGATGATCGTTTGAGTATTTCATCTTGTCCGTTAGAGTCTCGTTGCTTTGTTTGATCATTCTTCATATTTGAAAAACTAGCCATTACGTTTGGTGGATGCTCCTCTCCCATAAAGTAGGTTTTTTCCTCTTTGCATGATCTTCTTATTGTTTTCCTGGAGAAATACTTTAAACACTAATGAAATGAAGTATTAAAGTGATTACAAGCAAGAGGAAAGAGTTACACAGTCATTCTTATAATTTTTAGAAGTTCCGAGATGTTGTCTGTCGCATCACTCAAGTAGTCACTCGAGTGATATTGGGTCATCACTCGAGTAATCCCCTTCAAAATCTGGTAGAGTGTATTAGAGGCTTTTGCGAACTTCATCACTCGAGTAGTCACTCGAGTAATCTTAAATTATCACACGAGTGATTTGTTCATTTTGAATCTAAATATGGAAAATGACTTATCATCGGAAAACTCTGGCCACCTACATTCCAATGCAAAAAGAATCAGCTCCAAACTCATTGTATTATGAAAGTTATGATCTAAATAGTCACTACTGAAATAGACAATATCTGAATTCACAAGCATAAACTTCCAAAAGGATAATTCTTCGAATATAACTCCAAACATGATTGATGACCTATTTAAGGAAAGATCTTTAAGTCTACTCTCATATAGCACTGGCTTCATCTCAATCCAATATGTATTTTGAGAGTTATATCCAAAATACCGAACTTGCTTTGGCATATAAAGGTGATTTGAATGTCATCTTCCAAAGCACATATCTCTTTCATCTAAACTCCTTTGAATGTAATCTTGGTGTGTCATTTACATATTAGGAGTTTAGTTTCATATGCCACTAGTTTCAGCTCAATCCGACATGTGGTTAGAGGGATATGGCCAAAATACCAAACCTTTGTCATGTTGCTCGAAAACAAAGCACAATAGAATGCTCATCACTTGACTGGTCACTCAAGTGATCAAAGCAATCACTCAAGTGGTCACTTGAGTGATGCTTTCCAAAAATTGATAGAGAGCCATTACTTAAGTGATTACCTTGTGGAAGTTCCATAACTTCCATATAAGTTATCTTAACTTTTAATTGACCCTTTCTAACCTCTACTTGATCATAGAAACATCCAGTATCACTTCTAAGAACTTGAATCTTGATATTCTTATTAGATCTTGCAAGTTCTTCTTTCTTCAATCTCTTTTGTCTTTTTTTCCTCTTGATGATCATTCTTTATAACCCAACTAGATATCTTTTCTCTTTGCTTGACTAATCTATAAGATATTTCACATTAAATATAGTAGTTAGTCAATATTGTTAGAATCGGCTGACACCTAAGAGTGGGGTGAATTAGGTGTAAGATAAAAACTTAAGAATTATGAAAATATTTTTGCATCTTAGTGAAAGTAGTAACTATGAAAGTAATGAATCATAAATCAACATTTATATATTTAAATAATATATGCTAGAAATATAAGATCTTAGGGAAGAGAAGATGTAAACTGTGATTTATCTTGGTTCAGCCCAATCTACGATAACCTACGTCCAATCCCCAGGCTCCTGAGATTTCAATCCATTATATTCCTCAAATTTAACTAGGTACTTGAGAATTGTTACAATCCCATAAGTTTAGCTAAGAACTTGTGAAGCATTTTACAAATCTCTTACTGAATTACTTCCCCTTACACACTGTAAAGTTACAGTTAAGGTGCTCCCTCTTACATACTGCAAGTCTTACGAGCTGAACAATTTTGAAGACCTTTTCTCTCCCACTTCCTTGTGTAAGCCTTACAAGCATCAAAATTATCTCCTTTTTACAACCCTGTGAGTCTTACGAGCAGCAACATTCTCTACTGCTTGACCTTGTAAGTCTTTCAAGCAGAAAATCTTACTAGGAATTTTCTCTATATCTTCTCTGTAAAGAAATAAACCCTCTTAAGGTCCCGCTACCTTGAAATCAATCGAGAAATACAATTGAAAGTGTCTACAGACTCTCTTACATAGTAGATATTATATCACTGAAGTATAATACAAATAATCTCTCTTTCTAAGGTAAAAGATATGAAGTTAGATAAATAAAGAGTATTTGGGTAGAGGTGGTTGATTTATGATCGTAGCATTTTTTGTGTAGTTGAGCTCTCTTTATTGTAGCACTCTACTTAAATCTCTTATATTTATAGTTGAGTATGATATGACCATTGTGACTATTTCAACTTATCCGTTGGAGTATGACTGCTTCTTTTCTCCACGTGCTTGAATTTGAAAACTAGCCATTATGAACGTTGACACCCTATATCCATAAAGTCACTTTTTGTCTTTGATGAACCCATGTCGTGTGAGTTCACAAAATAAAACTAGGTTTGAAAATGTAGCGTAGTAGCTCAACCTAGGTCGTTCTTGTGAGGAGATTAATTTCCAAGTTCCTAAGTAGTAAAGTGATAAAAAGCCTTAAAGTTGTGAGAAATCATTTTGAGGATTTCAGTTTAAAACTATGAAGTAATCTAAGCTAAAACAATATTTTTGTATTTTTCAGTTTTTAAAACAAAGAAGCAAATGGAATTGAACTTAACAATAACAACAAAGTAAATTTAATAAACTAGAATAATAATGAAATGAGATTTCCTTGAGTTGAGGTTTTAGTCTTCCTTGCTTGCTAATAATATGAATTCCATAATGAGTCAAGAGGATGGAACTAAGATACCACTAGCTCCATACTTGCAATAATCATTTAATTCATTCTACCGAAGCAATTAAATGAATATCACCAAATAATTTAGATTCAAGGAGATGAATAATCAACTTCCAATTCTAGCTTGTAATTACCATTACAAAAGTTCAAAGCCTTCAGTTTAATCATTTAATTCCACTTAACCAAGTTGGAATAAACAATTCAACCTACTCCTAATATGAATCATACAAAGCTTAATTAGTCAACTCCTAGCTCAACCACCAAGTTTATTCACTTGGCATAACAATCTAGATCATAATTACATACTTAACGAAGCTACAAAATCATGAACTAAAAAGAGAGCTTAAAGGAATTCCATTGAAATTTAGAAGCTGAAACCATTACCCAACTCAAGGAAATCACCAACACTTTAGCTACTCATGGAAGAAGAGGATGAAGAGGAAAGAATCAGCCATTGAAATACTATGTAGCACCGAATAGCCTACAATTATCTAGCGCCTCCTCTCTTTTTTTAATTCATTGCTCACGCCTCCTCCTCTCTATTTGATGCTCCCTCTTTTCACACAGCAGCGCCTCTTTTTCTCTCTTTTCCATTTCGGTGCTCACTTTTTCTTCAAGTCCAGCTGCCTAGTCAAACATTTCGGGTGCTCCTTCCTTCTTTCTGGTGGTCTCCTCCTCTCATTCAGTCTTCATGCTTCCTTCTTTCCCAGCTGCCACCACTCAAATTTTTCTTTATTTCATCTGATGCTCTCTTCTCTTAAGCCGCCAAACCCTCTTTTCTCATTAAGTGCTACTCCCTCTCACGTGGTCCCCTCCTTTTTTCTTTTTATTCCGTGTTTCTTCTCCTTTTCTTCACAACCCTCCTTCTCTTCTTTAATAACTCGGTCCACCTCACCTCCAAACCTTCCATTCGGTCCAGCAATTTAATTCAACCATCCCATTTTTCATTCAACAATTTCGGCCAGCCCATCTTGATTGCTCTTCTTTCTTCATTTTGGTCCAACTATTCTTTTATATTATTCACTCTTTTCATTGTTTGGTCTAGCCCATCATCTTCACGCCAATTCTCATTCTTCCATTCCCCTTGGTCCAGCTTTATTCAAATAAAGCCCTTACTTGCTTCTTTCCCATGCTTCTTAGTTCAGCCTAAAAACAGCACCATCTCCTTTCTTTATAATTATCCTAAGGTTAAATAAGTTATGCCATGTCATCATCTACAAAATTCAATTCATAAAGGTAATATCTTTTGCTCACAATTAAAGGATAATGGAAATAACAAATGTTAATTAAAAATATAACAATTTATCTAATATAATTCCCAAATTATTCTTTCACTATAATCTCACATTAACACTTGATTATGCCCAAAATATTCAATTAAGTTCCACAAAAGCCTAAGATTAATTAATAAAAAGATATAAATATTGAGCTCTATTAATTCCCCCACACTTAAGCTTTTGCACTCCTGAGCAAAACATTAAACTCATAATAGGAAGAGAGGGATGAAAGTTTAAAGGATAGGCAATATCAAGCTTTAAGAATTACACTTAGTCAAATAACAAGGTATCCTCTTATCCAAATCCAATGAACATACCAAAAATTGAAGTAGCTAAAGCAATGCAAAGTTTAATTACAATGAGCTTAATTGGAAACCTTAACTATGACAAGTGTTTGCACTCTTCTCTCATAGAAGGTAGTTTGTCACTCACATCCACTTTGACCATACTCTACTAAAGGCTTGTATAATTTCTAGGCTCTCTACTACTTACAACAATGGCATAAATAAATCCAAAGGACTTTATAGGGTTGTAATGTTGAATAAGCCAAATGATGGAAAATGTAACAAACACTATGCTTGCATCAAATAATTTTCTAGATCTCTTAGCACTATAAAACTAAACTTAATTCACATATTTCCCAATAGTGAATCTATTTCTTTCTTTGATTTGATTTTTTCTTTTCTTTTTTTTTCCTTTACACTTTTCTCTTCTTTTTTTTTCTTTCTTTTGACTATTCACATGGTATGTTTTTTTTTCTTTTTTTATATATAATAGTACTCTTTTTTTTCAATAGTGCTAATAAGAACTTGATAAAGGATGCAAACATAGCTTTGTATAATGAAATGGAAATGAAAGTGAAGGGTTCAAGGGGCTAAACAAAGATAAATGGTAAATGGTAAATGGTTTGTGTTTGGGTAAATAGGTGATGAAATGAATGCCAATGTCATCTCTATCTATACCATTGCAAAATATAGCCTCAAGCAAGAAATAAAACAAGTTCTAGAGAGCAATAATCTAAGTAGATGAATCACACAATGAAATGAACAATTAGGCCCAAAATACCTTCCAATTAGGCTTTTTTGTTTCCTAACAAACTCATCAAAATTAAACCATGCATCATTAAAACACTTGAATTTTATGGCAATTCATTAATTCAAAGCAAGTTTCAACTATGAATCCAACTAAGAGTAATCAAGATACTTGATCATGACTAAGGGCTTCAACAATCTCAGTGAATTGGACCAGAAACAATAGAGGACACAAGCAGGAGATAGAGGCGATGATATCACAGTGAATTCTCATGAGAATAACACACACTCCCCCACACTCAATCCTTACATTGCCCTCAATGTAATGCATAAAAACAAAGAACCTAGATGCACTTATCTCTTGGGTGAAGTGAATGTTGTGAAGTCCAATTCAAGATTGAAGCACAACACACCATCGTCACAAGGAGAGAGAGACAATACATAAGTGGAAATAGTTCTCAGAAATTAGGCATAAGGATAAGAGAAAAGAGTAGTGTAGGATAAGGTTAAGCACAAGAGTATGATTCACAATGGATTTTATTCAATTGAAAAATGCAAAACAAACAGACTACTTTTTACTACTAGTAAGTCCTTCCCCCACACTTGTTCAAGATCATATATCATCAAATAAAAACAAGAAACAAGGTAAGTAAAGAGACTACCATGTACATTATGGTGGTTGATGACTAGCGTGGCAGTGCTTCAACAAGTGACCATTCACTTGAAACTTTGCACCACTTGCAAGATCTTCGAGCTTTATTAATCCAAAGTTATGCACCTTGACCACTTTGTAGGGACCTTGCCATTTGGTTTTAAGCTTCCCATTTTTGAGCTTGAATCTTGCCTTGAACATAAGCACTTGCTCTCCTTCATGAAACTGCTTCCATAAGATGCCTTGATCATGAATCAATTTGGATTTTTCCTTATAGATACGAGAACTTTCATATGCATCCAACCTCAACTCTTCTAGCTCTTGTATCTCAAGCATTCTTTCCTCAGCAGAACCTTGAAGATCCATATTACAAGTCTTCACAGCCCAGTAAACTCTATGCTCTAGCTCAACAGGTAGATGGCAACCCTTACCAAAGACTAACCGGAAAGGAGACATGCCAATGGGAGTTTTAAAAGTTGTACGATATGCCTAAAGAGCATCATCCAACTGGAGACTCCAATCTTTCCTACTTGGCTTGACAATTCACTCCAAGATATACTTGATTTCCCTATTAGACACCTCAGCTTGCCCATTTGTCTGTGGATGGTATGGGGTAGAAGTCTTGTGGAGAACACCATATTTGGATAGTAAGTTGTCCATCAATTTGTTGCAAAAATGTGAGCCACGATCACTCATAATTGCTCTTGGCACACCAAACCTACAAAAGATATGAGTACGTAGGAATTTTATAACAGTAGAGGCATCATCTTTCCTTGTAGGAATGGCCTCAATCCACCTTGAAAGGTAATCAACAGCCAACAAAATGTACAAATATCCATGAGATACAGGAAATTGACCCATAAAATCAATGCCCCAAACATCAAAAACTTGACAAAACAATATGGGTTGTTGCGGCATCTCATGCTTTCTAGATAAACCCCCAAAACACTGGCATGCATCACAAGTTTTGCAAAAAGCATAACAATCCTTAAAGAGGCTAGGCCAATATAAACCACAATCTAAGATTTTCCTAGCAGTTCTCTTTGCCCCAAAGTGACCATCACACAACAAAGAATGACAAGATGTTATAACAAAAGAAATTTCATCATCCGGCACACATCTCCTAATGACTTGATCACTACAATGCCGCCACAAGTAAGGAGGATCCCACAAATAGTATTGAGATTTATGTTTCAGCTTCTATTTCTGAAAACGAGATAAAGAATAAGGTAACACTCCAGCAGCAAGATAATTCACAATATGAGCAAACCATGGGTCATGAAGTGTAATAACAAGGAGATGGGCATCAGGAAAACCATCACAAGTAACTTTAGCATCAACTACTCCCTGTGTGGCAAGGGGCAAGCGGCTTAGATGGTTAGCAACAATATTTTCTGCACCGGCCTTGTCCCTAAACTCTGTATTAAATTCTTGAAGTAGTAGCATCCACCTTAGTAACCGAGGCTTAGTGTGAGTCTTCCTAGATAAGAACTTGACAGCAGAATGATCAGAATAGATAATCACTTTAGAATTCACTTGATAAGACCTAAACTTCTCAAGTGTAAAAACAATGGAAAAGAGCTCTTTCTCAGTGGTAGTGTAATTGATTTGAGCCTTATCCAATGTTTTAGAAGCATAAGCAATAACACAAGAAGTCTTACCAATTTTCTGACCTAGAACTGCACCAACAGCACTATTGGAAGCATCACAACAAAGCTCAAAATCAAGATGCCAATTAGGAGCAATAAGTATAGGTGGAGAAATGAGTCTAGACTTAATTTCATCAAAAGCCAATTTGCATGCATCATCAAAGATGAAATCCACATCCTTTTGGAGAAGCTTAGATAGGGGACAAGCTATTTTACTAAAATCCTTAATGAATCTTCTATAAAACCGAGCATGCCCCAAGAAAGATCTAAGTTCTCTTAAGTTAGAGGGATAAGGAAGAGATGAAATTACTTCAATTTTAGATTTGTCAACTTCTATACCCCTCTTACTTATCAAGTGACCTAAGACTATCCCTTGATCTACCATGAAGTGGCATTTCTTAAAATTTAACACAAGGTTCTTTTGCACACATTTTTCTAATGCTCTATCCAAATTCAGCAAACATTCTTCAAAAGAATTCCCATATATAGAAAAATCATCCATGAATACCTCAATACCTTGTTCAAGTAAGTCACTAAAAATGGAGAGCATGCATCTTTGAAATGTCCCAGGAGCGTTGCATAACCCAAAAGGCATCCTTCAATATGCAAACGTCCCAAATGGTCAAGTAAATGTTTTCTTTTCTTGATCCTCCAGTGCAATAGGAACCTGAAAATAACCAAAAAAACCATCAAGGAAACAATAATGAGATTTGCATGCCAATATCTCTAGCATCAGATCTATAAAGGGGAAGGGAAAGTGGTCCTTTTGAGTTGCTTCATTCAACTTTCTAAAGTCTATACAAACTCTCCAAGAGTTTTGGACTCTTGTTGGAATGAGTTCGTTCTTCTCATTTCGCACAACAGTTATTCCACTCTTTTTTGGAACAACTTGGACCGGATTGACCCACTCACTATCTGAAATAGGATATATGATTCCTGCACTCAAGAGTTTGGTGACCTCCTTCTTAACTACATCTAAGATGAAAGGGTTGAGTCTACGTTGGGGCTGTCTTACAGGTTTAGAACCCTCATTCAAAAGTATTTTGTGGGAACACACAGTTGGATTAATACCTGGAATGTCACCTAAAGTCCATCCTATTGCCCTCTTGTGTTTCTTCAACACATGGAGTAAACTGAACTCCTCAGATGTACTTATAGAACTAGAGATAATGACAGGTAATTGATCATGTTCAGCAAGAAAAGCATACTTCAAGTTAGGAGGAAGAGGTTTTAAATCAAGTTCAGGGGGTTGCACAATTGAAGGTAAAAGTTCTTTCAACTCAAGTGCACCAAGAAACTTTCCTTTCTTATGAGAATCCCCAATAATTGTTGGATTGAAAGTATGTCCCCCTTGTTCAGATGTGGATTAAGATTGTGGCTTATTCACAAAGGAACCAGGACTCCCACCTACATCATTCAAAGAGTGAAATATATGAGAAGTAGCATCATGAAATGGTATGCAACATTGTAGTAATTGATTAGAACTGAGTTTCTCCCCTGTTGCAGTCTTGACATGTGGTTGTCCATTATTTCCAAAATTTTCAGCAAAGAAATTTATGACTTTTGACCTGCTAAGTTCATCACCAAAAGGAGAATGTAAGTATTTCAATAATTGGAAAGAAGCGAGGTTACCTACACAATCATCCTTGAGGTTAGGAGAAGTCTGAAACTTGTAAGATGGAGGAATATGAAGCTTAAACCCATGAATTACAGTCGTACCATCAGTAGCACATTGATTTCTTTCCTCATCTTCAACAATGACTCCACTTGTGTCCATAGGAGTAGATTCAGTGCTAATGGATGTTGCTTCACTTCCAAAAGTGGAATCCACTTCACTAACATTCTCAAATTCTACAAAGCTACACAATAATTCTTTCCCAACACCATGATAACTATCAAATGAAGATATAGTACTACCAAGGTTAGAAAAATCAAAAATAAAAGGATTGGAAGTGGAAAGTGAGCTATCAATTGACATGCAATCAATACTACACACACCATTATCACAATCAATAGAGGGAGAAGAATTTGAACTAATGGTAGCACATACATCATCATGACAATCATTTTTCACACACAATGAGAAAGCAGACTCATCAATTGCCTCTTCCAAGGCCAAATCAATCTCATTCAAGCCAAGAAGGGAGTAGTCCTCAAATGGGTGATTCATAGCTTCATAAACATTGAACCGAATGACATGATCACCTACTTCCATAGTTATGTACCCATCCTTCATGTTAATGATAGTATTAGCTGTGCGCATGAAAGGCCTACCCAAAATCAATGGTTCCTCAACTGAGACCTCAATAGACATGTCTAGGACATAAAAATCAGCAGGAAACACTAAGTCTTTGACCTTGACTAAGATGTCTTCCAATAAGCCATGAGGTTTCCTAGTGGTGCGATAAGCTAGTTATAGGATGACACTAGTGGATTTGATGTTTGTGAGGCCAAGAGAGGTGTAAACAGAGTAGGGCATGACATTTATAGCAGCTCCTAGATCAAGAAGAGCATTACTAAAAGGCATGGTACCTATAGTGCATGGAACAGTGAATGAGCCAGGGTCTTTACACTTAATTGGGAGATGGGGTTTAAACATAGCATACATACTAGGACTCAACTGAACACACTCATTGGGTTTACACCTACACTTTTGGGTACACAAATCTTTCAAGAATTTAGCACACGCAGGCATTCCTTTCAAAACATCAAGCAAAGGCAAATTAACTTTAATCTTACTGAAAATATCCATCATATCAAGAAATTTCTTTTCATTTGAAACCTTTTTGCTAAGCACATATGAATTAGGAAATGGAATTTCAGAGATATTTACCTTTTTACCTTCCCCTTTGCTTGAAGAAGAAGAAGTTGAAGGGCCAAGTACCTTATCATTTGTTGAAGTTGACACTCCTTGCTTGCTATCCATATTTGAATTTGGAGAAGAATGCCTTTGTAGAAGCCTCTGTTCAACCATACTCTCAGCTTTTCCAATAGCAAGGTGAGTGCTTTGATCAGAATCATCACTACTATCAATATCTTCAACTTGTGGTTGCAATGGAACCTCAACCTCTTCAATATACCTATCACTAGAATGCATTCCAGATTTGAAACTCTCAACATTTTCTTCAAATCGGACTTGTTTACCCACTTGTTTACCACTCCTCAAAGAGATAGCATGTACAAGTGTTAGAAGGCAACCCTTGTCCACTTTTAGCTTGTTGCTCATTGAGGCTATCAGACATTTGAGTCACAAATGAGATAAGGTTAGAATTCTTAGAATCCAACAACTCCAACTTGTTAAATATTGTGTCAAACTTAGTCCCAATGTCACAAAATTTAGAATTGGTTTGAGCTCTCTCTTCATCAAATCTTGAGGCTAAGTTACCCATTGAAGATGACACATTATTCATACACTTGAGAAGTTGAGAGATGTCATCTTTAGTAGCATGGGAATCAGGTGTAGCAACTACTATTTGTTAGGATTAGATTGGTTTGAAGGTCCTTGAGTTGGAGCTTGAGTTGAAGAACTCCCTTGAAATTGACTCTAGTTCCTCTAACCAAAGTTGGGATGGGACCTCAAACCCTCATTGTATGTGTTAGAGTAGGGATTCCAAGGCCTTTGATTCTGTCCTTGTCTTCCTTGAAAAACAGCCGAGACCTCCCCAAGTAGGTATGGGCAATTAGGAGCAATATGCATGTGAGAGCTACATATGTCACAGCTAGGAGCCACTAGAGCTTGAGAATGTGACCCATGAATGTTCACATTATTTAAATGGGCCATGAGCTTATTGAGTTCAGTTCTCATATCTGTCATTTGGGATGACAAATTATCATACTCCCTTAAAGATCTTGAAGCATGTGAGACCTCATGGACTTTTCTAGCATCCAACCCTTCAAATTGTTGATCATTACTAGCTATCTTCTCAATTAAAGCCCAAACTTCTTCAGGTGTAAGCAATTGAATAGTGCCTCTAGAAGATAAATCCAAACTCTTCCTATCTTGAGGAAGCAACCCACTATGAAAATATTACACCAATCGAGCTTCTGGGATTTGGTGATATGGACACTTGGCTAGAAGTTCTTGAAAACGACACCAATACTCATAAAAATATTCATGGAGGCCTTGTTTAGCACAGAAGATTTCCTTAGTGAGAGATGTTATCTTTGAAGAAGGGAAGTATTTTTCCAAAAAGGCACTCTTCAAGCTGTCCCAAGATGATAAAGTATTAGGATTATGGTGAGGTAGCATCAAGAACCACTCCTTAGATTTGTTTTCTAATGTGAAATGAAAGACTTTTCGGCACATCTCATCTAGATCAACTCCCATTGGTTTCATGGAGGTGCACACAATGTACATATTCCTTAAGTGCCTGTTAGGGTCTTCTGCAGGTAAACCATGAAATTTGGGTAAGTGACTCAACAAAGGACCTTTCAACTCAAAATTAATATTAAATTCTGGACAAGAGAGGAAAGGATCAATAATATCAGTAGAAGAGGTAAGATCTTTGATAGTTCTACGCTCCCCAATGGGTAGAGGTACGTCTTCTGGAGGAGGAACTGGACCCATGGTAAGATGGGGATCTTAATGAATGAAAAGCCAATATGAGAAGGATTTTCACAAATATGTGCAACAACTTCAGTGCCAATGACTTGTCCAAGCCCTACACTAGATTATTTAGCTTTCTTACCTTTCTTAAGTAACCTAATTGTCTTGTCAATATCTTTATCTAAAGGCACAAGTTCAGTTTTCTGAGATCTAGTCATGCACAGTAAGAAGACTAATGTAGACACACAAATTACAGCAAAGTAATTGGTCAAATGGTCAATTGAAGAAGGGTTGTATACAGCAAAAATTAGCAACTTGTAGGAAACCAAGATAACTAATCTTTGACAACCAAAAGAGTTAACCACAACCAACAAAATTCAAGTGTCTAAAGAGTAAGACTAGTTTCAGCAATAACAAGACAAGTGCAACACAATGTGACAAGAGGCAAATAGGAGTTTCAAGGTAAGAATTCACCTTTTAGGAGAACAAGTTGGTATATCAGTGAAGTAGTACCTCAAACCGCAAGTATGTAAGTAGAGTCACTGGAAGCACAACTTACAGAATGTGATAGCTACCTGGAATCTCAAATTTCAACGACAAATTTCCAAAGATGAAGAATGCAAAGTTGCTCACCACAAAACAATAATGAACCACATAATGGCCACTAAGAACATTATAGCAAAGCAACAAAATGCAAATCTCTTTTTGTTCTTTTTTCTAATTGCAAATGGAATGCAAAACAACTATGAATATGAAAAATGACTAAACTACTATCAAACACTCCAACAATGAACAACTACCTAAAATAAACTCAGAAACACACTAACAACCAAGAAAAATCAAAGAAAACCCTAAGAACAAACTAAATCAAAAACTTAGAAAAATACCAAAAAAGAAAGAAAATTCAGAAAAGTATAGCAAAGCTTCGAATTTGGCTAAATTCCAGCAGACCTAATAGCTTTAGCTATTAGTCTTGCTTAGAATGCTGAAAAACTTTAATCAGTCAAATTTCAGAATTTTTTGGGCACAAATATTTCAGTTCCAGCAAGACAGTACTAATCGAAAATCAGAATTTCGCCAAAACTTTAATCTGTCAAATTTCAGAATTTTCTGGGCACAAATATTTCAGTTCCAGCAAGACAGTACTAATCGAAAATCAGAATTTCGCCAAAATTCAAATGAGTGCTACACACTTCCTACTCAACTAAGACACACTATGACAAAAGAAAAGAACACCTAACTACTTAAAACCTTGGAATTCATCCTCCCCGGCAACGGCGCCAATTTGATGAACCCATGTTGTGTGAGTTCACAAAATAAAACTAGGTTTAAAAATGTAGCGTAGTAGCTCAACCTAGGTCGTTCTTGTGAGGAGATTAATTTCCAAGTTCCTAAGTAGTAAAGTGATAAAAAGCCTTAAAGTTGTGAGAAATCATTTTGAGGATTTCAGTTTAAAACTATGAAGTAATCTAAGCTAAAACAATATTTTTGTATTTTTCAGTTTTTAAAACAAAGAAGCAAATGGAATTGAACTTAACACTAACAACAAAGTAAATTTAATAAACTAGAATAATAATGAAATGGGATTCCCTTGAGTTGAGGTTTTAGTCTTCCTTGCTTGCTAATAATATGAATTCCATAATGAGTCAAGAGGATGGAACTAAGATACCACTAGCTCCATACTTGCAATAATCATTTAATTCATTCTACCGAAGCAATTAAATGAATATCACCAAATAATTTAGACTCAAGGAGATGAATAATCAACTTCCAATTCTAGCTTGTAATTACCATTACAAAAGTTCAAAGCCTTCAGTTTAATCATTTAATTCCACTTAATCAAGTTGGAATAAACAATTCAACATACTCCTAATATGAATCATATAAAGCTTAATTAATCAACTCCTAGCTCAACCACCAAGTTTATTCACTTGGCATAACAATCTAGATCACAATTACATACTTAACCAAGCTACATAATCATGAACTAAAAAGAGAGCTTAAAGGAATTCCATTGAAGTTTAGAAGCTCAAACCATTACCCAACTCAAGGAAATCACCAACACTTTAGCTACTCATGGAAGAAGAGGATGAAGCTTGATGGATGAAGAGGAAAGAATCAGCCATTGAAATACTATGTAGCACCGAATAACCTACAATTATCCAGCGCATCCTCTCTTTTTTTAATTCATTGCTCACGCCTCCTCCTCTTTATTCGATGCTCCCCCTTTTCACACACAGTAGTGCCTCTTTTTCTCTCTTTTCCATTTCGGTGCTCACTTTTTCTTCAAGTCTAGCTGCCTAGTCAAACATTTCGGCTGCTCCTTCCTTCTTTCCGGTGGTCCCCTCCTCTCATTCGGTCTTCATACTTCCTTCTTTCCCAGCCGACACCACTCACCTTTTTCTTTATTTCATCTGATGCTCTCTTCTCTTAAGCCGCCAAACCCTCTTTTCTCATTAGGTGCTACTCCCTCTCACGTGGTCCCCTCCTTTTTTCTTTTTATTCCGTGTTTCTTCTCCTTTTATTCACAGCCCTCCTTCTCTTCTTTAATAACTCGGTCCACCTCACCTTCAAACCTTCCATTCGGTCCAGCAATTTAATTCAACCATCCCATTTTTCATTCAACAATTTCGGCCAACCCATCTTGATTGCTCTTCTTTCTTCATTTTGGTCCAACTATTCTTTTATATTATTCACTCTTTTCATTGTTTGGTCTAGCCCATCATCTTCACGCCAATTCTCATTCTTCCATTCCCCTTGGTCCAGCTTTATTCAAATAAATCCCTTACTTGCTTCTTTCCCATGCTTCTTAGTTCAGCCCAAAAACAGCACCATCTCCTTTCTTTATAATTATCCCAAGGTTAAATAAGTTATGCCATGTCATCATCTACAAAATTCAATTCATAAAGGTAATATCTTTTGCTCACAATTAAAGGATAATGGAAATAACAAATGTTAATTAAAAATATAACAATTTATCTAATATAATTCCTAAATTATTCTTTGATTATAATCTCACATTAACACTTGATTATGCCCAAAATATTCAATTAAGTTCCACAAAAGCCTAAGATTAATTAATAAAAAGATATAAATATTGAGCTCTATCAGTCTCTTCACATCATCTCTTCATTTTATTCCTAGAGAAATACATCAAACACTAATACAATGAAGTGTTAGAGTGATTGGAAGCAATAAGAGTGAGTTTTATAATTATGCCTATGATTTTTTGAAGTTACGCTACGTTTTTTGTCGCATCACTTGAGTAGTCACTCGAGTGATCCTGGGTTATCACTCATGTGTTACTCAACTGATCCCCTTCAAAATGTGGCAGAGAGTATTGGAGTCTTTTTCCAACTTCATCACTCAAGTGGTTACTCGAGTGATTATTGTACGTCACTCCAGTAATCTCTTCATTTTTATTAAAAGCATGGAAAATAATATATCATCGAAAAGCTCTTGCCATGTACATTCCATACCAATATGAATCAGATCCAAACCAATTCTATTCATAAAGTTATGATCCAACGAGTATCTACTGTTCAAAGTTTCCAATGTCAACTTCCAGAAGGCATATCTTCAGCATATAACTTCAAATTTGACAAATTACCTTTCCATCAAAAGCTCTTTAAGTCTACTTTCATGCAGCACTAGTTTCATCTCAATTCGATGTGTATTTTGAGAGTTATGTCTAAAATACCAAAGCTGTCTTGGATTATGACGGTGATTTATGTGTCAACTTCAACAAATCATATATCTCATATGAACTTATTTTTATGTGATTTTGGTGTTTATAGTTTATGTTAGGAGTCTAGTTTCATATAATACTGATTTTAGCTCAATTTTACATGTGTTTAGAGAGATATAGCCAAAATATCAAACCTTTATTATGTTGTGCAAAAACAGAGCACACCAGAATGCTCATCACTCAAGTGGTTACTCGAGTAATCATGTCCATCACTTGAGTGATCACTCGAGTGATGCCTTCAAAAACTTGGCAGAGAGCCAAAACTCAAGGGAACACCTTGGGAAAGTATTATAACTTCCATATAAGTCATTTTAGCTTCGTATTGACCCATTTCAACCTCTGGTATCACTTCTAAGAGCTTGAATCTTGATATTCTCATTTGATCTTGCAAGTTCTTCTTTCTTCAATCTCTTTCTTCTTGATAATTATTCTTCATAACCCAACTAGATATCTTCTTGAATTGATGATCATTCTTCATAACCTAAACATATATCTTTTTGAATATCTTAAATCTTCTTCTTTCTTTACTTGACTAATCTTGAATCTTGATATTCCTATTAGATCTTACAATTTCTTCTTTCTTCAATCCTTGCCTCTTGATTTTCTTCTTGATGATCATTCTCCATTTATGAGGCATTTTAAGCAAAATAAAATTAACCCACTATCGGGTTTATGACTAATCTACAAGATATACAACATTAAATATAATAGTTAGTCAATGTAGAAGATAAGAGTATTATACAAACTTTTTTTTGCTCTTAATATTTGACATCTATATTTGGCATCATCAAAACTAATCATATATAACATTCTCCCCCTTTTTGATGATGGCAAATCCTTAAAGAAAAATATGCATGAATATGACAACAATTTTAATGCAACGTATTTTTCTTGCCTTTCTCTCCCTCTATTTAACATCAGCAAAAAGTTTGAAGGATAAATAGGAAAGGCTCTTAGAGATGCAAATATGAAACCGAATTTGGAAATGCCTTTCTTTCAATCAAAATAAATATGTCAAGAATATAGTTTTCTCTCCCCTGATTTGAAGATAATTTCATTTATAATTTGATGCAAATGAAAAATAATTTTCATAAAAACAAATTTGAAACAATTTAGAGAGATTTTCAAGAAAAATTTCATGATCATGGAAAATTAAAATCAAAGATATGAAAAGTATTCTCAAAATATAAAGAGAGGGTTTAGAAATGCTCATTTGGATTTGGCAAGCTGATGATAGATTCATAAAGTCTAGTTCACCCAGCTTTCACTGTGTAACTTTGATATATATTCATGGTGTCTCTAGTATGCTCTTACTAAGTTGAGCTTTTGTGTAACCCCCTGCCTTAATTAGCGTAATTAAGATTCGATAACACATAGTAAAAAGGGGTTAGAGACTGTTGGATAGCTCAAAAATCATTAACACACCCACCAAGTGGTAGGGACTTTTCAAAATTTTCAAAACTTCTTTCCTATTCCAGTCTCAAGTTCATTATCGAATATAATCACCTGTGCATTTAATTTACATTCATACATATCAGAGTATATAATAGCAATCCCGACAACCCCCGGGTTTTATTCAGTCACTAAAAGTGTTATAATTCCCATAGAGGGTATTACACAACTATATTCAACTAATAATTACAACCCAAAATAATTTACAAGATCTCTGTCCAACATGTTTAACCAACATATCCAAAAGAGAATGTCCCTACGGGGTTCTAACCAATCCGGGTCGTGCGCTTCTCCTTGGAGCCACTCGCCCTGTCTAAAAGGTTAGTTGAAGGAAAGAGTGAGATTCAAGAGAATCCCAGTAGTAACAAAACATTTATACCACACATAAGCACACAGCATGTAAGCAAATCATCATACAGCAGCAGCAGCACAAATCATACTCCACCCTCATCCCCTTTCTCCCCCAGGAAGGCACACTGTCCTAACCCAAACCGTTGTTAGCTACTCAGGGACTATTGGCGTAGCAGTGCATACACATAGCCTTATAGCTCATATAGCTATCCGGCTTTCACAATTGGCCCGTCGGCCTTCACGAATAGCCTTTCAGCTTTTCACATAATCACAAAGTCACACCTTATCCTCATCCCCTTTCTCCGCCGGGAAGGCACACAACCCTTACCCGATCTATTGTTAGCTACTCAGGGACTATCGGAATGACGGTGCTTACACATATTCACAATGTCGCAGCATACGAATTTATCACAAATCAATGATAATACACACATACAATGCATCACATATGGTACGAAAGAAAAGTTACTACCTCATTCCTTCCTGATGTTTACTGGCTCAGTGGGCTCACGAGGACGGCAGATATCAAATCCTATAAAAATAGGGACAATAGGTGAATTTCTTTTCCAAGTTTCCAAATTTCGTAATACTTTATGTTGGTTATCATTTAGACTCTTCAGGTGGCTATAATAGCCCTAAACATATCCCCAAAAGGTTAGAAGAAACTACCCAGAAGATACATTTTTCGAATACAAAACACTACTTTTGGGCTGCCTCACTCGAGTGACAACCACCTCACTCGAGTGATGCCCTCAGTTGTGCTCGAGTCCCAGCGAGTGAAACACAGAAAGTGTTTGCCTGAGAGCAAACCCTCAAAATAACTCTCACACTCACTCGAGCACAAGAAGCTACACTCGAGCAATGTCCCTAAGTGCACTCAAGCACTAGGAAGTGTAACACCAAGAGTGTTTGCCCGAGAGCACAGACCACTTCCAGGCAAGACCTCACTCGAGCATGCCCATGCGTACTTGAGCAGGATCATATTTTACTCACAAGGCAGGGAGTGTGCTCGCAGTTTCTGCCTAAAGACGTAACCAAAATTCCCAGAAATTTATATCGTGCTCGAGTGAGATCCTCCCTTACTCGAGTGATGCCTATCAGATGCCAAATCGCAGCAACTGATATGGTTTTCTAGAATTGACCAATTGGCTACCAATGGTCCTAAAACTTATACCACAACTCATCCTCCCTTATTTTAGCATAAAGGACCTATTGGTAACTTCAAAACAACCAAATTCCCACACAAGCACACATTATTATCTCTAGACCACAAGATCACCAAAACCATAATTTATCAAACTTCTTCTTTTCAAATCCACACCAAAATCATTGACTTCCAAACACTATTTAGCATCTATTACACTACATTACATCACTTGATTCAGAATCCAGAAATCTAGAATTTGCTAAACTAAACCAAAAGTCATAACATTTATACCAAAAGGTCACCAATGGTTACATTCTCAACTTGCCAAGATCAAACCCTTAATTCCTCAACTTCTCAAACTTCACAATCCTTCAAATGCCACCAATAAAAATTCTGAAACCATAGAAATCAAGCTCTCAACCTCTTGAACAACTTTATTGAAGAGGTTTTAAGAATACAAAAGCAATTTTTCCTCTTTCTCTTTCTTGGTTCAGCTGTACCGGATGGAGAGAATAGAGAGAGAAAAATGAGATAAGAGAATGATGATCACATTTCCCTTCTTCCCAAGCTTCTTCACTGACTTGAGAGAGAGAGAGGGATAGAAATTTGAGTTTGAAACTTTAACCTTGATCCAAAGGTCTAGATTTTGCCACTTGGCACCATCTCATTCTTCCTACCATAATTTCATATGAACTTGAATGCATAGGATTCCACCTCTTGTTCTTTCAATCCTAGCCATTGATCTTAATTACTAAAAAGTTTTCTCTTCGGTAACTGACCAGTCGATTGGTAAATTTACCAATTTTGCCCCTGATTATCATAACCCTTACCAAATCATCACTATACTCCAATATAAACTTTAACATTGCTTACTACATGTTTGCAACAAGATTAACAATAATTACATCATTAAAATCATAATTAGCCCTAAATCACAAGTCAGGATATTACATTTTGTTAAATATTTTTATCACAATATGCTTAACACTCCTTTGTATTGACATAAGTATTTATTGCTTTAAATGTTACAACCAATATATTTTCCTTGTTTAAGCGTTAAAACACCGTTCCTCTTCTTGTAGTACATTGAAGAATATTATTGCACAAAACAAATTCTCCTGCCACAAGTATAAATATTTCTTCCATAAAGAATGATTAGTGCTATCAAGTTATGAAATTTATTGCACAAATCAAAGTTATCCTTTCTATATGATATGTTAAAATTAAGAACATGAAAGGAAAATATAATAGTAGCTTGTCAACAAAACTAATCAAGAGATAAGGAATACAAATGAGTATGCTAGAATGATTTTCTCCAAACAAAGGAGATGAGCTTCTTAAGATATAACACACATATGAATGTGGAGCTCCCCCTTAATGAATGCATGGCTTAAAGAAAAATCATTATGAGGAATATAGTTAATAACTCTCCTAGATTTGTAAAACCATTAGAAATTTTGTAGAGAGAATGAGTATGAAAATTTGAAGACTTGGAGAAAAATCAAGTTTTGAAAAATAATGATGATATTCAAGGTTTCAAGGCTATAGCCCTGTATTACCTGAGTGGTCACTTCAATGATCCTACTTGACTATCACTCGAATACTCACTTGAGTGATACAACTCAGAGAATTTTAATTAAGTAAGAATACAATACCTATCTCGAGTAATGTAGTAATTACTCGAGCCATAATCCTCTGAAGTCCATAGATGCATCATTTGATACTCACTGTCTGATTATGTGATAAGTACTGAGAGATTCTGAAGTATAGTCTTCTTTGAGCACTTTAGGATATCAAGATGAGCTGAGAATAAGGCCTTGGAGTTGTGGTTGATAAGTCACAGAGTTGTTTAAACTTGCCATTCACAAAAGTGAGGAATTTAGCTTTATTTATAGCAAGCTTAGTGTGAAATTATTGAAGCTCCTCTCTCAGATACCCCTAGATAGATAGCCTAAAGAATAAAGGACTAGGGAGACTAGCTCAAGCAAAGTGTTGTATCTTATCTATCCTTGAAGTCTCAGCTCCTATCCTTTGCGCCTCTTGTATTAACTAGGAGTAAGGTTCAGTAATTTAAATAAAGCAATTGTGAGTCACTTGGTGTAATTGTAGATTACTTGGAGTGATCTTCAGAATCACTTGGAGTGATTGTGACTTACTTGGAGTGATCCTCAGAATCACTTGGAGTGATTGTGAATTACTTAGAGTGATTATAGATTACATAGATTGATCGTAAATCACTTAGAGTGATCCTTAAAATCACTTAGAGTGATTGTGAATTACTTGGAGTGATTGCATATTACTTAAAGTGATTATCAGAATCACTTGGAGTGATTGATAGAAATATCATATCACTCGACTGAAATTATGAATCACTCGGAGTGAATATTAAAAATAGGCATATCACTTCCAGTGAAATCCCATTACACTTGGATGTCCAGTGTTAATTAAACAACATTTGGAAGTTTTGATACAGCACATAACTTCCTAACTTCATAGCCTTAATGAGCTTCTCATCGATATTGGTAACATCAAATAAAGCTCAGTCTGTTTGAATGGTGGATCTAATAAAGAAGGCTCCTGCTGATTTGGATCTAGCTAAGGATTGTACTTCATTATCTTTGATTATTGTCTCTAATATCTCTTTAATTATTATGCCTTCCTTAAAGCATAACTGAACAGGCTCCATGTTGTAGTAAAGATGTCTAACTTCCTTTGGTAGTAGGGAAGATGACTGGATGGCGAAGGCTTATAGATTGGAAGTATAAATCTAACTCATGAGTACCTTTAATCTTTTCAAGTTAAGACAGACAGCTTGACAAAAAGATCTCGTGGTATAATCACTGTCATCTCTGGCCTTATTCTTTGCTTGAGCTTTATTGAGATGAATTTTGCTATAGCTACTAAGAGATCTTCCTACTCTTACTCCTGTTCTAAATCCATTACTAGCTAGTTACTGATGGAGATACTACAGATTCTGCTTCTGCTCACACTGCAACACTGCCAGTGACGCTTACTCTATTAATCTCTATTCTCTGTACCCGAAAGTAAAGCATCTTGTTTAATCCTTGCAAAAGTATAAATACATGCTCTTTGGTACCCAACTTCTTTTGGGTCCATACAATATTAGACATAACATCTCTTATGCTCTTATACAATTAAATCATATGATATTTGAGCAAAGAATGTAATAATCAATAAAGACCAAGAAATAATTTTACCTAATTAAATAAATTCAAGCCATTGGATCATAAAGGGTAATAAGTGATATCAATGATCAATGACAGTTAGTAAATACATTTTATATATAAAATATGTTATTGATAAGACTTTCATGTAATCAATGTAACTCAGATCAAAGAGAGTTGAAAATCTATTCATAATGACCAACTATTATGAAATGATAAATCATGAATGATATCAAGTTTTCCAAGAATGATGAGAGATGCAAATTGTTTCAAATCTTAGATGTAATTTCAAATCATAATAATGCATTGTAAAATTGAGATTATGAATATATGCAAAACTCATTTTTGAAATATATTTATAATAAATGTTCATATTGAAAATGGTGGAAGTCAATAGTTATAAAATATATATCAGAAGGCTTCACTTTAAAGTTCAACTAAGATAACATGTTAATCATCAGAGTTAACATGTTAGAGAATTTTTCAAAGAACAAGAGTCATATGGATAACCAAAAGGACTAGCTTGATAGACATATATGAGTATCATGAATTTTCTATTGATCCATAGACTATCTTAACACTTAGAGTTGTGTCTTAAAAGATATAAATATTTAGCTTAAGGATTCAAATACATGACATTGGTTACTCAAAGATAGATCATATCAATGGTTAATATATTCAATCAACAAGAATATGTGTATGGATTTATTAAATATGAAGCACAAGCTCATTAGTCCAAATGACTAGCATGCTAGAATTTTATCTTAGTAAGTCATTCCACTATAATGGTTAATACATTAAGATTCAATGCATTAATGAATATTTGTGATACTTGGAATAACATAGCCAGCTAAGGATTTATGCATTAAGCATAAGGCTTTCATAAATTGAATTCTTTTCTAGGAAATAGGCTTGAAACTTATAAATGATAGTTAACTTGTTAGATATAAGGTCTAACTAGTTAGAGAGTAAATACTAAGGAGTTCAAGTACAAGATAACCAATGATCAAGATGTCAATAATGAGAAAAACTCTGACAGATGAATGTAAATCATTTCTGACGTTTAGTACATAAAAATATTAACTTCCAATTTTGAAACCAATTTGAATGCAAACAAAATATGAACAATTTTCAAATAATGTGTATGCACTTTTATAAACAAGATGGATTGGAATCTCAGCACATTTTTGAAATGTTCATTTTAAAACATAAATATATAGAAAGATTATGCACAAGTTCACTTTCAGTCTATTTAGCAATCTAAAAATATTTTGAAAAAATCATAAATAATTGATTGCTAATGGTGTGCAATAATAAGCAAATTATTAATTACCTAACTAAATAATTTATATAAGCATAGTATCGGGTAAGGATAAAGAAGACAATACCATACTCAAGTAATATCATAATTACTTGAGAAATTATCCTTTGAAGTTCATTTGTGCATAATTCCTTGACTTTTGCCTTCCAATCTTCCAGTTGGTTTTATCACATGAATATTCACTCCTAATTGTCACACAGTGATGATGATCACTTGATTAGTTACTCGAGTAATACTTCACCGTGCATCTTTTCTTCCTTCACTGCTAGCTAGGTACTTGCAGCGTTGCCTCAAGTAATGCCTCCTTTTGTTTACACATTTAAAATGTAGGTTCAAATTTCAACTTCACCAAGATTTGAGTTAAATCCTATGTAGTCACAATCTTGAGATGAAGCTCTTCCTTTCTTCTTCCTACAAAACCATATAGATCTTTTTCTTCCTTTAGTATCCAGTTTTACTTGGATCCACTCATGGTTACCTTGTAGGAATCCTAATTCACATGCTCTTTGCCTTAAATACTTAGAGGTTTGCTTTTGCTTACCTACTGCATCTTTCTATGATGTTGATACTTTGAATATCTTGCTTTAGGTGCTAGCAATCTTCTCTTAAAATATATAAACTCCAGGAGTCTTTTAATTGATGCTTGAGAGATCCTCCTTTTCATATTTTTCTCAAGATAGTTGAAAGGTACTCTATGGTAGTTCATTCTTGAGGTATAACATACTCCTTCTCTCCACTGCCTTTCTTTGTGGTTATGCTCTATAGCTCCAACAATGGATGTTCTAAGAGTTCTCTTTTGTGATAGTATAAACCTCTTAATTGCTGCATGAGAACCTATTGGCTTCTTCTTCATCTTCTTTGTACCCTTATGTCCATTTCTTCCTGCATACATAAAGTACTAGATGGACATTTTAGTACCCACATATACTTAGGTCCTTGATTGTTAGCATTTGAACTCACTTGTGTTTTAGTAACCCAAAAAAAATTTATTTCTTATTAAAATTTCTTCTAATATAGTATGTGTGAGAAATATAACCTGATTTACCATAATAATTCAAATAATATGATGATATGCATCATGAGATTCCATGCAAGTATTATATTGATCAAGAAAAGACGATCTAAAATGATTAGTTTGCCGAAGTTCTTTCTTCCCACATGAATTTCCAGCATGATTGAAAACCTTTTTCCTTTTCTCAGTAGAATCAATAATTGGTTGAAAATAACTTTAAGCAAACTTTGAAAATCAGCTTTTAAAATAAATCTAGAAGAATTAGAATTGTTTACCATATGTGCATCTTGAGCTCTAGAGGATGATCCATCAAATTCTTCTTGGGAATCATCTTCCTCTTGTTCTTCTATGTTGACAAGATCAAGGAAGTGTTCTATAATTTCTCCTTCTTCATTGTCAACTTCCACTAGTTCATGAACCGTAGGTATGTAGCTTATAGTTTCACATGAATTGTCAATACTTTCAACTTCAATACAATTGTTAGAAGTATAAATAAAATCAAGAGTATCCCAAATATCTCTAGCAGTAGAGCAAAATCTAATTTTCTCAAAATCATTTTTTGTTAAAGAACTATACAAAAGTTTCATTGCTCTAATGTTTAATGAAAACATTTTCTTTTCTCTTTCTGTCCAATCCTTTCTCGGTGTGAATCAATGACATTTGTAAAAACATCCCACATAACATAATCAATGCATTTTATAAAAGATATCATTCTAGCTTTCCAAAACCAACAATCAATATCTTTCAAAATAGATGGAATTATATAGTCAAAACCTTCAGAAAGCATATAAGACCCAAAATAAGTCATTAATAACTATTGAGATGGTTAAGTCCTTTAAAAAAGAGCCTAGCTCTAATACCAAATATTAGAACTGGCTGACACCCAAGAGGGGGGGTGAATTGGGTGTAAGATAAAAACGTAAAAGTAACTATAAAAGTAATGAATAATAAATCCACAGTTATATATTTAGTACTATACATTGGAAATATAAGATCTTAGGGAAGAGAAGATACAAACTGTGATTTATCCTAGTTCAGCCTAATCTACGATGACCTACGTCCAGTCCCTAGACTCATCTTGAGATTTCAATCCACTATGTCCCTCAAGTTTAACTGGGTACTTGAAAGCCACTATAATGCCATAAGTTTAGCTGACTGCTTATAAAGCCTTTTACAAATCTCTCATCGAATTACTACCCCTTATACACTGTAAGGTTGTAGTTGAGGTACTCCCTCTTACACACGGTAGGTCTTATGAGCAAAACAATTCTAAAGACCTTTTCTCTGTCGCTTACTTGTGCAAGTCTTACGAGCAACAATGCTCTCTCTTGCTTACACTCCTGTATGTCTTAGGAGCAGCAACATTATCTATTGCTTGTACCTTGTAAGTCTTATGAGTAGAAAGTCTTACTAGGAATTATCTCTATAGCTTCTCCATAAAGAAATCAACCTTCTCAAGGTCTCTCTACCTTGAGATCAATTAAGAAATATAATTGAAAGTGTTTACAGACTCTCTTAAAGAGTGGATATTATAATCACTGAAGTACAATACAAATAATTTCTCTTTCTAAGGTGAATGATATGAAGCTAGATAAATATAAAGTATGTGGGTAGAAGTGGATGATTCATGATTGTGGCATTTTTGGCATAGTTGAGCTCCCTTTGTTGTAGCACTGTGGTTGAATCTCTTGTATTTATAGTTGAGTAGGATATGACTGTTGTGAGTATTTCAACCTATCCGTTGGAGTATGACTGCTTCTCTTGTCCATTTGCATGAATTTAAAATCTAGTTGTTATGAACATTGACGCTCCACTTCTGTAAAGTCACCTTTTGTCTCTTCACATCAATTCTTTATTGTATTCCTGGAGAAATGCATTAAACACTAATAAATGAAATGTTAGAGTGATTGGAAGCAATAAGAGTGGGTTTCATATTCAATTCCATAATTTTTTAAAGTTACGATATGTTGTCTGTCGCATTACATGAGTGGTCACTTGAGTGATCCTGGATCATTACTAGAGTGATCACTCAACTGATCCCCTTCAAAATATGGCAGAGAGCATCAGAATCATTTTCCAACTTCATCACTCAAGAGGTAACTCAAGTGATCCTAGGACATTACTCGAGTGATCTCTTCATTTTGATTCAAAACATGGCTAATAATATATCATCAAAAAACTATTGCCATGTACATTCTAATGCAACAAGAATCAGCACCAAACTTATTGTATTCAGAAAGTTATGATCCAAAGAGTATCTACTATTCCCAATAGTCTTCAAAGTTTCCAATGTCAAATTCCATAAGAGATGTTTCTTATAATATAACTTTAAATTTAACAAATTACATATATATGGAAAAGCTCTTTAAGTCTACTTTTATAAGGTACTAGTTTCATCTCAATTCGATGTATAGATTGAGAGTTATGTCTAAAATACCAAAGTTGTCTTGGAATATAATGGTGATTTATGTGTCAACTTCAATAGATCATATATCTCTCATATGAACTTATTTTAATGTGATTGTGGGTCTATAGTTTGTTAGGAGTCTATTTTCATTGAAACTAGTTTTAGCTCAATCTGACGTATGGTTAGAAAGGTATAGCCAAAATACCGAACCTCTGTTATGCTGCACGAAAACAGAGCACACCATAATGCTCATCACTCAAGTGGACACTTGAGTGATCATGTCCATCACTTGAGTGATTACTTGAGTGATGCCTTTCAAAATGTTGCATAGAGCCAAAATTTAACGGAACATCTTGGGGAAGTTTCTGTAAGTGCAAGCGTTTCACCCAAGAGGGGGGATGAATTGGGTGATACTAAATTTCATTGCAAATATAAAAACTTGACAGTGAATATAAAGCAGTAAAGAGTAAGGAGAAATATCACCGAAGTGTACACCGGGAGTTATACTGGTTCGGTCACAACCACTTTGACCTACGTCCAGTCCTCAGAGCTTCTCTGAGAGTTTTCACTAAAACTTCCAAGATTCAGTGGATTCTTGGCACCTCAGTACAAGAAAGTTCCTTCGCCTGGACACTCGCTCCCCCTTACAAGTTGTAATCCAAACCCAACTCAAGGTTCCACAACCTTAAGTTATCTCAATAACAAATATTGAGTTTGAATGTAATATCTCTCTTATAGAGTGAATGAGAATCACTGAAGCATAGAAATACAAATACAACGTAAAAAACAGAGCAATGAACTTGATGATACGTTTGTGTGTGTTCTTGTTATTTTTCTCTCTTTGGATGTTCCCATATATATAGATATGTTAATGAAGACCGTTGGAACATTTTCCTTTCGTCCGTTGGAGAGTGCACAGCCACTATTGACTTTTTAGTTTTTGAAAAATATCCGTTGGCGGTAGGTGGGATTTGAGCTTCTTATTTGACTTTCATTGCTTGATATGATTTCTTCATTGTTCATCTGTAAATAGGCTAAGAATACTAATACAATGAAAGATTAATCATATAGTAAGTAGAATGATTTCTGAATTTCTGAGTTTGCTTACTCGAGTAGCTACTCGAGTATCCCTTGAAGTTTACTCGAGTACCATCGAGAAAACTTTAATCAACTTCAAGTCAATAAACAAATATAAGATTACTCGGGTAGTGCATGGAATAAACTAAAACTCAAACCTTTGTAAATAGTTTTTTACTCGGGTACCTACTCGAGTAATGCACTCTTTTCTTCATAGGTTACTCGGGTACCAACTTGATTAAACCTTCAAATAATCTTTTGGTTACTCGATGCTTTACTCCAGTAATGTTGGCAGGATTTCAAGGCCGAGAGCACTTCAAGTTTGATTACCTGGTTACTCGAGTACATACTTGAGTAAACTTACTTTTTGTGCATAACTTACTCGGGTAATGACTTGAGGTTTCCTTTCAAAATATCTCTGCATACTCGAGTACATACTCGAATAATCCACTTAAAATAGAATATTAAATACTTCCATACTAGAGTAATGACTTGAGGAAAATGAGATAGAATAAGATCAAGTTATTCGAGTACTACCTTCAGGTTTTCACTTGCCTTAGAGAGTTACTCGAGTAGCTCCTCGAGTAATATTGGCAGTGGTACAAAGTGCCGAGAGCACCACATTTTCTGAAACAGAGTAACTCGAGTATCATTAGCAGGCCGAGAGCAACTTGAAAATTTTTACATAGTTACTCAAGTAACGTTGGCAGGCCGAGAGCAACTCCAAGTATTTACCTGGTTACTCGAGTGGCTACTCGAGTAACATTAGCAGGCTGAGAGCAACTTGAAAACATTTACACTATTACTCAAGTAACGTTGTCTGGTTACTGGAAGGTGCCTCTAGTTACTTCAAGTTTTGTCCCATTACTCGAGTACGTACTCGAGTAATGCCTTACCAGAATTGCTTCTGATCAAGTTTCTTAGCATTTTCTCTTGGTCTTTACTCATTACTCCAATGCTTACTTCAAGTAATGCTTATCCTTGTTATTACTTTGTTTAAACTTACTTATTAATCAATACCATTCTTTTGTTATCATCAAAACATGAGATCTAACATTCTCCCCCTTTTTGATGATAACAAAACTTGGTGATTTTGAACATGGTTTTTCAAAATGAATTCTTAATTAAATTTGTCTTATTAAGTTTAGATTCAAAGTGTTTTTAAACATAGCATACACCTTGCATACACAACAACTTCATTAGTCCAACAATGTATCATAATTTAAAGCTTAAATGGACTTAAAATGAAATCATAACTTAAACACACTTGCATTAAACTTAAAATTTGTATGTTACAAGATAACAAGATAAAACTTAACAAGTTCAAAAAACAAAAGACTCCATAAAACCCATATACACCCAAACACCCAGAAATAAGCACAGACACTTCCACAAAATCACTCTCAAGTTCTTCTCCCACTTTTTGTCTTCATCATTCAAGAGGAGGATTGGAAAGCTTGACCATGGAAATGGGCTTCACAGGAAGGACTAAGCCACCATCTGAACTGGAAGAGTCAAAAGAGCTGGAAGATGCAGGTTCAGGGAGATTGACTGGGGGAATATGGATGTCATCTCTAGGAGGAATAGGTAGGAGGAATAGGAGAAGGTTGGAAGACAACCATAGTGGTCTCAACCTCTGGAGGGGTATCAATCTCTGGAGTGTGATGTTCAGAGGAGGAGGAGGGAGATATTTTCTCAGTGTGGGTAGGTGATGGATTAGGTTTAGGAGCGGTTTCAGGCTGAGGTTTAGGAGGAGAATCATCAATGACAATATGTATGGTCTCGTTGGTGTCAGGGTTATCTACTGAATAAAGGATGTCTCTGGCTTGAAGCTCAGGTGGACTAGAGACCAGAGGAATAGATGGTTCTGCCTTAGTAAGAGGAGTATCAGAGGGAGGGTTCTCTGGAGGTGGAGGTGCAGAAGAAGATGGACCGGCAGAAGGTCCGGGACCTAATGAGTCCAATGTTGCCAGAATCAATCTCAGAATGTCACCCTGGGCACGTTGCTCAGCTAGCAACTCCTCATGCCTCTTATCCATTTTCTCAACCAACTCTCCCATCTTGATATTCATGTGGGTTATCAGTTCAGCATTCGTGTTGGCGATATCCACATGGAATCCTCTCAGCATATTTTCCATGAAGTACTGGAGAGTGGCATTGAAGAAGGATGGTGATGATGTAGTGGCAGCTGGAGCTGATGACTGAGTGTCATCTATCTTGCTAGTCTCAGCCTCAGTCTTCTTCTTCTTCTTTGACCCAGACTCCAGAGGGCCTTTGAGAGGGATATCTATATTGAGCTTCCCTATCTGATTTCTCCCAACCGGAGTCATCCTCTCAATAGGCTCCTTGCTATCCAAATACCATATCTTATTTTCTTTTAGGATCAGTGACACTATCTGAGGATATGACATTGGTGTTGTAGCCTTTCCATCCATTCTATACCTCTTCATTTCAGAGAAGATATACTCCCCAAAATCCTTCTATTCCTTCAGGAGAAGTAAAGCAAACCACCTAAAGTCCCTATCAGAGAAGTGGGTATAGTTGTTGGCCTTGTTCACAAGGGACCTAGAATAGATGTACCATAGGACCCTGTGATGATCACACATATCACTTGGTTTGAAATTTAGAGGGCCAACTAACTCTCCAGGTTTTAGGACAGAAAAGATTTGGTTTGGTTCGATTTGAGAATAAATATCATCTGGGGGGTTCTCAATCCCTAACCACAAATTAATCCTAGAGGGTGATATGAGAATCTTTTGGCCTCTCACTGTGGTGGTCATCTCTTCCTCAGCTGAGGTTCTGTTTGGTCATATATGATTTCTAGATTAAAGTAAAAGTGTGTGATCACTTTTGTGCAGAAAGGTAATCTAATGGATAACCAAGGCATAAAAGGATCTAGATATGGACTAAGGTCGTGCTTCAATACCTCCTGAAGTAGCCTGAGATCCACATAGTGTGTCTTGCACACTTTCCTCCTGGAGAACTGGGATAGATATTTGGGAGACTCTACCAATTTGCTGACATTTAACCCCTTTGGTAGGTTGGTGATCTCTTCTTCTGGCACTTTGGACTTCTTGGAAGATTGTCCCTTCTCCATCTGCTCTAGAATTCCAGCCATAGCCTTAGCCACATTTTTGTCATACTTGGGCTTTTTAGAAGGCTTAGGTGTAAAAGAGGGGGTAGAGGAATAATATCATATAATATATATACATATATATATATATATAATATATTTCAAAAATATATATATCTATATAATATTATTAAATATAATAATATAATATAATATATATATAAGATATATATTTCGAAAATATATATATATCTATATAATATTATTAATGAATTTTATATTATATATATATATATATAAATATAAAATTCATCCACCCTAAATCAAACATTATCTCGTGTTGGGCCATTCTTGTGTGTGACCCTGTAGGCCCATATGAAGTTGGCAGTGGGCCAATAACTACACTAACCTAAAAGTCGCAAGCGGCCTCTAGCAAGACATTACGACTACCCAATTCATATGAGGATAGTTATCACGATGCAACCTGTCATACAACCATGTCACGTCCCTTTTGTCACACGATATATCGATCAAGGATAAGGCATGGAAAATGTCATCCTTTTGTTCCTGACCATTACTTTCTCGATTCCTGAGTAGCCTGATAACAGAGACAGAAACTCCTTTCATCATAGTATGGCCATACATTTCTCAGACTCACTTATCGAGGGGCCCAATAATATCTCTCTATTAATGTGAGGGACAAATTCCATCTTGATCATACATATTCCTCTACATGAAAAACCACCAAGCCCGATCGTAGCCTTTATCATCACCCGGTCAAAAGTGACTTTTGACTAGTTCAAAGCTTAGCAACTCTCATGTAGGAATCCATGATGACCTCAGGTCTAAGGGCATTGTGACGTGGTTATACATGAGAAAAGCTTATGACTTGATCCATGTAGCTTTCTCATAGTGGGTCGGTCCAGCACCTTGTACTCTTACAAGTGCCTAAGACTTTAATTCGTATCTCCATATCTTATCAAAGTCATACTGGTCTTGTTTCATCTCTACTCCCGCATAGATGACCGACCAAGGACATTTTAGGACAATCTTTATGAATTATCCAAGGATACAATTATCACAGTTAACATGTAAACAATATGATAACAGAATGGAGAAATTTCATTAAAATAATAATGTTTAAAGTACAATGATTGGCCCTTAGGGCACAATTTCCAACATCATCCCACTTGCCCTAGGTGCAATCATTAATTTGCCTAATTCCCATTGCCCTAACATGACGCTCATGCTTTGCCTGTGCAAGTGGCTTAGTAAGAGGATCAGCAACATTATCTTCTCCTGCTACTTTGCATATCTTTATATCACCTCTATCATTGATTTCTCTAATAAGATGAAATCGCCTGAGTATGTGTTTGGTCCTTTGATGTGACCTAGGCTCCTTGGCCTGTGCAATAGCACCGCTATTGTCACAGAACAAATCTATTGGATTTGAGATGGTAGGCACCACCCCTAGTTCAGTAATGAACTTTCTGATCCAAACGGCTTCTTTAGCTGCATCTGATACTGCTATATACTCAGCTTCTGTTGCAGAATCTACTATAGTGCTTTGCTTAGAGCTCTTCCAGCTTACTGCTCCACTATTCAGGAGGAATACATATCCAGATTGCGATTTAAGGTCTTCTTGGTCAGTTTGGAAACTTGCATCTGTGTAACCGGTTACACAGAGCTCATCATCCAATCCACCATAAACCAAAAATAAGTCCTTAGTCCTTCTTAAGTACTTTAGGATATTCTTAACGGTAGTCCAATGACCCTCACCAGGATCTTGTTGGTATCTGCTGGTCATACTTAAGGCAAACGAGATATCCGGTCGAGTACATAACATGGCATACATGATGGATCCAATGGCCGAGGCATATGGAACCTTACTCATGCGATCTCGCTGATCAGGTGTACTAGGACACAGATCCTTGCTAAGATGGATGCCATGAGACATAGGCATGTAACCCCTTTTTGAATCATGCATATTAAACCTATGCAGTATCTTATCTATGTATGTGCTCTGACTTAGGCCTATTAGTCTTTTGGATCTATCCCTATAGATCCTAATCCTTAGGATATAGGTGGCTTTACCTAAGTCTTTCATTGAAAAGGACTTTCCTAACCAAGACTTGACACTCTGCAAGGTAGGAATATCATTCCCAATGAGTAGGATGTCATCTACATAAAGCACTAGAAATACAACTATGCTCCCACTAACCTTCTTGTAAACACAAGGTTCATCGATGTTTTGAATGAATCCAAACTCTTTGACTACTTCATCAAAACGATGATTCCAGCTCCGAGATGCTTGCTTCAATCCATAAATGGATCTTTGAAGCTTGCAAATTTTACCAGAGTCTTCTGGATGCACAAAACCTTCAGGTTATGTCATGTACACATCCTGAAGTAACTTTCCATTAAGGAAGGCTGTTTTGACATCTATCTGCCATATTTCATAGTCATAATATGCTGCAATGGCAAGAAGGATTCTGATTGATTTGGCCATTGCAACTGGGGAAAAGGTTTCATCATAGTCTACACCATGAGTTTGAGTGAATCCTTTTGCAACCAGTCGTGCCTTGAAGACATTTACATTGCCATCCATGTCAGTTTTCTCCTTGAAAACCCATTTGCACCTAATGGTTTTTACACCTTCAGGTGGATCGACTAAGGTCCATACCTGATTGTCGTATATGGATTGCATTTCAGACTTCATGGCATTTAGCCATTTCTCAGAGTTTGGTCCCACTGTGGCTTCTCGATAGGTAGTAGGCTCATATTGCTCAATGAGCAACACATCACGGCCTTCAGTAATCAGAAATCCATATCTCTGAGGCTGATGCCTTGTCCTATCAGATTTTCATGGACCTTGTGTTACTTGAGGAGGCTCAACAACTTGTTGTGAGTCTTCTCTAATTTCCATCTGTGGTTCTGTACCATCTTGTGGATCTCGAATTTCTTCGAGATGTACGTCGCTCCCACTAGTTGTTTTAGAGACAAACTCTCTTTCTAGAAACTTGCAATTTCAAATAACAAACACTTTGTTATCGCTGGGATTGCAGACATAGTATCCTTTCGTTTCTTTAGGATACCCTACGAAAAGGCACTTTATGGATCTGGGCACTAATTTATCAGAGGCTTGTTGCTTAACATATACCTCACATCCCCAGATCTTAAGAAAAGATAAACTTGGTTTCTTTCCAGTCCATATCTCATATGGTGTCTTTTCAATTACCTTAGATGGAACATGATTTAGTGTGAACGCAGCTGTCTCTAGGGCATGTCCTCAAAAGGACAGTGGAAGATCTGTTTGACTCATCATAGATCAAACCATATCTAATAGTGTTCGATTCCTCCGTTCAGAAACGCCATTCCATTGTGGTGTTCCTGGAGGAGTCAATTGTGAGATTATGCCACAACTCCTAAGATGGTCAGTGAATTCTTGGCTCAAATATTCACCACCTTGATCAGATCTAAGTGCTTTAATTGTTTTACCAAGTTGGTTTTGTACTTCATTTTGGAATATTTTGAACATTTCAAAAGATTCAGATTTATGTTTCATTAGATAGATATAGCCATATCTACTAAAGTCATCTATAAATGTAATGAAGTAGACATAACCTCCTCTGGCAGCTATATTTAATGGTCCACATACATCTGTATGTATGAGGCCCAATAATTCAGTAGCCCTCTCACTGTGCCCAGTGAAAGGTGCCTTAGTCATCTTTCCTAATAAGCAAGATTTTCATGTATCATATGATTCAAAATCAAATGAGTTTGGAAATCCATCTTGATGGAGTTTAGAAATGCGTTTCTCATTTATGTGGCCTAGACGACAATACCATAGGTAGGTTGGATTCAAATCGTTTGATTTTATCCTCTTAGTAGTTACGTTATAGATATTCCTATTATTAGGATGTTCCAAATTTAATATATAATTACCAACATGCAAATCACCATCAGCATAGAAAATGTCATTACGATAAATATAACATTTACCATTCCTAGTAATGGAAGTATAACCTTCCTTATCTAAATAAGAAAGAGAAACAATGTTACTACTCAAGGCAGGAACATAATAGCAATTATTCAAAACTAACAAAAGCCCACTGGGCAGAACTAATTCATAAGTGCCTACAGCTAAAGTAGCAACTCTTGCTCTATTTCCAACTCGTAGGTCCACCTCGCCTTTCTTCAGCTTTCTACTGTCCTTTAGACCCTGCATATTTGTACAAATGTGAGAACCACATGCAGTATCTAATACCCATGTAGAAGAAGTAGAAAAATGAATGTCTATAACATAAATACCTGAAGCGATAGCCCCGCTATCCTTCTTGTCCTTTTTCAGATCTTCCAGGTAGAGTTTGCAATTCCTCTTCCAATGACCGGGTTCATTGCAGAAGTAGCAGACTCCTTCCTTTGGAGGCTTTGCCTTCCTGGGTGCAGGCTTGGTTTCAGGCTTGTTTGACTCTTTGGTCTTACCACCTGAGCCATTACCCTTCCATTTGCCCTTCCCTTTCTTTTTCATACCCTTTCCTTTCTGAACCATTAAAATTGTGCTAGGCTTTTTCTTAATGCTTTGCTCAGCAGTTTTGAGCATCCCATGCAGCTCAGAAATTGATTTCTCCATGTTGTTCATGTTGTAGTTCATAACAAACTGGTCATAACTCTCCGGGAGTGAGTTGAGGATCAAGTCCGTAGCTAACTCCTGGGTCATGGGAAATCCAAGCCTCTCAAGGTGATCAATATAGCCTTTCATCTTTAACACATGAGTGCTAACTAATGCACCTTCAGCCATTTTACAGGAATGTAAGGCCTTTGTGGTCTCATACCTTTCTTGCCTTGCCTGTTGCTGGAACATTTCCTTGAGATGTACTATCATCTCATGAGCCTCCATGAGTTCCAGATCTTTTTGGAGCTCTGGAACCATAGTGGCAAGCATCAGGCAACCTACATCCACAGAGTCATCCTTATGCTTTGTGTAAGCATCTCTCTGAGCTCTTGGAGCATTAGCTGCAGGCTCCTCAGGAATGGGTTGATCTAGGACATAAGCCTTTCTTTCCTACTTGAGAACAATTCTCAAGTTCCTGAACCAGTCAAGAAAGTTTGTCACATTGAGTTTGTCCTTCTCAAGGACCGATCGTAATAATAGTGTAGCAGTATTACTAGTCGACATGATTCTACAATTAAAATATGCAAAGTTAGTTAGTAATCTCCCACTAAATTAACAACCCTCAATATAATAATTAGTGGGCTAAGATCCATATTTGGCTTAAACTTAAGTCCGCTTTGGCAAGACGCTTAAATTCAAGTTATTTAGGTAGGTAACCTATTTACCAATTACATCACATGTAACTCTTAGATCTTTATGGGATTTAATCATCATATGATCTGGCATGTTTAACCCTATCTAATGCCTTGAGATTCAAAACCGTTTTGTTAATCTCAATTTAGTCAAAACAATAATGAATATTATGAGCAGCACAATTACTCAAGCTTGTCTCATCAAGATAACTCAAGTGCATCCGCTTTAGTGGTTTCCACAATTGAGCGATCTAGGTTTTGACAAGTATTCATTAATTGACGGCATTATGACTTAAGATTTAATTTAGAGGGCTTAATTAATTAGTTTTGTTTATATGGATGCAATCGTAGTCGTATCTCATACAGATAAATACATATAAACGTAAAAGTAATCATGCAATGATCTTATCAAAAGCATAATTTAAACGTGACACAACATGGCTTACCTAACCTAAAATCCTCCCAAGCCAATGAGAGGACTTCTCTAAAAATAAGAGAAATACATTGAGAGAAACCTCATTTAAACATTCGAGGGGAGTGAGATGAGAAGAGAATGTACATCGAGAGTATTTAGAGAAAGGCACGGCACGCAGGCCGTATTTAAATATTACAACCTTTGTAAAATTCTAAAGCCATGTTGTTCACCATACCCAAACAAGGATAAATAATAAACCACAACAAGAATTCATACAATATGAAAAGCAATAAATTTCATGATCAGATTATATTTGGGCTTTTTAGGAGGTTTTGGTGTGAAGGCGGGAGTTGAGGAATCAGATGGTGGAGGAGAGGGAGATTTTGCACTTTTTCCTCTCCCAGTAGAGGTGCTCTTTTTGGATTGAGCCCTTGTAACTATTGGCTCTTTGATAACAACCCCTTTCAGTTTCAGTTGAGGTTGAGGTTTGGGTTGGATTTTGGCTTTGGATCTAGGAGTAAGTTGTAGGATCGGTAAGCACAGCGGAAGATTTAAAAAAAAAAATTTCACCGATCCTAATCGAGGATCTATCAACGGCGTTTAAACCAAGTTGGAAGGATTCATACCTTTTTTATGATTCAGAGTTTTCACGGTCTCTAAGAGCCAACACGTCAGGTCCGCTCCCTCTACCGGTATCCACACGAATGCTCTCCAACCGAGACTGCGTGCTAGCGCCTCTAATGTCTCCAAGGGTTTAACTTGCGGCTCTCAATTCTGATGTACCTTGAGTCTATCAGCTCTATCAAGTTTATAACCCATGAGGGTTATTTTCAAATTTCAAAATTAATCATCATTAATTTCGAAATTAATTAACAATTAATTATCTTGATGAGCTAATTAAATAAATTCAGTTTAAATTAAATCTGTCCAACAGTTTTAATTTAACCTATTTATTTAATCTAAATAAAGAGCCATTAGATTTAATTTATCTTCCTAAATTAAATCTGAGATACTATATCTCTATCATGTTAGTTATTAAATTTAATATATCTTAATAAATTAAATTTAAAACCAACACAATATAATAATATCATATAATATATATATACATATATATATATATATATAATATATTTCGAAAATATATATATCTATATAATATTATTAAATATAATAATATAATATAATATATATATATAAGATATATATTTCGAAAATATATATATCTATATAATATTATTAATGAATTTTATATTATATATATATATAAATATAAAATTCATCCACCCTAAATCAAACATTATCTCGTGTTGGGCCATTCTTGTGTGCGACCCTGTAGGCCCATATGAAGTTGGCAGTGGGCCAATAACTACACTAACCCAAAAGTCGCAAGCGGCCTCTAGCAAGACATTACGACTACCCAATTCATATGAGGATCGTTATCATGATGCAACCTGTCATACAACCATGTCACGTCCCTTTTGTCACACGATATATCGATCAAGGATAAGGCATGGAAAACGTCATCCTCTTGCTTCTGACCATTACTTTCTCGATTCCTGAGTAGCCTGATAACAGAGACAGAAACTCCTTTCATCATAGTATGGCCATACATTTCTCAGACTCACTCATCGATGGGCCCAATAATATCTCTCTACTAATGTGAGGGACAAATTCCATCTTGAGTATTCATATTCCTCTGCATGAAAAATCACGAAGCCCGATCGTAGCCTTTGTCATCACTCGGTTAAAAGTGACTTTTGACTAGTTCAAAGCTTAGCAACTCTTATGTAGGAATCTATGATGACCTCAGGTCTAAGAGCATTGTGACGTGGTTATACATGAGAAAAGCTTATGACTTGATCCATGTAGCTTTCTCATAGTGGGTCGGTCCAGCACCTTGTACTCTTACAAGTGCCTAAGACTTTGATTCGTATCTCTATATGTTATCAAAGTCATACTGGTCTTGTTTCATCTCTGCTCCCGCATAGATGACCGACCAGGGACATTTTAGGACAATCTTTATGAATTATCCAAGGATACAATTATCACAGTTAACATGCAAATAATATGATAACAGAATAGAGAAATTTCATTAAAATAATAATGTTTAAAGTACAATGATTGGCCCTAAGGGCACAATTTCCAACATAAGTTTTCTTCTCTTTTTGGGAGGAGAAGAAAGAGGGTTAGAGAGATGTTGTGATCCAGAAGAATCTGTGGGAGTGAGGTTTTTGGTTATAACCATTTTGAAACAAAGAAAACTTGAATTTTCAGAGAAACAGAGGAAAGAGTCACGATATAGGGTACAGAGAATCTGAAAAGAGCATAATAGGAGGTTTCTGGGGTTGAAATTTGTTGGGTTTTGACAGAAATGATGTAAGGAAGAGATTGTGAAAAATTGTTGTGAGAGAGTAGAGTGATTTACTCGAGGAGATTTTGTGGAAATGACCGAGTTTGCGACAGATAAAGACCTAAAACCTGACGTTACTCGAGGCCTTACTCGAGTAAACTTCATGGTTATTTGAGTCCTTACTCGAGTGATCATATAGAAAATTTCTAAAATAATTCATTTAAATTGCGTACCTGGCATGAATAATATTGTAATCATCCATGTATGTTCCCTCGATCATTTTGTAGCCAATATAGAGCATATTTAAGTAGTTTCTCATCAAATTGGTGATCTGGACTTGCAGTTACTCGAGTCCTTACTCGAGTAAACTTCAAGTTTACTCGAGGCTCGCCTCGGGTAACCTTTCATTTTCAGATTGGACTGTTTAGTTCTCACCATTGAACCGTTTGATTCAAATTCCAAGAAACTTGATGTGTTACTTCTAGTTTTGGAAGACCATTACTCGAGTAGTTACTGGAGTAAAGTGCTTCTTTACTTCAAGTTATTCCTCAGGTAATGCTTCACTGTCAGTCATTACTTCAAGTTGGTACTCCAGTAAAGGTGTCCTCTGATAACCTCTGTTTTTTCTTCTCAAAACAGAGTTTCAATCTTCTTGTAAAACATGTTTCTACATACTCCGATGCTTAAATTAGTAATCATCAAAACATTATCAAATGACACCATCTAATATTATGAGAAACTGAAATAACTTACAACTCATTGGGATTTACCATTCCCAATTCTCTTCTAATGTATAGAAATTGATCTTTTGCAAGGGGTTTTGTGAAGATATCAGCTAGTTGAAGATGAGTAGGAATGAATATCACTTTCACATCTTTCTTTTGGACATGATCTCTGATGAAGTGATGTCTGACATCGATATGTTTGGTTCTAGAATGTTGAACTGGATTTTTCGCCAAGCTTATCGTACTGGTATTGTCACAATAGATTGGTATTTCTTTGAGATAAATACCAAGATCTTGTAGTTGTTGTTTTAACCATATCACTTGTGCACAACAACTTGAGACTGCAACATATTCGGCTTCCGTTGACGAAAGAGACACTGTATTTTGTTTCTTGCTAAACCAAGATACAAGAGATCCTCCAAGAAATTGTTCTTGTTCGCTGGTGCTCTTTCTGTCTGTCTTGTATCCTCCATGATCTGAATCTGAATATGCAACAAGATATTCACTTCTTCCTTTGGGATACCACAGACCCAATTCGGGTGTGTCAGCAAGGTATCTAAAGATTCGTTTGACCGTTTTAGCATGTGATTCCTTTGGTGCTGAATGATATCTTGCACATATGCCAACACTAAATTGGATGTCCAGTCTACTTACCGTGAGATAGAGTAATAATCCAATCATTCCTCTGTATTTTGTGATGTTGTATCTTTCCCTTTGACATCAGCATCAAGCAACGTAGTTGAACTCATAGGCGTGTCCGTGCCATTTGCTTCATCCATTCCATACTTCTTCAACAACTCTTTCAAATACTTTGTTTGAGATATGAAGATTCCATTCTTTCTTTGTTTGATTTACAAACCAAGAAAGAAATTCAATTCTCCCATCATTGACATCTCAAACTCTCCCTGCATTATCTCAGAAAATTCCTTAAACAGAGATTCATTAGTAGCACCGAAAACAATGTCATCAACATAAATTTGAACAATTAAAATATCATCATATTTTCGTTTTATAAAAAGTGTTGTATCAACTTTTCCCCGTACAAAACCTTGATCGATAAGAAATTTACTGAGCCTTTCGTACCATGCTCTAGGAGCTTGTTTTAAACCATATAAAGCCTTTTTGAGTTTGAAAACATAGTCAGGTTTGGTAATATCTTCAAAGCCTGGTGGTTGTTCTACATACACTTCTTCCATGATGTAACCATTTAGAAATGCACTCTTTACATCCATTTGATAGAGTTTGAATCCTTTGATGCATGCAAAGGCTAAGAGTACACGTATAGCTTCCAATCTAGCCACTGGAGCATACGTTTCCTCATAATCAATCCTTTCTTCCTGATTATATCCATTGGCCACCAATCTTGCCTTGTTTTTGACAATAATTGCAGATTCATCGAGTTTATTCTTGAATACCCATTTAGTACTAATGATCAGATGATCCATGGGTCGGGGTACCAAATCCCAAACTCGATTTCTTTCAAATTGATTTAGTTCTTCTTACATTGCTATAACCCAATCATTGTCTGATAGGGCTTCATCAATGTTAGAAGGTTCAATCTCAGAAATGAATGCAGAAAAGCTTACTTCATTGAAAATTCTATTTCTAGTTTTGATCCCTTCATTCACATCTCCTATGACTTGATCTAAGGGATGACTTTTATTGTATTTCCAGGCTCTAGGTTGTCCTAGTGATTGCTCTTCTTCCTTAGTTTCATCAACTTCTGGAATAAGAGACTTAGAAATAGATTGACCATTTTCTTGATTTAAAACAACTTCCTGTTCTTCATTAATGGTTTTGTCAGAGAATTCAAATTCATCAAATACAATATGAATTGATGCTTCAACAGCACATGTTCTTTTATTGAAAACTCTATATGCTTTACTTCGGTTAGAATATCCTAGGAAAATTCCTTCATCAGTTTTAGAATCAAATTTTCCTAAGTTATCTTTACCATTATTATGAATGAAACACTTATAACCGAAGATGTGTAGATGAGCAATGTTTGGCTTTCTTCCTTTTTACAGCTCATATGGTGTCTTTCCAAGTTGTGTTCTGATATAGGCTCTATTTGAAATATAGCATGCTGTACTCATAGCGTCAGCCCAGAAAACTTGAGACACATTCTTTTCATTCACTATTGCTCTAGCTATTTCAGTGAGCACTCTATTCTTGCGTTCCATAACTCCATTTTGTTGGGCGTCCTTGGAGCAGAGAAATTGTGATCAATGCCATTAGTATCACAATATTCTTCAAAGGCTTGATTTTTAAATTCTCCACCATGATCAGTCCTAATACTTGCAATGGACATACCTTTCTCATTTTGCACTTTCTTGGAAAAAACAATAAATTCTTCAAAAGTTTCATCTTTTAATGATAGAAAAACAACCCATGTAAATCTGGAGAAATCATCAACAATGACCAATAAATATAAGTTGCTACCAAGACTCTTTACTCTTGCTGGGCCAACTAAATCCATATGCAATAATTGTAGTGGTCTATTTGTTGAAATCTCATTTTTCAATTTGAAAGAAGATTTAGTTTGTTTACCCTTTTGACATGCGTCAAAAATCAAATCATTTTTGAAAGTTACTTTGGGTAATCCAAGAACTAAATCCTTTTTGAGTAGTTTACCTAATTGATGCATATTGACGTGAGCCAATCTCTTATGCCATAGCCAACTTTCATCAGCATTACTCAGAAAACAGTTTTCAGATTCATTTCTACTAATATATATAGTATAGCAGTTACCTTCCCTTTTTGCTCTGAGCTTAGCCTTGATATTCTTCTTATCAAGTTGTAAGTGATTCTTGTTGATAATTAAGCATTCTTTTGAGTCAAATATTACCCAGTTGTCTTTATCTGCACTTTGACTTATGCTCAGCAAATTGTGACACAAGCCTTCAACATAATATACATCTTTGACTTGTATTCCTTTGTCATTTTTGATTTCACCAATTCCTGTTATCTTCCTGGATTGATTTCCTCCAAATTTTACCTTTCTACCTTCCTGAGGTTGCAATGTGGTAAAACTTTCAAAATCTCCGGTCATATGTCTAGAGCATCCACTATCTATGTACCACTTGCTATTCTTGGATGCTTTAAGACATAACTGCAATCAAATGACTAAGTCTTAGGTACCCACATCTTTTTGGGTCCTTTTGGGTTAGTACAAATAATTTTCTGAACATATGAGCCTTTAGGTACCCATTTGTAGGTGCCTATCGTTCCTTTTTTCTTATAAATGCATGAAGAGGTATAATGGCCTTTTCTACTACAGTAATTACAAAATGCAAAAGGATTTGATGTATGCACAGAATGCTGGAAATAATTCAAATATGACTTACCTCCAGCTTTCTTTCTACCTTTCCTTCTATCTGATTTTGGATCATATCCAATTACAGATCGGTCATTTACAAATCGTTGAGCTTTTAAAATAACATTTAGCATCTCACTTCTTTGTGTAAATTTTTCAAGAGTTTTTGTGAGATCAATGTTTTTCTTTTTCAAAGAGGAACAATTTTCACAATCCTTTTCTGAACTTTCTTTAAGTTCAATTTCAAGAGCTTTGTTTTTCTTTTTGAAAACAACCAATTCTTTAACTACTTTGATGAATTCAGAATGTAAAGCATTATATTCAGAAAGTAATTCATCATAGGTAGGTTCAGAATCATTTACCTCTTCTTCTTTTCTTCTTGAGCAACAAGACATATATTTGCTACTTCTTCTTCATCACTTTCTTTGTCAGAAGAACTATCACCCCATATAGCTGATACAAAGGCCTTCTTTTTATTGAAGAACTTGCCTTTTCTCTTTTCTTTGCTCTTTTGGTTCAGCTCTGGACATTCTACCTTGATATGTCCTAGTTTTCCACATTCGTAGCATATGATATGATCTTTGCTACTAGTTCCTCCTTTCTGAAAGTGTCTGAATCCTTGACCTTTCTTGTAGAACTTTCTGAATCATTTTATGATTAAGCCCATTTCATCATCATCAAATTCCTCATCCTCTTCTTGATTCTCTTCTTTTGCTTTTAGTGCTAGACCTTTCTTTCTCTTGTCACCGATATCATCTAGTTCCCGTTTGAACTTTAGTTTACTTCCATATTCAGAAAGACTTCCAAATAGAGAAGCAACTGATCTCATTGATTCTCCTTTTGCCTCTTCTATCGCAGTGACTTTGGCCTCCCACTCTTTAGAAAGAATATTCAAAATCTTTCGTACTTGGGTATGTTGATCATAAACTTTCCCAAGTGCTGCAAGTTGATTAACAAGATGAGTATATCTAAGTTCAAATTCAGATATTGATTCACCTAATTTCATTCGAAGTAGATCGAATTCAATAACCAAGGTGTTGATCTGATTCTTCTTTATTCCCGAAGTTCCTTCATGAGCTATTTCCAGAGCTTCCCATATTTACTTTGCTGTTGGAAGCATGCAAATTCTGAAATATTCATTTTGACTCAAAGCACTTTGTATCATCAGAATTGTTTTGCTATTGAGAGTGATAAGTTTCTTGTTATTCTCATCATATTCCGCTGGCGTCTTGGGAATTTTCTGAGAGTTTACAACCTTTGTAGGTTGATAGTTTCCACTTTCAATCACATCTCATAGCCCATATTCGGTAGCCATCACGAACACTCTGAATTTTGCTTTCCAGAAGGAAAAGTGTTCTCCACTGAAACTGGGAGGTCTAGTGATGGATGCTCCGTCGGGAAGAATTCCTTCACCCATACTTGCCATTGGATCCTTCTTAGGTTGTTATACCTTAACAAGAAGACCTACGCTCTGATACCAAATGTTAGAGCAAGCGTTTCACCCAAGAGGGGGTGAATTGGGTGATATTAAAAATTTCGTTGCAAATATAAAACTTGAAGGTGAAATTAAAAACAGTGAAGAGTAAGGAAAAATATCACCGAAGTGTACATCGGGAGTTATACTGGTTCGGCCACAACCACTTTGACCTACGTCTAGTCCTCAGAGGTTCTCTGAGAGTTTCAGTATAACTTCCAAGATTTAGTGGGTTCTTGGCACCTCAGTACAAGCAAGTTCCTTCGCCTGGATACTCGCTCCCCCTTACAAGTTGTAATCTAATCCCAACTCAAGGTTCCACAACCTTAAGTTACCTCAATAACAAATATTGATTTTTAATGAAATATCTCTCTCACAGAGTAAATAAGAATCACTGAAGCATAGAATTACAAGTATAATGTAAAACAGAGTAATGAACTTGATGATATGTTCGTGTGTGTTCTTGTTTTTATTCTATGTTTGGATGTTCCCATATATATAGATATGTTGGTGAAGACCGTTGGAACATTTTCTTCATGTCCGTTGGAGAGTGCGCAGCCACTATTGACTTTTCAGTATTTGAAAAACATATCCATTTACGGTAGGTGGCGGTAAGTGTAGTTTGAACGTTGCATTTGACTTTCCTTATTTGGTAAGATCTCTTCATTGTTTATCTATAAATATGCTAAGAATACTAATACAATGAAAAGTTAATCATATAGGAAACAAAACAATGAACGTTGGAATGATTTCTGAATTTATGGGTTTGCAAACTCGAGTAGTTACTCGAGTATTCATTAAAGTTTACTCGAGTACATACTCGAGTATCATCGGGTAAACATGATAAACTGCAAGTCAATAAGCAAACATAACATTACTCAGGTAGTGCATGGAAGAAACAAAATTTCAAACCTTTAGAAATACTTGTTTACTCGGGTACCTACTCGGGTATTGCACTCTTTTTTTAATGGGTTACTCGAGTACTCACTCGAGTAAACCTTTAAATAAACTTTAGGTTACTTAATGCTTTACTCCAGTAATGTTGGCAGGATTTCAAGGTTGAGAGTACTTCAAGTTTGATTACCTTGTTACTCGAGTACATACTCAAGTAAACTTAATTTATGTGCATAGCTTACTCGGGTAATGACTTGAAGTTTTCTTCAAAATAACTTTGCATACTCAATTACTTACTCGAGTAATCCACTTTAAATGAGTCATTGAATACCTGCATACTTGAGTAGTGCCTCGAGTGAAGTATGATAAAACTAGATCAAGTTATTCGAGTATTACCTTCAGGTTTTTGCTTACCATAGTGAGTTACTCGAGTAGCTCCTCGAGTAACGTTGGCAAGGTTAAAAATGCTGAGAGCAACATATTTCTAGAAACAGGGGACTCGAGTACATACTCGAGTATCGTTGGTAGGCCGAGAGCAACTGGAAGTCTTTTACATGGTTACTCGAGTAGCTACTCGAGTAACGTTGGCAGGCCGAGAGCAACTCCAAGTTATTTACCTAGTTACTCGAGTGGCTACTTGAGTAACATTGGCAGGCCGAGAGCAACTTGAAACCATTTACACTATTACTCGAGTAATGTTGGCAGGTTACTCGAAGGTACCTCTGGTTACTTCAAGTTTCTGTCTTATTACTCGAGTACTTACTCGAGTAATGCCTTAGAAAACTTGCTTCTGATCAAGTTTCTCAGCTTTTTCTATTGGCCTTTCTTCATTACTCCAATGCTTACTTCAAGTGATGCTTTTCCCTGTTATTACTTTGTTCAAACTTATTTATTAATCAAATCTTTTTCATAATATTCTTTGTTATCATCAAAACATGAGATCTAATAATATGCACATGAGAATTGAGAGCCGTAAGTGAAACCCGAGGAGACATTAGAGGCGCTAGCATGCAATCTCAGTTGGGGAGAATTCCTGTGGATACCGGTAGAGGGAGCGGACCTGACGTGTTGGCTCCTAGAGATCGTGAAAACTCTGAATCATCAAAAAGGTATGAATCCTTTCAACTTGGTTTAAACGCCATTGATAGATCCTCAATTAGGATCGGTAAAAATTTTTAGAATTCTTCCGCTGTGCCTACCGATTCTAACAAACAGGTATTTCCAAGGTTTGTAAATTTGTTTACTTCATGCACTTCCCGAGTAATGTAATGTTCATTCATTAACTTGCTATCATTTCTCTCACGATGATACTCGAGTAAACTTATTAAATACTCGAGTAACTACTCGAGTATGCAAGTTCAAAAATTTGGAAATCATTCCAACGTTCATTGACTTGTTTCCTATGTGATTAACACTTCATTGTATTAGTATTCTTAGTATATCCACAGATAAACAATGAAGAAATCTTACCAAATAAGGAAAGCCAAATGCAACGTTCAAACGCTACCTTCCGCCACCTACCGCAAACGGATATTTTTCAAATACTGGAAAAGTCAACAGTGGCTTCGCACACTCTAACGGGCATGAAGAAAAATGTTCCAACAATCATTACCAACACATCTATATATATGGGAACATCCAAATAGAGAAACAACAAGAACACACACAAAGAACGCATCATCAAATTCAATACTCTATTTTACATATACTTGTAATTCTGTACATCAGTGATTCTTATTCACTCTGTGAGAGAGTTATTTTATTCAAACTCAATATTTGTTATTGAGGTAACTTAAGGTTGTGGAACCTTGAGTTGGGATTGAATTACAACTTGTAAGGGGGAGCGAGTGTCCAGGCGAAGGAACTTGCTTGTACGGAGGTGCCAAGAACCCACTGAATCTTGGAAGTTATAGTGAAACTCTCAGAGATACTTTGAGGACTGGACGTAGGTCAAAGTGGTTATGGCCGAACCAGTATAACTCCCGGTGTACACTTCGGTGATATTTATCCTTACTCTTTACTGCATTATATTCACCGTCAAGTTTTTATATTTGCAACAAAATTTTTAGTATCACCCAATTCACCCCTCTCTTGGGTGAAACGCTAGCTCTAACATTTGGTATCAGAGCGTAGGTCTTCTTGTTAAGGTTTAACAACCTAAGATGGATCCAATGGCAAGCATGAGTGAAGGAATTCTTCCCGAGGAGCATCCATCACTAGACCACTAGGTTTCAATGGCGAACACTTTTCTTTCTGGAAAGCAAAGTTCAGAGTATTCGTGATGGCTACCGAATATGGGCTATGGGATGTGATTGAAAGTGGAAACTATCAACCTATAAAGACTGTAGATTCTCAAAAAATTCCCAAGACGCCAGCAGAATATGATAAGAATGACAAGAAACTTATCACTCTCAACAGCAAGGCAGTTTTGATGTTACAAAGTGCTTTGAGTCAAAGTGAATACTTCAGAATTTGCACACTTCTAACACCAAAGGAAATGTGGGAAGCTCTGGAAATAGCTCATGAAGGAACTTCAGGAATAAAGGAGAATCGGATCAATACCTTGGTCACTGAATTCAATCTACTTCAAATGAAATCAGGTGAATCAATATCTGAATTCGAACTTAGATATACTCATCTTATTAATCAACTTGCAGCACTTGGGAAAGTTTATGATCAACATACCCAAGTACGAAAGATTTTGAATATTCTTTCTAAAGAGTAGGAGGCCAAAGTCACTGCGATAGAAGAAGCAAAAGGAGAATCAATGAGATCAGTTGCCTCTCTATTTGGAAGTCTTTCTAAATATGAAAGTAAACTAAAGTTCAAACGGGAACTAGATGACATCGGTGACAAGAAGAAAAGAGGCCTAGCACTAAAAGCAAAAGAAGAAAATCAAGATGAGGATGAGGAGTTTGACGATGATGAAATGGGCCTAATCATAAAACGATTCAGAAAGTTCTACAAGAAAGGTCAAGGATTCAAACACTTTTAGAAAGGAGGATCTAGCAGTAAAGATCATATCATCTGCTATGAATGTGGAAATCCAGGACATATCAAATCAGAATGTCCAGAACTGAACCAAAAGAGCAAAGAAAAGAGAAAAGGCAAATTCTTCAATAAAAAAACATCCTTTGTATCTGCTATATGGGGTGATAGTTCCTCTGACGAAGAAAGTGATGAAGAAGAAGTAGCCAATATATGTCTCGTTGCTCAAGAAGAAATAGAAGACGAGGTAAATCATTCTGATCCTACCTATGATGAATTACTTTCTGAATATAATGCTTTACATTCTGAATTCATCAAAGTAGTTAAGGAGTTAGTTGTTTTCAAAAAGAAAAAGAAAGTTCAGAAAAGGATTGTGAAAATTGTTCTTCTTTGAAAAAGAAAAACACTGATCTCACAAAAACTCTTGAAAAATTTACACAAGGAAGTGAGATACTAAATGTTATTTTAAAAGCTCAACGATTTATAAATGACCGATCTAGAATTGGATATGATCCAAAATCATATAGAAGGAAAGGTAGAAAGAAAGCAGGAGGTAAGTCATATTTGAATTATTTCCAACATTCTGTGCATACATCAAATCCTTTTGCATTTTGTAATTATTGTAATAGAAAAGGTCATTATACCTTTTCATGCATTCATAAGAAGAAAGGAACGATAGGAACCTACAAATGGGTACCTAAAGGAACATATGTTTCAAAAATTTCCTGTACTAACCCAAAAGGACCAGAAAAGAAGTAGGTACCTAAGACTTAATTGTATTTAATTACAGATATGTCTCAAAGCATCCAAAAACAATAAGTGGTACATAGACAGTGGATGCTCTAGACATATGACCGGTGATTTTAAAAGTTTTACCACATTGCAACCTAAAGAAGGTGGAAAGGTAAAATTTGGAGGAAATCAAACCGGAAGGATAGCAGGAATTAGTGAAATCAAAAATGACAAAGGCATACAAGTCAAAGACGTATATTATGTCGAAGGATTGTGCCACAACTTGCTGAGTGTGAGTTAAAGTACAAACAAAAACAACTGGGTAATATTTGACTCAAAGGAATGTCTAATTATCAACAAAAATGACTTACTACTTGATAAGAAGAATATCAGGCTAAGCTCAGTGCAAAAAGGGAAGGTAATTGTTATACTCTAGATATTAGTAGAAATAAATCTGAAAATTGTTTTCTGAGTAATGCCGATGAAAGTTGGCTATGGCATAAGAGATTGGCTCATGTCAATATGCATCAATTAGGCAAACTACTCAAAAAGGATTTAGTTCTTGGATTACCCAAAGTAACTTTCAAAAATGACTTGATTTGTGACGCATGTCAAAAGGGTAAACAAACTAAATCATCTTTCAAATTGAAAAATGAGATTTCAACAAATAGACCACTACAATTATTGCATATGGATTTAGTTGGCCCAGCAAGAGTAAAGAGTCTTGGTGGCAACTTATATTCATTGGTCATAGTTGATGATTTCTCCAGATTTACATGGGTTATTTTTCTATCATCAAAAGATGAAACTTTTGAAGAATTTATTGTTTTTGCCAAGAAAGTGTAAAATGAGAAAGGTATGTCCATTCCAAGTATTAGGACCGATCATGGTGGAGAATTTAAAAATCAAGCCTTTGAAGAAAATTGTGATACTAATGGCATTGATCACAATTTCTCTACTCCAAGGACACCTCAACAAAATGGAGTCATGGAACGAAAGAATAGAGTGCTCATTGAAATGGCTAGAATAATGTTAAATGAAAAGAATGTGTCTCAAGTCTTCTGGGCTGATGCTATGAGTACAGCATGTTATATTTCAAATAGAGCCTATATTAGAATAAAACTTGGAAAGACACCATACGAGCTGTACAAAGGAAGGAAGCCAAACATTGCTCATCTACACATATTCGGTTGTAAGTGTTTCATACATAATAATGGTAAAGATAACGTAGGAAAATTTGATTATAAAACTGATAAAGGAATTTTCCTAGGATATTCTAACCGAAGTAAAGCATATAGAGTTTTCAATAAAAGAACATGTGTTGTTGAAGGATCAATTCATACTATATTTGATGAATTTGAATCCTCTGACAAAACCATTGATGAAGAACAGGAAGTTGTTTTAAATCAAGAAAATGGTCAATCTATTTCTAAATCTCTTATTCCAGAAGTTGATGAAACCAAGGAAGAAGAGCAATCACTAGGACAACCTAGAGCCTGGAAATACAATAAAGGTCATCCCTTAGATCAAGTCATAGGAGATGTGAATTAAGGGATCAAAACTAGAAATAGAATTTTCAATGAAGTAAGTTTTTCTGCATTCATTTCTGAGATTGAACCTTCTAACATTGATGAAGCCCTATCAAACAATGATTAGGTTATAGCAATGCAAGAAGAATTAAATCAATTTGAAAGAAATCAAGTTTGGGATTTGGTACCCCGACCCAAGGATTATCCGATCATTAGCACCAAATGGGTATTCAAAAACAAACTCGATGAATCTAAAATTATTGTCAGAAATAAGGCAAGATTGGTGGCCAAAGGCTATAATCAGGAAGAAGGAATTGATTATGAGGAAACCTATGCTCCAGTAGCTAGATTAGAAGCTATACATGTACTCTTAGCCTTTGCATGCATCAAAGGATTCAAACTCTATCAAATGGATGTAAAGAGTGCATTTCCAAATGGTTACATCATGGAAGAAGTATATGTAGAACAACCTCTAGGTTTTAAAGATGTAACTAAACCTGACCATGTTTTCAAACTCAAAAAGGCTTTATATGGTTTAAAACAAGCTCCTAGAGCATGGTACGAAAGGCTTAGTAAATTTCTTATTGATCAAGGTTTTGTACGAGGAAAAGTTGATACAATACTTTTTACAAAACAAAAACATGATGATATTTTAATTGTTCAATTATATGTTGATGATATTGTTTTCGGTGCTACTAATGAATCTCTGTGTAAGGAATTTTCTGAGATAATGCAGGGAGAGTTTGAGATGTCAATGATGGGAGAATTGAATTTCTTTCTCAGTTTGCAAATCAAGCAAAGAAAGAATGGAATATTCATATCTCAAACAAAGTATTTAAAAGAGTTAATGAAGAAGTATGGAATGAATGAAGCAAATGGAACGGACACACCTATGAGCTCAACTACATTGCTTGATGCTGATGTCAAAGGTAAAGACTACAACATCACAAAATATAGAGGAATGATTGGATCATTACTCTATCTCACGGCAAGCAGACCGACATCCAATTCAGTGTTGGCATATGTGCAAGATATCAATCAGCACCAAAGGAATCACATGCTGAAATTGTCAAATGAATCTTTAGATATCTTGCTGACACACCAGAATTGGGTCTGTGGTATCCCAAAGGAAGAAATGAATATCTAGTTGTATATTCAGATTCTGATCATGGATGATACAAGACAGACAGAAAGAGTACCAGTGGACAAGGACAATTTCTTGGAGGATCTCTTGTATCATGGTTCAGCAAGAAACAAAATACTGTGTCTCTTTCGTCAACAGAAGCCGAATATGTTGCAGTCTCAAGTTGTTGTGCACAAGTAATATGGTTAAAACAACAACTACAAGATCTTGGTATTTATCTCAAAGAAATACCAATCTATTGTGACAATACCAGTATGATAAGCTTGGCAAAGAATCTAGTTCAACATTCTAGAACCAAGCATATCGATGTCAGACATTACTTCATCAGAGATCATGTCCAAAAGAAAGATGTGAAAGTGATATTCATTCCTACTCATCTTCAACTAGCTGACATCTTCACCAAACCTCTTGCAAAAGATCAATTTCTATACATTAGAAGAGAATGGTAGATCACAATGAATTGTAAGTTATTTCAGTTTCTCATAATGTTAGATAAAGTCATTTGATAATGTTTTGATGATTACTAATTTAAGCATCAGAGTATATAGAAACTTGTTTTACAGGAAGATTGAAACTCTATTCTGAGAAATAAAAACAAAGGTTATCAGAGGACACCATTACTGGAGTGCCAACTTCAAGTAATGTCTAACAGTGCAGCATTACCCGAGGGACAACTTGAAGTAAAAGAGCACATTACTCGAGTGAGTACTCGAGTAATGATCTTCCAAAACTGGAAGTAACGTATCAAGTTACCTGGAATTTAAATCAAACGGTTCATTTGGTGAGAAATGAACAGTCCAAACTAGAAAAGACAGGTTACCTGAGGGAAGCCTCGAGTAAACTTGAAGCTTACTCGAGTAAGGACTAGAGTAACTGCAGGTCCAGATCACAAAGTTGATGAGAATCGACTCAAATATGCTCTAAAATGGCTATAAAATGATCGAGGGAACATACATGGATAATTACAATATTATTCATGCCAGGTATGCAATTTAAATGAATTATTTTAGAAATTTTCTATATGATCACTCGAGTAGGAACTCGAGTAAACATGATATTTACTCGAGTAAGGCCTCGAGTAACGTCGGGTTCTAGGTCTTTATCTGTCACAAACTCGATCATTTCCACAAAATCTCCTCAAGTAAATAACCCAGTACTCTTTGAAAAAGTTTTCACAATTTCTTTCTTACTTGATTTCCGTCAAAACCCATCAATTTTTAGCTACAAAAACCTCTTATTTTGTTCAGATTCTTCTTGCCCTATATCACGACTTCTCACTCTGTTTTCTAAAATTTCAAGCTTTCTTTGATTCAAAATGGTTATAACCAAAAATCTTACTCCTACAGACTCTTCTGGATCTCCACAACTCACTAACCCTCTTTCTTCTCCTCCCAGAAAGAGACAAAAACTTACTCCTAGATCCAAAGCTAAAGTCCAACCGAAACCTCAACAGAAACCAAAAGATGGAGTTGTTATCAAAGAGCCAGTGGTCACAAGGGCTCAATCAAAGAAGAGAACCTCTACTGGGAGAGGCAAAAGTACCCAGTCTTCTTCTCCTCCACTTTCTGATTCCTCCACTCCCTCTTTCACACTAAAACCCTCCAAAAAGCCCAAATATGATGTGAATGTGGCTAAAGCAATAGCTGGCATTCTTGACCAACTTGAGAAGGGGCAATCTTCAAAGAAGTCAGAATTGCCAGAAGAGGAGATCACTAAACCTCCAAAGGGGTTCAATGTCAACAAGTTGGAAGACTCTCAGAAGTACCTCACACAATTCTCAAGGAGAAAAGTCTGCAAGACTCACTGTGTGGACCTCAAAGTACTTTAGGAGGTATTGAAGTATGATCTTAGTCCCTTTCTTAAACCTTTTATGCCTTGGCTATCTATTAGGCTTCCCTTTTGCACAAAAGTAGTCACACACTTTTACTGCAATCTTGAGATTCTAGATGAACCCAATAGAAATTCTGTAGAGGAAGAGATGACTACTACTGTTAGAGGCTAGAAAATACTTATCTTACCTTCTAGGATCAATGTGTGGTTAGGAATAGAGAACCCTCCAGATGACATTTACTCCAAACTTGAACCAAACTAAATTTTCTCTGTTTTTAGACCTGGTGAGCTTGTGGGCCCTCTTAATTTCAATCCTAGTGATATGTGCGATCATCACTGGGTTCTATGGTATATATACTCTAGATCCATTGTGAACAAGGCCAATAATTATACCCATTTTTCTAATCGGGACTATAGATGGTTTGCTTCCTTACTCCTGAAGGATTAAAAGGATTTGGGGGAATACATATTTTCTGAGATGAAGAGGTACAGAGTAGATGGGAAAGCCACTACTCCAATACCATATCCTCAGATTATTTTGCTTATTCTGAAGAAAAATAAGACATGTTACTTAGAGAGTAAAGAGCATATTGAGAGAGTTACTCCAATTGGGAGAAATCAAATTGGGAATCTCAACATTGAAATTCCTCTCTAGGGTCCTCTGGAGTCTGGGTCTAAGAAGAAAAAGAAGACTGAGACTAAGACAAGTAAAATGGATGACACTCAGTCTTCTACACCAGCTGCCACTACCTCTTCACCCTCTTTCCTCAATGCAACACTTCAACACTTCATGGAAAATATGCTCAAGGGATTTCATGTAGACATAGCCAACACCAATGCTGAGTTGATAACTCACATGAATAACAAGATGGCTGAGTTTGTTGAGAGGATGGACAAAAGGCACAAGGAATTGTTAGCTGGGCAATATGCCCAGGGTGAGACTTTGAGGTTGATCTTAGCAAGACTGGACTCTTTGGGTCCTGGACCTTCTGCTAGTCCATCATCTGCACCTGAGGCATTCTCATCTCCAGAGAATATAACATCTCCAGAGAATATACCACCTCCAGAGAACATCCCATCTGACCTTCATCATACTGAGGTTGAGCAAACTATTCATGAACCTCCAGTCTCTAGTCCACTTGAACCAATACTCAGAGATATCCTATGCTCAGTGGATAATCCTAAAACAAATTAGAACATTCACATCATCATTGAGGATTCACCACCCAGACCTCAGCCTGAACCCTCTCCTACACCTATTCCATCTCCTACTCATACAGAGGAAATCTCTCCCTCATCCTCTGATCATCATACTAAAGGTGCCACTGAAGAGGTTGAGACCACCACCATGATTGTCTATCAGCCCCCTCCTATTCCTCCAAGAGAAGACATTTATATCCCTCCACTAAATCTTCCTGAACCAGAATCTTCCAGTTCCTCTTCTTTTGACTCTCTGAGTTCATATGGTCCTTTGCTTCTTCCTGTGAAGCCTATTTCTGTAGTCAAGCCTTCCGATCCTCCTCTTGATTGATGAAGACAAAAAGGGGGAGAAGAGCTTGAGTATGATTTTGTGGAGTTTCTGAGCTTCTTTTAAGTTTTTAAGTTTTTCCTTCATTTTGGGTATATGGATGCATATGGGATTTAAGGAGCTTTTTATCTTATAAATGTTTTCATCTTGTAATGCAATTTTTTAAGTTCAATGCAAGCTTCTTTAAGTTATAATTTCATTTCAAGTCCATTTAAGCTTTTAAGTTATAATACATTGTGGGACTAATGAATTTATTATGTATGCAAGGTGAATATGTTATGTTTTCAACATTTTCCAAAATACTTTGAATTTACACTTAACAAGGTTTTCAAAATTATCATTGAATTCAAGAAGTGTATATTTGAGAACTTAATTTCAAAAACTTTGTTCAAAATCACCAATTTTTGTCATCATCAAAAAGGGGGAGAATGTTAGATCTCTCATGTTTTGATGATAACAAAGGATGGTATGAAAAAGATTTGATAAACAAATAAGTTTGAACAAAGTAATAACAAGACAAATCATCACTTGAAGTAAGTATTGGAGTAATGAAGAAAGGCCAAGAGAAAAAGCTGAGAAACTTCATCAGTGGCAAGTTTTCTAAAGGGTTACTTGAGTAATGAGACAAAAACTTGAAGTAACCAGAGTCAACCTTCAAGTAACCTACCAATGTTACTCGAGTAAGCACTCGAGTAATAAGGTATATGACTTCTAGTTGCTCTCGGCCTGCCAACGTTACTCGAGTAGCTACTCGAGTAACCAGGTAAATCACTTGGAGTTGCTCTCAGCCTGCCAACGTTACTCGAGTAGCTACTCGAGTAACCAGGTAAATCACTTGGAGTTGCTCTCGGCCTGCCAATGTTACTCGAGTAAGTACTCGAGTAACCATGTATAAGACTTTCAGTTACTCTCGGCCTGCCAACGATACTCGAGTATGTACTTGAATCCCCTGCTTCAAGAAATATGTTGCTCTCAACATTTTCAATCCTGCCAATATTACTCGAGGAGCTACTCGAGTAACTCACTATGGTAAGCAAAACCTGAAGGTAATACTCGAATAACATGATATGCTTTTATCACACTTCACTTGAGGCACTACTCAAGTATGCAGGTATTCAATTATTCTTTATCAAGTATTTTAATGAGATTACTCGAGTAGGTAATCGAGTAATCTGCAGACTTATTTACACAGCACTTGAAGTATGTACCCGAGTAAGCTATACAGAAAGTTTATGTTTATTCTAGTAAGTACTCGAGTAACAGGGTAAGAAAACTTGAAGTGCTCTCGGCCTTGTAACCCTGCCAACATTACTGGAGTGAAGCATCGAGTAACCTAAAGTTTATTTGAGAGTTTACTCGAGTTGCTACTCGAGTAACCGATGAAGAAAAGTGTGCCATACCCGAGTAAGTACCCGAGTAAACAGGTATTTCCAAGGTTTATAAATTTGTTTACTTCATGCACTACCCGAGTAATGTAATGTTTATTCATTAACTTGCTATCATTTCTCTCACGATGATACTTGTAACCACCCGCCGTAATTATATCCGAAATACGCAATAAAGTGAAATAGAGACCAATAAGAACAAAACTACATTTTACAAACCCATCTACCAGACGGGGTTTTCACAAATGCCTTTCGAAATCATTCATAACCTGGTCTCACATTCACATTCCGAATACAATTACTACACGAAGATAAATCACATTCAATATATATCAGAGTGCACAACTTAATCATCCCGGCAATCCCGGGTACATACCTTCGCTAAAGATACACAAGGTACAGTTGCACATTACAATTCTTCAAATGGGGATTACACAATCTCATCTCGGAGGAGTCCTAGCTGCTCCCTCCACGAGCCACTTGCCCTGTCTAAATTGTTGGTAGGGGAGAGTGAGATTCGAGAGAATCTTAGTAGGAAACAGATACCATAATGCATGCATGATAGATGCTATGTGTATGACATGTTAGCTTTATCTAGATGCATGCCCCATAATGATATTTCTGCATGCTCAATGTTTCATATAACAAAAATATGGCCACAGCAAAACAGAAACAGAGCTTCATTTATTCAAATATGCTCCACGCAATCAAGTAAAGCAATCACATACATCACTACACAAGCAAAGATATCAAATACATGCAAGTAAGGTAAGTCCCCTACCTCCAGTCTTTTCTCCTCGATTTGCGTGCCAGCAACTCGGGGCTTCACATTCGGTCCTACAATGTCAAATGTACTATTTAGACACTTCCAAAGTGTTTCTGGGGGTTATATGAGGCTATATTGAAAATTTACTAAAATACCCCCGAGGACCCGGCTCGGCCCCGCCGTACCCGGTCCGGCTGTACTTTTCTTGAAATTTTGACATGGGCTATTCTGACATATTTTCGCCCAAGGAATCCATTTCCGGACTCGGAATTATCAAATTCAATGTCAAATTACGAAATTGCCCTTGGCAGCCCTACTTTTAGGGTTTTAGGGGCGTTTCCGTAATTATGCTTTCTCGGCCTTTTCTGAAAAAGTGCCCAACTGTAACCCCACCTAATTTTTCCTCCTGAACTCAATGGAATCATCAAATCATTGAAAATCCAACTCTAAGACCCATTTATAGCCCAGACCGAAATATATGGGTTTTCTAGGAAAAATCAGGGTTTTTCGGTTTCGGCTCCGTAAACACGTTCCTTTCTACTCCTAACCACTTTATTGACTATTCCATTAGGTTACAACTACCATTTAGTATCAATTTGGGCAGCATAACCCCTAGGGAAACCCATTTTCCATTTTTACAACCAATGGCAATCCGGCGAAATTTCACCGATTAAATTGCCCACAGCAGCCAGAATAGTCAATATACAAGAGTTTGGAAGTTACCTCAAGCTCCTTCTAGCTTTTCTCAAGAGTGGCTGAAAACCCTAGCCCCTTGAACACCAAATTCCTTGCTTCAAAACCTTAATTCACATAGAGGAATAGCTTAGGAGGAGGATTATACACATTAGGAGCTAGATCGTCGGAGAAATCGGCTTACCTTGTGAGATTTCTCCTTCCTTCTCTCTATTTTTCTCCAAGCTCTCTCTCACGTTTTTTCCTCTTGCTTCAGCTGAAAATGGCGTGAAATGGCTGAAGAAGATGAGCAATTTGATTAATAATCCATGCTGACATCATCTTTTAATGAGATGATGTCATAATTCCCATTTTCGGATTTTCTGGCAGATTTTCTGCCCAAACTTTGAAAAATCATAACTAATTCTAAAAAACTCAAAATGAGGTGATTCCAAAGCCAAATGAAATCTATTTAAGTCCTTTTCATAGGAAAAATATTGGACATTACTAAAAATCACCACACAATTCCAGAATTACATAAAACTCATCACTGCCCCAAAACAGAGTTCAGTTTCTATCCCAAACTTTGGACAGTTATATCTCCTAGTTCACAAAACGAAATGGCACAAATTATATGTCCATTTTGAATCTTGAGATGTGAACTATAATTCTGGAAATTTTCATAATTTTCTGACATCATTTTCCTAGTCAAAACATCCACACGAGAAGACTGGCCATACAGAATTCACACTGGACAGCATTTCCAGTTTTGCAACCAATATGTCCAATTCAATTTAAATCAATTCCAATGATTAAATACCACAACATGACACCATTTCCATCACAATACCCCATTCAATTCTTCCCTCTATTCTAAGTCAATTTGGATGTTAATCCACAATTGAACTCAAATACAAGGTTTTGGCGTTGCTCATAACACAAGTGACTACAATCCACTTTATATTCTCTAAAAGGGTTCATTAATCACTAACTACGTCCACTTTTGTAGTCATTAACCCCCAATCACAATTTGGGATCTTGCTAAACCGGGGCTTAGCAATCCACTGATCTCAGGCTTATTCTCTAGCCTCGAGTCTAAATTCGGGGTATTACAATACTCGAGTAAGTACTCGAGTAAACTTACTAAATACTCGAGTAACTACTCAAGTATGCAAGTTCAGAAATTTGGAAATCATTCCAACATTCATTGATTTGTTTCCTTTGTGATTAACACTTCATTGTATTAGTATTCTTAGCATATCTACATATAAACAATGAAGAAATCTTACCAAATAAGGAAAGTCAAATGCAATGTTCAAACGCTACCTATCGCCACCTACCGCAAACGGATATTTTTCAAATACTGGAAAAGTCAACAGTGGCTGCGCACACTCTAACGGACATGAAGAAAAATGTTCCAATAATCATTACCAACACATCTATATATATGGGAACATCCAAATAGAGAAACAACAAGAACACACACACGAACGCATCATCAAATTCAATACTCTGTTTTACATATACTTGTAATTCTGTACATCAGTGATTCTTATTCACTCTGTGAGAGAGTTATTTTATTCAAACTCAATATTTGTTATTGAGGTAACTTAAGGTTGTGGAACCTTGAGTTGGGATTGAATTACAACTTGTAAGGGGGAGCGAGTGTCCAGGCGAAGGAACTTGCTTGTACTGAGGTGCCAAGAATCCACTGAATCTTGGAAGTTATAGTGAAACTCTCAGAAATACTTTGAGGACTAGACGTAGGTCAAAGTGGTTGTGACCGAACCAGTATAACTCCCGGTGTACACTTCGGTGATATTTCTCCTTACTCTTTACTACATTATATTTACCGACAAGTTTTCATATTTGTAACAAAATTTTTAGTATCACCCAATTCACCCCCCTCTTGGGTGAAACACTAGATCTAACAGATAAGACCACATTCACAAGTCCATTTGGAACCTTTGCATATAGAAGCATGCCATTCAGTTTATGTAATGCACCAAGCAATTTTCAGTGTTGTAGGGTTTCCATATTCTCTGATTTTCTTGAGCATTGCATGAAAGTTTTGACGGATGATTTCACTGTTTATGGTGATTATTTTGATGCATGCTTAACTAGTTTGGACAAGGTTTTCGAAAGATACATTTAATATAATTTTATGCTAAATTTTGAAAAATGTCATTTCATGGTTAAGAAATGAATTGTTTTTGGTCATGTTGTTTCACATGATGGAATTGAGGCTGATAAAGCTAAGGTTGATATTGTAAGATCAAGTGTTTCACCCAAGAGGGGGGTGAATTGGGTGATACTGAAATTTCTTTCAAAACTATAAAACTTTGATACAATAATTAAAGCAGTAATAAGGAAGGAGAAATATCACCGAAGTGTACACCGGGAGTTATACTGGTTCGGTCACAACCACTTTGACCTACGTCCAGTCCTCAGAGCTTCTCTGAGAATTTCACTATAACTTCCAAGATTCAGTGGGTTCTTGGCACCTCAGTACAAGCAAGTTCCTTCACACCTGGACACTCGCTCCCCCTTACAGGTTGTAATCCAATCTCAACTCAAGGTTCCACAACCTTAAGTTATCTCAATAATAAATATTGAGTTTGAATGAAATATCTCTCTCAAAGAGTAAGTGATAATCACTGAAGCATATGAATACAATTTCAATCGTGAAAACAGAGCAATGAACTTAATGAATCGTTTGTGTGGATGCTTGGTTGTTCTTCTCTGTTTGAAGGTTCCCATATATATAGATATGATGGTGATGACCGTTGGAACGTTTTCCTTTCGTCCGTTGGTGAGTGCGCAGCCACTGTTGACTTTTCAAGTTTTTGAAAAATATCCGTTGGCGGTGGTTGGCATTTGAACGTTTGATTTGACTTTCATCTCTTGAAGTGATTCCTTCATTGTTTATCTGTAAATAGACTAAGAATACTAATACAATGAAAGGTTAATCATATAGGAAACAAATCAATGAACGTTTGAATGATTTCTAAATTTCTGGGTATGCTTACTCGAGTAGCTCCTCGAGTAACCCTTGAAGTTTACTCGAGTAGCTCCTCGAGTAACATCGGGAAATCATTTATCAACTGCAAGTTAATGAACAAGTATAAGATTACTCGGGTAGTGCATGGAGTAAACTAAATTTCAAACCTTTGGAATAGTTATTTACTCGGGTAGCTACTCGAGTAATGCACTCACAACTTTATGAGTTACTCGGGTAACACCTCGAGTAATCCTTAGAAAAACTTTTGATTACTCGATGCTTTACTCCAATAATGTTGGCAGGATCAAAATGCCGAGAGCACTTACCTCATTACTCGAGTAGCTCCTCGAGTAATGCACTCAATCTTGCATAAGTTACTCGGGTAGCACCTCGAGTAACTGAGACATTTGAACATAACTTACCCTGGTCGTGACTTGAAGTTTCCTTTGAAAATATTTGTGCTTACTGGGGTACATACTCGAGGAATCCACTTAAGATAAAACATTAGAAACTTGAATACTCGAGTCAGCACTCGAGGAAGACAGAATGAACAATTCAAGTTACTCGGATACCAACCTCAAGTTTTAACTTACCTCAGGCTGTTACTCGAGTACCTCCTCGAGTAACATTGGCAGTGGTACAAAGTGCCGAGAGTTACACATTTTCAAATACATGGTTACTCGAGTAGCTCCTCGAGTATCATAGAAAACTTGAAGGCTGACTAGAAGTTTCTGACCTGGTTACTCGAGTAGCTCCTCGAGTAACATTAGCAGTGGTACAAACTGCCGAGAGGTACATATGGTTACTCGAGTAGCTCCTCGAGTAACATTCTGCTAACTTGAAGGCAACTGGAAGTTTTCACATGGTTACTCGAGTACCTCCTCGAGTAACATTAGCAGGCCGAGAGCAACCTTGACATTTTACCTGGTTACTCGAGTAGCGCCTCGAGTAATGGTGGCAGGTAACTGGAAGTTTTGCTCTGTTACTTCAAGTTTTGTCTCATTACTCGAGTACCTCCTCGAGTAATGCCTGAGAAGATTTGCTACTGATCAAGTTCCTCAGTATTTTCTCTTGTCCAATCTTCATTACTTCCATGCTTGCTTCAAGTAAGCTTATTCCTGTCATTACTTAGTTCAAACTTGATTATTTAAACATTCCCTTTTCAAACCATTCTTTTGTTATCATCAAAACATGAGATCTAACATTCTCCCCCTTTTTGATGATGACAAAACTTGGTGTGATTTTGAACCATGGTTTTTCAAATTGATTTCTTAATTAATTATTTCTTATTAAGTTGATTAAACCTTGCATATATAACAACTTCATTAGTCCAAACAATTATCACAAATCACAAACTTAAATGAAAACAAATGAAGTCATAATTTAAACATACTTGTATTGAAATTCAAATTTCAAGTTAAGCAACAAGGATTAATAACAAAATGCACCCTAAAGCCCATATACAACCAAATCCCCAAAGAAAAGCAAGGACAAGTCCACAAAATCACTCTCAAGCTCTTCTCCCCCTTTTTGGCTTCATCAATCAAGAGTAGGGCTTGGAGGCTTCACCATAGAGATAGGTTTTACTGGAAGGACCAACCCACCACCATCTGAACTAGATGAATCAAAGGAACTGGATGACTCAGGTTCAGGAAGATTAAGAGGTGGGATAACAATGTCATCTCTAGGCTGGAGAGGAGAAGGTTGAAAGACAACCATAGTGGTCTGAGCGTCTGGAGTTGTGTCAAAAGATGGAGTGAGATGCTCAGAAGAAGAAGATGATACTACCTCTGTTTGGGTAGGAGAGGGAGTAGGTTTAGGAGTGGTCTCAGGCTGTGGCTTTTGGGGTGAATCATCTATGACAATATGTGTAGTCTCATGAGTATCAGGATCATCCACTGTGAATAAGATATCTTTACCTTGAGGCTCAAGTGGATCAGAGACTAAAGGAGTAGATGGTTCATCCTCAGGAGTAGGAATGGGAATGGGAGTGTCTGAAGGAGGGTCAACTGATGGTGGTGGTGCAGAGGAAGAAGGACCGGAAGAAGGCCCGGGACCCAATGAATCCAAACGTGCTAGAATCAACCTTAGGGTCTCTCCCTGAGCCCGTTGCTTTGCTAGCAACTCCTCATGTCTCCTATCCATTCTCTCAACCAACTCACCCATCTTGGTGTTCATGTGGGTAATGAGTTCAGCATTGGTGTTGGCTATGTCCACATGAAAACCTCTCAGCATATTCTCCATAAAGTGCTGGAGAGTGGCATTCAGGAAGGATGGTGAGGATGTGGTAGCGGCTGGAGCCGATGACTGAGTGTCATCCATTCTACTGGTTTCTGCCTCAGTAGCCTTTCTCTTCTTCTTGGACCCAGACTCCAGTGGGCCTTTGAGAGGAATGTCTATGTTTAGCTTGCCAATTTGGTTCCTCCCCACTGGGGTCACTCTCTCAATAGGCTCTTTACTATCCAAATACCAAATTTTGTTCTCTTTTAGGATAAGAGACACAATTTGAGGATATGGCATTGGAGTGGTTCCCTTTCCATCCACCTTGTATCTCTTCATTTCTGAGAATATGTATTCTCCCAAATCCTTTTCTTCTTTCAAGAGGAGTGAAGCAAACCATCTATAGTCCCTATCCGAAAAGTGGGTATAGTTGTTGGCTTTGTTCACTAGGGACCTAGAGTAGATATACCATAGGACCCTGTGATGATCACACATATCACTCGGTTTGAAATTTAGGGGGCCAACTAACTCACCGGGCTTAAGGATAGTGAATATCTGGTTAGGCTCAAGCTCAGAATAGATGTCATCCGGGGGATTCTCAATTCCTAACCATAAATTGATCCTAGAGGGAGATATAAGGATTTTCTGACCTCTCACAGTGGTAGTCATCTCTTCCTCAACTGAGGTTCGGTCAGGCTCATCTATAATCTCAAGGTTGCAGTAAAAATGAGTGACTACCTTTGTGCAAAAAGGTAATCTAACAGATAACCAAGGCATAAAAGGATCAAGATAAGGACTAAGATCGAACTTCACTACCTCTTGAAGTAGCTTCAGATCCACGTAGTGTGTTTTACACACTTTCCTTCTTGAGAACTGAGTTGAGTACTTCAGAGATTCCACCAATTTGCCCACATTGAATCCCTTTGGTGGACTAGTGATTTCTGCTTCAGGAATCTTGGACTTCTTAGAAGATTGACCCTTCTCCAGTTGGTCAATGATCCCAGCCATTGCCTTAGCCACATTTTTGTCATACTTTGGCTTCTTGGGAGGTTTTGGAGTAAAGGAAGGTGTGGATGAGTCTGAGTGAGAAGGTGAGGGAGTTTTGACACCTTTACTTCTTCCAGTAGATGTGCTCTTTTTAGACTGAGCCCTAGTTACAATAGGCTCTTTGATCACCACACCTTTGGCTTTAGGTGGAGATTTAGGTTGAAGAGGGGTTTTAGCTTTTGGTCTAGGTATCAATTTTCTTCTCTTTGTTGGAGGAGGAGAAAGAAGATCAGGATTTTGCTCAGAATCAGAATCAGTGAAGTTGAGATTCTTGGTTCTAACCATTTTGAATCAAAGAGAATCAGAAATCTCAGAAACAGAGGTCACTGTCGCTAGTTTAGGTCAGAGGGATTTTGAACAAAATAGGAAGTTTTTGATCTTGAAACTAGTTGGGTTTTGACGGAAATGGGGCAAGGAATCGATTGGGAAAAGTTTTTGAAAGGGTGTATAGTGATTTACTCGAGGAGATTTTGTGGAAATGACCAAGTTTACGCAAGATAAAGACCTAACTCCCGACTTTACTCGAGGCCTTACTCGAGTAACATTCAACGTTACTCGAGGCCTTCCTCGGGTGTTCATACATAGAAATTCAAAAATAATTCATTTAAATTGCGTACCTTGTATGAATAATATAGTAATTATCCATAGATGTTCCCTCGATCATTTATAGTCCATTTGATTCAGATTTGAGTCATTATTGAGCATTTTGATAATCTGAACTCCGTCATTACTCGAGGCCTTCCTCGAGTAAGCTTCAAGTTTACTCGAGGCCTGCCTCGAGTAAATAGCTTCTCAATTTCTGACTCTTCATTTCTTTGAGATCTGAACCGTTACGTTTGAAAATCAAGTAACTTGATCCGTTACTTCCAGTTTTGGGGGCCATTACTCGAGTACATACTCGAGTAAACTGCCACTTTACCTCAAGTTACTCCTCGGGTAAATCTTTTCTGTCACCCATTACTTCAAGTTGGTACTCCAGTAATGGTGTCCTCTGATCACCTCTGTTTTTGTTTCTCAAAACAGAGTTTCTTTCTTCCTGCAAAACAAATTTCTATATACTCCGATGCTTAAGTTAGTAATCATCAAAACATTATCAAATGACTTCATCTAATATTATGTAATGCTGAAAATACTTATAACTCATTGGGATTTACCATTCCCAATTCTCTTCTAATGAATAAAAATTGATCTTTTGCAAGAGGTTTTGTGAAGATATCAGCTAGTTGAAGATGAGTAGGAATGAATATCACTTTCACATCCTTCTTTTGAACATGATCTCTGATGAAGTGATGTCTGACATCGATATGCTTGGTTCTAGAGTGTTGAACTGGATTCTTTGCCAAGCTTATCGTACTTGTATTGTCACAATAGATTGGTATTTCTTTGAGGTAAATACCAAGATCTTGTAGTTGTTGTTTTAACCATATCACTTGTGCACAACAACTTGAGACTGCAACATATTCGGCTTCCGTTGACGAAAGAGACACTGTATTTTGTTTCTTGCTGAACCACGAGACAAGAGATCCTCCAAGGAATTGTCCTTGTCCACTGGTGCTCTTTCTGTCTGTCTTATATCCTCCATGATCAGAGTCCGAATATGCAATTAGATACTCACTTCTTCCTTTGGGATACCACAGACCCAATTCTGGTGTGTCAGCAAGATATCTAAAGATTCGTTTGACAGTTTCAGCATGTGATTCCTTTGGTGCCGATTGATATCTTGCACATATGCCAACACTAAATTGGATGTCTGGTCTACTTGCTGTGAGATAGAGTAATGATCCAATCATTCCTCTATATTTTGTGATATTGTAGTCTTTCCCTTTGACATCAGCATCAAGCAACGTTGTTGAGCTCATAGGCGTATCTGAGCCATTTGCTTCATCCATTCCATACTTCTTCAATAGCTCTTTTAAATACTTTGTTTGAGATATGAAGATCCCATTCTTTCTTTGTTTGATTTGCAAACCAAGAAAGAAATTCAATTCTCCCATCATTGACATCTCAAACTCTCCCTGCATAATCTCAGAAAATTCCTTACACAGAGATTCATTAGTAGCACCGAAAACAATATCATCAACATATATTTGTACAATTAAAATATCATCACGTTTTCGATTTATAAATAATGTTGTATCAACTTTTCCCCGTACAAAACCTTGATCGATGAGAAACTTACTAAGCCTTTCATACCAGGCTCTAGGAGCTTGTTTTAAACCATACAAAGCCTTTTTAAGTTTGAAAACATGGTCCGGTTTAGTGACATCTTCAAAACCAGGGGGTTGTTCTACATACACTTCTTCCATGATGTAACCATTTAGAAAGGCACTCTTAACATCCATTTGATAGAGTTTGAATCCTTTGATGCATGCAAAGGCTAAGAGTACACGTATAGCTTCCAATCTAGCCACTGGAGCATACGTTTCCTCATAATCAATTCCTTCTTCCTGATTATAGCCTTTGGCCACCAATCTTGCCTTGTTTCTGACAATAATTGCAGATTCATCGAGTTTGTTTTTGAATACCCATTTAGTACCAATGATCGTATGATCTTTGGGTCGGGGTACCAAATCCCAAACTTGATTTCTTTCAAATTGATTTAGTTCTTCTTGCATTGCTATGACCCAATCATTGTCTGATAGGGCTTCATCAATGTTAGAAGGTTCAATCTCAGAAATGAATGCAGAGAAACTTACTTCATTAAAAACTCTATTTCTGGTTTTGATTCCATCATTCACATCTCCTATGACTTGATCTAAGGGATGACTTCTATTGTATTTCCAGGCTTTAGGTTGACCTAGAGATTGCTCTTCTTCCTTAGTTTCATCAACCTCCGGAATAAGAGACTTAGAAATAGATTGACCATTTTCTTGATTTAAAACAACTTCCTGTTCTTCATCAATGGTTTTGTCAGAGGATTCAAATTCATCAAATACAACATGAATTGATTCTTCAACAACACAAGTTCTTTTATTGAAAATTCTATATGCTTTACTTCGGTTAGAATATCCTAGGAAAATTCCTTCATCAGTTTTAGAATCAAATTTTCCTAAGTTATCTTTACCGTTGTTATGAATGAAACACTTACAACCAAAGATGTGTAGATGAGCAATGTTTGGCTTCCTTCCTTTGTATAGTTCGTATGGTGTCTTTCCAAGTTTTGTTCTGATATATGCTCTGTTTGAAACATAGCATGCTGTACTCATAGCGTCAGCCCAGAAAACTTGAGACACATTCTTTTCATTTAGTAATGCTCTAGCCATCTCTGTGAGTACTCTATTCTTGCGTTCCACAACTCCATTTTGTTGAGGCGTTCTTGGAGCAGAGAAATTGTGATCAATGCCATTAGTATCACAATACTCTTCAAAGGCTTGATTTTCAAATTCTCCACTATGATCGGTCCTAATACCTGCAATTGATATACCTTTCTCATTTTGCACTTTCTTGGCAAAAACAATAAATTCTTCAAAGGTTTCATCCTTTGATGATAGAAAGATAACCCATGTAAATCTAGAGAAATCATCAACAATAACCAATGAATATAAATTACCACCAAGACTTTTTACTCTTGCTGGACCAACTAAATCCATATGTAGTAATTGAAGTGGTCTATTTGTTGAAATCTCATTTTTCAATTTGAAAGATGATTTAGTTTGTTTACCCTTTTGACATGCGTCACAAATTAAATCGTTTTTGAAATTTATTTTAGGTAAACCAAGCACTAAATCCTTTTTGAGTAATTTACCTAGTTGATGCATATTGACATGAGCCAATCTCTTATGCCATAGCCAACTTTCATCAGTATTACTCAGAAAACAATTTTCAGATTCATTTCTACTAATATCTAGGGTATAGCAGTTACCTTCCCTTTTTGCTCTTAGCTTAGCCTTGATACTTTTCTTATCAAGCTGTAAGTCATTCTTGTTGATAATTAGGCATTCTTCTGAGTCAAATATTACCCAGTTGTCTTTATCTGCACTTTGACTTACGCTCAGCAAATTATGACACAAGCCTTCAACATAATATACATCTTTGATTTGTATGCCTTTGTCATTTTTGATTTCACCAATTCCTGCTATTTTTCCGGATTGATTTCCTCCAAATTTTACCTTTCCTCCTTCCTTAGGTTGCAATGTGGTAAAACTTTCGAAATCTCCGGTCATATGTCTAGAGCATCCACTGTCTATGAACCATTTGTTATTTTTGGATGCTTTAAGACATACCTGCAATCAAATGACTAAGTCTTAGGTACCCACTTCTTTTTGGGTCCTTTTGGGTTAGTATAAATGATTTTCTGAACATATGTGCCTTTAGGTACCCATTTGTAGGTTCCTATTGTTCTTTTCTTCTTATGAATGCATGAAGATGTATGATGTCCTTTTCTATTACAGTAATTACAAAATGCAAAAGGATTTGATGTATGCACAGAATGTTGAAAATAATTTAAGTAAGATTTACCTCCTGCTTTCTTTCTACCTTTCTTTTTATCCAACTTTGGATCATATCCAATTCCAGATCGATCATTTACAAATCGTTGAGCTTTCAAAATAACATTTAACATCTCACTTCCTTGTGTAAATTTTTCAAGAGTTTTTGTGAGATCAATGTTTTTCTTTTTCAAAGATACACAATTTTCACAATCCTTTTTCTTAAGATCAGTTTCAAGAACTTTGTTTTTCTTTTTAACAACAATCAATTCTTTAACTACTTTGATGAATTCAGAATGTAAAGCATTATATTCGGAAAGTAATTCATCATAGGTAGGTTCAGAATCATTTACCTCTTCTTCTGTTTCTTCTTGAGCAACAAGACATATATTAGCTACCTCTTCCTCATCGCTTTCTTCGTCTGAGGAGCTGTCACCCCATATAGCAGATACAAAGGCTTTCTTTTTGTTGAAGAATTTACCTTTTCTCTTTTCTTTTCTCTTTTGAATCAAATCTGGACATTCTGACTTGATATGTCCTGGCTTTCCACATTCATAGCAAATGATATGATCTTTGCTACTATTTCCTCCTTTCTGAAAATGTTTGAATCCTTGACCTTTCTTGTAGAATTTTCTGAATCGTTTTATGATTAGACCCATTTCGTCATCGTCGAACTCTTCATCCTCATCCTGATTCTCTTCTTTCGCTTTTAGAGCTAGACCTTTCTTTTTCTTATCGCCAATGTCATCTAGTTCTCTTTTGAATTTTAACTTGCTTTCATATTCAGAAAGACTTCCAAATAGAGAAGCAACCGATCTCATTGATTCACCTTTTGCTTCTTCTATTGCAGTGACTTTTGCTTCCCATTCTTTAGAAAGAATATTCAAAATCTTTCGTACTTGGGTGTGCTGATCATAGACTTTCCCAAGAGCTGCAAGTTGATTAACAAGATGAGTATATCTAAGTTCGAATTCAGAAATTGACTCACCTGATTTCATTCGAAGTAAATCGAATTCTGTGACCAAGGTGTTGATTCGATTCTCCTTAATTCCCGAAGTTCCTTCATGAGCTATTTCCAGAGCTTCCCACATTTGTTTTGCTGTTGGGAGTGTGCAAATTCTGAAATATTCACTTTGACTCAAAGCACTTTGCAACATCAGAATTGCTTTGCTATTGAGAGTGATAAGTTTCTTGTCATTCTCATCGTATTCCGCTGGCGTCTTTGGAATTTTCTGAGAATCTACATCTTTTGTAGGTAGATAATTTCCACTCTCAATTACATCCCATAGCCCATATTCAGTAGCCATCACGAACACTCTGAACTTAGCTTTCCAGAATGAGAAGTGTTCTCCATTGAAACCAGGGGGTCTAGTGATGGATGCTCCGTCGGGAAGAATTCCTTCACCCATGCTTGCCATTGGATCCTTCTTAGGCTGTTAAACCTTAACAAGAAGACCTACGCTCTGATACCAAATGTAAGATCAAGTGTTTCACCCAAGAGGGGGGTGAATTGGGTGATACTGAAATTTCTTTCAAAACTATAAAACTTTGATACAATAATTAAAGCAGTAATAAGGAAGGAGAAATATCACCGAAGTGTACACCAGGAGTTATACTGGTTCGGTCACAACCACTTTGACCTACGTCCAGTCCTCAGAGCTTCTCTGAGAATTTCACTATAACTTCCAAGATTCAGTGGGTTCTTGGCACCTCAGTACAAGCAAGTTCCTTCACACCTGGACACTCGCTCCCCCTTACAGGTTGTAATCCAATCCCAACTCAAGGTTCCACAACCTTAAGTTATCTCAATAATAAATATTGAGTTTGAATGAAATATCTCTCTCAAAGAGTAAGTGATAATCACTGAAGCATATGAATACAATTTCAATCGTGAAAACAGAGCAATGAACTTAATGAATCGTTTGTGTGGATGCTTGGTTGTTCTTCTCTGTTTGAAGGTTCCCATATATATAGATATGATAGTGATGACCGTTGGAACGTTTTCCTTTCGTCCGTTGGTGAGTGCGCAGCCACTGTTGACTTTTCAAGTTTTTGAAAAATATCCGTTGGCGGTGGTTGGCATTTGAACGTTTGATTTGACTTTCATCTCTTGAAGTGATTCCTTCATTGTTTATCTGTAAATAGACTAAGAATACTAATACAATGAAAGGTTAATCATATAGGAAACAAATCAATGAACGTTTGAATGATTTCTAAATTTCTGGGTATGCTTACTCGAGTAGCTCCTCGAGTAACCCTTGAAGTTTACTCGAGTAGCTCCTCGAGTAACATCGGGAAATCATTTATCAACTGCAAGTTAATGAACAAGTATAAGATTACTCGGGTAGTGCATGGAGTAAACTAAATTTCAAACCTTTGGAATAGTTATTTACTCGGGTAGCTACTCGAGTAATGCACTCACAACTTTATGAGTTACTCGGGTAACACCTCGAGTAATCCTTAGAAAAACTTTTGATTACTCGATGCTTTACTCCAATAATGTTGGCAGGATCAAAATGCCGAGAGCACTTACCTCATTACTCGAGTAGCTCCTCGAGTAATGCACTCAATCTTGCATAAGTTACTCGGGTAGCACCTCGAGTAACTGAGACATTTGAACATAACTTACCCTGGTCGTGACTTGAAGTTTCCTTTGAAAATATTTGTGCTTACTGGGGTACATACTCGAGGAATCCACTTAAGATAAAACATTAGAAACTTGAATACTCGAGTCAGCACTCGAGGAAGACAGAATGAACAATTCAAGTTACTCGGATACCAACCTCAAGTTTTAACTTACCTCAGGCTGTTACTCGAGTACCTCCTCGAGTAACATTGGCAGTGGTACAAAGTGCCGAGAGTTACACATTTTCAAATACATGGTTACTCGAGTAGCTCCTCGAGTATCATAGAAAACTTGAAGGCTGACTAGAAGTTTCTGACCTGGTTACTCGAGTAGCTCCTCGAGTAACATTAGCAGTGGTACAAACTGCCGAGAGGTACATATGGTTACTCGAGTAGCTCCTCGAGTAACATTCTGCTAACTTGAAGGCAACTGGAAGTTTTCACATGGTTACTCGAGTACCTCCTCGAGTAACATTAGCAGGCCGAGAGCAACCTTGACATTTTACCTGGTTACTCGAGTAGCGCCTCGAGTAATGGTGGCAGGTAACTGGAAGTTTTGCTCTGTTACTTCAAGTTTTGTCTCATTACTCGAGTACCTCCTCGAGTAATGCCTGAGAAGATTTGCTACTGATCAAGTTCCTCAGTATTTTCTCTTGTCCAATCTTCATTACTTCCATGCTTGCTTCAAGTAAGCTTATTCCTGTCATTACTTAGTTCAAACTTGATTATTTAAACATTCCCTTTTCAAACCATTCTTTTGTTATCATCAAAACATGAGATCTAACAGATATCATTTCATCTCTTTTATATTCCTCTTGTGTAAAAGATGTATGCTCTTTTCTTGGGCATGCTAGATTTTATAGAAGATTCATCTAGGATTTTAGTAAGATAGTATTGCCATTGTCTCGTTTATTATAGAAAGATATGGGTTTTGTTTCTGATGATACTTCCAGGTATGCATGGAATAAGTTAAAAAAGAGCCTTACTACACCCCCATCATTCAGCTACCCAATTGGAACCTTTCATTTAAGCTCTTGTGTGATGCTTCATAATATACATTAAGTGCAATTCTTGCCTAGAGAGTACAGAAGAGACAACATATCATAGCATATGCATCTCGAACATCAGATGCTACTCAGGCTAACTACACTACTATAGAGAAAGAGCTATTTGCAATCATCTTTAGGTTAGAGAAATTTCGATCCTACATCCTTCACACAAAGGTAACGTCTTCATATATCACTTAGCTATCTAATATTTGTTCAAGAAACTGGACTCCAAACCCCACTTCATCCGGTGGGTAATACTAATACAAGAATTTGATATGTAGATTCGTGATAAGAGTTGTCCAGATAATATGGTAGTTGATCACTTAGTAGGATTGAGACACCTGCGGTGACATCTTTACCCTTAGATGATTTTTCAGATCAAAGACTCTGAGGTTGATGATTCTACTCCTTGGTATTCTGATATTGCTAATTATCTAGTTGCATTTGTTTTACCAGATGGCACGAATAAACATCAATTTAATAAGTTTAAGAGAGACGCTAAATTCTATATATAGGATGATCCTTACTTGTGGCACATTTGTAGTGATCAAATTATTAAACGATGCATTCCTAATAATAAATTTGAGTATGTCTTAACTTTTTACCATACTCTTGCATGTGGGGGACATTTTAGTGCTAAGTGAATTGCTATGAAGATTTTTGAAAGTGGATTGTTTTGGCCTAGTCGATTTTGTGATGGCTATGAATTTTATAAAAAGTGTTCCAACTATCAATTAGTGGGTAATATCTCTAGGAAGCATGAAATGCCCCAACAACCCTTATTATTCTGTGAAGTCTTTGATGTTTATGGAATTGATTTCATGGGAACATTCCTACTTCATTTGGTTATTTGTACATCCTGCTGACCATAGATTATGTGTCAAAGTGGGTTAAGGCAATCCTTACTTATACTAATGACTCTTCTGTAGTGATTTCCTTTATTTGGTCTCACATTGTTTATAGGTTTGGAATTCCTAGAGCTATCATCAATAATCAAGGAACTCATTTTTCCAATCGAACTTTGCAGAGCTTGCTTAGCAGGTATGTGTGATGCATAAGGTTGCCACTGCATACCATCCTCATACAAATGGTTAAGCAAAACTCTCTAATAGAGAAATCAAGCTTATTTTAGAAAAAACAGTGCAACCCAACCAGAAGGATTGGAGTAAAAGACTCAATAATGCACTTTGGGTGTACTGCACTGTATATAAAAGTCCCATTGGCATGTCCCTATACAGGATTGTTATGGAAAAGATGTCATTTGCCAGTAGAGGTGGAGCACAAGGCATACTGGGCAATAAAAAGGTGCAATATCGATCTTGATAGTGCTGGTTTTGAACAAAAGTTGTAATTACAAGAGCTTGAAGAGTAAAGAAGAGAAGCTTATGAGAATGCTAGGATTTATAAGGAAAGAACTAAAGCAGTCCATGACAAACTCATCATGAAGAGAGAATTTCAAGTGGGCCAAAATGTTCTACCCTACATGTCTAGACTGAAACTCATACCTGGAAAGCTCCACTCTAGATAGGAAGGACCTTTCATTGTGACTGATGTTTTTCCCTATGGAGCTGTAAAGATCAAAAGAGAGCCTAATGGAAAATGATTTATCGTCAACGGACACTACTTGAAGCTATTCTAGGATTCTCTACTCAAGCAGTGGAGGTTGCTACACTGCGTGACACCATATAGACCTTGGTTGTATTCCTTCCCTCACTCTTTTATTTTGCAATGTCATATTACTATGTTAAGCAGTGCTACATATTACTTACCTTTGTGATCTGCTATGACTGTTTTACATTGAGGATAATGCACTATTTAAGTGTGGGGGAGGGATCAAATTTTTTGAATGTGAAAATTGCAAGTTTTAATTAACTTTAGTATTATGTATTCTTGATTTGAAAAGTAATTGATTATGTTTTGAGTTAGTAAACTAGGTGGTAATGAATTTGACTTCAATGGATTTATGCTAGAAATCATATAAACCTTGTTAGATTTTAAGCCTAATACATTTTCCCCCAGTATATACCCCTATCTTTTCACTTGATCTAGAACTTGACTTGAATCTTATTTGAGGCCACATTTTACTCATGTGTATTCATAAAAATGACAAAGGCACTCATTTTATTTTACACAGATAAACTAAAAAGCCTGTCCTTTTCATATATATATATATCCTTTGTTTAGCATCTTTAAGCCTATATTTTATATTTTTTTCCTTATCCCATAACAAAAAAAATGAAGAAAAAAGTTCCTACCTTTTTGAATGTCTTAAGAGTTAAAGAGAATTGCATTATATCTATTTTGGATGGAAGAACATGTATAAAATTAGGAATTGGGTCATTGAGAAAAGTATGGAAGGCTATTTTGAAAAGAAAAAAACATGAAAAGAAAGTAAAAACAAAGAGTTATGAACCAATTCAAGTTTGGTGTAATTTCTTTCATGCCATATTATCTTTTTCATAAGTCTCTTCATCCTCTAAAATATTCAACTTTGTTTTCTAAACATTATATCCTATCTTTCTTAACCTTAGAACCTAATAAAAAGCCCTTTTGATTTATGCTGAATTTACTTTATTATTCGTGGAGAATTTAGATTCTTGTTAGGCTTATGGAGAGAGGATTTGATAGGGTGGATTTTAGTATAAACAAAAGCCTATACACTTTTAAGTGATAAGTGACATGCACATTATCCTTCGTGAAGGATTTATAGCTTAGGCCATATTTGTCATGATGTTCGTTTTCTTGATTCTTGAGAAGATCACTTAGATAAGAGATGTTGAAATGCTTTTGTTTACTCTTTGCTTGTAATTGAAACATTCACTTTTGAAGCTTTGTTTTGTTTTCTTATTCTCGCTTGGTCTTGATTTGTTTTGCCCAGAAGTGCAAATGAAAAGTGTGAGGGAGTTGATAAATTCCAAATTTTATATATTTTATCTCACCTTATTCATTTATTTTGGGGACTATTTTAAGCTAATTTGGATTTATTAGATAATATTTAGATTGTTAGCCAAATTTAGGAAATAATATAAATCTGAATTAATTATAAGATTATTGGGATTAAATTGTTAATAATTTAATTCCTATTTTGTGATTGAACAATATTTTTAGATATATGATAGATCACGATTTCATTTAAATCTTGCAGGGCAAAGAAAAGCATATTAGGAAATCATGTGGTCCAAAATTTTTCTTAGAAGCTAAAAAAAAATTTAATGGATAAATTTTATTGGGCTACTTCAATTTTAATGGGCTCGAGTTTTGGCCTCAAAGCTCTCTCTTCTTTTCTTTTCACACCACTTCACCAACCCCATTCACCAACCCTTCCCCACCTACCATTAACTCTTCTATATAAAGATTTTTTTTCTCTCATACAATATACCCCATCATATATGTCTCTCATTCCCTTTCTCTAAAGGTGAACCCTACCTCCACAACCCCACTTCATCTCATTCTTATACCTCTGTGAACTAATTCCATTCATTTCCTCTACCATTCACACCCGAGCCCACCACCATTCCATTAATAACCATTAAATCTTCATCATCACCTATCATTCATTCAATGGCCACTGGAAGCATGAAGGAGTTTGAGGAGGAACATTACATGGAGGCTTGATCTTATTTGGGAGGCAACTTAGGAGGAACATAGAAGAAGCTAGAGCCTAGGACTTGTACTTGAATACCGCAAGGGAGTGTCTTTCTTTTTATCAATTTCTTTCAAATCTTGAGATTATTAAGTTTTAAATAATGTTGACTTGTAATAATTGAGAAAAATATAGTTTTAGATTGTAGACATATTTGTTTTGGATTATATTGATATTTTGGAATGTTTGTGCTTGAGACAATTGCTGGAATTTTTGTTTGCTAATATTTGGATTGTCAATTGAATTATTAATTGAGTTTTCATTATTAATTTAATTGTCAATTTGGTTTATCCTCTTAATTGTTTCATTGGGTTGGTTAATTGTCTAGTTATTTAATTAGATAATTGTAAACTTAATTACCAAAATTAATTTGAAATTATTTGTTGTTGGTTTTAATGGGTTTAATTAACCACATATTTCATTATGAGTTTTCTAGTTGAATAAGTATTATTAAGCTTGAGAGTTTACCATGTTTCAATTAAGTGATTAAATTTATTAATTCCAATCTTTCATCAACCTCTCTTTGGTCTAATTAATTAATCTGAGCTAAGAAAGTTAATTCCATATGAATCCTAAGTTATCCCCTTAATTATCATAATTGAATTAAATCCTTGTCTTTTCTCTTGTTTTTAATTAGTCTCTTTGCTTAGGAATTTAATTCCTCTTTAACAAAAACCCCCCCAAAAATCAATATATAATACAATACTCTTCCACCAAACACTGTTCATAAGAAAATGAACGGCTCAAATCACAAGCAGAAATTCTTTTCACAACAAATCAACGTCTGACAAATTTTCTCTAATAAATTATTCCCTCCTCTGCCTCCTAACCAAGCTGCTAGAATTCTCCCTCCTTTCAAAGTTGAATTTAAAGTTTCAAACTCCCCGCCAGAAACATCATACTTTCTTCCTTTACAACGCACCACTGACAGCAAGGAATGTTTGCTTTCAAACTGATGAATTCAAACTTTAAAAAATCGCGCCATCAACATAGGACGTCTGCTTTATAATCGTCGATACCCATCACAAACTTCTTCATCCACAAAACTATTACCTCCTCACTTCATTCTTTCACCTCTATTGAAGTTTGTCTCAACCTCTTTTAATTCCTTCTTCTCTGCCTATTCTGGTGGCAAATCGCTCCGCCCACATTGACCTCAATTTTTGGTGTACATCGATGAGCAAAGATGAGAGAAGGCAAGTGTAAAAGTTTTTGTTGTCTTCTTATTTAATTTACATTTCCCTTTTCCTCCTTTTAACAACGAAGAGTGAGAAATAAACTGCACATATTTCACTTATGTAATTTTTCTTGTATATGTTTGTGGCTTTATCAGGTATGCATCTCCAATTCGGCTGTGACAATTATGGGTTTATATGAGAAGGAGATGGTCTTAACACAGGAGACATACAGAAGAGGTTTTGTTATCTAAACTATTCTCAATCGATACTATTGGGTTGTTAAATGGATTTTATTGTCTCAAGGTCTATTCTTTATGTGTTTACAAAGTAGTTCCTTATCTTTTATAAAGTAGGTGTTCCTACCTTAAGGTCCTTCTCTGAAATTCACCAGAATATTCAAGAACTCACCGGAAATGGGGGTCGGAAAACTTAACGCTCGTCAGAAAAATGCTCCAACGCTGCTTTTGATTAGATATGGACAGTGATGATCTGGTATAGCGAACTCCGATGGTGATGAAGAAGACGCGCGGTGGCTGTGAAGGAGGGATGATGGTGACTCGACGGAGATGGAGATTACAGTGGTTGTTGACGGCGCTGGTGAGAAGGGCGAAGTGAGAAGGAAGTTCTTAGTTCTCAGCTTGCAGTGACCAACTCCGAAACTGACAGCTGTGGTGGAGGAAGGATGAGTAGTGCTCTGCGGTAGTAAAAACAACTATGGTCCTTTTAATAGTTTAAAAAAAAGTTAGGGATGATTCATGATATCACTAACATCGGTTTATGCAAAAAGCTAGGGATGAATGGATGATTCATGATGTTATTTATGGTAATAATAAAATAATGAGATAGAGTATTATTGTTTGAATGTTGTGTAGTTGTTTAATGGGAAGCCACCCGGGAATGAGATAGAGTATTTTTCTTACTCTTTTATCTTATATATTTTGTTTATCAAAATTTAATAACTCCATTTCTCCAATTTCTTTAAATTCAACTTATAAAAATTTTCCTTGCCGTTCCCTTCCTTCAAAATCCCTCTTGCCAACCCTTATAATCAATCTCTAATAAATACTAGTATCTGCGATGGACGGACAAAAGCGGAAGAAAGAAGATTTTTTTTTTATCGGAAGCGGAAGAAAGAAGATCAGCATATGGTAATTAATAAAAGCCAATGACTTGGAGTTGGGGAGGGACTTACAAAAGCGGAAGAAAGAAGAGAGATTCTTTTTCAATCTTGCTGGCTCCTTTTCATGTTTAAAAAAAACAACAGCTATGGTCCTTTTCATGTTTAAAAAAAAAAGTTAGGGATGATTCATGATATCACTAACATCGGTTTATGCAAAAAGCTAGGGATGAATGGATGATTCATGATGTTATTTATGGTAATAATAAAATAATGGTAAGGTGATGATGATGATTTCGGATGCCTTCATAGAGTTTTACTCTGTTTTCTTTTTAAAAAAGCAGTATCCATCATTGCCCACCTAAAGTTAAAATAAGTCATGAAAAGGAGACTTTGATTTAAAAAGAGATGGTGTGAAGTTCTATTATATAATCAAAGTGTATGTTTTTGTATGATAACTGATAGTGCCTTTTTTTTTTAAATTTTCTTGCCTTTCTTTGCTATCTTCAATAGGGATGCATTTGTGACCTGACTCCAGCAAATAATTGGTGGTTGTTACACTTAATTTTTCATTCAACTTTTAGTACTGAAAACATGAAAGATATATTTATTTTAAAATAACTTTTGAATACATTGAAAATCAAGGTATTGAAATGTACAAGATAAGCATTGAAAATATGAAAGACTAGTGATGAAGAAATTTAATTTCAGCCAAAAGTGATGGTTTATAAAAGAATAAACCTATTGGACAAAACATAATGATGAAAGATACAAATTAGACAGTTTGTTTTAGTTTGATGTCCTTATTGCCTTGCAGGTTGATGCAAACATGCGTGATATCATTGATTCAACTTTATTCAAATATAAAATTTTTTATGGACTAACTCTTAATAGTGTCCTTGGATCTGTCATGGCAGTGGTCCAATTCCTTCCACGTCATTCTTCAATTATTTTTCTCGTCAGGTTATAGTAGTTAGCTGGAATCAAGCATTTATTTTTGCTAGGCTGTATTATGGTGTTATCTTGGAGGTGTCTTATGTTATCTATGACCAAACATTTATCATTCTCTTTTTTAATCGTCAAGTAGTTGAACTTGGTATGGCTTGATTTCTTTTATTTTAATGTTCAACATGACTTATCTCCATTACCTGCTGAGAATAAAATAATGTTTCGGTTCATTTAGTTACATGTATGAAATCTGTTTCTGTTTCTTCTATTTCCAGAAATTATACTTTATTTATCTGCTGATTGACTGCAAATATGAATACAGCCTAGCAATACTACCCTACATCATTCTTATAGTCATAATTATCTTCTCGGTATATATTATAGTTCTCCTTTTTGTACATGTACTGGCAGTTAGTTTTTCTTTCATCTTGTCTTTTCTTATTTGTTTTTGAAATCATATATCCACAACTTTCAATTATTTTATTAATGTAATCATGGATTTTACCAAGTACAAACACATATTCATTTCTTAGATAAAATTTATATATAATATATTATATTGCTTTGATTCTCTATATCAATTGAGTGAGTCATTTTATTTCCTCTTTTTAATCATTTTTAATATGTTCCACGTATAATTAAATATCAATTTGATTGTCATGATGTTACACATTTTAAAGTTTTAGTGAAATTGAGTTTACCAATTAATATAATTTTTTGTGGGAAATAATGCTCCCCGCGCAACGCGCGGGGGAGAAGTTGCTCGTTGTATTCAAACTCATATAGATTAGTATCATTTAAAAATTGCATAAATACATATAGTTAGTTTGATTGCATTTAGATAGTAGTGTTTTGCATTCTAGTTTAGGTCCATTCTATTGCATTTTTCATCACCTAAATTCAATTCTAGAGAAAACCCATCGATTGCTCCTTGGGATAATGACCTAGCATTCGTAGGTTGTCTTAGTTATTAATTGAATGCTTCAGCGACAGAAGCACACATCATGATATTAAAAGAGGTTATATGATGATCTATGATGATTTTAAAAGTTTGTGTTTAAATCTGCCTGAATTCGATTTCTGGAGGCAGAGAATTTGCAACATGTTTTTGATCAGCCAAACTTGGTCCAAATGCTACAAAATTTTAGAAGATTAAAGTAGGCATCATGGGCTTTAATTTGATAGGTAATATATGCCATTTGAAAAAGTAGATTGAAAGTTATGATTTTCCAAGTTTTGACCTTGACTCTGAAACGAAATCTGAAATAGTCTGTGTTTGACGAATTTCTAAGAATTGTGTGGCTTTAATTCGGGCTTTATGATATTTTTTTATTGAAAGAGGACTTTAAGAGATATTTATAGAACTTGGAATCAACCCATTTGGATTGTTGTAAAATTAATTATGAATTTCCAAAGTTTGGTCAACAAAACTGGCATATTGGGTTAACCTACGAATTTATGGCAATTGTGTTAAAATTGTCATAAGTATTAGACATGGGCCCTGTAACCCCCTACCTTATAATAGTAATTATGATTCGAGAGCACGAAGATTAAAATGAATTAGAGACTAATGGATAATTAAAAATTCATTTCCAATCCCTTCCTTATGGTTGGGCTTTCACAAATTCTTTCAAAATTTTGTCTTATTTTGGTCTCAAATTCAAGTTTCGGATATAATTACTCTATGCAGTTAAATCACATTCCTATATATCAGAGTGTAAAACAAATATCCCGGCAACCCCCAGGTTCATATATATATACAATGGGTTTACAAGTTCTCATTTAAGGGATTACATAGCCGTATCAAAAATAATATGCATAGAATATACAGCAATCCCCAATCCAAAATAGATAACCAATAACCAAAATAAAAATCTCCCTAAGGAGTCCTATCCGCCCTTGGTCGTCTCCTTCCCCTTGGAGCCGCTTGCCATATCTAAAGATCAGTCAATGGAAAGAATGAGATCCAAAAAAATCCCAGTAGTAACAAATTACTTATACAACATGTAATCACATAGCATGTAATGATATCATCAAGCAGCATGAAACACAGCATACAAGCTATCACATGTACACATAATCACATAGTCTCATCCCCTGTATTCCACAGCCCCGAAGGTACGGTCCTCCCACCGTCAACACCGATGGGCCGCAGGTGAAGAATTCACAAATAGTGATAAATCAAATATACAATGTATCACACATAGCATAAGGGAAAGCATAACTACCTTGTTCTTTCCTAACGTGCTCTGACACAAGTTGTTCATGAACAAGGAAAATATTAAACCCTATAGACCAAAATATAGAACGGCGGATTAATTCTCTACTCCAAGTTCTTACTTTAACAACACTTAAAGTTAGTTATCATTTAGACTCTTTAGGTGGCTGCTAGAAGTTTAGACCCATGCCTAAAGGGTAAGGAAAAAATTGCTCAAAGACCATGTTCAAAAAGTCAAAATGCCAATTTTGAATGGTTGGCCATGGCCAGCCCCCCTTAAGCCAGGGCCAACAGATGGTCAGAAAGATTTAGGTTGTGGTCATCACCTTTGGGCCGCGACCAAAGATAGGTCAGAAACTTTTGGGTCGCGGCCAGAATCAGGTCAAAAACTTTTGGGCCGTGGCCAACCAATGACCTAGCCCTTGGCTCATTTTCAAACAGTTATAACTTGTTGCATATAACTCAAAATGACATAAACTTTATATCAATAAAAAGCATGCAATGTGAACTACAATCCTGAAAAATTTCACATCATTCCAACACCATTTTCTATGTCAAAATACCATGCAAAGTTGGGCCTCTGTACAGCATTTTACACATAACCCAAAATCCAAAATTCCAGTTTTCACACATTGGCTTCCAATGGTTCCAAATTTCCATCAAACACCATCCCTATACAAATTTGCACAAGGAACCCATTGGAACCCCCAAAACCACCTAATTCACATCACATTGACATGTTTCCCAATAGCCACAACATGTCAAACAATAACATAATTCAAAATTCAACATTGCCATCTTTTCCATTCCAAACCAATTCCAGCAGCACCAAGACACAATATGACACCATTTACCACACAATACACTAACCAATTCATGCATTTTGAAATTACACTAAAATCAGGACAAAAATTGCAAACCTCAAAACTCAACTAATGATCACAAATCTTAGGTAAAAAATGTAACAATTTCTTACCTCTTCCTCTTTCCAAAGCTAGCTCTTTGATTACTCAACTTTCAAACTTCTTCAAATACTCAAACACCACCTTTCAAAAATCTAAAATCATAAAGATGACCACTTAGGGTCAAAAAATCACCTAAACTTGAGCCTTCTTCTTTCTCTTTCCTCTTAAGCTAGATGAGAATAGAGGTAAGTGAGAGAGATGAGAGGATGATGATAAAGAATAGATTTTTGGACCCCAAAGAGGCCTTCTTGGAAGACTTAAGAGGGAGAAAAGAGGGGAAAATTTGTTGAAACTTTGACCTTGATCTATGGCTCAAACAATGCCACTTGTCATGATCTTGTTTCTTCTTCCATGAACTCACATAAACACATACACATATGATTCTAACCCCTTGATCTCTTAATACTAACCATTGATCTTCAATTAAAAATGAATTTCCTCTTCGGTAACTGATCAGTTGGTTGGTAACTTTCTTTTTTACCCGTTTTGCCCCTAATTATGGCAATTCCACCTGAACCACCACTACACATATTTATATCATTCCAGTACCTTAACCATACGCCCTCCCCCCAATTTAATTCAATTCAGGTATTAATCCACAATTGAACTTAAATACATGGTCTAGGCACTGATCAAAATGCATTCGGGTTGTAATCTAAATCATATTCTTCAAAAGTATTTAATTAACAATAATTACATCACTTTTGAAGTCATTAGCCCTTAATCCCATTTTTAGGTCATTACAGGCCCCATCAGATACTCATTTATCATGGCTCTAATGATATGATTATATATCTAGTGTTATGAGGTAACAAAGAAGAAATATCCTCAATAGTTGGAGAAAATTTACAAGAGGAGGACTTAAGACAAGAAGTAGTAAACTTACTTAACTTGCATATATGTGATGTTTTTGTTGTATATTGATTTACAGTATTGCTTTGCTTGATTATGTGAAGCATGTATGAATGAATGAAGCTCTATGTCAGTTTATGCTGTGGCCATAGATATGTTGCATGAAACATTGAGCATACAGAAATGTCATTATGTGAATATGAGCCTATGTAAGGAAAGCATATCATACACTAGCACTCATCTTGCATGCAATGTTAGTATTGTTTGTGACTGAGATTCCCCCGAATCTCACCTTCCCCAACCAATAATTTAGACAGGTGAAAATAGGAGGTATGCTAAATTTTGTAACATACTAAATTTTGTTTACCCAACATTTCTTATATTAAAGGGAATAAAAAGGTAAAGAAAAGAGTATATACAAAGACAAAACAAGGCAATTAGTAGTCACACACAACATGATTATGTTTGGAACGCAAATTATAAATAGTTGAATTTGCTGTCAGTGAGTTCCCTGTGTAGCAGTCTTGTTGTGTGACATTTTTAAATAGGCAAATGATGTCCAATGCCTGTGATATTTTTCATAATGAAAGTAAACTTATCAAGCTTTAATTGACAACTCATATAGGTCATTTGGAGCTGTACACAAAGAGTTATGTATTTTTGAATTTAGCATAGTGAAACTAGCAAATTTCTCTCACAATATCCATAAATGGAAATCCAGGGAATTATTAGCTTTCAGTTGACTAAAGGCTATATTTTTCCTTAAAAATAAACTTAATAAGAGTCATATAGCCTTTGGAACTAAACTAATTGGATATTTGTACAATTAGATATGAATTTTCAAATTTTGATGAAATTCTTCCAGATTTCCAACCAAGTGTGAAAATGGAAAAAATGTAAGGGCAAAATTGTCATTTGACCAATAAAGTAGGAAGCCATATGTTTTTCCCTTTAATTGGGATAAATTTTGGCTTAAGTAGGGAGCAAGAAAGGAAAATAATTTACTTGGTCCATATTAATTCAAGAAGGATTACTTATAGCCAAGTAAATGAAGTTGAAAAGTCAATAATTGTAGGCTAATATGTATAACCTTCCAAGAGATAATTGAAGAACTATTTTAACTCTCCCAATAGCCTAATATTTCATCCAAGTTAAAGGAGAGAGAGGGAATAAAATAATCATGGCCAAACAAATAAAAGATCAAACAAGGAAAAGTTAAAAAGCAATATGACACAAATTAAATTCTTGAAAGAGGGACTTCTTGACAATGCAAGAAATAATATTTTAATTACCTTTTCTCTTGGATTTTTGGTTGAAAAGGGAAATTGGAAGGGAAATAATATATGTTGCCATATTTGATTCAAGATGGGAAAAAAAAAGGAGAGCCAAGTAAATTTACACATGTTAATTACATTAAGTTATATTATTGCATACAATAAATGAATATATTTCAACAGCTCTTAATTCCCTTCCTCTTCATCATATTTTTGGCCAAAACACATCCGAGAGAGAGAGAGAGAGAGAGAGAAGAGCTTGCAAGCTTTCAAGAACACAAGAGAAAGCTAGGGTTTCAAGAAGCACAATCTAAGGCAAGATGCTTGAAATCCAAGTATTTATGCCTACCAAACTAATTAGAACTTCCTCTAACCTCCTCTTCTTCTTGAAATTCATGGTTAGCAAGCTAAATCCAGAGAGAAGAGAGAGAGGGTAGTGGCATTTTAGAGAGAGAAATTGAGCAACAATAGGTAATCTCCAAAACTTTGATCCTCTTATGTTATATGATGTTGTTGTGGAATTTGGCTTAGTTTTGCTCAGTTTTGTAAAATTTGGATGACGAAATCTTAAGATGTACGTTATGCTCTCAAAATGTCTATGAATGATTATTATTTAGTGTTTAAGTACTTAATGTTGTGATTATAAGTGAAAAGACAGTGGTTAATCAAGATAAATCAAGAAAACACAACTTCCCTCCTAAAAACCTAAGTTTTGGCTAGATGCAGAACATAGGGGAGGAGTTGGAATTTTGTTATTTTGATTATTCCATTAGATTTAAAAGGGAAAATTGTGTAGGAATACATGGGTTCATGTGAAGGTAAGGGGAGGTGCTGTTTGATTTGTTTACTGGAAGTAGTCTAATTGTGCAATGAATTTCATTAGTCAAACCGAGTCCAAATGTTATGAAATTTATTGGAACATGTAGAGATTTAATTTGGTGGGTAGAACATGATTTTTCGATGAGTAGATTAAGAGATATGATTTTTCAAAGTTGTGCCCTGTTTCTGGAATTTCTAGAAAAAATGTGATAATAGTGATCAACCTGGCATATTTTTCCATGAAAATACATTTAACAAGCTTCACATAGGCTTTGGAATTAGTCAAATTGGATTTCCTTAGAATTAATCATGATTTTCCAAAGTCAACTAAAAATCTGTCAGTTTTCTGAAAAACTGTGAAACTGCATTGTATAGAATTGTACTATACAGAAATTGTGATAGAGAACCAACAAACTATGATTAAAGGCAACAATAGTTCAAATAATAACCAGCTACTTATAACTCTAATTTTATAGGAATTTACAATAGCCTGAGCCGGATCAAAGGTATTGAACAAATAAGTTAAGCAGGAAAGGCAATTCTAGGTAGTAACTCTTTCTTTCATACACTATGTGATTATTGTATGTTTGTGTATGCCAACTTCTGTAGTATAAGCACAGTGTCTTAGACACGCATATTAGCTTAGTTGTGGTCTAGGGCCCAACAGAGGAGCAGAGTTAAGCCAAGGTTACAAATAGTCGTTTGACCTTCGACAGTGTGCACATAGCATTCTTTCACTTTACATAACAAGGTACATGGCATATTTATTTTTACATCATATATGTCTGATTGTATGTTACCACTAAGATTCTTTTGAATCTCACCCTTTCCATAAACATTTAAAGTTTCAGCTTAAGCGGCTCAGAGGGAAGAATCGTAATTACCAGCAATAGAAGGTTACAAATCAATACAGGAGGAAACGTTGGTTATCTGAAGGTCTTTTATTATTTTAAGGTCTCTAAACATTATGCGCACCCCTATGAGGAACTCGTGTGATATAATCAAGCAATATTGTATCAATATATCTGTATATCTACACTATTTCTGTGTGCCCACAGAACTGTGCTAATACTCTGAATAATGTAGAAATAAGATAATGACCTTATATTTTTTGTATCAGAGCGGTGGTTCTAGTCATAGTGCGTGCGGTTCTGGTAATAGGATAATATACTGATATGCTTGGTTATACAGTGACAGAACATCAAAGTGAATTACTTTGGCTAGTTCATAGTTAAGCCTCTGAAAAGAATAGATAAGCCCGAAGAAATAGTGAAATACCCGGAGGGTAGCTATTATCATAATACTGGTTTGAGGGCAGTATAAAGATGCAACAGACACTGAGGGAGCAGGTTTGAATGATAGCTTGGTGGACTTCAGGAAGCATATCACAAAATATGTGACCAAACACATGTATCGACAATGATATGCATCCACACACAGTATTTTGATGCTCGGAGATAGTGGGCATGATGTTTGAGACAATGATAATCTTGGGGTATAGGTGTTTTTAAGTAGTTAGACCTGGTATTTGTGTTTTAGCACAAGCACACAAAAGTTAAGTGCTCAACCTAGAGAAATCTTGGGATAGGTGACCCCCTGGGAAGTTAAGTTGGCAAGGTCATAGAGACTTGCGAAATAGTGATTGTCTTAAAGTTTCTCCATGACTAATAATTATCTTAGTTAGATGATTTAAAGAATGCTTAGAAGTATGGAGATGATGATTATGTAAGTATTGATTTTCAATTCAGAACATTTATGTCATGGTGAGTGCTGCCCAGGAAGGTTCATTTGATGAGGTTATGGTAACTTAAGGCATAGTTGAAAGAAACAAGGTTCACCCAATAGGGGATGAACTCGGTGATGTGATAAATTTTTTGGTTCATACGGTTCAATGAAAATAAATGAATATAGAGTACAGTTGAGAAGATTAGCACATAGAGAGTTATACTGGTTCGGCCCAAAACTTAGGCCTACGTCCAGTCCTTAGAGATCAAGACCTACTGAGATTTTCACTATTCTTCCAAGATTCAGTAGGCTCTCGAATCACCACAAGACAATAATCATCCTTGTATGGACTACAAGCAAAAATATTCTACTACCTAGAATTTTCTATCCCCGTACAACAAGTCTTATTTGCAAAACAATCCTTATGACCTTTTCTCTCCTGCTTACACCTTATAAGTCTTACAAGCAAAATGTCTCACTAGGAATTCTCTCAACTGCTTCCCTTGTAATGATGTCTAACCTTTCAAGGTCTCTTTACCTTGAGATCAAACGAAAATAGTGTTGTCATCAAATGGTGAGGGGAAGAATTATGCTATGGTTTCCCTGAGACAGTTAAAACAAACCCATTGTAACTTGAAAAGACACCAGCCCACATTGCTCATTTTGTTATTACACTCGTGTTGCATAGGATGGAAACTTAAACACACATAATCTGAATGTGTAGTTTCATATAATGAAAACTGAAAGTCAACTAGTCTGATAATATTGGTCAAAAATTCTGTCATCTTTATTATCATTGCAGGTTCAGAGCCCAGTTCTTAGGGACAAATTTGCTAGTATGAATGGACAAAAGGGTGTCTTGGGATTTCTGGAGTCCCAGGAGAACTTTCCCTTTACAATAGTAGCGATTGTTCCTGATATTGTTATAAACCCACATGCATTTCCCTCACGACAAGCTCTTGGGCAACTCCTAGAGGCTGCCTTAGGAAAGGGGATTGCTTGTGGTGGTAAATTGAAACATGCCACCTCTTTCTCTGCTGTCTCTGTTGAAGCCATCATCGATCAGCTTCACAGGTACAATTTCAGAACACATCACTAAAATTGTTAAATTATCATATGATATGTTGGGCTTTGTATGAATGCATATTGTATGGGGTATTCTGTAGAGTGACCTATACTGAGACTTCTACTTTGGCTTTATTTTTGTGATGTTATGAAGATTTTGCCAATTGTTTGCCAATTATGTCTCTTCCAAATTTTTGAGATGGTCTAGCTTGCCTTTTAGCTATTGGCTCTATAAATTTCAGAAATTATATTTCTTTCTTGCTCATCTTCCTGGTTGTAACTATATGTTTTTGAGTAACGGCAGTGTTGGATTTTCGAGATGGGGAAATGAGAGAGTCTACAGTGGGAGAACTGGTGAGATGGTCCGTTCCTTCATATTTATGGGCCCTACTCTCTACCAGCGACTACACCACATGTCAGAGGATAAAATAAAATTCCAGAACACTGGTCCCGTTCACCCTCTGACCCGGCAGCCTGTGGCAGACAGGGGGTGTTTCGATGGTGTCAAGTTCGGGGAAATGGAGCGTGACTGCCTGATCACTCATGGTGCATTGGCTAACCTGCACGAGCGCCTCTGTACTCTCAGTGATTCCTCTCAGATGCACATTTACCGGAAGTGCAAAAACGGTGCATATGTGATCATGCGGCTGGCTGCCGGCTGCGGGCGACCGGAAAATAAGGGGTTCCTACTGCTGCTATTGTGACTCCCTTGATGACATTGTCAAGGTCAGTGTGCCGTATGGAGCAAAATTATTGTGCCAGGAGCTTTGCAACATGGGCATTAGTCTTAAATTTAAAACCCAGCTCTGCTAGGGCTATTTCCTACATGTTCCTCTTGTATAGCCCATGGCCTTTAACTTTTGCTTTTCGGCTTGTTAAGGTGGTATAAATATCCACTGTTTATTCCAAGATGATGCTTTGATGCCAGCTTAGAGCATACAATTACTTTTGTTTTTAAGTTGAGCACATCCGTCACCCTCACCCTCACCCTCCATTTTTTTTTAAAATAATATTCTTCATCTTTTTGGGGGAAAATCCTAAATATGATTATTTTTTAGTTGATAGAATCCCGTTAGTCCAAAAAATGCTGCTGTTGCCTGGAATCCTCAACAACCATGCATGGGAGTACTTGCACCGCTAATTTTATGAGAGCAATTGTGAATATTTTATAATAAAGTTGTCGAATAAGGATTAATATTATTGTTGACCTTAGTTTAGTAGAATTTTAGTTTTTATCCCTATAATTTTATAAGGAGTTAGTTTGAGTGTAGGAACTAAAATAAAAACTTAGAAATATAAGGATTATTTATTAAACTTAGTCCATATATTTATAAATTATAGAGACAAAAACTAAAATTGGATTAAATTATAAGGATTAATAATGGTATTAATCCAACAAATAATTACAAACATCATTTGCATTCACTATTCTACTTGCTTAAAAAAACAGACCATGTTTTCTAGTATGTCATTACATCTTTAAATAAAACTCCTGAACTTAGTACTATGCTGTAGTATGCTTGCTAATATGAAAAAGAAAGTGGTATGCTTGCTAAAGCATTTTCGTTAATATGTGAAGAAAAAAAAAAGATCAACATTCAAAAAATTGTATCGCCCACATTTTCTCCGGAATTGAAAAACACAGATTGAAAATTAACTTCGTCAGCATCATCCATTATTATGAATGATAATAGTAGTGACTAATGGGCCGTACCTGATTTCTCCCAGAAAAGGTAAAAAGGATGTTGGACTTTGTAAAGTCCATCTTGGATGCACTAATTCAACCCTAATAAAAAGCCTATGATAATTTGTTCATTGAATAATTTGATTAATGTGGATGTTGATCGATGGAGGTTGGGTCTTACTAGTACGTCACAACGTAGCGAATTAAAATTTGAATTCCCACTGAAAAGGGTACCTACATTTAAAGCCTTAAATATATTTGCCTTCAATAAAAGGATATTTGTGCCTTAAAAACAAATATTGCTTTTTTACATGATATGGTCAGCTAGCTCCAAACTGCTCTTTCTTTTTAACCATCCCATCTCATCCTAGCAGCAATGCATAACTCATGTAAAAAAAATAGAGATAATGGATGATACAAGTATGGGTGAAAATGATTTTTTTTTAGCTGAATGGTTGAAAATGATTAAACTGCATCGTTTGCCACTAATAATATATACTTACAAGCATGCTTGAAAAGAACTAAGTTGCACTAACGTTTCATACTGTGATTCAATTTATCATATGGCGTCAAGCGTGCTTGAAAAAACTTCAATTACGATACAGACAATTCAACAATTATATATATATATATTGGCCATAGACAATTCAACAATTATCTTGGCAAAAAAAAAATTCAACAATTATAAAAGCATGCACACATACACATACACAAACAGTTTAAATTCTACTTTAAATAGTTCATGAGAGATGTTAATTACTTATAACTACTAGATTCTAATTCACCAAGCACTACTACAAGAACATGATTCCATGACACCAAGCAACGACCGTTTTTAGAAACCAGTAGTAGAAAAGCAAGCCCTGTGAACGGATAGCACTGAACTGAAGTTTCAACGACTATTTTCAAGGAAAACTGTCGTTGAAACCTATGGTTTCAACGACTGGTTTAAAAACTAGTCATTGAAACCTATGTTTTCAACGACTGGTTTAAAAACTAGTCGTTGAAACTAGATTCAATGACTGGTTTTTAACTGGTTATATTTCCCCAAAATCACCACGCGTTTCTGTCATTGTCTTCCCGCGAGCTAATTGAACCCTAAATTTCGTGTCTCCCGCGAGCTCCATAGGGCAAATTTCTTGGCCTATCTCTTTTCCTGCATTCTATTCTCTGTCCCTCTCCGACGTCCACCGTCTTTGCAGTCCCTCCATTCTCTCTCGGTCGCAATTCTAATCTTCACTTTCCCTCTTCTCAGTCCGAGCAGCAAGCAACGCAAGTAGGTAGCCCTATTTTCTTCCTCTAGTTTATTTACTTTTGGTTTTCTCTTCTTAGCCTCTATTTTCGCTCCTGTAGTTCATACTGGGCTCTTTGCATACTGTTGTGAAGAAGACAACGTTGGTTGTTCTTGGTCTATTCCGATGTGTGTGTAAGTTTCCCTTTTCTGTTTCTAGTTGATTTGTTCATTTGGATGTCAATTTCTGTTGTTCTGGAAAAAATTTGGCATTTTGCACTTCGTTTGTGACTAAATCTAGACTTAATTAGTATGTCATTGAGATTGGTTGTGCTTGTTAAATATCACATGTCTTTGTCTGCGCACTCCACATAGCTTTCCACCATTTTTCTTCTTATATATTTCTTACTTTGCACTTAGGCCCCCAGATTTTCTATTTTCTTAATAAGTCGAAAATATTTGAGTTTTTAGTGTCCTAATCATTCATAAATCTTCAAATTTCATTATTTCTTCCAAGTTATTAATTTCCAATTACATTTATATATACACACGAATTTGAAGGAATTTAGTTCCCTTTTTCTAATTTCCAATTTCATTATTTCTTCCAAGTTCCCTTTTTGAGTGTGTAATGTGAATTTAGTTTTTTTATACCACATTGAGAAATCATGAAAGAAACTTGGAAGCACTTTCGATAGATAGATCTTGAAGCTAAAAAATATGGCTATGATATCTAATGATGATTGACAAACCATGTTGTAGGGCTATCAAATTAAAAACTAGATTAATATGCACTAGCTTACTTGTTTTGAGCTTCCTATTGAACCTAATGATCTTGGTATATTGAAACTGATGAATTTCTAGTGTAAAATTCACATTAATTTTAATAGTGTAAAATTCAAACTCAAAATCCGCAAAGATATTTAGTCATATCTAGATCCACCAGGCTACCCATTGTTCTTAATTTTTAATTTACATCAAATAGATAAAATATTGATATTTAAATATTTTATTATTTTTAGGACTAATACAAATTCACATTTGTATCATATTTTCCTATTATTGACATAATTATCTTATTTAAATTTATGGGTCTTTCCAATATGTTTTTAGGAAATTGAAATTCACAATACCATGGTTTGAGATGTAAAACCAAGGTTTTTGACAAGAAAAAAAATATGACATTGGTATTGTTGTGATCACATAGAAATTAAAATGGTATTCTCTTAGTGATGCGAGATGGGTGAATTAATAAGTGTTATTTGCAGGTAAACGTGTGAATTAAAAAGTGCAAGATTAGTGGCGTACGTTTTCTAATTTGCAGACAATCAATAAGGTTAGTTCAACAATGCCTTTGAGTTCATAAAAGATGTAGTAGTTTTGGGTAATATTATAATGTTTTGGGTAATAACTCTCTCATAAACCTGCAGGTATCACTACTGTCATCGTTCTCCCTTGGGTTGCCGGCCTACTACATCCTTGCCTCAGTAGAATCTTCTTCCAAATCCTCAATCACAAACATAGTGTCCTTGGAAGCTAAAGATTAGCTGGTAAGTTATGTTATTGCTTGTTGATGAAAGTTTTTGAAACCTGAGGATATCATGGTGCTACTATTTATTTTGTGTGTTACTAGGAATAAGATGATGCGAAAAAATTTCCCTTTTTAGCACGACTGCAAAATATTTATCAAGACATAAACAAGGTCGACTTGCAGATGCCTTATGAGATTGTGGGTTGCAGAATCTCTTATAACTATGGACTTGATAACAAAGATATTAGAGAGTTCCTATCTTTGGAGGAGATTGACGTAGGATGGGTCACATTTGCAATCATGTGAGTTTAGTTATAATTTTTAATTATAATTAATGCACTGATATTTAGGGGTTTTAGGTTTCTACATTTATTGTGTCATTTCTCATTTCATTTATGTGGTAGCTACTTCCACAAACTATGTGCCGAACGAGGGCTCGGCACTACATATGGCTTCTTATGTCCTGGCACTATGTCATGGCGTAATAGCCAGAGGTTGAAAGATCGGATGACCTATGTAGGCTATACAATAGGCGAGACTCAGTTGTCTTGTTATCTGGCACCAATTGTTGAAGAACAAGTAACTTTATTTGATATATTTATACATGTTCACTTTGCTAAACAGTATCATGTTATCTAACCTCATTTTAATCTATATATGCATGTGATTATAGTTATCATTGGAGTCTCTGTGTTCCTTGTCCCTCGATCAATGTCACCTTTTGGTTTGACTCATTGGGTCGTAAGCCAAACGCAAATATCAAAAACATTTTTAACACGTAAGTAAATTTATTTGTTCGTCATTGATTTTTTATTTTACTCAATTGTTTTAATGTCTTCTATTTATCATTTTAATTATTACAGTGTACTGAAGACATATTATATAATGGGTGGGAAGCATGAAGGTAAAGCTGGTCATACAAAATAGTTCCAGCCAAACGTAAGTTCTTCACATTCAAGTTCTTCGATTGACTATTGCTTTACATAGGCCTTTATTCTTTTTTACCATTTGCTTTTGATGTATAGTGTCCTCGGCAAGCAAGGAAAACTAAGCGTGGCTTCTATGTTATACTATATATGTATAACATCATTTTCTCTGGCCTTACTACAAATTTTGAACAGGTGATCATTTCTTGATTCTCAATTGAATTTCAGTTCTTTTCATGTGATTGAATTGTTAGTTATTTCATTCAATTTATTTATTTATGTTAACATATTCTCCATTTTACGCACAGATTTTTGGTAATAAGGACCCCTACACAATCGAAGACATTAATTTGATCCGAGACCTGTTGTCAGGGCATCTTCTACAACACATAGAGGGGTGATGACGTGTAGAGGTTTTTTTACATAGTGCAGTGGTTTTGTATAGTGCTATATAAGTTTGCATATTCGAATACTTTTCCTAGTTTCTTATTTATGAGTACTTTGAATTTGTTAAGGCATTATGCTTTACAGAGAACACTTTGGAAAATGTTGATGAAGAATAGGGATTTCATGGAAGCATGTCATCATCTCTTTGGCCATATGCATGCAAAGATTTACATTGAAAGTTGAAGTTTGCACATTGAAATGATGTTATGATGATATATGCGCTATATGTCATGATAGAAAAATTAACATGTGATTTTCACTTCCATGAGTAATAGGGAAAGCTAGAGGTTAATCATGAGAGAATGGTTCATGGATCTGGTTTTTTCTTTCAAAGATAGCAATGTACAGGTTAGAGAACTCGTTAGGATATGTTCATCTACTAGTATGGAGGCAGCGAAGATGGAGCCGGTAGGAGGGGAAACTTGTAGTAGTAATGGTGAAATTGATGGAGCAAATGGGAACTTGTAGTAGTATGGATGCTGTAGACATATGGTGGAGGAGAAAGGGGGATGGTGTAGGAAGTAAAACGTTAAAATAAAAAAGAAAGGATACAACAACTGTTTTGGGGAAAACAGTCGTTGTATCTAGATACAACAACTGTTTTCCCCAAAACAGTTGAAAATAGTCGTTGTATCTGTTAGATACAACGACTGTTTTCCCCAAAACAGTTGTTGTATTTCCCATACTACGACTGTTTTTTAACGATCGTCTTTTCCCAAATTTTCAACGACACTAAGATAGACGTCCCCCTAAAAATAGTCGTCTAAAGGGCAAAAAAACGGTCGTTAAAAGTCCCTTCTGTAGTAGTGAAGATTCCTAATTTCTCATGTTAGGGTTCATAATTAAATGGTAGTCTTTAAATTTCTCTTTCAAATCATTAGAAACTTGACTGATCTATGAACAATTATATTCAATAAGTAGAAAACCCCCAATCCATCTAACCAACCCCCCTCCCCAAAAAAAAAAAAAAGAAACTTAAATTAATCTCCTCTAAACCCTATCATTCTTCCTCCTAAATCTCTCCTCTAAGAAAGTAGAAACCTTATATTAAAGGTGGCATTATCATATATAGGACATAGCTTGAAAGTTTTGAGCTTTAAAACCCTTCATATCGTCAAAATTATCCCAAACCCTAGTAGCTAGGGGATATTGAAATTGCCAAAACCATTCATTTATTTTTGAATTTTTGTATTTGATCACTTCTAAATATCATTAATTAATTGGTTTGCGAGGATTTCAAGTTAGGCAGGGTGAACTAATCATAGAGTTCACTTCAAAATGAGTTGGCGTTTAGTTTTAAATTACGATCTCTCTCTCTCTCTATCTTAATTTTAGTTTCTCCCCATGGAGAACTAACTATAGCTTAGTATTATAATTTGTTTACTAATAATTATATATATATATATATATAAACAATATTAAAGTTGAGAATTTTCTTTGGAAAAAAAACAGAGTTTACTTTGATTTTTGACCGTTGAAAGAGTTAGGCACAGATGATACAAAACTAAAAGTAATTTTTATTTTGACATTTTGTCTAGCATGCGGGATTTTCAAACGATTATAATTATTTTATTCACTAAGTGTGTTGTGTAGTGGTCAGGAGCCAAAATACCATGCAATGAGTGTGGAAATTGTTTGTTAAACCTGTGATTGGTTGACTTAAGGACGGTAAAATTTTTCGCCATTTTAAAAATTCCATATATATTCTTATACCATTTTATTGACTAGCATATTTTATAAATGATTAACATTAATTGATTTAGCGACCATGTCATTTTTGTGAGAGAAGTTTATGGCATTTGGCGATAGTGGGTAAAAATTTATAGGTAGATTCGCACATTTATTTTTGTTTCTGATCATTATCTCTGTTTTTTCCATTTTAGTTTCTCTCCAAAAAATTTATAGTTAGATTTACACTTTTATCCTTGTTTTTTTATTTTACTATTAATACATGTGTGTGTAATTTGCTTTTTCTCATATACAATATTATAGTGGAGAATTTTCTTCTTTGAACAAAACGGAGTTTACGTTGACTTTCGATCGTTTTGAAAGAGATATGCACCAACGATACAAAAGTAAAAGGAATTTTGATGTTGATATTTTGTCCAACATGCAGATTTTTAAATGATTATAATTATTTTATTCACTGCAAATTTTTTTCATTAAAAAAATATTGACACATTGACTGAAAGAAACAAGAAATTAAACTACAACTTGCGACTGGTCACAATCGGCTATAATATGACTCTACTACACCCATTCATTTGTGTTAGTTCTGCAATTTTATAACTGAAGGAAAATTAGGAGGGAGAAGAAAACTACGTTAAGGGGTTGGATCAAGTCAAACCGCAAATCACCACACAAGAGAAATACAGAGAGAAGAAGAGAGTCAAAAAACTCAACAGCAAAGACAAGTAAAGAAAGGCACCTCTTATTTATAGGGTCGAGGTGACTACTAAGTAGGTAGGTGTGATATATTGTTGTTTGCCCTCTACCTAATAATTAGGAGATTAATTACTGATTAATTTCCTTATATGAGGTTACTTATCTTTCAATTCTCTCTTTCACTAATTTATACTAATAATCAAGTGCGATCTCTTCTTACTTGCCCTCTAACTAAACACTTTAGGGGAAAGACATTTAAGAACCGTGTAAACTCTATAAGTACATTTAGAAAGGGCGAATTCTAAAAATTTTGTGCACTAATTAATATCGGAGTCATCTTTGATTTTCCCACACTCAATTTTTCAAATTTTTGGTATTTCACCTAGATATTTTGAAAACTTATTTTTAATTATTTTTTAATACAAGTCATAAATTTGGAAAGTGAAAATATGGGTTTTAAGTATTCACCTCAATTTTTTTAATCTTTGATTTTGTTAATACTCATCTAACTCATTTTCTACAAAGAAAAAGGATTCAAATGAGTTATCTATTTTTTAACTGAATGTTGAAAATTTTCGTAACTTTTTAGTACTAAATTTTTTATAAAATTTTTCAATTATTTTCCTATTTTTCCCAGCTGAATTTTGAAAATTTAACAAACAATTATTGAATTTTTTTTATATAAGATCAAATGAGTTACCATTTTTGTCTCTGCTGAATTTTATAATTTTTTCAAAATAGCTTTGACTTTTTTATTTTTTGATAAAGATGAAAGAGGTAAAAACTACTCTACAATACAAGAAATAAACAAATGAAAATCATCTAAAAGGATTAAATGAAATCCAGAAGTCACTACTAGAGGACGCTTGGCTAGAATATCAGTATCAAAGTTCATCTCTCTCTTGACGTGTTGAAGATCAACTACCCAATCACGTTGAAGCATACCCTGATTTTCATGGATTAAATTCCAGTCATCATGAATATCATTATTTCCTTCCTTGATAAGCTTTGTTGCATCCAAAGAATCATTTCTCAAGCAAACTTATCAATGGTTTCCATCCCATGCCCTTTTAACGCCAATAAGGCATGCCTAAAGTTCTGCTATCAAAGTGTCTCCATTTTGTATATTAAGCATAAAAGCTTGAATTGAATTACCTCTATGATTTTTTATAATGCCTCCACATCATGCCATCCCTATGAGAATAAGCTCCATCAACATCGATAATCACTCATTCGTCCATCTCCATTTGGGTGTGATCCTCACTCACCACTATAATCCCTTATATGTTAACAATAGAAAGCCACAAAAGACTTAAGTTCTGTTTGGAAACACGGCAGAGAGCACAAAAAGCCCAGTTGAGACCCAAAAGCCCAGTTGGGTGGGAAGTTTGTGTTTGAGAAAGCGTTTAGATGGGATGGGCTTTAGAGAAAAAATGAGCTTCTTTGAGAAGCTGCTGAAAGTTACTTTTTGGAGATAGGACGCGGAGCTTCTATGACCAAAAAAAAAATTTAAAGTTGCGTCTCATGTCAAAACTGTGACCGTTGGGGCATTAATAATAATTGAAATTTAGTGTAATTTTTTTAATAATAATTAAACCTTTTTCATTTCATCAAATTTTATTTAAGGTTAAAGTGTACAAATACTCATGAACTTTTCTCAAAAGTGTACATATTATTTCCAAAAGTAGCCATCAAAGAACAACTTGTTTTTGACACTATCAAAGACTAACTTGTTAGGGGTAGATGATCCAATAATGAGACATTTCATGTATGCATTCTAATTTAAATATAAATTTATTCTTTTTTAATTAAGTACTTTTGTGTATTTTTATTTTTTTTTTCAATAACAATTTCACCTTTTTTATTTCACTACTACAAAAAAGGGCTTTAGTGGCATAGCTCCTGTGGCATTTGTTTAAAGAAGTGCCAAAAATAGTTATTTATTTATTTAAAATCAAAAATATTTGAAAGCTTTGGCGCTTACAATTATAAACGTCATAATTGAAGTTATCCTTGATGACGTTTCTCTGAACAAGCGCCAAACAAGGCCTTCAGTTTTTTGTTTTTGAAAAAACAATAGGAAGCTTTGGCGTTTTAACATAAAACGCCAAAGCTTCCTATATTTTGTTTTTAAAGAAAAAGAAAATATAATATGGGAAGATCTGGGAAGCTTTGGCGTTTTATAATTAAACGCCAAAGCTTCCACATATATAATAAAAAAAACGAAAGATATGAATCATATATGATCATTGCAGATTTTTTTTGGATCAAGATGGATGGGAAGCTTTGTTTAGGAAAAAAAATATGGGGAAGCTTTGGCGTTTTTTAACAAAACGCCAAAGCTTCCATTAGAAAAAAAAAAGAAGGCGAAGCTTTGGCGTTTTGTTAAAAAACGCCAAAGCTTCCATTACAACATGAATCACGTAGGGTGTATGTAGATGGATGGGAAGCTTTGTTTAGAAAAAAAAAATATGGGGAAGCTTTGGCGTCTTTTAACAAAACGCCAAAGCTTTCATGTCGTTTTTTAACAAAACGCCAAAGCTTCCATGTAGATGCATTTAATAAGAACATCGCAAGAGGTCATATTTGCAGATAATGCTGATTGGTACTGAATATTCATTCACCTGGGTTCTGATGACAAAATTCAAGGCTTGAATACGATATGGGGAAAAACATACAAATATAGGTAAACCCTTGCGACCTTGTAGATATTTCGTCGCATATATTGATATTGATGTCTGTATAAACTGGATGGTATTCCTATTGATAAAACTCCATTTTCAACTTGCACAACTCACATGTCTACGTTACTTCACAAGATAAACCATATTACTAAGTTCTTTACATCGTGGGGGAGTAAGATTGAGAACTAAAATAATTTTCTGTAATTTATTTTATGACATTGACATGAGGGTACATGTAGATGGATGGGAAGCTTTGTTTAGGAAAAAAAATATATGGGGAAGCTTTGGCATTTTTTAAGAAAACGCCAAAGCTTCCATTAGAAAAAAAAAACAAGGGGAAGCTTTGGCGTTTTTTAAGAAAATGCCAAAGCTTCCATTACAACATACAGCACGTAGGCTACATGTAGATGGATGGGAAGCTTTGTTTAGAAAAAAAAATATGGGGAAGCTTTGACGTTTTTTAAGAAAATGCCAAAGCTTCCATTAGAAAAAAAACAAGGGGAAGCTTTGGCGTTTTTTAACAAAACGCCAAAGCTTCCACAATTATTAAAAAATGAAGGATTTGGTTCAGACAAGAGCTTTTCATTCACCGAAGGGAGAAGAATAATTGAATCACGTGAAAGCTAGCTTTGGCATTTACTGAAAAGGTAAGTCAAAAAAGAATGGAGAAGAATCACGTGAAAACTTCAATTGACAAGGCAAGTCATATTTGTTTTTTCATTGATAAGGCAAGTCATATTTGTTTTTTTCTTTGGCCATCTGACAGCTCACTCCTTGAAGATCAGGTTGGACATATAAATCACTTTTTGTATTTGCGCATTGAAGAAGTAGTCATATTTGCATCTGCGCATTGAAGAAGATACTCATGCTCTTAATCTTCCTTGCCCTCACGTCCTCAGCTCCCTCGACCGTCGAAAGCTATCGTCAAAGCTCGCTGTTGGGAAAGAATCACAGGTTGGCCATTTACTTGATGAGAATCATGACTTCTTTTACAATATGCCTTTATACTTGGTGGATCATGCAATGGTTTTTTTTTAATTACAACTATATTATGATGGTTGCTAATTGGCATTTCTGAAGTATTCAAAGCTGCTTGCTTTGATTCCCTGTACACAGCCCCACCATTAATTAGTTCCCTTTGATTCCCACTTTGATCCATGTTAGTGATATGAACTTGGTATTAATTGAAGTGACCAACAGGAAGCCATATACGGCAGCAGGGCTCCTTATAAATGCACATGTACAAAACGTCTAGGACATGTTAAAAAAATTATAATAGAAAAAAAAATTCAGTCAGCTTTAATATAGTTTTTTTAAATATTTTTTAAAGGAATTTTTGGCACTTTCTAAGGAAGCGCCAAAGGTTTCAGGTTTGTTTTATAACATTAATGGCGCTTATATAAAAAGTGCCATAAATACTCACACCTTTTTTGGCACTTTTTATATAAGCGCCATAAAAGGTAATATAAATGTTAAAAATTTTTAACACCCGCCATTGTTGCCGCCACTATCGCTTTCCTGCTTTTCTCTTCTATTTGTCCCCACCCCTTTCCTCTGTTTGACCTAGCGACAAGTAGAAGCTTCTTTGGTCCCCCACTTGCTATTTTTTTTGTCTCCTCCTCGTGCAAATATTTGTAAACATTTGTTCGCCACTTTCATTACAGCATAGAGCTTTGTTGCGGTACAAAGCTTCCTCCCACACGTGTTATTTTTCTCTTTGGCTGGTTGCAGTACAAAGCTTCCTCCCTCGTGTTCTTTCTCTTTTTGGCTGGTTGCAGTACAAAGCTTCCTACAGAAGCTCCTGTAAGTCTTGTTTATTTTTTAACATTTTATTCACATTTTTTTAATTAAAATATGTTTGACTATTATATATTTGCTTATACTTTTCTATCGAAGTACATGTTGTCAATAGTGAAAGAGTTGGGAATGGCATCGTTGAAATGGTCAAATTGGGTAGAAATGTTATAAATGCCGCTGGTAGTTTAATCAATGATTATTTTGGAACCAATTAATTTAATAAACACAGGGTTGTATTTTTGTTGGCTTGTTATGGACCCAATTATTTTAATTACGACATGTAGTAGTGTTGGCCAATATGTTTTATTTGGTGGTGAGTTGTGAACATTATTTAGATGTTGTGGGATTAATTGGTTGATTATTTGTGATTTAAGAAGAGTGTTTAATATTTTGTAAAAATTTAAATTTTGGAATGTTATGCTGCTGAATTTACTTTTTTAAAAAAATAAATAATAAATAAAGAGGACTTTAAGAGGCAAGCAACTGACCACTTATAAAAATATATATGTTTAACGTATAAATGGATCAAAAATGGATGTAATCTAATCGGTGCTTAAGAGAATATATTGATGGGGTCAAAGAGTTTATTAGATTTGCAAGCGAGCATGTAAATGATCCTAACAAAATCCTATGTCCTTGCTTATCTTGTTATGGAAAGCGGATTAGTCCACTTGATTTGCTAGATCATTTAGTGTGTCATGGAATTGATCAATCATATACACGATGGACAAGGCACGGTGAGACGGATGATGCAGATCGTGGTCAAATACATACCATGATCGGTGCTTCAAATGAGTTTGACTCAAGTATGTGTGATGAAGATGATGGTCTTCAAGAAATGCTAAATGCAGTTGAAGGGGTGCTTCATAACCGTCCTCAACAATATGAGAAGTTGAAAGGTGATGCAGAGAAGCCATTATATGCTGGTAGTACTAAATACACAAGATTCTTAGCAGTGTTGAAATTGTACAATTTTAAAGCACGTTATGGATTGAGTGATTCTGGTTTCACCGCACTACTTGAACTTGTGCAAGATATGCTCCCAGAAGAAAATGTACTTCTTGCCAAGACATATGAGGCAAAGCGAATACTTTGCTCTATAACTAGCATGGGTTATGAGAAGATTCATGCATGCCCTAACGATTGCATATTATTTTGAAATCAATATGCAACGTTAGAGAAGTGCCCTAAATGTAGTGCATCTCGATATGGGAAAAAGAAAGGAAAGAGTCCCTCGAAGGTTGTAAGGTATTTTCCAATTATTCCAAGATTCAAGCGATTATACAGTAATGAGAAGATTGCTAAGTTGTTGACGTGGCATGCAGATGAAAGGATTGAAGACACGAACCTTAGGCACCATGCGGATGCCCCTCAATGGGAAAAAATTGATCATGACCATCCTGACTTCGCGAATGAAGAAAGGAACCTACGCCTTGCACTTTCAACTGATGGAATCAATCCCCACGGGGTTCAGAGTAGCACACACAGTACATGGCCAGTAATATTGATGATTTATAACCTTCCTCCACACTTGATCATGAAACGCAAGTATATGATGTTGTCTATGTTAATTTCTGGGCCAAGGCAACCTGGAAATGATATAGATGTATACTTGGCTCCTTTAATTGATGACTTGAAGCTATTATGGGAAGAAGGCATCAATTTGTATGATGGGTACAGGGAACAAAGTTTCAATTTAAAAGCCATGTTGTTTGGCACAATTAATGATTTCCCTGCTTATAGTAATTTGTCCAGATATAGCGTCAAAGGATATTGTGCGTGCCCTATATGTGAAGATGACACGCATTCAATGCGACTAGATCATTGTAAGAAAAATGTATACATGGGACATCGAAAATTCTTACCATCAACACATCATTGGAGGAAGTGGAAAAAGGCTTTCAATAGTGAGTCAGAAGAAGGTAGCCCACCGAAGATGTTGACCGGTGCTCAGGTTTTTTAGAAGGTTAAGCACATGGATAACAATTTTGGTAAGCCTTTTGCAAAACAATTCGGGACAACCGGTTGGAAAAAGAATTCTATTTTCTTTGAACTTCCATATTGGAAGTCCTTGTATGTGAGACATTTTCTTGATGTGATGCACATAGAAAAAAATATATGTGATAGTCTCATTGGCACATTGCTCAGTATACGAGGAAAAAGCAAGGACAATGTAAATACGAGGTTGGATTTGGTTAATTTGGGAATAAGAGAAGAGTTGGCACTAGTTGAGCAAGGGCACCGTACTTATCTACCTCCAGTGGCTTACACTCTATCGAGGAAAGAGAAAAAATTATTTTGTGAATTTCTGGAAGGAATTAAAGTTCCAGAGGGGTATTCTTCAAATATAAAGAACCTTGTATCAGTGAAAGAGTTGAAGCTAAAGAACCTTAAATCTCATGATTGTCATGTGCTCATGCAAAATTTCATACCGATTGGTATACGGTCAATCTTACCCAAAAAAGTAAGGAACACCATTACTAAACTTTGCATGTTCTTCAAGTTGATTTGCAGTAAAGTGGTTGATTCAACGAAGTTACTAGATTTGCAAAGGCTGATTGTTTGTACTCTGTGTGAACTTGAAATGTATTTTCCACCTTCATTTTTTGACATTATGGTCCATCTAACCGTACACTTGGTGAAAGAGGTTCAATTGTGCGGTCCAGTGTACTTGAGATGGATGTACCCGAATGAGCGATTTATGAAAATTTTAAAGGGGTATGTGAAAAATAGATATCGACCAGAGGGTTGTATAGCTGAGCGGTATATGGTTGAAGAAGCAAGTGACTTCTGTGCTGACTTCCTATCAAATGTTGACCCTGGAGGTATCCCCAAGTCTCGTCATGATGGGCGAAGATCAGGGAAAGGAACAAGTGGGAAGGATGTAATAAGGATATTGGTGACTGAATGGGAACAAGCTCACTTGTATGTGCTTCATAACACTGATGAGGTTGAACCTTTTGTTGACGAACACAAGGCCGCACTTCGATTGGCACATGGTGACAGGAATGAAAATTTTATAACAAAGGAACACAACAAACATTTTCCAAGTTGGTTAAAAAGGCGTATTAAAGATGAGGTGGAGAGGAATCCTGATCTAATTTCTAAAAACTTGAGATGGCTATCGAATGGACCGAGTTTAAGTGTATTATCTTATAATGGTTTTACAATCAACGGTTACACCTTCTACACACAAGAACATGATATAAGGAGCACGATGCAAAATAGTGGGGTAATACTTGTTACTGATTCTTGGCATAGATCCAGTGTCAAAGACATGCACCCTATCTACGCACCAATGTCATACTTTGGTGTAATTGAACAAATCTGGGAGTTAGATTATACTGTGTGAGGGTCCCTGTCTTCAGGTGTAAGTGGGTTAACAACAACAGTGGATTGCAGACAGATGAGTTAGGGTTTGTTCAAGTAGACCTTTCTAAAGTTTGGTATAAAGATGATCCTTTCATTTTAGCATCACAAGCAGAACAAGTATTTTTGGTTCCCGATCCTGCTAAGAAGAATTGGTCCATTGAAGTTCCATCAAACAAGAATCATCAAGAACAAGTTGGTACTACAAGTAATGAATATTTGAATATTCCTGAGGATACTCTTTCCTTTGAGATGTTGTGGTTAAGATATATTGATAGAAATGAAGATGAAGATGAAGACGAACATTTATATATGAGACATGATCATAATGAGGGGACATGGTTTTTAAATCGAACAAGAAAGAGGAAAAGATGATAATGAGTGTCTTGATTTTTCAGTATGTATGTTTTATTACATGTATTCATATATTCCAACTTAATTTACTTTTATTACTATGATTGTCAATATGCACTGATATTTTTGTCTTGTTTATTTAACTTGTAGGAAAATGGATCCACACAATGATCAAGCAGACTTTGAAGCCCACAATGAAGATGCAGTTGATCCTCACATTGAGCAAGTAGCCTTTGAAGCCGCTGTAGTCCGAGGTAGGACTGTGATGCATAAACTGATCAAACTAAGGAGCAAGGGCATTATGTTAGAGCTTGAGTGGAATGACAAAGGAAACCCAGTTGGTGAAAATGCTAGCAACTTTATTAATTATATTGGGACTATTGTCAAAGAAAGAGTCCCCATTACAATTTCAGATTGGAGACAGGCAAAGAAGGACTATTCTGATATGCTTTTGAGTTCAGTTAAGGTAAACATTATTTACTTTATTATTCTGGCTGTTTTGTTGCATGAATTATAATCTAACAAAGCATGTGTGGTTTTTTTGTTACAGTCTATCTTCATTATCGATGACGACAAAGACAAATTCGTGCTCGCAAAATGTGGCAAACTTTTGAGATGTTTTCGTTCCAATCTTATCAAATTCTACTCGTGGGACACAGATGGCAATATCATTCATACGCCACCACAATTGTATGATGGAATAATTACACAAGAGCTGTGGGATGAGTTTTTTAGTACACATACTACCGCGGAGTTTCTGGTAATACAATATTAGCCCTTACAGACTACTTGCAATGTAATTGAAATTAATATTTATTGAAATTATTTGTATTTTAAAAGGAACGAAGTGATAGAAATCGTGAAAGCGCAAGCAACATGGCATACCGGTACTTAAAATGACCACTATCGTATGTAAAGTTGGAGCAACAATTGGTAAGAACTTATAATCATTTCATATGCATATAATTTAGATGACTAATTTTTAACTACAACTAACTTTGTTATAAAGGTCAAACAATCACATTCTGATGTCACACACATGCCACGTCATAATTTGTGGCTGGCCGGCGTCACTAATAAAAAAGGAGAAATTCCCAGCGAACAAGCCAGAGAAGTTGCAGAATATTGTGTAAGTGGTGGATTATTCATAAATATTTTGCTTTGATTAAATGATTCTATTTTATAATAACTTATATTATTGCAATTGTTGTTGTGATAGCAAAAAAATGACGCAAGACCAACCAGAGTTGATGAATTATGTTGGTCGTGACGATTTACTCAGCAGAGCTCTTGGAGCTCCTGAGTATCATGGTCGTCTTCGTGGTACTGGTTTTGCAGTCACCCAAACATCATACTTCGGACGCCAAAAGTGACCAAACAAAAATGACTTCATGTAACTACAGGAGCAGATTGGTGACTACAAGCACCAACTGGAACAGCAGATGAGTGACTACAATCAGCAACTGGCACAGCAGATGAGTGCCTACAAGCATCAAGTAGATGAGTAGATGAGTGTCCACCAACACCAAATAGAACAATTTAACGATCATATGCGATTGATGCAAGAGCAAAATGCATTATTGAAGGCTCAAATTAACACTTTACTGCTTTCTCGGCCAGCACCAAGCCCAATGTGTGACAGCACAAGTGTGAAGAATGATATTTGCCCCTCCACGCCTAAAGTCCCAATTCCATTCGTAATCAATTTCTTCTCTAGTTAACTTTTTGTTATATTTTAAATTAGTGTACCTTAATATTGACTCCATCTTTCATAGGGTGAATCGGCGTGCAAGCTGCATGTCGATGAATCTTTCAAGCATGCAGTTGCTGTAGGTGTTGTCTACAACACCGACACTAATATACTTCATGGTTTACCATTGCCTGAGAACACACTTAGAGTCAAGGTTGACGTATGCACAGATGCAGATGCCCTCCTGCCAATCCCTTTTCTAGATGAACAGACAATGGTAAAAGATGTTGTTGTTGGTTATGTTGCATGGCCAATAGGTCTGATTGAGCCATATCAAAAGGTGATTTAATTTACAATTCTTTCTACTTATTCTATATGCACTTCTATCTAAAAAACTACATGATTAAATTTTAATGATTTTTGTAGGTTGCTACTAGTCATAAAGGAAACAGAATTGAAGGCCATAGGAAGAACTCACATGGTTCAGCAACCCAACAAAAGTCCCAACCTTCTGCTAGCAAACGAAACAACAAACCAATGGTCTCGTATCACCAACAGTTGGCATCAATGGTACAACCATTGATCCTCCAACAAGGTCAGGAAATACAATTTCATCCGGACATCTATAATGCAGAAGGTGTAATTGATCATGTCGATGGTGCTGTGCTGAATGATGTGATTACTCGTGGAAGGATAGGTGGAACAGCTATCAACTTATGGATCAGGTATTCGTCTATCATTGTTATTATTATTCATCATTCAATTTTTTTTTTTTTGTGGAAATGACATTGTTTGTTTGATATAAAGGCATTTGTACCACGATGAGATAGTAGGCACGGATAGGATGTAGAGATTTATCTTTGTTAGCCCACACCTCTTTGGCCAGCATAGGGGGAGAGATTTGGAAGCACAGTCTAACGAACTTAGAGACTGCTTTATGCTTAGAGCAACCCCTAACAAGCTCTTTCTTGTTCCATACAATGTAGGGTAAGTGATTTATGACAATATTTGAATGTATGTTTTTTATTTTTTCACTTTTACCATTAAATGATTGTCCAAATAAAATTTTCAAAATGTGTTTTTAGGGAACATTGGATATTAATTGTTGTCCATCCAGCAGCACCAGAAAACCCTCGCATTTACTATCTAGATCCTATAGAAACTGCTTATCCAGATAATCGCCCTGATATGCTGATTATCTTCAATAAGTAAGTGTATGGGTGTATGTGTAAATCTTTTCGTGTGTGATTATTGAATAACCAACATTAATCAAGAACTTTTTTGTTTTATTAGTGCATTAACCGCATATAGAGGAAAAGCTGGATTGACCTACTCTAGACGCAATGACCCGGCCAATAGCTATGCGTGGAGGAAGATTATGGTACTTATATATGAATTTACTCCATTCTTGTTAGTAAAAAAAATTTATTCAAAAATTGACATAACTATTTCATTGTATTGTTGCAGTGTCCATTCCAGCCAAATGATAATGATTGTGGTTATTATGTTATGAAATTTATGAAAGATGTAGTTACTCATCGCCACCTTGTAATTCCTGTGAAAGTAAGTTCCCTTTAGTTGCAATTGATATTGTGTTTTAATTTTAATTGACAAAGTGTCTAAATTTAGTGATTTTCATTCTTTGTATACATGATTGTTTATGTAGTATTATGAAGATGCACGTTGTGCTGAGTTGTCTGACCATCAAATGGATGAAATCATTGAAGAATGGTGTGAATATATAGTCAAGCAATTAGTTAGTTTAGGCATGTAGCTTCTTTCTTGCCTATTCTTATTTTGTTTAATCATTTATAAAATTAGTTGTACACTATATAATCATTGTTAATACAATATATTTTGTAGTTGTTAAACATTATAATTATTCATTGTAGTTATTTGAACAAATGACCATCATCGTTTTGTATTGTAATATTTGCCTATTAGACGAAATATATGGTCATTTGCTTACTACTATATATGGTCATCAGGTATTACACTGCACAGAAAAAAAAATATTTTAAAAAATTATTAAAAAAAATTAAACCTACTATGGCGTTTAAAGGTAAAACGCCAAAGGAGGGTACCCCTCCTTTGGCGTTTTTCCTTCAAACGCCAAAGGAGGGGTACCCCTCCTTTGGCACTTTCCTCCCGAAACGCTATATATAATTAATATAGTTATTTAATTTAATAAAGTAACGTATGGCGTTTCTGTAAATTGAAAAGCGCCATAGGAATTTTTAATGGCGTCAAAAGCTTTGGCGTTTCTTAAACGCCAAAGTATTTTATAAAATAAGCGCCATTACACTACTTTTTTGTAGTAGTGTTTTATCAATTTTTTTAAATATTTTTTTACTTCAATTATCACAATATATACAACTAATATATTTATATATATAATATTCAATAAGATTCATGTCTTTTTCAGTCATTTCTCATCTAAATAGGCTTTTCAAACACTAATCCAAACAGGTTTAAGGTTAGAAAAAAAATGTTACTTCTACCACCGCCAATCTAAACACAAATCTCATTTACAATCTGACTTTTTTTCTATCTGACTTTTTCAAAAACTCATCTGCAAAAAAGGATCATTTTCCACTGCTAATCCAAACAGGCACTTAACCTTAGCACAGTCACGTAAAACATGTAAAGAATATTCACCATCATAATTACACCAATTGCATGAAGTTGTCTCATTAATTCCTATTCTCATTCTCACTCCATTTGTAAGTAACATGTTGGGTAGTGTAAGCCAAATAAAAGATTTGCACCTCTGAGGCATACTTGACTTCCATATTGTGGTCCACAAAGGATATGGTTTGAAATCTTAACCATTCAAAAGGTTGTAAGTCAGTTTGATGGAAAAATTTCCATGCTTCTCAAGTTTCTATTTGACTACTTCATCTCTCCCCTAACCACTTGTTCAGTTCCTTGTAAAACATAATCCCAAGTGTCTTTAATTACTTTCCACAAACATGATCCAGGATGCGATCTATCAATGTTAGGAATTGTCAAACCCCTTAAAAGTTTGATATTTACAAAGTACTAAACACATAGTTCAAAGGCTATACAGAAATAGCATAAATATACTGATATAAAGTGCTCGTTTACATTACAGGAAATCCTTATAGGATTTAAAAAATATGTACAAAATTCTCAAAACTAGCAAAAACTAAAGATAACCAACGTCAACTCTTGATCTTGAACCAACACCCCTCAATCGCCAGTAGTTATGTTTTTGCCTCTAGAGCCACTGCCTTCTGCTCAAATATTTAAAATATTGGAAAAAGGGTGAGATTCAAATGAATCTCAGTAGTAACATGCAATCATTCATATAAAATATGAAAATAAATATGCAAGAAATCACATAGTGTAACATAACAATAACACTATAACCAGAGTGTGAACACTATTCAAGGCCAAATCTCCTACTTGTCCATGTACTTCAGCTAAGTCCCATACCACAACTGAGTAATAGGCCCCTTGGCACTGTATATCATAGTTGGGTCCTCACTAGGGCGAATAGTACTTGTACTTTTCCCCTCGGACGGTACTTGTGCTTTTCCTGTACCACAGCTAGATAGTGTGTTCATTATTCAAATCACAGAAGATGGCATACACAAAGCATATAAAAACTCACATAGTGTATGAGAAATGGAGTTACTGCCTGAAATAGCCTTTTCCTGCCTAACTGTCTAACTGTCCTGATCCAGTTCAGGCACAACTGTCCAGTCCTAAAATTTCAAATTTACAAGAATTCAGTTATTACTCATTCATGTACTATCCTAAACTCATTTTGTTGGCTATCTCAGCTTAAAATTGCGAAATGATCATAATACTCCTGGGACACGTCCAAGTCCCTTTATAACCGGTCTAACTATACTTTTCCAAAAATTAAGATCCGAGCTATTCCTACATAATTTCGCTTGTAAAATCCAATTTTAACCTCCGAATTGCCAAATTTACTACCAAAAGATGAAGATGCTCTTGGTAGCCCATAACTTAGGGTTTTAGAGATAAAATTGTCATTTCACACTCTCATGCCTTCACACTTCACAATTCACATGTACCCTATACAATTTTCCACTCTAAACACAGTGGAAAAACACAAAATTTCAACTCTAACCCCATGTTCTGTGCTTGGCCGAAAATCATAAAGTAAAAGGAAAAATTGTGTTTGCATGATTACACTTGTTTAAACCCCTCCTTTCCACTTGAAATCACATAATTAACCACTTAAACACCTATTAATCTTGATTAATGGAAAATTGGGCAACATGTCCCCTTAGGGTTTCATCATCCCAAATTACAAAATGGACCACAACAAACCAAACAATCAACCAAAACACCAACAACATGCATAAATCATCAAGATAGGACAAGTTTTCAAGCTTACCTTGATTTCCTCTTCTTTCTCTCTCTAAACTATCCCTCTCCTCCTCCTTTTCTCTTGAATTCTTGCTAACTACAAGTGTATTTCAAGTTGGTGTGGAGATTAGAGAGTGTTATACATGATTTTGAAGGCATCAACACTTGAATTTCAACCTTCTTACCTTGATTTGTCTTCTTGAACCCTTGATCCTTCTCTCTTGCTCTTGCTTCTTCAAACAATTCTCTCCCTTTCTCTCTCTATTGTTCTCTCTTTGGTCGAAAATATGCCTTGGGAGGAAAGAGAAAAGTTATTAAAAATATCCCTTCCACCTCATTAAAAATATGTAATTTTATTGTAATTGTCACATGCCATTTTACTTTATGCTTCATCTTTTTTTTTTAAAAAAAAAACTTGGTCTCCCTCCTTTCTCTCTACTTGGACTAAAAGAGGGCATTGGAAGAGGTTAGATGAGCTCTTGAAATATCCTAATTTTACCTCCTCAAATATTAATTTTTAATTGTAATTATTTATCTACAATTTTAGACTTTTCCTCTTCCTTTTTACTTGGCCCAAAATGCTTTCAAGTGACATATTTATCTTCAATAATTATTTTCCCCCTCCTTTTTCCCTTTTTGGCCGAAAATTGGCCTAAATAAAGGAGGAAAATATTTACTTCTTGTTTTATTGGCAAATGACTATTTTGTCCTTACATTTTTTTATTTAATTTGGGCCTTCTCCATTTTTTTCCTATTTGGGCCGAAATTTAACATATTAATTGGGCCCAAAATGTGTGTTCTTCCATTCATTATTTTGGACTTCAAGAATAGGTTTTTTAGAAAACAAAAATTATATTGTCTTATATTAACCCAATTTTCGTGTGGCCTTTACTAAGGGTATTTTTGTTATTCCAAGTGGACCAAAATTCACCATTTTATTCCATTTATTATAACAAATATACATGGGATTTTTTGTGAATGAATTTTGGGATATTACAGGAATTAAGTCATTGCCACATTGATATTTATTGCGTAATTACACATGACTCTAGTCCACAAGGCCTCTTTATTATTAATCAAACCCCTTCCTATCTTCATCATAAAGGCTTTGTTTTGTAGTCTAGCATGATGAATACCTAAACCCCCTGTTTTCTTTTCTTCACATACCTCATTTTAAGCTACAAGATGAATCTTCTTCTTATTACAGGATCCCCAAAGAAATTGTCTAGCATTATTTTCAATCTCATAAAAAATAGCCAACGGAAGATCACATGTCTACATAGGATAAAGAGGTATCGCTTGAACTACTGAGGTAATAAGAGTATGCCTACCCACAAGAGAGATAGAATTAGCCTTCCAACTATTCAGTCTGTCTTTCACTTTATCTACAATGTATTGATAAGTAGACTTCTTCACTCAATCATGATAAGAGGAACTCTAAGATATTTTCCAAGGTTTGGAGTGCTTGAAAAATCAAGTTCCTCACTAAGCTAGGCTACTCGTTTATGATTGACATTTTTAGAGAAGAAAAATCTATACTTGCTTTGACTAACCTTCTAACCTGAAATGCTACAAAAAGTATCCAAGCACCTTTTAATCACCTATACCTATTCTAAAGATGAGTATGCAAACAAAATTAGGTCGTTTACAAAGAACAAGTGTCTCATAGGTGGGCCATCTTTATTAAGCCTGATATGTTTCCATCTTTGATTGTGTATCTCCTCCATATCAAAGGTGCAAGTATTTCAATACAAATGACAAAAAGATATGTAAAAATATGATCACCTTGTCGAATTTCTCGAAATGGAGAGAATTCCTAAGCCTTGTGAAAGAGGCAAGCTTCACCCAAGAGGGGGGTGAATTGGGTGATGTGATAAATTTTTCAGTTGATACGGTGATATAGCAATAGCTGTAGATAGAGTAGAGTTGAGAAGATAAGCACACATAGAGTTATACTGGTTTGGCCCAAAACCCAGGCCTACTTCCACTCCTCAGAGATCAAGACCTACTGAGATTTTCACTATTCTTCCAAGATTCAGTGGGCTCTCGGAACGCCGCAAGACAACAACCGTCCTTGAAAGGACTATGAGTTGAAATACTCGAAATTTCTCTCCCCCTTACGACAAGTCTTACGTGCAGAAAAACAAACCTATGACCTTTCTCTCTTGCTTACGTATATAAGTCTTATAAGCAGCAATGTTCTCTCCTTCTGACACCACTGTACGTCTTACGAGTAGCAACATTCTCTACTGCTTGTATCTTGTATGTCTTATGAGCAGAAAGTCCTACTAGGAATTCTCTCATTGCTTCTCTTGTAAGGAAATCTCCCCTCTCAAGGTCCCAGTACCTTGAGATCAAATGAAAATAGAATTTAAAGTGTGTACAGACTCTCTTATAGAGTAAATATGATAAACACTGAAGAACGATATGAATACAGAGAAAATATGAATAACAGAAACTCATGAATTTTCTTGTGTGAATTCTTGCACTTCGTTGTTTTTTATGGTCTCTGGAGCTCTGTATTTATAGACAGTTGTTTTTGCCCGTTTGAATAATAATCATTGTGGAGCAGAGCATTTTACTATGGAACGGCATGCGTACATTTGACATCTTTGAACGTGGTAGGTATGTGCTTGGATGGTCGTAATGATGCTGTCTGCCGTTGTTTGACTTCCTGGTGTTTTTCTAATTCAAACATTCAAACTCCTATATCACACTCCTAATATATGTTAAATGATGTTATATAGTAATAATAAGTAGAAATTGAATGAATAAATAACATTAAACCATATAAGGATTGAACGCTGTAAGACTAGTGCGTTTTGGCTTCTGGCAAAGTATCACTCGAGTGCTGTGATGTCTCACTCGAATGCAATATCATATTTCCTCCTTTTGCTTCAATTTTATTGTACTTCCATGGATTTTGAGAGAGTGCATTTTCACACTTGCGAGTGATATGGGTCCTCACTCGAGCACAGGTCTCCTCACTCAAGTGCTTCTTCATTTTACACTATGAGCCACATCTCTGGACAACACTCGCACCCTACTTTATCAAGAGTGTGATTTTTCACTTGCAGGTGATGTGGGCCCTCACTCGAACATACTTGCTCTCACTCGAGTGAGAAGAATATTCTTCTATAATATACTCTTTATCTTTAGCACTTGCATCAGAATTGAGAGAGTTAGATTTCTCTCTCGCGGGTGCTGAGGTATCACTCGGGTGCATGTACTCTCACTTGGGCATGCTTATTCTTCTTTTCTTTGCATGACTCTCAGTCTCTCACTCGCTAGGACTCAGGTGTAGAAAGTCCATCACTCGAGTACAGAGGTTGTGCTCGAGTGAAGTGTTGATATCTTGTTTCTGACTTTGCTTTCTGTCAAGCACTTTCTGTCCAACACTTTCATATGCTCAAGTGCAAAACAGCTTGATGCTCGAGTGCATCTATAAAACTGACATCAAATGCTCTCTGTCAAACACTTTCTGTACGACAATTGCATGTGCTCGAGTACAAAAACGATTGATGCTGGAGTGTTAACTCTTTTGCTCGAGTCCATCAGTAAAACTGACAGCAAACACTTCTAAACTTTGCCATACGCATTTGGTAACTTTGTAACTATAGTCTAGACTTGTAAAAACATAATTTGCATACAATAACTTTTTGTTATCATCAAAACTTGGAATCTAACACCTTGCTTCCTTCCTGTATAATTTGCATTGCTAGAAAACATATGCAACGGTAAATAGTATTCCTTAAATTTGCAGGAATGTTGATCTCCTCAAGGCAACTCATAATAAAACTCCTGTTGGTGGCATCTCCTCGATTATCATACAATTCAATGGATCTTCCAAGTCCTCTATAGCGACATGCAGATCCTATCAGCAACATCACCTACAAATAAGAGAGTTGATTCGAGTCGTGCCCGAGGACACTATCCTTAAGAGCTATTCTGCAACTACCAGTAGATAAGAAGCGGCACTCCCCAAGTTTAAACGAACCCTTCCTGCAAAACAGGGTGAGCAGAACTACGGAAGATAATAGAACTCAGAAGGTATAAAAATGTGCTAAAGGAGGAAGAAAAATGCTTAAGAGCTCAAGAGCTCAATACTTCATTGACTTGAAGCACCTTATCTTGGCCTCTAAAACCTGAACATTGGGTAATTAACCTTTTTAAACATAATAAAAACTCCGTTTTTTAATGTTGAGAGGCATCAAACCATCATATTTGGATGTTAGAAAGTAATGATACTTTAAAGCTATAAATGTACAATATTAAAATCAATAAAAACTTGTCCTCGAAATCCATTTATGCTTTTGGAAAACACCAACATCCATATTTCACATTAAAAGCCAATGAATAGTATCAAAACAATTGAATAATTTCTCTTATGAAATTCAAAAACCATAACGTCCTGATTCCATGATTTGAGGGGCTGGCAATTATGAGCTTAAATATTGCAACCTCCATATTCTACACTTAACGTTAGTAATTATGCCATGCAAAATATATTTTTATATTTCCACAAAACTATCAAGTAAAAGGTGCCCAATCCGCTTTTAATTCACACATAGGGGAAATTACTGGATTTCCATGTGACTTACCATTATGCGAGTTCACTTCTCCTATTGGCCCCCACAATCCCAAATGGGACTCGTTTCTTATGACACACCCACTCATTATTTCCAACAATCCCCCACATGTGTCAAAAGGAACACCTTTACTGAGTTTAGACACATGAGCATAACCATTGTATCTGGTATTCCTTTGGACTATGAACCAGACCTAGACCGATAACACTTAGTACATAGAAATGTCAGTGAAGTAAGGTTCTATGAACCAACAAATATTGGGTGTGTACTAGAGGTATTAAGAGTCAGATTATACCCCCACATTTTCGTTGTTAGCATCGGTTTTGCACGTTAAAATGGCCATGCGCTTTCCTGGTGCATAACGAATGCTTTAGAGATTTAGCCATGATCACATAGCAGCGGCCTCAGTCCACATTCGTAGAGGTGATTTCACGAAATGTACCTGCAATAAGCACATCATCTCGTAGGATTATAAAATCATTAAGAGTTTTCGCTTAGCCTCACCAAAATGCATTATAGCACTTTCTCTTGCCATAGGAAGGGACTAGCTATTTATTTAGTGCTAGCAAAATTAACAAACGACTTGTTTTTACCCATAAGAACCTTCTTCATGGGATCACCAATCACAAATGTTGGGTTGACCACGTTGTTAATTTCAAATTGGCTTTAGTCCCATTCCCCTCAGCTAATTTAATTCTTCCCATGGTTTTTTGTTAATGGATCTGCAGGTCAACTTTTTGACCTCACACAAAATCAAATGAGATAACTCCATAATTTTTAAGCGCTTTATCATATCTCAAATGACTTCACTTGCACCACTGTTTATCTACAATGGTTATTGCCATTTGGCAATCTCAATTCATCAACATTAAATGTCGGTTTTTGCACCATAATATTTGCCAAGAGTTTTCAACAACTTAGCCTCCAAATTTAGCTAATTCTAGAGTACTAAACTCTAACTCACAATAATTTATTTTGGCTTCCTGTGGATTTTCTCACATAAAATTGAAATCAATTAACATCCGTATATCTCAATATAATGGGAATCTACTATACATGATACCAACATTTATGGTACCCCTCAAAAAAATTAATTTCCACATATCTATATATATGCCGAATCTCCATATAGCATAAGCTATATCACAACGATTAGTATCCTTTAATGCAACAAATTCTCAACAATTTGTGCATACCAAATTGAGCTGCAAAGCCACTTCAAAAACTGTGATAGCATTATAAAGAATATTCACATATATATTCTTACACCAAGATAGTTATATAGCCATGAATTATGAAAATCATATTTATCTACTATAGATAAATGATTAAATTTTTATGCCACATAATACTTGTTTCAAGCAACACAAAAAATTTGATAATTTATAAAATTGCTCTCAACAGTAAATAACAAAGCCTCCACATAATTAAATATTTAGAGCACACATATTGGCTTTATCAAATGAGAGGCTAGAAATAATCAGCTTCTTTAAAATTTATAAGGTATCCTCACTTATTAGGCACCCCCACACTTTTAAATATCTCAATTATATATATAGGAAAAGTACTTCCATGACTCATCAATAATAATTCTAATTTTAATTAGAATCTCACCATATAAAATATTCACAACAAATTATAATCACATTATCACTGACATCTAATTGCCATGACCAAAACTCAACATTGGTCCCATACAAAAAAAGTATTAATTAAAAACAATGTAATATACTCAACCAAAGGCAATAAAGCCTCAAGACACCAATGGCAAAGATTAAATTCACCAACAGAATACTCATTGAATGAATTAAAACCCCCACTCATGCCACCTCTAGACACATATAATTGCTTAGGTGATTGGTGCAGTCTCAAAAAATTGTCTTGATCCAATGGAGGTTACCAAAATTATGAAGTATTAATTCATCAAAATGAACAATGAAACTTCCAAAACCAAATTTACCAATGCTAACATTTTAACATTTGCAACATTATGCTCCTCCCTTAATATATTCATAATGAATGCTTTTTATGTAACCACTTAAAAAAAATATTCATTCACATTTAAAATGCAAATAAAAACCGGAAACATTTTCACAATGGAAAGGTACACCATTCAACAAATCACTAATATTTAACTAGAACCTATCTCCACAAATAGACATAAAATCATAGAAAATTGTAACTTTCAGAAAAATATTGACGAGATGCATAACATAAACGTATTAGTACCCATAAAATGCAATGAAGTGGCATTTAGCATATTAAAAATCAACACTTGCAAATTAACAAAGCATCAAGCCTTAGCAGTTTCACACAAAAGGCAAGCAAATGAGTTTAAACGTAATGCTTCTCATCAATCCACGTGCCATTGCCATATCAATCCTGTAACACCTCAAATTTTATATTCACCAAATATATTGTAATTATTTGGAAAATTCAATAAAATGGTGAATATTCATGAACTTGGAATTTATGAATTTCATAAATGTTCAATTTCATGGAAATTGGGCAAAAATAATTATGGAATTAATTTGGGTAATTTAAAAATCCCTATATTAAGGTCCAAAAATGAAGGAATATTAGAGAAAATATTTGGTCCAAAAATAGATGGAAATTGGCCAAGGAAAAATAAGGGAAGAAATTGGATTAGAAAGATAATGGCAAAATCGTAATTTTGCCAAAATAGCACAAAATAAATTATTTTCCAATTAATTGAAGTTAATTTCAATTAATTAAGTAAAATAAAGGTTAAAAATATATTTAGAATATTTTGGTCAATTTAATATGAATTTATGGAAAATTTGAATAAAAAGTGCAATTTTGACCAAAATTGAGACTTTACGTGTATACGTAACCGGAACAAGTTGTGAAGCCAATCGAGACCATAGGGAGGGACCCCTAGGTGTCTCCTACATGTTGCAAGAGGAAGAAAATATTGGTTGGGATTAATGAGCTTGGTTACACATACATAGGGTTTATTTATATAAAAGTGATTTTTGAAAGTTTTGGAAATTGTTAAATAATTAAAGTATAATGTTATATATATTATAAAACACATGTGCATCTTCATCCTCAGCTCATTTCTGTCACACACAGCAGCTGAATGAAGAGTGAGAATGTTGAGGTTTGTAGAGAGAGAAAGGAGAAGAAAAATCACAAGGTAAGCCGATTTCTCCGACGATTTAGCTCCTAACGCGTATAACTCCGATCCTAAGCTACTCCTCTTTATTCTTTAAGGTTTGGAAAGCTTAAATTTGGTGTTCTAAAAGTTAGGGTTTTCAGCCATTTTTGGGAAAAGCTTGTGGGAGCTTGAGGTAACTTCCAAACCTTCGTATATTAACTATTCTAGCTGCTGTGGGCAATTTAATAGATGAAATTTCGCCGGATTGCCATTGGTTTTAAATTTTGGAAAAGTGTGTATATAAGGGTTATGCTGCCCAATTTTAGTTCAAATGATTGTTATAACTCAATTAGATGGTTAATAAAGTGATTAGGAGTAGAAAGGAACGCGTTTACGGAGCCGAAATCACAAAACTTCGATTTTGCCCGGAGGACTCCATAATTTTGGTCAGGGCCAGATCTAGGGCTAGGAGTTGGATTTTCAATGATTTGATGATTCCATTGGATTCAGTGGCCAAAAATAGGTGGGGTGACAGTTGGGCACTTTTTCAGAAAAGGCTGAGAAAGCATAATTCCGGAAACGCCCTTAAAACCCTAAAAGTAGGGCTGCCAAGGGCAATTTCGTAATTTGACATTGAATTTGGTAATTTTGAGTCATAAAATGGATTCCTTGGATGAAAATACGTTAGGATAGCCCTAGTCAAAATTTTGGGAAAACGTGCCATCGAGCTAGGTACGGCGGGGCCGGCCCGGGGTCCCGGGGGCATTTTGGTAAATTTTCACCATAGGCTAATATAACCACAAGAAACACTATGGAAGTGTCTAAAATGATACTTGGATAGGTTATAACCTATTTCTTGTACATTTAATATTTTAGGACCGAATCGGGAGCCGAAAGTCAACACGTTTCATGAGGCACACAAAAAGGGGTTGATAGAACTTCGAGGTAGAGACATTATCCTTCATACATCATGCCATAGTTTTATGATTGTGTGGATGCCATTGTTTGTAAATGCGCTTTATTAATCAACATGTTTTGCCTACAGAGGGGCTAGTAGTGCTAGAGGCACTTACACTGGAGTTGGCGGAAGACCAACCAGTGCAGATTAGTGGGGCTGGGCCCTACTCATGTATACATGCAGATGATATTTTTATATTGTTCATTAATTGGTGCATACATGGCATATATCATATTTACTTTTCGCATTTTCTATGAACGATAGCATGTTTCTACTGGGATTCTTCAGAATCTCACCCCTTTTTCTAAACCAAACATCTCAGCGGGCGCCAGTAGATCAAAAGGCAAGAATGTAGACCAAGGGAAGTTACTGGCATGTGCCTCAAGGCAAATACAAAGTTCGTGGTTATAGATAGTCTATGTCTAAAATACTTTTGGATATTTTGTAATAGTGGTGTGTATTGTCGAATTCTGTAGGGTTGACTTTGGGCTGCAAATAAATACTTTTATCAGTATATATGTACTCTTCTGTATGCCTGTGGAACTTAGTCTCTATTACTCTGTGTATATCGAAATGGAAACGGGTGTTGACAAATCCACTGCCTCAAAAAGTATTTTGAAAGAACATGTACCTGTGGAGAGATAGGACCAAGTTGCACACTTGATAAAATGTTCCAGAAGAAACATGTACAACAGTAGCAACTCTACTAATCATGGTGTTTATGTTGGGACTTTCCATCTAAAATGTAGAGTCTATGAGGTCTTAAGTGAATCAGATTAAAGAAGTAAGTTTGGCACTTGGGTTCACAACCACCATAGCCCCCCTGAGCATATAACATGCCCCAAAATCAAGTTTTACAAACTTCATCAGACCATTGCCTTAACATATTCTTTCATTGGATTCGCATCTACCACCAATTCACATCACCATACTAGGTGGTTGTGCCCGGTTGTCATTTTGAGTTAGAACTCAATTCTCAAATCATCCCTGGCCTCTAAAATTACCAAGGGTTCACAACTTAGATAAGTTAAATCAAATATGATTCACACTGCCTAGTTCCAAATAACCACTGCCCATCAGCACAAACCACAAGAATAGAAATTAGAGATTCCAAATATATTTTGGTAATAAAAAGCCATCACCCACGCCTTGTCACTAAAAGGCAACAAAGGTAGTTAAGAAAATCATACGGCAAGTCTGATTCCTCAAACACTTGTAAGGGCAAATGGATTAAACCCATTAACAAATCATGTAGCATTTGAGCAATGACAAACATGATCGCTTAGCCAAAGAAACCAATAACCAGCCACGGATGGAGGTTCCAATCATGAACCACATCCTTCAGTCAATGGTAGTTCATCCAAGCTGCTCGCATGAATAATGTTAGATCAATAACAAGTATGTCCAATGGAGTTTAAAGTATATTGCTTACCACAACTTTGAAATTTTAAAATAGCAGGCAATAGCTCTTATGATTGTTGGCGGCATCTCCTCGATTATCATACAATTCAGTGGATCTTCCAAGTCCTCTGTAGCGATATGCAGATCCTATCAGCAACACCACCTGCAAATAAGAGAGTTGATTCGAGTTGTGCCTGAGGACACTGTCCTTAAGAGCTATTCCGCAACTACCGGCAGATAAGAAGTGGCACTCCCTAGGATTAAATGAACCCTTCCTACAAAATAGGGTGAGCAGAACTACGGAAGATAATAGAACTCAGAAGGTATAAAAATGTGCCAGAGGAGGAAGAGAAATGCTTAAGAGCTCAATACTTCACTGACTTGAAGCACCTTATCTTGGCCTCTAAAACCTGAACATTGGGTAACCTTTTTAAACATAATAAAAACTCCGTTTTTGAACGTTGAGAGGCATCGAACCATCATATTTGGATGTTAGAAAGTAATGATGTTTTAAAGCTATAAATGTACAATATTAAAATCAATAAAAGCTTATCCTTGAAATCCGTTTATGCTTTTGGAAAACACCAACGTCCATATTTCACATTAAAGGCCAATGAATAGTAATTCTGCCATGCAAAATATATTTTTATATTTCCGCAAACTATCGAGTAAAAGGTGCCCAGTCTACATTTAATTCGCACATAGGGGAAATTGCCAGATTTTCATGTGGCTTACCATTGTGCGAGTTCACTTCTCCTCTTGACCCCCACAATCCGAAGTGAGATTCGTTCCTTATGACACACCCACTCATTATTTCCAACAACTCCAACAAAGCCTATCATACGCCTTGTTTAGGTAAATTTTGATGGCCATGAAACTTGTCTTTCCCTTCATATTTCTTATGGAGTGGATGACTTCTTGGGCAACAATAATATTTTCTGACTCAATCTTCTAGGAACAAAGCCACACTGATTAGGAGATATAATGCTAGGCATAGTGGTTTGATTCTATTGGCTACTACCTTAGTAATAATCTTGTAGATGATATTACAAAGGCCTATAGGGAAGAAATCAAGAATTGTCTCAGGATTTTCCTTCTAAGGAATAAGAACAATAAGAGTTCCATTAATATCATCTATAAGAGACGGATTTTTAAAGGCATCCTACACAAATTTTATAATAGATGGACCTACATGCTCCCATTGACTTTGAAAAAAGAGTACATTCAATCCATCCGGACCTGATGATTTAAGGGCTCCCATATTAATGATCACCTACTTAATGTCATCGCTTGATGCCTCTTTCCCCAAGCCATTCAATTGTGCCGCTTCAATGAAGGGATAAGAACAAGTCCCAGAAGATGAGGGCGGTTATCATTTTCTTCTCTAAAAAAGATTATGATAAAAGGACAAGGCATTACCTTTAATTTCTTCATTATCAAAAATCCAATTGCCCTCATCATTCTTTAGCGCTTCAATCTTGTTTCGTCTTCTTCTTATATTCACTCTCGCATGAAAATATTTTGTATTTCTGTCACTAAACAAACACTGGTCACATTTGACCTTTTAAGCCCAAAAAAGATCTTCTTGTATCAAAACCTCTCCTAACTCTCGCTAGAGTTTTTGTAACAACAAATCCTTGGAGCTTCTATCAAAGCACTAGTGAGCAATATGATCTAACCCTTCCAACCTGTTCATTAGAAGTCTCCTTTTACGACCTAGGTGGCCAAAAACTTCACGGCTCCAAGATGTAACTGCAGATTGAAAATTGGAAATATCCTCTAACCAGTTTCAGTCTCCTTGCCACGACTCTTTAACAAAAACAGTAAACTTTTCATGAAGAACCCAGGAAGCCACAAATCGAAAAGGGATATCTCCACAAACATGTCGATTGTCATCCTCACAAATCCGAAGCAAAATTGGTCGGTGATCAGATTTAAAGAAAGGAAGATGAAATACCTTTGCAGTCGGATATTATTGAGAGAACTCTGGGTTAACAAGTTCTCGATCTAACCTGCTTTCACTCCTTCCTCTTTTTCAAGTGAAAAAAGGTCCATTGCATCCCATATCAATGAGTCCAAACTCTTCTACCCAGGAAGTAAAATCACCGTCAATAACCTATACTCGTCTTTTCGCAACTCCCAAGTCAATTGCCTCTTCTTCCAACTAATCATCAAAATATTTGCATGTTTTTATCTTTTTCAAAACTATTTTTTAACTTTAAAATAATTTCCAATTGAATTAGCTTTAATTTACTAAAATTTCAAAGGTAATAACTTCCAAGTTATTTTTCTAATAGTCACCTGTTCACTAATTTCCACTAATTAGTGGAAAAATAACGAGTTCTATTAAAAAAAATTTTAAATTTTAGTATTGAAAGTTTTGTCTTACTAGACAAAAATAAAATATTGAGCCCTTCAATATATTAAGATTTCGTTTACATGAAATTTATTTATATACTCTTCCAAATTTATCATTTAGCTAGCATAATAATGGATATATTGAACTTAATCTAAGTTTTACAACTCTAAAAGAAAGTAAAACTAAACTTTGCTTAATTAGGAGGAGTATTTGTTTCAAAAAATATGATTTATAAATATCAATTCATATAGTTATAAATGAAATTTTCAGTTACAAATTAATAATTACATTTAAAACTCAAATATGTGGTTAAGACTTATCAGTTGTGAATGTGCAAAAGTAATCAAAATCAATACTTGTCAAGAAAAAAACTGGCGTTTACATCCACAAAAAAAAAAAAAAAAAAAAACCTGATTATCGTTTAATGGACACTCCTTCCTGACATAAATCTATGAGCTACTTAAATTCGTCCTTAATAAATAAAAGGCTCATTTAATTAATTAAGAGAAATTAATTAAGTTAAATAATTTATTTTAAATTATTTATATTTATCATTTTTTTTCTTAAATAATTTGACTTATTCAGACATAAAATTTGATGATATATTGATATGCATATGTATTTCATACGGATTATGTGATCATATGTTATAATTAAGTAATTTATTTTGTTTATTTAATCTCCTTAAATTAGTTAACTGTGTCTTATATTCATAAGAACCTTGAAAATAATTAGAGGGTTTACTATAATATTAAATATAATATCTCAATCCACTTGATATTCTAAAAATATTATTCTTTCTATTTATCTCTATTGACAGCATATATTAGGAGAATTTCTATTAAAGATAATTTCATTTCAAATGATTAAAGAATGTATTTTAGAAAAATTGGTATATATTTTTATAAATAACTAACATAAATAATTTATTAATTATTTATAAATATACAAATTATATTTTAACATGGCTTCTCATTTTTCATTAAAAAAAGAGAGAGCCTTCACATCTTTTTTGGTGGAAAAAAGGAAAAGAAAAACTGTTCAACTGCACTGATATATACTCCCACAATCCTTTCTCCGCCTTCACACTGGAAGTCCTGCTCCAGATCTATCCATTCTGTGCTCCCATCTGGTAAGTCCAGCTTCTCTTTCTCCTCAAGGATTTCATCTCGTGATTTGGAATATATTGATCCCATTACTTCCTTTTTTTTCCCCTTTTGCTTATTCGCTGCGTAATCTCTAGGTTTATGCTAATTTTCTCTGTTCCGCAGACTGTTTTTTTTTTTTTTTCATTTTTGCCGTTCTTTTGGATTATGATGCTTTTTCTTTCGTTGCCAGATTATTACTTTCAAATTCAATCAACAATGATTATTAATTGATCCTTCTGCGAGTATTTTGAACTTTTTGTTTGATAAATCTTTCTAGTTCAATAAAGGCCCTGCCTCATCTCCGTACGTAGATCACGTCTTTGTGAACGTTTTCGATCCTTCCACTTTCTTGTCTCTGTTATCTAATTAAAGCTTGGCTGGAGTGTGGAGATCGTTAATTGAATATTCTGGTGGCGAGCTAGAGGGAAGTAAAATGAGGGCTTGATCGGTGAGCAAGGGAGTGGCTTATGGAGTTTGTTTTAAAATTATGGAAATGACTTTTGGCCTTTCTGTTGTGTTTTACACTTTTAGCAGAACGAAGTTATATGCATTTTCCCACTTTCTGTGACAGTTAATCGAATATGACTTCTCGTTGGGCTTCGGAAGCTCTACTTATGAAATCAGTAATAATAGTTTATCTTGTGTTTACTTAGTTATTTGGATGAATTCAAAAGGCATAATTTTGAAGTTTTACATCATGTTGTGACTGTTGAAGCTTGAATTCCTGACGTTTCTACTTACATTCTAATTTTTTTAGTAGTGGAACAAGATTTGCTTGAAGAAGAAATCATTTTCCCACTTCTTGTGACTGTTTAACAGAGAGATCACATTGTAAAGTAATTTCTGGACGTATTTTTCAGTGTAAGTGTATTTTATTTATCTTTTTCTTTGTGGAATACGTCAGTGCACTTTTATTATCAGGTTGTTTAATAGAGAAATTGATGAAATATGGGAACTGATAGAAAATAGGAAGATAGTATTCTAGGAAGAAATGAATTGTTGCTTTATAGTGCTTTAATGTTTTATTGTTGTTTTTTGAGTTTCCTTCTTCTAAGGGAAACCCGTGTAAGTTTCCTTCTAGCTAAGGAAACCTTGAATCTGCTTTTTGCTTTTTAATATTATATTAGCAAGTTGCAGTAACCTTGCTCTATAAATAGGAAGTGAAGCAACATATGTAGAACAACTTTGATGAATGAATATTTTGCTGCTTATGATGTTCAACTAGCCTCCCCCAAGTTCTTTCTTTCTGATTCTTCCCCGTCCATTTCTGTTTCCCCTCGTTTATTTCTTTTCCCCCACCATTCTGTTCTTTTTCTCCCTCTCCTCACCTCTGTTTCACCTCTGTTTCTATCTTTGGGTTAAGGTACAAAAATACACATGTGATTGTCCTCGAAGTGCACCCAACACCAAATGCTTTTTTTAGGTGCAACAGTGACTATGTGGTTACAAAATAGGTGCAAAAATACCCTTTGACCGTTAGTTTGACTGTTTGACCATTAGTTTGACTTTTTTATCCTGAAAGTGATGACGTGTACGATGACATGGACGCTAGAGTGACATTCTGAAAAAAAAAACTTGCTGAAAATAAAATTTTCCCAATAAATCATATAATTTAATAAAAATTAGTAATATAATATATGTATTATAATGATTTTAATTTAATAATATTGGGAATCTAGGGTTGGGGAAAAATTGAGCAATCAGTATGTTTTTTAGGGCAACAGCTCTGCTGAGTGAATTAAGCACTCTGCACTCAGATTTGAATCTACTTCAGCGAATGTGGTACTAAAATAGTGAAATGTGGGTAATATTAATTGCAATGCTTTACCAGTCAGCAAGTTTTTTTCCCAAAATGTCACTCTAGCATTCATGTCATCGTACACGTCATCACTTTCAAGGTCAAAAAGTCAAACTAACGGTCAAAGGGTATTTTTGCACCTATTTTGTAACCACATAGTCACTGTTGCACCTAAAAAAAGCATTTGGTGTTGGGTGCACTTCGAGGACAATCACATGTGTATTTTTGCACCTTAACCCTCTATCTTTTCCCTTGATCCAATTCTGTTTGCAATTGTTGTTGTGCGAGTGTGAGAGTTTTACATTAGAAATGCCAGAACTGGTCTGACCTTTGTTGGCCATATATCATATGAAAACTAACATCACTTCCCTATAGAATATAGTCACAAGCGTGCAAATCAAGCATAAACTTGACTCTTGTTTTTTTTGTTGCATATGCACAGGTTATAATAGTACAGGGGAGTAGATGGCCTTAGTGACAACTGCTGAAGTATGTGATGCAAATCCTCAATTAATTTTGAGCGGGGAGCTTCGTGCCCTTTTGCCAGTATTTAAGATTTATGGTCGTCGACAGGTGTTTTCTGGACCTATAGTTACCCTGAAGGTATTTGAGGACAATGTGTTGGTTCGCGAGTTCCTTGAAGAAAAAGGTAATGGTAGAGTTCTTGTTGTGGATGGGGGTGGGAGTTTGAGGTGTGCAATATTGGGTGGCAACCCTGTAGTACAAGCACAAAACAATGGATGGGCAGGTATAGTTGTGAATGGATGTATAAGAGATGTGGATGAGATTAATGGTTGTGATATTGGGGTGCGAGCTCTTGATTCACACCCCATGAAAGCCAACAAGAAAGGGATGGGGGAAAAGCATGTTCCTATTAGTATTGCTGGGACCAGGATCTGTGATGGTGAATGGCTTTATGCGGATACCGACGGGATTCTAATCTCCCGGACTGAGTTATCAGTCTGATTCCGCCCAATAAATTGTGCTTTAAACTGTGCCAGGGCTGCTGCTTAATTCTGATGTACTTTCTTTGGTTGTGTTCTCACCCAGTTCCCTTGAAAAAGTAAACTCTTACACTAGTCACATCAGATTTTGAAGTATTTCCACATGTTCTACCATTGTGAGCTATCTATGGTTTTTAATGGTGTTATGAGAACCTGCCTCTAAATTTATAGTTGCTTGTTTTTGGTTCCATGGATTCTTAGATGCATTCTGTGCCAACCGGCATGGATTTGTTAAAATGACACAAAAATAAAATACTATTGGTACTCCCTCCAGTCCAAAATCTAAGAGGTTGTCCACTAATTTACAGTCAGCAAGGAATGTGTATCAAAATGATAAGATTTATCTATTTTATCTTGTTAAAGAATGAGATTTTCAAATATACATTTATTATATGTCATTTCTCTTCTCCTTTTCCTATAAGGGGTAAAAGTGGAAAATAATCATTAATTACCCATTCATCCTCTTATATTTTAGATTAAAATTTTCATATAAAAAACTTATATTTGGACTAAAGAGAGTAATATGCAACTGCTAAAAGAAACGGTCTAGAAACCAATCAAAATACCTTGAAGTCCTGGTTGGCTGTCCTCAAGAACAGCATCCTTCAAATGTTGGCTAGCTGACAGATGAAGCTCCCAGCTTTAAAATATTCTCTCAAGATAATATCAGAAAGTTTGACTGTTATGTGCTTGTTTCGAATAGTAATGAAATACTTTAAAAACAGTTTTTCAATCGTGATTTATAGAATACGAGGTAAGTATATGAGTAATTTTGTCTCGAACTATGTGAAAAGCACTTATAAGCTACAAATAAACTATCCCAAACAAGTTATGAGACCTTTGCTGTGTGGATGTTGTGTTGTAATAATACACGTTATTGTTCTGTCCCTGACTTTGAAATAGCTGAATGACAGCAATTTTCAGTGGTAGACACAATTTGTACTATGGTCATTTTCGTTTTGGTATTAATACGTCTGATTCACGCTGCTATGTTTCAAAATTTTCTGTCCTGTGATTGTTCAAAAGCCCAAATATAGTGACATCAAATATTAGAGTATATTTAATTACGAGTAACCATATTTGTTATAGTTAGTTAGAATAGCAATTACTTTATTTTTGTACAGCTCTCATCTCACTTATAGTCTATATAAAGACACTTGTATCCCAATATTCAAGAATGGAAAATTCATTTCCATTCAGATTCGTTTCTTTTCTTGCTTAATTGTAATATTGTATCAAAGCCTCAAGGAAGCATTTGACTCCTTGTTTTCTTCTCAAATATTTTTTCCTTTTTTCTTTTGTCTGTTTTCGAGTTTTCGATTTGAGATTCTCTATCTGCCGCACGTCTCACTTTGCCTTTCTCTCTCTTACTTTACCATTTCTGAACGATGCATCCATCTTCTTCATCATCTTTCACCACACATGGCGTCGTAGCTCTGTCTTCGTCCAATCTTGATCCACTCCAAAATATTTCACATCCCCTACTACCTGCATCCCAATGAGAACCCTGCTTTGGTTCTGTTGGTAGGTGCAAACTACCATTCCTGGGCAAGAGCTATGAAAATGGCATTAATGTTGAAGAACAAGCTATGTTTAATAGATCCGTTTGAATTGATTCCAAATAGTGGCGATCCTCTTTATCCGGCTTGGCAACGATGTAATATGATAGTATTGCCATGGATAACGTGATCTATTTCATCATCCCTTGCATAGAGTATCTTATGGATCAATAAAGCTCGTGACGTTGGGGATGATCTTCGAGCATGATTTTCTCAGAACAACGTGTTCTAAATCACTACCTTACAATAAGAGATTCAAAGCTTGAAGCAGGGAGATCTCTTTGTAAGTGATTACTTTACGAAACTAAAATACTTTGGGATGAGTTTTTGACTGTACGGCCTGTAATCTCTTGTTCTTGTATTCCTAAATGTTCTTGTGGTGTAATCGAGGCTTATCGGAGTCACTTAGATCAAGATTATGTGATTCATTTTTTTGAAAGAGTTAAGTGATCGATTCTCGTTTGTGAAATCTCAAATCATGTTTTTTGAGCCATTACCAAATATCAATCGGGTGTTCGCTTTGGTTCAGCAATAAAACAGAGAGTTAGGTTATCATATAGCTCATACTACTGCTTTATTGGCTAAATCAAATATATCTGGTTTCAAATCCCCTACTTCAAGTTTGAATAAGCTGAACTTGTTTGGTGCTTCAAAATAATGCACATTATGTGGTCATTATAGGTACACTGAAGCTACTTGCTATGAGAAAAACTAGGTTTCAAGTTCAAGACCACAAGTGTTAATGCTGTGTCATATGACTTTAATGCTTCTAGTATGAGCCTTTCTGAGCCTAATAGGATTGCAAATGAAGCATATAGCTTCACTCCAAAACAATATCGTAAGTTGCTGGTACTTGTTCAGACAGACAATACTTCATCCCAACCCTCATCTTTGTTAACAATATTTTTGCTAGTGGTACATCCTTTATTTATTCTTTTTGATCTATTGCTAACTCCTGGATAATTGTTTCAGGAGCTACTGACCAAATATGCTTTAATCTTGCCTTGTTTACTTCTTATGAGCATATACCACCTATGTTGTTAATCTTCCTGATGGTACGGTACTTGTGTTTCTACTTCTTATAGTGGTACTGTCATGTTTTCTCCATCATTTGTTATTCGAGATGTTTTGTATGTCTCAAATTTTCGCTTTCACTTGATTTCTATTTCTAAACTTACTTCTAGTATTCCTTGTCTGGTTTCTTTTCAGAAGTCCCAGTGCCATATTCGCCTCCAGTCTTAAGAGAAGATGATTGGTTTAACTGAAGTCATTGAAGCACTATATATCATGAAGATTGCAGATATTGTCCCACTTATGATTGGTAATGTCTCCACTACTATTCCAGATCAGTTTCCTTTTGATCTGTGGTATTTTCATCTAGGCCATTTGTCTACAAATACCTTGTATACCATACACAAACAATTTCCATATGGCTATACATGCTATACTTGGGTATATTTGCTTTACAATAAATCTGAAGTTTATTGTTGTGATATTTGTCACTTTGCCAAGCAACGAAAGTTGCCTTTTCCTATAAGCAATAGTACTTCTAATAAAATGTTTGGCTTGGTTCATATGGATATTTGGAACCTGTATCATTTACCTTCCATTCATGGCCATAAGTATTTCTTAACAGTGGTAGATGACTATACACGCTATACTTGGGACATAAATGTGTCTTCTTAGGCTTTAAAGAAGGTACTAAAGGATATGTGACCCTAGATATTCATACTCCCCAAATACAAGTTTCTAGAAATGTGCACTTTTATGAATCTTGTTTTCCTTAGTCATAATTCTACCCCTACTTTACCCACTGTTTTGTCTTTACCTCAAGATCTTACACCCCTGGATTTTCCTGACCAACCTACTCCTTCCCCTGACACTTCTTTTTCTCCTCCTACTCCTTCCTTTTCTTTTTTTCCTACAAACCTTACACCTTCTTCTCCCACTGCTTCCTCTCATTCTTCTTCTCCTACTCCTTTACCTTTACATCGCCGCTCTACTAGACCACATAGTACTACCTCAATATTTGCAAGACTATCATTTTGCTCTTCAATGTACCTCAGTGTTACTGGATTCTTTGGAGACAGGTATCTATCATCCACTTTCTAGTGTTTTCTCTTATCACAAATTGTCTTTTCCTCACTTTCATTTTGTTTGTTCCATTTCTTCTGATAATATTTCTAAATCCTATAATAAAGCTATTCAATATGAGAGTTGGAGAAATGGTATTAATGCTGAACTTGATGCTTTGCAACAAACTAAAACTTGAGTGATAGCTCATTTACCTCCTGGTAAGCATCCTATTAGGTGTAAGTGGGTTTTTACTAAGAAATATAATTCTGATGGCACTCTCAATCGTTATAAGGGTCTCTTGGGTGCTCGTGGATATACACAAGTTGAGGGCGTTGATTATAATGGTACTTTTTCTCTTGTTGCTAATCTAATCACTGTCATATTACTACTTGCCTTAGCTGCTGCTCATAATTGGCACCTCAAGCATTTAGATGTTAATAATGCTTTCTTACATGGTGATCTTGATGAGGAAGTGTATATGTTATCTCCCCTTGGCTTATCTGTCCCTGCAAATAAGGTTTGTAAATTGCAACATTCCCTTTATGGTCTTAAGCAAGCCAATCGTCAATGGTACTTTAAATTGTCTCAAGCACTTCTTTCTTGTGGTTATCACCAATCCCAGGCTGATTGTTCAGTTTTGATCAAGAATGTTGATTCCTCATTCACTACTAGTAATAGTGACTGGGCTGGTTGTCTTGATATTAGACGCTCTGTCACTGGGTTTGTGGTTTTTTGGATCAAGCTTTGATCACATGGCGATCTAAGAAGTAGCCTACTGTCTCCACTTCTTCCAAGGCCGAATATCAAGCCCTTGTTGCTACAACTTGTGAGTTACAATGGTTATTTGTGAGACTTTGGTTTACCTCCATCTAGTCTAGCTCCTCTTTATTGTGACAATCAATCTGTACGCCATATTGCAGCTAACCCCACTTTCATGAATGGACCAAGCACTTGGATATTGATTGTCATGTGATGCGTGAGAAATTGCAATAGGGTCTTATAGAATTAGTTAGAATAGCAATTACTTTATTTTTTTATAGTTGTCATCTCACTTACAGTCTATATAAAGACATTGTATCTCAATAGTCAAGAATGGAAAATTCATTCCCTTTCAGATTCATTTCTTTTCTTGCTTAATTGCAATATCAAATTTAAATAAGAAAAAGGTATGTTGATCTTAAAATCTAAATAATAAAAGTCTTGTGCATGTTAGCACATGGTCTTAGTCTCGGATATGGACTAGGTGCCTTAAGGATATTAAAATATTATTACATTGTTAATTTATGGACAAAAACTAAGTCAAGTTGTTTATACCTATTTTGTCAAGTTCATGAGTGAATTTATAAGTGCACATAAGCATTTCAACAATTAACAATAATAACACAACATGTGTTCAAATGAAAATTTATAAATACTAATTTTCATTATAAGAGTTAACACACAAATTTACAAGTATCCGTAAGTGAATTGGTAAGTGCATATATGCATTTTAACAACTAAGTATAGCAAAACAAATGTGATTAGAGAACTTCACTTAATGGATATAACCAACCTGACTTGAGTTTTGTCATTTGAACAAATGTTTTTCTTAACATTTTTTCCATTTAAGTATAGTTTTTAAAATAAATAGAAGTTTATTGTGATGTTTCATAACTCAAGTAACGCTTATTATGATACGCTTGATGATAATTTAAAATTTTTGCATCAATCATACAATCTAAACTCATACCTTTATAGAATATTTAATCTTTGTAATTAAATCTAATCAAACCAGGTCTTGCAGACCTATTCACATGGTCTGTTTTCCTTTAAATGAGAGACTTTATTTTATTTTATTTATTTAATTATACGTTTTACTAGTATTTTTTTAGGGAAAAGACAGATAAATACTTTCAAAATTGATAAAAGACAAATAAGTATATTGAATTTCAATAATTAGAAAATGATTGATTAAAAATTTTGAAATATTCCAAAATTTGAGAAATTACATAACTAGCTTTAGTTTTTTTAAAATAAAAAATCCTCAACCCTCTTGCCGGCCGCCAGCCGCTGGAGCTTCCACGCCCCGGTGATTGGCCGCAGGAGTTTTGACACTCATATATATATTAATTTCTCAAGTAAAATTCGTTAATATGGATACTTAATTTATTAATATACATTTTAAAGTCGTAAATAGGGTCAACCAGAGCTTCGTCGGTCTCATATTATTTTTTGAATTTCTCAAGTAAAAGTTATAAATATAAATACTTGAGCTATTAATATAGGTACCAAAGTTGTAACCAGGATCGACCTGTTAGATCTCATGTTTTGATGATAACAAAAGTATGGTTTGAAAAGGAAATAATTAATAAACAAGTTTGAACTAAGTAATGACAGGAACAAGCATCACTTGAAGTAAGCATTGGAGTAATGAGGAAAGGCCAAGAGAAAATGCTGAGGAACTTGATCAGAAGCAAATTTTCTAAGGCATTACTCGAGGAGCTACTCGAGTAATGAGACAAAACTTGAAGTAACCAGAGACAACTTCCAGTAACCTGCCAACGTTACTCGAGGAGCTACTCGAGTAATAGTGTTAAAATTTTCAATGTGCTCTCGCCCTGCTAATGTTACTCGAGGAGCTACTCGAGTAACCAGGTAAAAACTTGGAGTTGCTCTCGGCCTGCCAATGTTACTCGAGGCGCTACTCGAGTAACCATGTGGAAAACTTCCAGTTGCTTTCAAGTTGCCAATGATACTCGAGGAGCTACTCGAGTAACTCTGTTTCTGAAATATGGAGCTCTCGGCACTTTGTACTACTGCCAATGTTACTCGAGGAGCTACTCGAGTAACGACTTGAGGTAAGTGAAAACTTGAAGGTAATAACCGAGTATGCAGAAATATTCTCAAAGTAAACCTCAAGTCATTACCAGGGTAAGTCATGTACAAAAATCTCAGTTACTCGAGGTGGTACCCGAGTAACCTATGCAAAAATGAGTGCATTACTCGAGTCAGTACCCGAGTAATGAGGTAAGAGCTCTCGGCATTTAAATCCTGCCAACATTACTGGAGTAGAGCATCGAGTAACCAAAAGTTTATTTGAAGATTTACTCGAGTTGGTACCCGAGTAACTCATAAAGTTGTGAGTGCATTACTCGAGTAGGTACCTGAGTAAATAACTAATCTAAAAGGTTTGAAAATTAGTTTACTCCATGCACTACCCGAGTAATCTTATACTTGTTCATTAACTTGCAGTTAATCAAAGATTTCCCGATGATGCTCGAGTAGGTACTCGAGTAAACTTCAAGGGATACTCGAGTAGCTACTCGAGTAAGCATACCCAGAAATTTAGAAATCATTCAAACGTTTATTGATTTGTTTCCTATATGATTAATCTTTCATTGTATTAGTATTTTTAGTCTATTTACAGATAAACAATGAAGAAATCACTTCAAGAGATGGAAGTCAAATGAAACGTTCATATGCCAACCACCGCCAACGGATATTTTTCAAAAACTTGAAAAGTCAATAGTGGCTACGCACTCTTCAACGGACGAAAGAAAATGTTCCAACGGTCATCACCAACATATCTATATATATGGGAACATCCAAACAGAGAAATAACAACAAGCACACACACAAACGAATTATCAAGTTCATTGCTCTGTTTTACGTTGAAATTATATTTCTGTACTTCAGTGATTCTTATTCACTCTGTAAGAGAGATATTTCATTCAAACTCAATAGTTGTTATTGAGATAACTTAAAGTTGTGGAACTTTGAGTTGGGATTGGATTACAACTTGTAAGGGGGAGCAAGTGTCCAGGTGAAGGAACTTGCTTGTACTGAGGTGCCAAGAACCCACTGAATCTTGGAAGTTATAGTGAAACTCTCAGAGAAGCTCTGAGGACTGGACGTAGGTCAAAGTGGTTGTGACCGAACCAGTATAACTCCCGGTGTACACTTCGGTGATATTTCTCTTTACTCAATACTGTTTTAATTCCACTGTTAAAGTTTTATATTTCCGAAGAAATTTTTAGTATCACCCAATTCACCCCCCTCTTTGGTGACAAGAAAAAGAAAGGGCTAGCACTAAAAGCTAAAGAAGAAAATCAGGATGAGGATGAAGAGTTCGACGATGACGAAATGGGTCTAATCATAAAATGATTCATAAAGTTCTACAAGAAAGGTCAGGGATTCAAACATTTTCAGAAAGGAGGAAATAGTAGCAAAGATCATATCATTTGCTATGAATGTGGGAAACCAGGACATATCAAGTCAGAATGTCCAGATTTGAGCCAAAAGAGCAAAGAAAAGAGAAAAGGTAAATTCTTCAACAAAAAGAAAGCCTTTGTATCTGCTATATGGGGTGACAGCTCCTCAGACGAAGAAAGTGATGAGGAAGAGGTAGCTAATACATGTCTTGTTGCTCAAGAAGAAACAGAAGAAGAGGTAAATGATTCTGAACCTACCTATGATGAATTACTTTCCGAATATAATGCTTTACATTCTGAATTCATCAAAGTAGTTAAAGAATTGATTGTTGTTAAAAAGAAAAACAAAGTGCTTGAAACTGAACCTAAGGGAAAGGATTGTGAAAATTGTTTATCTTTGAAAAAGAAAAACATTGATCTCACAAAAACTCTTGAAAAATTCACACAAGGAAGTGAGATGCTAAATGTTATTTTAAAAGCTCAACGATTTGTAAATGATCGATCTGGAATTGGATATGATCTAAAATCAGATAAAAGAAACGGAAGAAAGAAAGCAGGAGGTAAGTCATATTTGAATTATTTCCAACATTCTGTGCATACATCAAATCCTTTTGCACTCTGTAATTACTGTAATAGAAAAGGACATTCTACATCTTCATGCATTCATAAGAAGAAAGGAACCATAGGAACCTACAAATGGGTACCTAAAGGTTCATATATTCAGAAAATCATTTGTACTAACCCAAAAGGACCCAAAAAGATGTGGGTACCTAAGACTTAGTCATTTGATTGCAGGTATGTCTCAAAGCATCCAAAAATAGCAAGTGGTACATAGATAGTGGATGCTCTAGACATATGACCGGAGATTTCGAAAGCTTTACCACATTGCAACCTAAGGAAGGTGGAAAGGTAAAATTTGGAGGAAATCAATCCGGAAGGATAGCAGGAATTGGTGAAATCAAGAATGACAAAGGAATACAAGTCAAAGATGTATATTATGTTGAAGGCTTGTGTCATAATTTGTTGAGCGTAAGTCAAAGTGCAGATAAAAACAACTGGGTGATATTTGACTCAGAAGAATGTTTAATCATCAACAAGAGTGACTTACAGCTTGATAAGAAGAATATCAAGGCTAAGCTCAGAGCAAAAAGGAAAGGTAACTGCTATACTCTAGATATTAGTAGAAATGAATCTGAAAACTGTTTTCTGAGTAATACTGATGAAAGTTGGTTATGGCATAAGAGATGGGCTCATGTCAACATGCATCAATTAGGCAAACTACTCAAAAAGGATTTAGTTCTTGGATTACCCAAAGTAACTTTCAAAAATGACTTGATTTGTGATGCATGTCAAAAGGGTAAACAAACTAAATCATCGTTCAAATTGAAAAATGAAATTTCAACAAATAGACCATTACAATTACTACATATGGATTTAGTTGGTCCAGCAAGAGTAAAGAGTCTTGGTGGCAACTTATATTCATTGGTCATTGTTGATGATTTCTCAAGATTTACATGGGTTATTTTTCTATCATCCAAGAAAGTGCAAAATGAGAAAGGTATGTCCATTGCAGGTATTAGGACTGATCATGGTAGAGAATTTGAAAATCAAGCCTTTGAAGAATATTGTGATACTAATGGCATTGATCACAATTTCTCTGCTCCAAGGACGCCTCAACAAAATGGAGTTGTGGAACGCAAGAATAGAGTGCTCACAGAGATAGCTAGAGCATTGTTAAATGAAAAGAACGTGTCTCAAGTGTTTTGGGCTGATGCTATGAGTACAGCATGCTATGTTTCAAATAGAGCATATATCAGAACAAAACTTGGAAAGACACCTTACGAACTATACAAAGGAAGAAAGCCAAACATTGCTCATCTACACATCTTTGGTTGTAAGTGTTTCATTCATAATAATGGTAAAGATAACTTAGGAAAATTTGATTCTAAAACTGATGAAGGAATTTTCCTAGGATATTCTAACCGAAGTAAAGCATATAGAATTTTCAATAAAAGAACTTGTGTTGTTGAAGAATCAATTCATGTTGTATTTGATGAATTTGAATCCTCTGACAAAACTATTGATGAAGAATAGGAAGTTGTTTTAAATCAAGAAAATGGTCAATCTATTTCTAAGTCTCTTATTCCAGAGGTTTATGAAACTAAGGAAGAAGGGCAATCCCTAGGTCAACCTAGAGCTTGGAAATACAATAAAAGTCATCCCTTAGATCAAGTCATAGGAGATGTAAATGAAAGGATCAAAACTAGAAATAGAATTTTCAATGAAGTAAGTTTTTCTGCATTCATTTCTGAGATTGAACCTTCTAACATTGATAAAGCCCTATCAGACAATGATTGGGTCATAGCAATGCAAGAAGAACTAAATCAATTTGAGAGAAATCAAGTTTGGGATTTGGTGCCCCCACCCAAAGATCATACGATCATTGGAACTAAATGGGTATTCAAAAACAAACTCGATGAATCTGCAATTATTGTCAGAAACAAGGCAAGATTGGTGGCCAAAGGCTATAATCAGGAAGAAAGAATTGATTATGAGGAAACGTATGCTCCAGTGGCTAGATTGGAAGCTATACGTGTACTCTTAGCCTTTGCATGCATCAAAGGATTCAAACTCTATCAAATGGATGTTAAGAGTGCTTTTCTAAATGGGTACATTATGGAAGAAGTGTATGTAGAACAACCTCCAGGTTTTGAGGATATTACTAAACCTGACCATGTTTTCAAACTCAAAAAGGCTTTATATGGTTTAAAACAAGCTCTTAGAACCTGGTATGAAAGGCTCAGCAAGTTTCTTATCAATCAAGGTTTTGTACGAGGAAAAATTGATACAACACTCTTCATAAAACGAAAACACAATGATATTTTAATTGTTCAAATATATGTTGATGATATTGTTTTGGCGCTACTAATGAATCTATGTGTAAGGAATTTTCTGAGATTATGCAGGGAGAATTTGAGATGTCAATGATGGGAGAATTGAATTTCTTTCTTGGTTTGCAAATCAAACAAAGAAAGAATGGAATCTTTATATCTCAAACAAAGTATTTGAAAGAGCTATTGAAGAAGTATGGAATGGATGAAGCAAATGGCACGGACACACCTATGAGCTCAACTACGTTACTTGATGCTGATGTCAAAGGAAAAGACTACAACATCACAAGGTATAGAGGAATGATTGGATCATTACTCTATCTCACGGCAAGTAGACTAGACATCCAATTTAGTGTTGGCATATGTGCAAGATATCAATCAGCACCAAAGGAATCACATGCTGAAACTGTTAAACGAATCTTTAGATACCTTGCTGACACATCCGAATTGGGTTTATGGTATCCCAAAGGAAGAAGTGAATATCTTGTTGCATATTCAGATTCAGATCATGGAGGATACAAAACAGACAGAAAGAGCACCAGTGGACAAGGACAATTTCTTGGAGGATCTCTTGTATCATGGTTCAGCAAGAAACAAAATACAGTGTCTCTTTCGTCAACCGAAGCCGAATATGTTGCAGTCTCAAGTTGTTGTGCACAAGTAATATGGTTAAAACAACAATTACAAGATCTTGGTATTTATCTCAAAGAAATACCAATCTATTGTGACAATACTAGTACGATTAGCTTGGCAAAGCATCCAGTTCAACACTCTAGAACCAAGCATATCGATGTCAGACATCACTTCATCAGAGATCATGTCCAAAAGAAGGATGTAAAAGTAATATTTATTCCTACTCATCTTCAATTAGCTGATATCTTTACAAAACCCCTTGCAAAAGATCAATTTCTTTACATTAGGAGAGAATTGGGAATGGTAAATCCCAATGAGTTATAAGTAATTTCAGCATTTCATAATATTAGATGAAGTCACTTGATAATGTTTTGATGATCACTAACTTAAGCATCGGAGTATATAGAAACTTGTTTTGCAGGAAGAAAGAAACTCTGTTTTGAGAAACAAAAACAGAGGTGATCAGAGGACATAGTTACTGGAGTAACAACTTGAAGTTATGGATAAACAGAGAAGCATTACCCGAGGAGCAACTTGAGGTAAAGTAGCAGGTTACTCGAGTATGTACTCGAGTAATGGACCCCAAAACTGGAAGTAACGGATCAAGTTACTTGGATTTTTAAATGTAACGGTTTAGTTTCAAAGAAATGAAGAGTCAGAAGTTGAAAAGCAGCTTACTCGAGGCGGGACTCGAGTAAACTTGAAGCTTACTCGAGGAATGCCTCGAGTAATGTCGGAATCAAGAATATCAAATTGAAGTTTACTCGAGTAAGGCCTTGAGTAACGTCGGGTTCTAGGTCTTTATCTGTCGCAAACTCAATCATTTTCACAAAATCTCCTCGAGTAAATTACTATTCTCTCTCACAGAAACTTTTCACAAGTGATTCCTTATCCTATTTCCGTCAAAACCCAAGTAATTTCAGTCCTAGAAACTTGCTATTTTGCTCAGAATCTCGTTGCCCTAATTCGCGCTAGTGCCTCTGTTTTTCTGTAAAATCTCAGTTTTCAATCTTTCTGAAAGATGAGAACCAAAAACCTTACTCCCATAGAATCCTCTGAATCCCAACAACATTCTGATCCTCTTTCTTCTCCTCCTAAAAAGAGAAGAAAGTTAACCCCAAGACCAAAAGCTAAAATTCCTCTTTCACAACCAAAACCCAAGGGAGTTGTGATTAAAGAGCCCATTGTGACAAGGGCTCAATCCAGAAAAAGTACCTCAACCGGAAGAGGGAAGAGTGCCAAGTCTCCCTCACCTCCTCCCTCTGATTCCTCTACCCCATCTTTCACACCAAAGCCTATCAAAAAGCCAAAGTATGACAAGAATGTGGTTAAGGCTATGGCTGGAATCATTGATCAAATAGAGAAGGGTCAATCTTTCAAGAAGTCAAAAATACCGGAAGAAGAGATCAGCAACCCACCAAAGGGGTTCAATGTGAGCAAATTGGTGGAGTCTCCCAAGTATCTATCCCAATTCTCTAGAAGGAAAGTGTGCAAGACACACTATGTGGATCTCAGGCTACGTCAGGAGGTATTGAAGCACGATCTTAGTCCTTATCTAGATCCTTTTATGCCTTGGTTATCTATCCGATTGCCTTTTTACACAAAGGTAATCACTCATTTTTACTGTAACTTAGAAATCATATATGAGCCTAACCGAACCTCAGTCGAGGAAGAGATGACCACCACTGTGAGAGACCAAAAGATACTTATATCTCCCTCTAGGATTAATTTATGGTTGGGAATTGAGAATCCCCCGGATGATATCTATTCTGAACTTGAGCCAAACCAAATCTTCACTATTCTCAAACCCGGTGAGCTAGTTGGCCCTCTAAATTTCAAGCCCAGTGACATGTGTGATCATCATAGGGTCCTTTGGTACATTTACTCTAGGTCCCTAGTGAACAAAGCCAACAATTATACCCACTTCTCCGATAGGGACTTTAGATGGTTCGCTTCACTTCTCCTGAAGGAGCAGAAGGATCTGGGAGAGTATATTTTCTCGGAGATGAAGAGATAGAAGGTGGATGGGAAGGCTACTACACCAATGCCATATCCACAGATTGTGTCACTGATATTGAAAGAAAACAAGATATGGTACTTGGATAGTAAGGAGCCAGTTGAGAGGATGACCCCAGTGGGGAGAAACCAAATTGGAAAGTTGAATATAGACATCCCTCTCAAAGGGCTTTTGGAGTCTGGGTCCAAGAAGAAGAGGAAGACCACTGAGGCAAAGACCAGCAAGTTGGATGACACTCAGTCATCGGCTCCAGCTGCAACCACATCCTCACCATCTTTTCTCAATGCCACTCTCCAGCACTTTATGGAGAATATTCTGAGAGGATTCCATGTGGATATCGCCAACACAAACGTCGAGTTGATTACCAACACAAACTTCAAGATGGCAGAGTTGGTTGAGAAAATAGACAAGAGGCATGAGGAGTTGGTTGAGAGAATAGACAGGAAACATGAGGAGTTGCTAGCTGAGCAACGTGCCCAGGGCGAGACTCTGAGAATGATTTTGGCATGACTGGACTCCTTAGGTCCCGGACCTTCTGCCGGTCCATCTTCTTTTGCACCACCACCACCACCTCCAGAGAACCCTTCTACTGACACTCCTATTCCTGAGGCTGAACCATCTACCCCTCTGGTCTCTGATCCACTTGAGCCCCAAGGCAAAGATATTCTATTCACAGTGGATGATCCTGAGGCCCATGAGACCACACATATCATCATTGATGATTCACCCCCCAAACCTCAGCCAGAATCAGCTCCTAAACCTATTCCCTCTCCTACCCAAATAGAGGAAATATCTCCCTCTTCCTCTCCTAAACATCATACTCCTGAGGTTGAGACTACTCCTGAGACTAAGACCACTCCAGAAGGAGAAACTTCTACTATGGTTGTCTTCCAACCTTCTCCTCCTGGCGATGACATACATATCCCTCTAGTTCATCTGCCTGATCCTGTGCCCTCTAGTTCATTTGATTCTTTGGACTCAGATGATTCCATGGTCTTTCCAGTGACACCCATTTCCATGGTCAAACCTCCTAGCCCTCCACTTGATTGATGAAGCCAAAAAGGGGGAGAAGAGCTTGAGAGTGATTTTGTGGATGTGACCTAGTTTATTTTGGGGTATTTGGGTGTACATGGGATTTTAGGGAGCATTTTGATTTCATTTTGAACTTTATCTTGTAATTTGAAAGTTTTAAGATTAATGCAAGTGTGTTATGATTTCATTTTAAGTTCATTAAAGTTTTGAATTATGATACATGTTTGGACTAATGAAGTTGTTATGTATGCAAGGTATATTCAAACTTAATAAGACATATTTAATTAAGAATTTAATTTGAAAAACCATGTTCAAAATCACCAAGTTTTGTCATCATCAAAAAGGGGGAGAATGTTAGATCTCATGTTTTGATGATAACAAAAGTATGGTTTGAAAAGGAAATAATTAATAAACAAGTTTGAACTAAGTAATGACAGGAACAAGCATCACTTGAAGTAAGCATTGGAGTAATGAGGAAAGGCCAAGAGAAAATGCTGAGGAACTTGATCAGAAGAAAATTTTCTAAGGCATTACTCGAGGAGCTACTCGAGTAATGAGACAAAACTTGAAGTAACCAGAGACAACTTCCAGTAACCTGCCAACATTACTCGAGGAGCTACTCGAGTAATAGTGTTAAAATTTTCAATGTCCTCTCGGCCTGCTAATGTTACTCGAGGAGCTACTCGAGTAACCAGGTAAAAACTTGTAGTTGCTCTCGGCCTGCCAATGTTACTCGAGGCGCTACTCGAGTAACCATGTGGAAAACTTCCAGTTGCTTTCAAGTTGCCAATAATACTCGAGGAGCTACTCGAGTAACTCTGTTTCTGAAATATGGAGCTCTCGGCACTTTGTACTACTGCCAATGTTACTCGAGGAGCTACTCGAGTAACGACCTGAGGTAAGTGAAAACTTGAAGGTAATACCCGAGTATTCAGAAATATTCTCAAAGTAAACCTCAAGTCATTACCAGGGTAAGTCATGTACAATAATCTCAGTTACTCGAGGTGGTACCCGAGTAACCTATGCAAAAATGAGTGCATTACTCGAGTCAGTACCCGAGTAATGAGGTAAGAGCTCTCGGTATTTAAATCCTGCCAACATTACTGGAGTAGAGCATCGAGTAACCAAAAGTTTATTTGAAGATTTACTCGAGTTGGTACCCGAGTAACTCATAAAGTTGTGAGTGCATTACTTGAGTAGGTACTCGAGTAAACAACTAATCTAAAAGGTTTGAAAATTAGTTTACTCCATGCACTACCCGAGTAATCTTATACTTGTTCATTAACTTGCAGTTAATCAAAGATTTCCCGATGATACTCGAGTAGGTACTCGAGTAAACTTCAAGGGATACTTGAGTAGCTACTCGAGTAAGCATACCCAGAAATTTAAAAATCATTCAAACGTTTATTGATTTGTTTCCTATATGATTAATCTTTTATTGTATTAGTATTCTTAGTCTATTTACAGATAAACAATGAAGAAATCACTTCAAGAGATGGAAGTCAAATGAAACGTTCATATGCCAACCACCGCCAACGGATAGTTTTCAAAAACTTGAAAAGTCAATAGTGGCTGCGCACTCTTCAACGGACGAAAGAAAATGTTCCAACGGTCATCACCAACATATCTATATATATGGGAACATCCAAACAGAGAAATAACAACAAGCACACACACAAACGAATTATCAAGTTCATTGCTCTGTTTTACGTTGAAATTATATTTCTGTACTTCAGTGATTCTTATTCACTCTGTAAGAGAGATATTTCATTCAAACTCAATAGTTGTTATTGAGATAACTTAAAGTTGTGGAACTTTGAGTTGGGATTGGATTACAACTTGTAAGGGGGACCGAGTGTCCAGGTGAAGGAACTTGCTTGTACTGAGGTGCCAAGAACCCACTGAATCTTGGAAGTTATAGTGAAACTCTCAGAGAAGCTCTGAGGACTGGACGTAGGTCAAAGTGGTTGTGACCGAACCAGTATAACTCCCGGTGTACACTTCGGTGATATTTCTCTTTACTCAATACTGTTTTAATTCCACTGTTAAAGTTTTATATTTCCGAAGAAATTTTTAGTATCACCCAATTCACCCCCCCTCTTGGGTGAAACGCTTGGTCTAACACGACCGGAGCTCCGATACTCTCATGTATATATATATTTGAATTTCTCAAGTAAACTCTCCAATATGGATACTTAAGTTGTTAATATAGATATTAAAGTCGTAAATAGGGTTGACTGAAGCTCTGGTGCTCTCATATTTTTTTATTTGAATTTCTTAAGTAAAAGTCATCAATATGAATAATTGAGTTGTTAATATAAGTACTTAAGTCATAAATAGGGTCGGCCTGAGCTCTAGCGGTTTCATATTATTTTTTTGAATTTCCCAAGTAAATGTTGTCGATATAGATACTTGAGTTGTTAATATGAATGAGCAATTCCTCCCCCACCAGTTGCACAGGATGCATTTTTTCTCGCATCTTATATATATTCACTTAGTACTTAGGCAATGAAGATTCACATAGTGGGCATATAAATATTAATGCATAAAAAAATCAATTACTAAGTTCTTAACAAAAGTTACACCATCTCAAATGTACGTGTAATGGGACAACACAAACAATATCAATCACTCAAGTTCCTAAAAATTTCCTTGTATACTACATTTTTGTAGTCCTTCGAGCATCTTTTCCACTGGTTGGCACGTATATTTTTAATCCATCCACGCTTCTAACTCTAGATAGTACAACAAATAATTAACCATGTGTGAATACAGGTTTCGAGAGATATATCCCGACATGGGAAAGGGATTGACTTTGACTCTTGTTGATTATCATTGCATAGCTGAGTTGGACTGAAAATTGTCTTCTCCTCATTTGAAAAGGCCATCTACTTTTTGAAGGATTAATGTCCATGTGATGAATTAAAACCTTACTACTAGGATTTGAGTCATTGAATGTTATAGCTGTAATGACATTTCTTCCCATTTTTGATATATGTAGTCTTGCACCATTTCACAACCTACCTGATTGATCTATATTCTGCAATAACATTATAGGTTCCTTAACCTTCATTGTAAGCTTATGCGGTGGCAATCCAGAGCTATTGATAGAATTCAAGATTTCTGTTGTGTAGAGATGATCAAAACAATCAAAATCATTTGTAGATTTGTAAATAGTGTAATATCCCAAATTTCACTCACAAAAAGCCCCATGTATACTTGTTTTATAATAAATGGAAGAGAATGGTAAATTTTGGAGCACTTGGAATGACAAAATATCAGTAGTAGTAGCTACTAAGGGTGAGCATTTGGTGTTCGATTTGGTTTTTTGGGGAAAATGAAAAAACTGAACAATCAAATAGAAGGAATTTTAGTGACCGAATCGAAACCAAAATGCTGAAATAATTGAAATTGAAATGACTGACTAATTTTGGTTTGATTTTTTGTGTACTTTAGTTATTGGGTCTTTTAGGCTTTTTTTTTTTGCTACAAGCCTATCCATGCAAACAAATTGCAGCTCCATAACCCAAGCAAAGATTCTAACAAAAAATATAATTAGTAACAGCCTAGTTTTAAGCAAGACCAAAGATTTTTAAATTTTACCCATAAGCATTTAATAATTGTTTTACCTAATCAAACTCATGTATCAAAGCATTTCAATATCATTCAAAAATAGTGAATGATGTAACATAATTTACAATTACTTGAATGGAGGTCTGGAGCATTAGTGGAGGACTTCCACTAGAGGTCTACCATTATACATCAAAAGAATTACCAGACTAGAGGTCTGGAGCATTACTGGCACCTTTACACATCAAAAGAATTACCAGACTAGAGGTCTGTCTACTGCCTTTATATTGGCTAACTTCAAAATACAAGCAAAATCACTTATCATATTGGCTAATTATCTTTATATCAAAGTACAAGCAATATATTGAATATCAATTTAAGTATTGGGGCCTCCGTCAGTTGTTTGTTCAGCCATATTTTTGAATCTTGTTCTTGGAAAAAAGATAAAATTATCAGTACTTTGACCAAAGTATTGGTGTATTTTACAATATATGGAATGGAATAATGGCTTAATAGAAATGAAACTAAAGAAGAAATTTATAATAATCAAATAAATGAAGCCTCATATTCTTCATAATAATCAAACGAAATTTATAATGACTGAATAGAAATGAAGCCGAAGAAGAAATTTATAATAATCAAACTAAATGAAGCCTCTTATTCTTCTTAATAATCAAATGAAATTTATAATGGTTGAACAGCAATGAAACCGAACAACATGAACACCTACAAAAAGGTGCGTCTAGAAAAAAAATATAGAAAATGGTACATTCTTTCACAAAAGGTACCTTTTATCTTTGAAAAAAGTAAAAAAGAAAAATTTCTTCATTCCAGACAGAAACGAACACAAGAGGTGGAAAAGGTACCTTCTTTCCCAAAAGGTACCTTTTTATTCAAAAAAAGTAAAAAGTTTTCTTCATTCTAGATAGAAATGAACACAACAAGTGAAAAAGATACCATCTTTCATGAGAGGTACCTTTTTTACTCAAGAAAAGTAAACAATTTTGTCATTGCAGTGTAGACAGAAATGATCAATCGAAGAAAAAGTTTGGCTTCTATAGATTAAACCTAAAAGAGCAAGAGATTAAAACCGAGCTACTTACCAAAAACTGAAGCTCTAGGTGTAATATCCTAAATTTTGGGATTAGAGGCTTGAGAATAAGCCTGAATCAAGTAGACTACTAAACCTCGGTTTAACAAGAGTCCCAGAAATGTAAACTTTGCTGTCATGTGTTTTCCTTTGTGGCAGTCTGGTTGTGTGATAGTTTTTGGATAACCAAGTGATGTCTAATGCATATAAAATTTTTGAGAATAAAAGTAGACTTATCAAGCTTTAATTTAATAGATCATATAAGTCATTTGGATCTGTATGTAGGATCGGTAAGCACAGTGGAAGAATTTAAAAAATTTTCACCGATCCTAATCGAGGATCTATCAACGGCGTTTAAACTAAGTTGGAAGGATTCATACCTTTTGATGATTCAGAGTTTTCACGATCTCTAGGAGCCAACACGTCAGGTCCGCTCCCTCTACCGGTATCCACATGAATGCTCTCCAACCGAGACTGCGTGCTAGCGCCTCTAATGTCTCCAAGGGTTTAACTTGCGGCTCTCAATTCTGATGTACCCTGAGTCTACCAGCTCTATCCAGTTTATAACCCATGAGGGTTATTTTCAAATTTTAAAATTAATCATCATTAATTTCGAAATTAATTAACAATTAATTATCTTGATGAGCTAATTAAATAAATTCAGTTTAAATTAAATCTGTCCAACAGTTTTAATTTAACCTATTTATTTAATCTAAATAAAGAGCTATTAGATTTAATTTATCTTCATAAATTAAATCTGAGATACTATATCTCTATCATGTTAGTTATTAAATTTAATATATCTTAATAAATTAAATTTAAAACCAACACAATATAATAATATCATATAATATACATACATATATATATATATATATAATATATTTCAAAAATATATATATCTATATAATATTATTAAATATAATAATATATATATATATATATATAAGATATATATTTCGAAAAAATATATATATCTATATAATATTATTAATAAATTTTATATTATATATATATAAATATAAAATTCATCCACCCTAAATCAAACATTATCTCGTGTTGGGCCATTCTTGTGTATGACCCTGTAGGCCCATATGAAGTTGGCAGTGGGCCAATAACTACACTAACCCAAAAGTCGCAAGCGGCCTCTAGCAAGACATTACGACTACCCAATTCATATGAGGATCGTTATCACGATGCAACCTGTCATACAACCATGTCACGTCCCTTTTGTCACACGATATATCGATCAAGGATAAGGCATGGAAAATGTCATCCTCTTGTTCCTGACCATTACTTTCTCGATTCCTGAGTAGCCTGATAACAGAGACAGAAACTCCTTTCATCATAGTATGGCCATACATTTCTTAGACTCACTCATCGAGGGCCCCAGTAATATCTCTCTCCTAATGTGAGGGACAAATTCCATCTTGATCATTTATATTCCTCTACATGAAAAACCACCAAGCCCGATCGTAGCCTTTATAATCACCCGGTGAAAAGTGACTTTTGACTAGTTCAAAGCTTAGCAACTCTCATGTAGGAATCCATGATGACCTCAGGTCTAAGGGCATTGTGACGTGGTTATACATGAGAAAAGCTTATGACTTGATCCATGTAGCTTTCTCATAGTGGGTCGGTCCAGCACCTTGTACTCTTACAAGTGCCTAAGACTTTGATTCGTATCTCCATATCTTATCAAAATCATACTGGTCTTGTTTCATCTCTGCTCCCGCATAGATGACCGACCAGGGACATTTTAGGACAATCTTTATGAATTATCCAACGATACAATTATCACAGTTAACATGCAAATAATATGACAACAGAATTGAGAAATTTCATTAAAATAATAATGTTTAAAGTACAATGATTGGCCCTTAGGGCACAATTTCCAACATTATATACTGAGATTTATGTATTTTTGAAGTTAACAAAATGAAGTTGGCAAGTTTTTGTGACGGTATCCAATAAATGGATATTCTGGAAATGTTGTGCATCTAGTGGGTTAAAGGCAATAATTTTCCTTACAAAATAGAGTTAATAAGGGTCATATAGCCTTTGGAATCACATCAATTGGATATCTATAAATAAATATATGAATTTCCAAAGTTTGATGAACATTTTGTTAGCCTTTAATAAAGGAGCAAAATTAAAAAGGTAATGGCAAAAATGTATGGACAAAATAGACATTTGGCTAGATTTAATCCAAATACCATATTTCCCCCCTTTTTCTTATGTGTGGGATGTCCAAGCAAGAAAGGGAGTAAGGGAATTGAAAAATTGATCCAAATTAATCAAGGAAGAAGCAATATTGGCCAAGTAAAAGAAGTTTGAAAAGTCAAAAAATAACCTTATAATAAATGGCCATTACACATGAATTCCAAAAAAAAGAATGAAGCTAATTGAAGAGACTTATTTGGTCCCTTTAACAGCCCCTATTTTGTCCAAATGGAAAGAGAAAAGGGAAATAATTATGATCAAGTTAAATAAGGATAAAGCTCAAGCAAAACACATGTAGAAATTTCAATAAAATATTATATCTTAAGAAGGTAGATAGTGTGATATTTTAAAGAGCTATTATCTCTCCTCTAAGGCCATAATTTTGGCCAACTCAAGCAAAAGAGAGAGACTGAGAGTTTGGAGAAACATGAACACAGGAGAGAAGCCCAAGTGTTTCAAGAGCAAGATCAAAGTAAGTTGTGGTTGAAATCACTTGTTCTTGCCTTCAAACTCTTGTAAACTTTCTCTAATCTTCATATCCTTCTTGAAATCATGTAGCAAGAGCAAAATCAAGAGGAAAGAAGTAGAGAGAGATGGCGTGTTAGAGAGAGAAAGAAGGAAATCAAAGGTAAAGCCATAAAGCCTTGTTATCTTATTAGATTCAAGGTTGTTGTGGTTGATTATTGGCTATGTTTTGGCTTGGTTTGTGATTTGGGAATGCCAAACCCTAAGGGGAGATGCTGTCCAAATCTTGATTAATCATGTTTAAAAGGTGTTTAAGTGGTTAATCATATGATTAGAAGTGTAAGGAAGATGTTTAATAAAAAAAATGTGAAAATCATATTTTCCGTAAATTTTGGAATTTTCGGCCAAAGGCATTTAGTAATTTCATGGTTTTAGACAAAGATAACTAACACAGTGAGTTTAAAATAATACATTAATAAGTAATAACTCATTTATTGTAAATTTGGGATGATAAGAATGGATAATAACCTGAGCCGGACATAGAATATTGGATCGATAGACAGGCAAGGGAAGGTCGATCCAAGTATTGAACTTACCTTACTTGCATGTATTTGATAGTTATGCTTGTGTAGTAATACATTGAATTTATTTACTTGATTGTGTAGAGCATATTTGAATGACGAAGCTCTGCTTCTGTTTATACCATGGCCATGAGTATGTTACATGAAACATTGAGCATGTAGAAATGTCATTATGTTCATATATCAAGTTAAGGCTAACATGTCATGCAATTAGTATATATCATGCATGCATTATGGTAACTATTTACTACTGAGATTCTCTCAAATATCACCTTCCCCCAACCAAATATTTAGTTAGCTAGGTGCAGGAAGTATGGTGAAAGACGAAAAGAGGACTGCACGAGGAAATACAAAAGGTTCCAATTTAGTACAGGAAAGGTAGTTGGTTATCTGCAGGCTTTTATTTTATTTTAAGTCTGTGAGCATTATGTATAATCCTTATAGGGGATTCCTGTAATACAATCATGTAGATATTATCAGTATATTTTTGCTATTCCTGTGTGCCCACCGAACTGCTCGCAAGCACTATGAAAAGGGTGGAAATAAGGTAAGGACCTTACACTAGGGTTGAAGATGAAGGGAGGACTATGGGAAGCTACTTGACTAACGGTGAAGCTTCCACGAATGGTAAGGCAATGTTGTTAAGGGTTAAGTCAAAGGGAGGCTACTTAACTCACGACGATGCTTTCACCCTTGACCATAAAGACTTGAGAGTCCAAAGTCAAGAGGAGAGGAGGATGGGAGTATGGAGGGGTCAAGAGTTAGAGGACCGAGACCTAGATCCATGCCATGAACACAGATGAACTCAGAATGTAGAAGAGAATACTAGATAATGAAGAGTAAAAAGGCTAAAGATGGATCTAAAATTGAGTAATGAATGAGATTTAAATTAGACAATTAGTCATTTAGGTCTTTTAGGTCATGGTTTTTTTTATGTTTGCAAAATTGGTTCAGGTTTTTAGCTACTGGATTTGGACAAAATCAAAAAGGACTTGGACTTCTTACTATTCGTGGATAATGGACAACTGAACTTGGCCAAAACTTACTTGGTCCTAATTAATAATGAAATCAGCTTTAACCTTGGGCCAGTTAATTCTTTTTATATAGTTAGGTAGAGAAAAGGCAATCTGAATCAAACTTTGGTTGTACTATTTTAGCTGAAATTTCTTTTAGAAAATAGCACCAATGATCAAACAACCAAAACAACCAAAAGCATAAACCGATAAAAACTAACTAACCTAAGAAATCGAATTGGGTTAGGTTCGGTTCGGTCTTCAGTTTCGGTTTGCTTTTGCTCACCCCTAGTGGTTACATGAAATTTTAGGCCAATATAAGACAAAAAGTCCAATTTTGTCTTCTTAAAAGTCTATTCTTGTAGCCCAAATTGGAGAATGGAAGAGCACAAATTTTTGGCTCAAGTCTTATGAAATTTTCAACCAAAAAAGATAAAGGGAAGAAGGAAGATAACATGCCATACAGAAATGGAAGAAATGTGAAGGCAAATTAGTCATGTGTTGAATAATCAAGAAGATTCTTGATTCTTCAATAAATAATGGCCAATTTTAGCCAAGAAGAAGAAAAGGAAGGAAAAATAAATATTTGGCCATAAAATGTGCCATTTGGAAGCCATTAGAGCCAATATCAAAAAGATAAAGCAATTGGTCAAAAATCATACAACAAATTAGCAAAAAAATATTAATATTTTAAGGAGGTGGAAGAGGATTCTTTTAGGGCTCTTAACCCTTTTCAAGAGGCGATTTTTGGCCAAGAATAATAGAAGGGAGAGAGAGCAACTTTAATGAAGCAAGAATAAAGAGAAAGCATAAAAGTTCAAGAAGCAAAATCAAGGTAAGTAGGTTGTGAAATTCATGTGTTCTGTCTTCAAAATTCATGGAAACTCCTTCTAATCTCTATGTCTTCTTGAAAAACACATGAAGCAAGAAGAGAATCAAGAGAAACAAGAGGGAGATAGAGGACAAAATCTTGAGAGAGAAGAGAACTTAAGAGGTAATTCCTACAAACTGTTGCTACATAATGTTTCATGCTTGTTGTTGATGGTTTGGATGATTGTTGTCTTGGTTTTCATGACTTTGTAATTTTGGGAGTCCTAAACTTAAGTAGAGGTGCTGCCCAAATTTTAATTAATCATGTTCAAGAGGTGTTTAAGTGATTAAACAAGTGATTTAAGGAGAAAAGGATGTGTTCTGTTGATTGAAAGCATAAAACTTCATTTTCTTAAATTTTCTTGATTTTTGACCAGAGCTGGTTGATAGGGTTAGATCTGGAATTTCATGAATTTGATGGTTCCATTGTATTTAGAATGGAAAATTGTGTAGGGAACATGTGAAACATGGAGTGTGAAGGCTTTAGGATGTGAAATGACAATTTTACCCCTAAAACCCTAGCTTTTTGGCTACCAAGGGCATTCTGGGAATTTGAGTTTGAATTTGTCAAAAATGAATTAAAAAATGGATTCTTTACATGAAATGGTGTGGGAATAGCTTGGGTCAAAAATTTTGGTAATGTACAGTTAGATCGAGTATAAAGGGATGCTGACCGTGTCCCCCAAGGGCATTTTGGTCATCTTGATTTTGTAGGCAAAGATAACCAACAATATAAGTTTAGAATAAGATATGATTGAGTAATAACTCATTTATTATAAATTTATAATTTTAGGTCTATCAGTAGACTGATCCGGATAAAGGGTATTGGACTGATAGTGGAGCAAGGAAATGGCAATTCAGGTAGTAACTCTATCTTTCATACACTATATGATTGTTTATATGCTTTGTGTATGCATGTTCTGTGATGTGAAAAGTGGACACAATATCTAGCTATGGTATGGGAAAAGCGTAAGTACCATCTGATGGGAAAAGCACAAGTACCATTTAGCCATATGGGACCCGCTAAGGTAGTAAGATAAATAAGGGTCAAAAAGCCATTTGATTCTAAATATTGTGCAAAGACATGTTTATAGTATGTTTGTTCTATTACATGATGCGTTGCATTGCATATTTATTTATCACATTTTATATGATTGATTGAATGTTACTATTGGGATTCGTATGAATCTCACCTTTTTCCAAAATTTAAAAATTTATCCAACTGAAAGAAGTGGCTCTAAGGGTAAGTACTAGCAACTGAAGGTTCTGGTCTAGTTCAAGAGTTGACGTTGGTTATCTGTAGTTTTTTTTGTTTCTTTTGTGATCTGTATATATTTTTAAAACCTTTTGGGGATTCCTGTAATGTAATCAAGTACTTAATATTAGTATATTTATTCTATTTGCCAACTGAATTATGTGTTATTACTCTGGTAAATATCAAAATGTTAAAGGGTTTGATGTTTTTGGTATCAGAGATAAAGTGGTTCTGACAATAACATAATAGTATATTGATATGGTCTTGGTTACATGGTAATAGGAATTATGCGCGGAAGAAAGCATCAGAGGAGTGAGTCACTATTGTTGGCAAATCAAACTCAGGAAAGCCATCATATACTAGAGGGACAACAAGTACGACATTACCATTTGCCAGGTGGTGATGCGAACCGCCAGGAAGCAGGTGTATCCAAGGCCAATGTATGAGCCTTATCCTAGGCCAGCACCAATACCGACAAAGAGCTCGTCAATAGGAGACACTGGGACCAATACACAACATACGTGGATGATGTAGACACACTATATTGGGATCAAGGTCTACTGGATTTGAAGTACCCAGTTGAGATTTGAATTCACACTACAATGTACTTTTTCTCGGATACTACATTTTGGGCTCGGAAGAAGAACGATATTATAGAGCAAGGTTCGAATGATAGTTTTATGGCATTTATGGAGTACATCAGATGCTCGTATTAGAGTACATGTACTGGCACTGACATACAGCCTGATCATAATGCGGGAGACTAAATACTGCTTAGAGACAGTTGACATGACTTTTTGGAACAAGGTCAGTCACGGGGTACCGGTGCTCGGAAGCTGTTAGAATCGGTATCGGCATTTTTGCATGGGTACATTAAAGTTAAGCGTGTTTGACTCAGGGAAATATCAGGATGGGTGACCCTTGGAAAGTCACATATATATGTTATGTTATGTTATGTAAAAGGACAAAAACATGTTTTACAATAGTTATAGAGGTTGTATGTTGTTAAAAGCTTTCCTTAACTACTGTAAATGTCTATTATATGTTATATCTGAAGTACCTGTGTGCCCAAAATTTTGTGAAATGATAACTATGCCCTTATGATTATGTGGAATTTACCTCTTCCTTATTTTCATATAGTTAAACATAAATATGATGAGAACAAGAGGTATAGGCGCTGATCGGGAACAAGAAGCTAGACATGATTCAATGCAACAAATATTGGGCATGTTGACAAAAAAATGACAAAAATGCATAATACTAGAAATGAGTTGTGAGAGATGTAGCAAAGAAAGGAAAGATTATAGAATCTTGAAAGACGGGAAGATGTACCATTCCTCCTGAGGGACCCCAACAAGAGCCTCTACCCATGTCTATTCCTGAGGCTGACAATTTACAAGCATGGTTAGCATGATTTAGTCAACAGCAACCCCCTGCTTTCTTAGGGAAATTTGATCCTCAACTAGTAGAGGGCTGGTTATCCGGGCTGTAGAAAATTTTCAAAATTTTAAAGTTTCCAGATGATATCAAAGTTCAGCTGGCAATTTACAAACTAGAAAGGGATATCGACAGATGGTGGAAAAACACTGAGTTAATCCTATAGGCACGAAATATCTTATAACATGGGAATTATTCCAAGAGAAATTCAATGAGAAATACTTCCCCCGATCAGTCAAGCTCGAGAAAGAGAAAGAGTTCCTCTCAATACGTCAAGATGAGAAGGAAAGCTTTGATGAGTACCTAGTTCAGTTCATTTGGTTGTCTTGATACTCTTCATACCTAAGATATTGGGATGATGAGGAGTAGAGCTTGGACATGGTGATATAGGGATTGAAAATAGAACTGAAAGAGAAGCTAGTTTCTAAACACTTCACAGAATTCAATAAGGCAGTAGAAAAGTGTCAAATCATAGAAAACAACTATTGAATTTGTACGCTGAGAGGAATGCTAACAACAAGGGTGCATCTAGCAGTGGGAGTTCCTTCCAGAAGCATAAGAATTAGAGAGGGCCACCAAGAGGAAACAACAAGAGGCTATACTAGTATAATAGCCACAACAATCAGAGATTTTTTGAGAACAAAACTTGTTGCCATTGTGGCAAGCCATTTCATCCTGGCAAACCATATAGTGCTCCAGCAGATAATTTGTTTTGTATGTTAGAAACTGGGGCATTTTGCTGGAGATTGCCTATAGTAGCAATGACTAGTGGAGCCTAGACAGAAAGTTTAGGGTAGAGTTTTCACTATAACTTAGGAGGAAGCCAAAAAATCTCTTGAACTAATTCAAGGTACGATTTCTCTTAATGTTAATTCAATACAAGTATTATATTATTTGGATGTTAGTCATTCATTTTTTGCATATGACTATGTAAGATGGCTAAGCCTGAGTGTGCACCTATTTCCATATGATATGGTTGTATCTACACCCACGGGTGTTAGAAATGTTGAGGGACATGAATCAACAGTGGATCTGATTTTCTTACTGTTGTATGGATTGGAAGTAATTCTCGACATTAACTGGTTGACAACAAATAATATTTTGATAGATTGCAGAAACAAAAGGGTTATTTATCCTAATATGCAACCAAAGGTCAGTATAAAAGTTAACCTTAATTTTCTTTCAGCAGCTAAGGCTGAGAGATGCCTACATAAAGGTTGTCAGGGGTATATAGAATTCTTTTATATGCAGTCAGAAACTGGAACATTATTTGAAAATATCCCTGTAGTGAATGAGTTTCCAGAAGTGTTTTCAGAAGATATCAGTGGATTACCTCCACATAAGGAAGTGGAGTTTGCACTTAAGCCTAGAGCAGGACCAATATCTAAAGCCCCATATAGAATGGCTCCAAATGAGATGACAGAGTTAAAAAAGCAAATTGAGGAGTTGTTAGGGAAGTGTTCATCTAACCTAGTGTCTCACTATGGGAAGCTCGAGTGGCTCTTTGTTAAAAAGAAAAATGGAAGCGTACGACTCTATATTGATTACAGGGAGCTGAACAAGGTGACAGTTAAGAACAAATACCCACTTCTTAGAATTGATGATTTACTCGATAAGTTATTTGGCTCCTGTGTGCTCTCAAAAATTGATCTGAGATTAGGGTATCACCAGCTCAAAGTAAAAGCAGAGGATATACCAAAACCTGCTTTCAGAACCAGATTGGACATTACGAATTTATAGTAATACCATTTGGGCTGACCAATGCACTTGTCGTATTTATGGTCTACATAAATTGAATTTTTTGCCTGTGTTTGGACCAACTGTAGTAGTCTTTATTGATGATATTTTAGTGTATTCATGGAGCAGAGCAGAACATGAACAACATCTAAGAACAGTATTGAACACATTAAAAGATAAGCAACTCTATGCCAAGCTAACCAAGTGTGAGTTTTGGCTTACAGAAGTTAAATTTCTAGGCCATTTAGTTTCACAAGAAGGGATGTCGGTGGATCTTAGCAAGGTGAAAGTAGTACTGAATTGGAAAAGGCTAGAGATTGTTGCTAAAATACGCAATTTTTTGGGTCTTATTGGTTATCACAGAAGATTCATACAAAGTTTATCCAGAATTGCTTTACCTTTGACAAAGTTGACATGAAAAAGTCAACCTTTTGTGTGGGACGATAGTTGTGAAAGGAGATTCACAAAGCTGAACGAGAGATTGACAACAACACTAGTGTTAACAATCGTCGATCCATAGGTGACCTACATGGTCTATAGTGATGCAAGCAAGCATGGATTGGGATGTGTTCTAATGCAATAGGGAAGAGTTGTAGCATATGCCTCTCGTCAGCTAAATCCTCATGAACTGAACTATCCTACTCATGATCTTGAGTTAGCAGCAATTATGTTTGCACTAAAAATATGGAGACACTATCTTTTTGGGGCTACTATAGAGCTGTACTGCAACCACAAGAGCTTGAAATGCTTATACGATCAAAAAGAGTTAAACATGAGATAGCGCAAATGGATGGAATTTCTTAAAGATTACAACCTAGAGATCAAATACCATCCAAGAAAAGCTAATGTCGTTACAGATGCATTGAGCCACAAGAGAGTATATGTGGTAGCTCTAATGATTCATAAAGAGTTGGCACTACAAAGGGAAGTACACAACAAATTTTGCATTTGAAACTCATTACTTAAGTAGTACTGATGCTACTTGTTTGATTATATGAAGGATGAATGTGAATTGAGATAGAATTTGCATTTTGTGAATTGAGGTTTGAAATTGAAAATCCCTTCTTGACTATGTTTGAGAAGTACATAATGGTGTTTCTTATGCCTTTTGATGTGATTGAATGGTTTGTGAAGAGATTTGGGTGCTGCTTGTGGAATTTGGGTATTAAGGATGATTTAGGAATCATATTTTGTTGTCAAATTTTTTTGTTGTTCTGCCATAATTCGCTTTTGCTACATTGTGGCTAAGCTACAATGGATGTTGTGTTGTTTTGTGTGTTTCTATGTGTACGTAGTTGCTGCTGCTTTGCTATGGCATAGTTAAAGCATAATTAGCCCATTTTTCCATGTTTCTGTCTAGTTTTCCCATTTTTTGCTTTTTCTTCGCTATAACACAGCAAACGCAAAAAGTTCCATTTTTCACCTGTTCTTTCCAGTTTTTCTTGTGTTCGCCTTTGCTTTGCCTCCTTCAAATTTTCACCATTTCTATGCAATTTGAGAAACGATTGAAAAAAAATATATATATATATATATAATAAAATAATTTTTTTAAAAATTTATTATTTTTATTTTTTTCAATTATTTTTATCTTTGTTTGTTATTTTTACCATCTCACCCTTCTTATTTTTTTCTATTCCTTCTTTACCCTTATGAACCTATCCCATATGTGGTCTCAATATATTTTTGAATTTCAAACTCTTTTCCTCTTTTGTAAATTCCCACCTCTTCTAAACCCTAATTCCCTACAATCCTCTCGTCTTTCAAAATTGCCTCCTCAGTTGAACCATTCAAGACAAATATGGGCATTTAGAAGACAAATTTGTGAATAACAAAAAATGTTTAACTCCCTAGATTCTTTTAAATCCCTTTATCAGACAACTATGGTTATTCACAAGACAAATAAGGGAATTTACCAGAAAAATATGGCATTTATAAGAAAAAAATGATTATGCACCCAACAACTAATGATTATGCTAATAACCCCTAGGGCTTTTTCTCATATTTGCTTTAATATCATCTACACTCATATTTAATTGTTTTTCTTTTTATTTTGTACTCTCAATCACCAACTAATTGATCGGCTAAATAGAATTAAAATTACCTATTTTGGTACTTAGTGCTTAATCCTCATGGGAACGATACTCTACCTGCTTCTATATTACTTGATTACGATAGTGTACACTTGCACTATTTAATACATCATTTACACTCATATCAAGTTTTTGGCGTCGTTGCCCAGGATTGTTGTCACTAATATCAATACCAACTAATTTTAGTACTAATTTAGTCTTTATATAAAAATTTAAAAAAAAAATAAAAAAATGGATTATTCACAGCAGTCATTTGGTTTAATTAGTGATAGCTTGTCATGTCTTGGTTCTTTTTCTGGAATGCATGTGAATGGAATGAGACAAGAAAATATAAATGCTGGTTGGATTGAAACTTCTTCTCCTTATAATTGTTTTTCTTGTGCTTATTGCGGAAAGTGTCATTCTTATGAGCATTGTCCATATAGCAATACCAGTCATTATGTGAGAGATGGTTTCAATATGAACCAAACTTGTTTTGATCATTCCTTTTATCCTGGTGGAATTTTGGAGCAACAAGAGTCTTTGGATCTATATGTCAGGTATTCTCCTAATCCTCCTTTCTACTCTTATCTATATATTGAAGAACAAACTCTTAAATATAAGGAAAAATCTGCTTTAGAAAGATTAGGTGAGGAGTTTGCAGAATCAACAGAGAGATTTATCAGAGAGCAAAATGAAATTGTCACTAGTGTTGAGTCAAGTGTCAAAAATGTTGGAATATATGCGAGTCAAATTATTGCATCACTTGAAACTATGAGGCAAGATAATTCTTTGAGCATGATGACCACTTCTTGTGTTGATGATGATTATTGTGAGGAAATTGAGGATGTGGAATTAAATGAAACCTTAGCTCTTATGGAATGTGAAAAGGAACTTGAAATCACTTTTGGAGAGATTAGTGGGTGTAGTCTAGATGAGGTTCCGGTTATGGAACCTGATTCCTGTCTATTTGATGTTGAAACTAATGTGGATGCTCCAAAAGCTATTGTTCATGTCTCTCCTATTGAAGTATTGACTTTTACTAATGAGAGTCAAGTGGATTTTATGGGATGCTCTAAAATTTTGGAAATTCCTAAATATGTTTGCAAATATATGCATGTTGCACTTTATTTGAATTTAGTAAATAATTATACTCTAAAATTGTCTATGATTGAAGAAGTACAATTAATTATTTTGATTGATCATTTCTTGTGTCTGAAATATTGTTGCTTGAAAAGAAATGAAGAAAAGGTAATCCTGATGTTTGATACTTTTGATTATGTTTGGGAAGTCTGGCTGAAGACTATAAATTTAGTGCTGCTTGGGAGGCAACCCAAGGTTTGTTTTTATGTTTGTTGTGTTTTTGTAGGACTTATGGTAGCTCCTGATGACGTATTCTACTTTGATAGTTTAGAAAAAAAGAAAAAAATGAAAAAATTGTTTTGGTCTTTGTCTAGCTAAAGACGTTAAAGAAGGGCAGCTATTTTGGAGGCAACCCAAAACTTCTTTCCTACTCTTTTAAAACTTCTTTCATACTCTCTCATTTTTCTTTCCTCCTCACCGAAACACACTACACTGCATTAAGCATTTTAGTTTTCATCATTTTCATTTTAAGTTACCATGGAGGAATCTCTTACAAAGCTTAAGAACAAGTTCCCCACTCTTCCCAAAGATGTGATCAGAAAGATTTATAACAGTTGACTTGAAAGGATGATGATATTCAATCGTTTAGGCCTTCCTGTGGATTTACGTTGGATCATTAAAGCTAAGATATGTTAAGCAAGTGAGATTCATAAATCATTTGTTAAACCTTTGCCAGGAATGGGAAGAAGTTCTTACCCCAAAAAGAGAAGAGCTAAAAGAATGAATGTCTGCTATAAATGTACAAGGTGGAATTGTGATCAGCGCTGTAGGAGTAAATGTATGGTTTCTATAAATCATGAAGACAAAATTAAATTTATAAAGGATGGACTTAATAAGGAGTCCCTGGATGATATCATTCAAACTCTTGAGATGCATCCGAGTAGTGATGTTCATCGTATTCTTCTTGATTTAGCAGACATATTCAACAAAGAAAAAGAGCGCTATTGTCTTGGGAATCTGACGTTAAAAGACCCTATTTGCCAGTTTATAAGAAAACTGGATGGGAAGCAAATCCTCGATTCACAGAAAGCGTTTAAACATTACTGGACATAAAACCAGAGGAAGATGTGAGCCAAAATCACAACTACTGTACATAATCATGCTTTTGTTTAATTTGTTTTATTTTTTTCTGTAACTTTTGTCTAATCTTTCTTATCCTTTCGACAGCTTTTGTCTACTATACTTTATCTTTTGACTTTCTTTCCTCTTTTGTTTAATTTCTTCACGCAATGGCCCACCGGTCATCTATGTCGGAAATGTTTTCAAACTTCTTTGAAAAATGTGTGATTTGTGTGATTTTGTTGTCGCTATTTTAGTGTTATATATATATGTACTCTTCTACTTGTAAGCATGTACTCTTCACTTGTAAATATACACTCTTCCACTTGTAAGCATACATGGTCCGAGAGAAAGAAAGAGAAAAAGGGTATAACACAAAAATATAGATTTACATCTATTTGTTTTTTTTTGGTGAAATTGATTTGGGCAAGAAAGGAGAGTTTATAACAGCAGCAAATGAACTTGGAATTGCATTAGCTGCAACAAAAATCAACTTTGTGTACGGGGAGGCATCCAGGGCCTAAAGGGAAGTGTGGCCATTTCTGCATCCATGAATAGAAGCAAGGGTTTAAGTATAAGGGTGAAGGAGTTGGAAGATCACATTTTTTCCTTAGGACAAGAGTTACAGGTTTTGAGCTTGCCTGAACAAATGGGACTAATGTTCTACCATGCTCCAGTTTTCATTGGTCTACCCAGTTGTTTGGAGACGTTGGATGGCATTTCTAGCATTGTATATTGGGCTAAGTTAAACTATCACAAAAAGCCATTAGGATTGTTAAATGTTAATGGTTTTTATGATAATCTGTTGTCTTTTCTTGATCATGCTGTAGAAACAGGATTCATACCCCAAGTGACTCGCCATTCCATAATTTCTGCCCCAACTGCTGATCAGCTGCTCGATCAACTGCAAACCTATGAACCTAAACTAGATATACTTGTCAAGCAAATAGGTGGGAAAACTTCAAATAGCAGTTAGAAGCAGGATCCAGACACCACTCTTCGATTGTGACTTTCCTTAATCTCTTGGTTTTACTCTTGTATTTTGATTTTACTTTATTGTGTGGTTATGTTTCAAAAAAAAAACATTTCTCTGAGCTCTAGAAGACATTGGGGACAATGTCTGATTTAGGATGGGGAGGAGAAAAAAGTTTTATTTAGTTAGTAAAACCATTAGATGCATGGGGTGTGGAAAAAATGGCAGAGTAAGGAGCTATTCTTAACTCCTGAGACGCATTTCATTAGTTGCATTTTTTTATCTTTTCCAAAAAAAGAAGTAAAAAAATTTTTATCTTGTTTAAGTGCTTTGTAATGATCTTAAGAAGTATACAAGTTTTACGTATGGATCAATTGAATTTAGAGATTTTATAGCATGAATGAACAACTGATTGTTGCAATTGGTGATGAATTTTGAGATTGAATGAACTGAGTTTAAAAATCCCTAGCTGTGAGCTTTTGAGCCTATAATGATTATTTCTCTTGTGTGTGATATTCACCTATTAAGTTGTCACTCTAGAACTTGCTTTAAATCTGGTTGAAATTACATCTCACATGCACATTCAAAAATGATAAAGGCATTCATTTTCTTTAGCCAGAGCCAAATAGCCAACCTTGCAATTATACCGTTGATAAACCCCTTTGAGCCTAATTGATTGTTTCTTTGTTTTCAATCCATTAACATGTGCTTTAATGATATATCAAGTGTTTTTACCTAATTCGGAAGATTAGTGGAGCATTTGAAATTTTTGTGAAATAGGCTTTTGATGCGTGCTTCTGTCGCTAAAGTAATCAATTAAACTATGTCCTAAATTATTATGCAGTTTAGGGTCAACCTAGGTCATTCTCCCAAGGAGCAAGCTATGGGTTTTCTTTAGGATTGATTTTTAATTGACAAGAGATGCAATAGAATGGACCTAAACTAAAATGCAAGACTCTACTACCTAAATGCAAATGACTCTAAATCTATATGAAAATGAAACTAACCTAAATGAATTGGAATGCAATCTTTAGGGGGGTTTTTTATGAAAAATGAATTAAGATGCTAAGCAAAGAGAATAATCAAAAGCAAGACAATTAACAAGGGTTTAGTTCAGTTATGATGATGAAGGGGAAAACTTAGGATTCACATGGATTTAGCTTTCTTAGCCATTTAATTTATTAGACCAAAGGGAGGTTCATGAAAAATTGGAATTAATAAACTTAATCACCTAATTGAAACATGGGAAACTCTCAAGCTCAATAACACCTAATCCACTAGAAAACTCATAATGGAGAAAAGCGATGGTTAATTAAATCCTTTAAAAACCAATCACAATTGCTTAAGATAGTTTTGGAAATTATGTTTACAATTGCCTAATTAAACAATTCGACAATTAATCATCTAATTAAACAATCAAGAGATTAAACCCAAATTGACAATTAAATTAATAATGAAAACTCGATTAATAATCTAATTGACAATCAAGGTTTGCAAACAAAAATCCCAATAATCATTTAAGAACAAAGCAAATCCAAAATATTAATTCAATCCAAATCAATACTAAGTCTAAAATCTAAAACTAGATTGTTCTCAATTATTACAACTTAAAAATCATTTAAAACTAAATAATCTTAAGTCTTGAATCAAAGAGATAAAAGAAAGATACTCTCTTATGATCTTCAAGTGTAAGCTCCTAGGCTCTAGCTTCCTCCATGTTCCTCCCAAGTTGCCTCCCAAAAAACTTAAGCTTCCATGGAAATTCTTTCTCCTTCACTCCTCAAGCAGTGATTCTTGGCCATCAATTAATTTGTGAGGTGTCGTGGGTTAATGCCGTGTGACCCGTAAATGAAGAATACCAATATATTGAATGGATCAATCTCTACAATTAGCACTGTGGGTCAGGGTATGAATGGAGATAAAGGCAAATCCAGAGAGTAAAGAAGTAACGATGGATATTGTGCCTAATACAATCTAGGAATTTTCGGCGTGCGTCTCCACCCACGTATGAGTGCGTCAGTCCGTGTATCAACTCAGCGTCCTCTCCAACTTCTGTGACAGCTAGAAGAGAGTTTTTTGGGTACCAATTTGAGCCTATTAAAATTTAAGAAGCCCAAATAAAATTCAACCGTTGGATATTCTTTTAGCTTTCAACAAAATTTCTGCACGGTAGGATCTTTCAATCTACTTTTCCTTACTCTGCAAGAATTAAATAAAATTGTGTTATATCATATATTTAAAAATATTATCCAATCATAATATAACAATTAAAATATTATCAATTTAAGCCCAATAATATCATAATCCATTCAAATTTATATTATTTCCTATAATTGGCTAATAATCCAAATATTATCTAATAAATCCAAATTAGCCTAAAATAATCTCCAAAATAAATGAATAAAGTGGGATAAAATATATTAAAATTGTGATTTATCAACTCCCCCACACTTATCATTTGCACTCCTGGGCAAAACAAATCAAGACCAAGGGAGTATAACAAGACAAAATAAAACAAAACTTCAAAAGTGAATGTTCCAATCACAAGTAAAAAGTAAACAAAAGTATTTCAACACTTCTTTTATCCAAGTGATTTTCTTATGACTCAAGAAAACAAACTTCATGGCAATTTACTTGACAAAGGAATATCTAAGCTAGAAATCCCTCACCAAGGATATTTGTATGTCTCTCATAACTCAAAAGTGTATAGGCTTGTGTTCACACTCAAATCCACCATATCTAGTACTCTTTCCATAGGCTTGACAAGGATCTAAGTTCTCCACCACTAGTAAAGCAAATGCAAACATAAATCCAAAGGACTTTTATTAGGTTGTAATGGGGCGAAGGCTAAGAAAGAAAGGGTATAGTGTTTGGAGAAACAAAGTTGAATATCCTAGAAGATGAAGAGAATGATGCAATAGGATGAAACAGGATGAAAGAAACCAAATCACACTTAAAATGGGTCATTACTTTTCCTTTCTCTTTTTTTTTCTTTTCTTTTTCTTTTTTGTTCAATTCTCTTGGGCTGTTATATATATGTTCTTTTGACGCGAACCTATATATTGGTGATACAAAGGCCCGGTTACTCAAACATTTATAACTCAATAGCACCAAGATGCTACTAGCACACTCATAGCTCTTACTAGCCATTTGACGCGAAGATCAACATTGGTGATGAAGACCCCCGGTTACTAAGCACAGCTTAAACCAGCGGAGCGGAATCTTGTTGCCTTTTTTTTCAAGATAACATATCATACTTTTCATAATGACCCAATTCCTAATTTTATACATGTTCTTCCATCCAAAATAGATATAATGTAATGCTCTTCAACTCCTAAGACATTCAAAAGGGTAGGATTTTTTTGTGTGTTATGGGTAAGAAAAAAATAAAATATAGGCTCAAAGGTGCTAAACAAAGGTTATATGTATGAAAAGGATAGGCTGTTTGGCTTATTTGGCTAAAATGAAATGAATGCCTTTATCATCTTCAAGAATACACATGCATAAAATGTGGCCTCAAATAAGATTCAAGTGAAGTTATAGATCAAGTAAAAAGATAGGGGGTTCACACTGAAAAAAATGCATCAGGCTCAAAATCTCACTAGGTCTATATGATTACTAGCCTAAATTCACCTAAGTCAATTTCATTGCCACTTTATCTATCATCTCAAAACATGATCAATCACTTTTCAAATCAAGGATGCATCATACTAAAGTTACTTAAAACTTGCAATTTTCACATTCAAAACAATTGATCCCCTCCCCCACACTTAAACAGTGCATTGTCCTCAATGTAAAACAGTCATAGCAAAGCACAAAGACAAGTAATATGCAGTACTACTCAAATTAATAATATGACAATGCAAAATAAAAGAGTGAAGGAAGGATTACAACCGGGGTCTACGTGGTGTCTCGTAGTGCGGTAACCTCCACTGCTTGAGTGGAGAATCCATCATAGAACGGCTTCAAGCGGTGTCTATTGACGGTGAAGCATTTTCCATTTGGCTCCCTTTTGATCTTCACTGCTCCATATGGAAAAACATCAATGACAATGAAGGGCCCCTCCCATCTAGAGCGGAGCTTTCCAGGCATGAGTTTCAATCTGGAGACGTAGAGTAGAACTTTTTGGCCCACTTGGAATTCTCTCTTCATAATGAGTTTGTCATGGGCTGCTTTAGTTCTTTCCTTATAAATCTGAGCATTCTCATAAGCTTCCCTTCTTAACTCTTCAAGCTCTTGCAATTGTAACTTTCTTTCAGCATCGACACTAGCAAGATCGAGGTTGCACCTTTTTATTGCACAATATGCCTTGTGCTCTACCTCTACTGGTAAGTGACATGCTTTGCCATAGACAATCCAGTATGGAGATATGCTAATGGGACTTTTATATGCTGTTCAATATGCCCAAAGTGTATCATCGAGCCTTTTACTCCAGTCCTTCCGGTTGGGTTGCACCGTCTTTTCTAAAATGAGCTTGATTTCTCTATTAGAGAGTTCTGCTTGACCATTCCTCTGAGGATGGTATGGAGTGGCTACCTTGTGCATCACACCATACTTGCTAAGCAAGTTCTGCAAACTCTGATTGCAAAAATGAGTTCCTTGATCACTAATGATAGCTCTGGGAATGCCAAACCTGCAAAGAATGTGAGACCGAACAAAGGAAACCACAATAGAATAGTCATTAGTACGAGTGGGCATAGCCTCAACCCACTTGGACACATAATCCACAGCCAGTAAGATGTACAGATAACCAAATAAAGTGGGAAAAGGTCCCATGAAATCAATTCCTTAAACATCAAAGACTTCACAGAATAAGAAGGGTTGTTGGGTCATTTCATGCTTCCTAGAAATAGTACCCACAAATTGACACCTGGAGCACTTCTTACAAAATTCATGGGCATCACGAAATAGACTAGGCCAAAACAATCCACTTTCCAAAACTTTCCTAGCAGTATGATTAGCACTAAAATGTCCCCCATATGCAAGAGTATGGCAAAAAGTTAAGACAGACTCAAATTCATCATCAGGAATGCATTGCCTAATAATTTGATCACTACAAATATGTCACAAGTAAGGATCATCCCACATATAGAATTTAACATCTTTCTTAAACTTATTCAATTGATGTGTATTCATGTCAACTGGTAAAAAAGATGTAACTAAATAATTTACAATATCAGCATACCAAGGGATAGAAACAACAACCTCATAGAGCCTTTGATCGGGAAAATCATCTAAGGGTAAAGATATTACTGGAGGTGATTCAATCCTACTCAAGTGATCAGCTACCATATTCTCTACACCACTCTTATCATGAATCTCCACATCAAACTCTTGTATCAACATCACCTACCTAATGAGACGGGGTTTGGAGTCTGGTTACTTGAACAAGTATTTGATAGCTGAGTGATCTGTAAAGATAGTCACCTTGGTGTGAAGGATGTAAGATCGAAACTTCTCTAACCCAAAGACGATAGCAAATAGCTCTTTCTCTATGGTAGTGTAGTTAGCCTGTGCATCATCTAGTGTTTGAGAGGCATAGGCTATGATATGTTGTCTCTTCTCTACTCTCTGAGCAAGAATAGCACCTAATGCATAATCTAAAGCATCACACAAGAGCTCAAATGGAAGGCTCCAATTAGGTGGCTGAATGATGGGGGGTGTAGTGAGTTTCTTCTTTAACTCATCCCATGCATACCTGCAAGTATCATCAAAAACAAAACCCACATCTTTCTGCAATAAACGAGATAATGGCAGTGCTATCTTACTAAAATCCTGGATGAACCTTCTATAAAATCCAGCATGCCCAAGAAAAGAACGTATATCTTTCACACAAGAAGGATATGGAAAGGATGAAATAATATCAACTTTAGCTTTATCAACCTCAATACCATCATGTGAAAAAATATGGCCCAAAACAATTCCTTTCTTAACCATGAAATGACATTTTTCAAAATTCAACACAAGATTATATTGAATGCATCTTTCTAAAACATTGTCCAAACTAGCTAAGCATGCATCAAAAGAATCACTGTAAACAGTGAAATCATCCAAGAAAACTTCCATGCAATCCTCAAGAAAATCGGAGAATATGGAAACCATGCAACGCTGAAAAGTGCCTGGTGCATTGCATAAGCTAAATGGCATGCGTCTATATGCAAAGGTTCCAAATGGACATGTGAATGTGGTTTTATCCTGATCCTTAGGGGCAATAGAAATCTGAAAGTATCCAGAAAAACCATCCAAAAAATAGTAATGTAATCTACCAGCCAGTCTTTCTAATATCTGATTTATAAAGGGAAGGGGGTAGTGATCCTTTCTAGTCACAAAATTGAATTTTCTATAGTCAATACATACTCTCCAACTATTCTGGACTCTAATAAGAACTAGCTCACCTTCGTCATTACGTACAACTGTAATACCAGTTTTCTTAGGCACTACCTGAACTGGACTTACCCATTGGCTATCAAAAATAGGGTAGATTATACCTGCAGAAAGAAGTTTAGAGACCTCTTTCTTTACCACATCAAGGATCAATAGATTGAGTCGCCCTTGTGGCTGTCGTACAGTTTTGGCACCATCTTTTAGCAGGATCCGATGCATGCACAGATTTGGGCTAATTTCAGGGATATCAGCAAGAGTCCATCCAATAGCTTTCATCCGTCTCCTAAGTACCTCTAAGAGGCGGGTTTCCTCATCAGCAGTTATGTCACTAGCTATAATCACAAGAAGTGTCTTGTTCTTCCCCAAATAGACATATTTCAATGAGTCAGGAAGTAACTTTAACTCCAAAAAATAGAGCTTGCTCAATTGAAGTTATGATCGGCTTCAAATCTATATCAGTCAAACTAGAAACCTGCATAACTAACTCACAAATAGAAGAGCAAACTTTCCCATCTTGGGGAGTATTAGTAGAAACTGCAAGTGCAGTGGAATCAAACAACACATCACAATCAACAGCAATAGTGCCATTAGTAGCACTCATGTCAGAGATAGAAGCATAGTCAGAAATCTTACCATTAGAAACATGATCAATGTCAATCAATAATTCAGAGTCAGGTAGTGAAGATAAATCAATTCTATTCATGGCATCAATCATACTAAGTAACTGAGAAAGTCTATCAGAATCAATAGAAGTAGAAGATGTGTGATCACTAGAATTGCTAATGCTATAATTGGGCACAGAAAGATCATGTCTAGAATGTCTCATAATCTCAATAGCATAGTGAAAATATCAATATCAACACTATCATGATCAATACACGTATCACAACTACCAATTTCAGTATATGAACAAGAGATAGTATCATCTAAATAGGTAATATCACCGGATCTATTAAGCATGCTATCTCTAAGATCTACAACAGAATCATCCATAATAGTATCAATAGTATTAACATCTATCTCAGCACAATCATCAGGGGGATGTCTCATGGATTCAAGCACATTAAATCTAATAGTTTCACCAGCAAATTCTAGAGTAAGGCTACCAGCATGCACATCTATCATAGCTTTAGCAGTTTTAAGGAAAGGCCTACCTAGAATCAAAGATGAATGTCCTTTCTACCTAAACCTACCATCATCCATATCAAGAACATATAAGTCTGCAGGGAATATGAAATCTTTTACCTTGACCAAGATGTCCTCCAAGACGCCTTCTGGAACTGTGTAATGTCTATCATCAAGGGATGTAATGAGATTTGTGGGCTTAAGCTCTACACCCTTGAGTTGATTGAAGACTGATTTTGGCATAACATTGATAGCTGCTCCTAAGTCTGCTAAGGCATCTGAGAAGTCAATGTCACTAATAGTACAAGGTATGAGAAAGCTACCAGGATCCTTGCACTTTACTGGTATTGGCATTTGATAAAGAGAGGAGAAACCTGCTCCTAAGTCAACCTTGCCTTCATGCTTAAATTTTCTCTTTGTAGTACATAACTCCTTCAAGAATTTTGCATATTTAGGCACTTGTGCGACTAAGTCAACTAGTGGAACATTGATCACTACTTTCTTGAAGATATCATAGACTTCATTAAACATCTCAGCTTCCTTCTTTCTCCTTTCAGCCTTAGCTACTGCAGTAGGAAATGGCAGGGATGGTTTGATCACTTGCTTTCCTTCCTCATTCTTTTCTTGTTCTTCATGAGGTGCCACTTGTGTTTTGATAAAGTGGACTGATCCTGTGATGTGGAAGTAGAAGTAGAAGGAAGAGTAGAAGGAGAGTCATCAACAAGTTCCTTGTCATTTGAAGTATTGGTGGTACCAGGATCTGCAGAATGGATTATCTTTCCATGTCGAAGAGATATAGCATTAACTCCACCAATATTAGGATTTTGCTGAGGTCTAACATTCAGATTGGTTACCACTTGAGATAGAAGCTTTCTTGAACCTTGACTCTGTACATTACTGAGTGCATTAGAAAATTGACCCATTTGAGTTTGAAAAGCTTGAAATTCCTGCATTTGTTGTTACTGTTGTTGCATCTGTTGTTGTTGCATCAGGATTTTCATCATAGCATCTATCTTGCTTTCTAACCTTGAACATTCATCTTGGACTGGCATTGATTGTCTAACTTGTTGAAACATCTTGCCACTAGAATTCCTACTTTGATTGAATTATGCTTGCTGAGCTTGGCCATTTCTATATCGAAGATTTGGATGATCATGCCATCCAAGATTTTATGTATTGGAGTAAGGATCATATTTTTGGCTACCTTGTGTCATATGTTTGGAAGGGTATATTGCATTACAAGATTCAACTCCATCATTCATGTAGGGGCAAGAGTCAGTACCATGAGTAGCTAGAGAGCAAATAGAGCAGAATGGCCCTACTAGAGCAGAAGAGTTAGCCTGTGGGGTAACAGAAGTAGAGGACCCCATAGGATTGGCCATATTAGAAGAATTTTGCATATGAGCCGTAACCATTTTTTTCATAGCAGATGCAAGTCTATCAATTTTCCTATCTAGACGAGACTCAGAATTAGAAGAAATTTGTCCCACTTCATTAACTTTGACCTGTTGTCTAGCACCAAATTGTTGGCTATTTTCAGCTTTCCTTTCAATCAATTCCCAAGCATAATCCACAGTCAAGTATAGAAGTGCACCATCAGTAGCTGAGTTTAATAAATCTCTCTCTAGAGGTAAGAGACCTTCATGGAAGTATTGGATCAGTAATGTATCCAGAATTGGATGGTGGGGACAACTAGAACATAGCATTTCAAAATACTCTAGATATTCATATAAGGATTCTCTAACCACTTGTCGACATCTACATATGTCCTTCCTGATAGATGAAGTGTGAGAAGCTGGGAAATACTTTTCCAAGAACAGGTTCTTCAATTAATTCCATGAAGTAATGAATCCAGGAGGTAATCGAAGCAACCAACTTTTAGCAGATCCTTCTAAAGAGAATGGGAAGGCACACATCTTAATCTGATCTTCAGTCACACCAATAGGTTTCATAGCAATGCAAACCATGTGAAACATCTTCAAGTGATTGTACGCTTCCTCACCTGAAAGGCCATTAAATTTTAGAAGTAAGTGAATCAATCCATATTTCAATTCAAAATTTGCATTAATATCAGGATAATTGATACACCAATTTTGAAAATGCAAATCAGGTGAAACCAATTCTCTAATAGTCATAGCAGGATCAACAATATTAGCATTTGCATTTGCGTTTGTGTTTATAATTGCATTTGCATTTGCATTAACATTAACATTCCCATCAGCATTAACAGCAATATTATTAGCATCCATATTGACCTTAGAATCAGAAGAGTCAACAATGGGCTCAACAAAGGAACTATTGCCTACAAAAGTACTAGCTTTAGTCCTTCTTCGTTGGTGAAGTGTCCTCTCAATTTCAGGATCAAATTCAAATAATTTTTCAGAAGAGGATCGGGTCATGCAATAAACAACTACCTAAGAAGTTGCCTAAAAACTCAAACCTAAAGCCTAACAACTGCTCCCTGGCAACGGCGCCAAAATTGATGCGTGCTTCTGTCGCTAAAGCAATCAATTAAACTATGTCCTAAATTATTATGCAGTTTAGGGTCAACCTAGGTCATTCTCCCAAGGAGCAAGCTATGGGTTTTCTTTAGGATTGATTTTTAAGTGACAAGAGATGCAACAAAATGGACCTAAACTAAAATGCAAGACTCTACTACCTAAATGCAAATGACTCTAAAATCTATATGAGAATGAAACTATCCTAAATGAATTGGAATGCAATCTTTGGGAGGTTTTTTATGAAAAATGAATTAAGATGCTAAGCAAATAGAATAATCAAAAGCAAGACAATCAACAAGGGTTTAGTTCAGTTATGATATGAAGGGGACAACTTAGGATTCACATGGATTTAGCTTTCTTAGCCATTTAGTTTATTAGACCAAAGGGAGGTTCATGAAAAATTGGAATTAATAAACTTAATCACCTAATTGAAACATGGGAAACCCTCAAGCTCAATAACACCTAATCCACTAGAAAACTCATAATAGAGAAAATCAATGGTTAATTAAATCCATTGAAAACCAATCACAATTGCTTAAGATAGTTTTGTAAATTATGTTTACAATTGCCTAATTAAACAATTCGACAATTAATCATCTAATTAAACAATCAAGAGATTAAACCCAAATTGACAATTAAATTAATAATGAAAACTCGATTAATAATCTAATTGACAATCAAGGTTTGCAAACAAAAATCCCAATAATAATTTAAGAACAAAGCAAATCCAAAATATCAATTCAATCCAAATCAATAATAAGTCTAAAATCTAAAACTAGATTGTTCTTAGTTATTACAACTTAAAAATCATTTAAAACTAAATAATCTTAAGCCTTGAATCAAAGAGATAAAAGAAAGATACTCCCTTATGATCTTCAAGTATAAGCTCCTAGGCTCTAGCTTTCTCCATGTTCCTCCTAAGTTGCCTCCCAAAAGACTTAAGCTTCCATGGAAATCCTTTCTCCTTCACGCCTCAAGCAGTGATTCTTGGCCATCAATTAATTTGTGAGGTGTCGTGGGTTAATGCCGTGGGACCCGTAAATAAAGAGTACCAATATATTGAATGGATCAATCTCTACAATTAGCACTGTGGGTCAGGGTATGAATAGAGATAAAGGCAAATCCAGAGAGTAAAGAAGTAATGATGGATATTGTGCCCGATACAATCTGGGAATTTATGGCATGTGTCTCCGCCCGCTTATGAGTACGTCAGTCCGTGTATCGACTCAGCGTCCTCTCCAACTTCTATGACGACTAGGGTAATTAAAAGGGAGGAGAAGAGAGCTTTTTGGGTACTAATTTGAGCCCATTAAAATTTAAAAAGCTCAAATAAAATTCAACCGTTGGATATTCTTTTAGCTTTCAACAAAATTTCTGCACGGTAGGATCTTTCAATCTACTTTTCCTTACTCTGCAAGAATTAAATAAAATTGTTATATATCATATATTTAAAAATATTATCCAATCATAATATAACAATTAAAATATTATCAATTTAAGCCCAATAATATCATAATCCATTCAAATTTATATTATTTCCTATAATTGGCTAATAATCCAAATATTATCTAATAAATCCAAATTAGCCTAAAATAATCTCCAAAATAAATGAATAAGGTGGGATAAAATATATTAAAATTGTGATTTATCAACTTTTGACAAAGTGTGGGAGTGTATCTATCATCAACTTTACAGTTGCAATTCAATAAAAAAAAGAGAAAAATAAAAAAAAAAGAAGGAAAAAATTAAGAAAAAAAATGCTAAGTGTTTGAATTATGGGTTGTTATAATGAGATAAATTTACAAGTAGTCTATTTTTCAATTGCTCTATTTCTTTAGCCTTTCCTATCATGTTTTACATTCCTTCACCTTAACCCCATTACAACCCTTAATAAGTCCTTTTGATTTGAATTATGTATGTGAATTAGGTAGTGGAGATTGAGATTTTTAGCAAGCCTATGGTAGTGCAATTTTTTCGGTTGAATTTGAGCGAATCACTTACCCTTGAACACTTGAGAGATTGAGAGAATGAGTTACAAGTACAAACTCGGTTTATTCATTTTCAATTAAAGTTACTAGTTTATATTTTCATTGATTCATTAATATTATGATCTCTTTATTTTTCAATTGTGTTCTTACTTATGACCTGACACTTTTGATTTTGTTGGAAGCACTTATTAGTTACTTCTTGTCCGAGGACGTCCAAGAGTTAAGTGTGGTGGAATTTGATAAGTAAAATATTTGCATATTTATTTTCCCTTATATGATGATTTTATGGATGATATTTGAGTTTAATATAATAAGTTTGGGTGTGATTGATAAATAAATAATTTTTTTGGAATAAATAGTATTTAAAAAAATGAAAGTACTGTAGCAACAGGATCATTGTAGCAAATGGTTACACTATAGTGGATGAAAGTCACTGTAGCGACGGAAGCACTGTAGAGCCGTGGACACTGTAGCAGCCGCCAGATCACTGTAGCAGCCTCCGGACACTGTAGCAGTGCTGTAGTACACGTTTTTTCCCTATAAATAGAGATCAAGGCCAAGCTCAAAAAGGAGAGGAAAGGAAGAGAAGCAAAGGTTTCCTTCTCGGACAGGGAGAAGTCTTTCTCTGATCGAGAGAGATCTTTCTCTAACATTTCAAAGTTCATTGTATTAATTTTTAGATTTAATTTCATGCATTGAATGCCTCCATCTTGGAAGGCTTAGGATTGTGTTACATTTTGCATGCCTCTATCTTGGATGGCTTATGATTGTATTACATTTTGCATGCCGCCTACATGGAAGGTTTTACCTCCTAAATGGACGGCTAGATTTCTTCATTTTTCATGCATCTTTTAGTTGTATATTTATGTTTGAGAATTTAATATTCAAGTTTATGCAGTATTTCTGAGGTTTTCATTCTAGCTTTATATAATGTCAATTTATTTTGGTTTTGTTTTTAATTTCATCATGTGCTAAACTTTCATTTTCCTAGGGTGGTGACGTAGCTTACGAATGATGGATTAAATCTTAACTTATTAAATCTAGTTTGAATTTCTCCTTCATGATTGAGTTTTAATTATTATTCTTAATGTTTTTGATCGACTGGCCATCTTTTGAATGATTTCAATATGCATGTTGAGACCGGAAGGAGATACATGTGTTTAGACCCTATAATTAAAACCATGACTTGCATATGAAATAGGAATATATTTATATGAGTTGTGTAGTCTTACTGAGTTCCATAAATCTTAATGCATAATTAATTGCTTAAATTCATATAGGAATATATTGGATTAGCAATTGATTATAGAATTGCTTGACCTTGGAAGAGGCTAGTAATTAAATTAGGGAAACTCGACTATCAATCATGTGGAATAAATTGGGCTAGAATAGATAAGTGATTCAATCCGGAATTTGTTAAGTGAAATCTAACCCCTAGGGATTTTTCTCATATTTGCTTTCATATCATCTACACTCATATTTAATTGTTTTTCTTTTATTTTGCACTCTCAATCACCAACTTATTGATTGACTAAATAAAATTAAAATTACCTATTTTGGTACTTAGTGCTCAATCCTCATGGGAACAATACTCTACTTACTTCTATTTTACTTGATTACAACAGTGTACACTTGTACTATTTAATACATCATTTACACTCGTATCAAGGATCCTAATAGATCTTGTTGATGATGCGGACATTACAAACATGTTTCTGTATAATGAGAGAAGTGGGCATGTGTATATAGCATGCAAAGAGAATGACAATGTGCAAGAAACACTTGGTGAACCACAAGTATAAGTGACTTTGATGCTGTTTTTCTTTAAAAAACTATTATTTATTATAGTGTTGTTGTTAATATAGTAATATAAGGTTTAATTGAATTATGCAGCATTGCAGAATTATTGGGACATTCACAACGAAGCACTCTCTCTCGAAGCAGTTGGGATCATGAATTTGAACCGATGTCTTATCAAACTAGTGTTGAATGCCTAACTAATGAAGCTGGTGGAGGACCAAGTAGTCTATCTTGTGGGGTAAAAAGTGCACCCACATCTATGCTTGAATTAAACTCATTGAAATGGAAAGGACTATTGTCAGGAGTATGGCAAACATTTGCAAATATTGATGCTTTTAAACAGGCACTCTACAAATAGTATTGCTCACAAGTTTGGGTACAAATTTTTAAAGAATAACAAGGATAGGATGTCTGTGAAATGTAAGATTGAAGGATGTCCTTGGAAGATAACAGCAAATGCAGTAGGGAAGAAAACCCCTTTCCTACGTGTGACACAATTTCAAGATGAACATATTCATCATGCTCAAGACAGTCTTTAAGTGGTACATGCTGGAAAAGCTAGTCTAACATCATCATCATAATTGATGAGGTGAGGTCTCACATTGATGAGGTTTGAAAGACATTGCAAAGAGATTATGGGGTGAATCTCTCATATAAACAGGCATATGCTATTAAGGAAAAGGCAGTTGAGGAGATTCAGGGTAGACCAGAGCAATCTTATATGCTTATACCCTAGATTTGTCGACGAGTGAAGGAAAATTATTCGAAAATAGTAGCGGAATGGGTAGCTTCGGATAACATTTTTGAGTGTGTCTTCATAGCTTATGGGTGTTGTATAGAGGGGTTCTTGGTTGGAGCAAGACATATACTGTACATTGATGGGACTCATTTAAGTTGCTCATATAAGGGCACCTTACTATCAGCCTCTGCATACGATGCTGATAATTAAATGTTGCCATTTGCAATTGCTATTGTGAAAGGAGAGACATATGAGGACTGGACATGTTTTTTTATAATTAAACAGATAGTAGGGTCAATTAAATTGACAATTGTTTTAGACAGTCACAATTCCATTATTGGAGCTGTTCAAGCAATATTTGGTGGAAAGCGTCATGTATTTTGCTATAGGCATGTGAAGGAAAACTTTAGTATGGAATTGATAAAATTAAATAGAGGTAAGAAAAGGACAAGTGCCCAGAGTAAGGATGATGCACTAAAGTTACTTAATGACATTGCATATGCAAGGCTTGAGAGTGATTTTAATGAGGCTATAAAAAATATAAGAGCTTCCTATCCACAGTTATTTCGATGGCTTGAGAATCATGGGGATGTTGATAGGTGGCCTTTAAGCAAGTTTTTGTTTAGACGATGGGATAATATAACAACAAATCTTGCTGAGTAATTCAATGTGTGGATGGTAAAGGAAAGGATGCATAATATTGCACAATTGATCCATGAGCATCGAGAGAAGGTAGCAAAGAATATGTATGCATCAAGTATGGCGATGAAGAAGTGGAAAAATGTTGTTGGGCCAAACATAGAGTCAAAAGTGAGAGAACATGTGGCTAAAACTGAACAAATGTTAGCTGAACATTATGGAGATATGATTCGTGTTCGCACGGCTTATAGGGACTTAAAGGTTGATCTTTGCATACACCAATGCAGTTATACAGCATGGAAAATGTCTGGAATTCCATGTCCACATGCTTGTTCAACCATCAAACTTGTACATGGTAATATGTATGATTATGTTGAAGACTGCTACAAGATTACAACGCAAGAAAATATTTATAATAGGAGTATGATACCTATTGTAACGATTGACATGCCAAATCCAAATAACTTAAGGATGGAAAATATACAGGGACAAATCTTCCTTCGGTCACCTCAAACTAGTCGACCTCCTGGAAGGCCAAGAACTACAAGACATGAATCACAGTTTCAAAACAAGAAAACATACCATTGTTCAAGATGCCATCAAGCTGGTCACACAATAAAGAGTTGCAAGAATCCAAATCCTTGTTGAAATTGGCCTAACAAATGACTTATTTTTTTGATACAAGTAATGTGACTGAATTATAGCAGGTTTATTGCAAAACTTTTGTTGCTTTTACTCTTCGAAATAAAATTATTAATTATTAAACATTAGCATCATATAGTATGTCCATGGGTTATTAGTTATTGATTTTGCTTTACAGTATATTTAGTTTTTTTTCCATCAAAATTACAGTATTTTCAACCGACTGTATAAAATCACACTCAGCAGGTTTATTCCATGGTTTATTAGTTATTGATTTTAATGAAATGTGAACTACCTTCAAGTTTCTTAACATAATTTCATTTTGCTCTACCTATTTTATGTCTTCCTTTTGGTTTTCATGGATCCTAAACAAATCAGAATCATCAAATACTATTCTTTAACCTATACACGTGAATCATTAATTTCATGGCTTTGCCTCTAACAAAATATTATACAAATTCTCATAAACCCAAAAAGCTTTACATTAACAATCAGTACTAGGACTTATCAACATAATGTTCAGAAGGAATTATGGCTACAAGTTCAACAAACATAGCATGAAGGGTGGCTTCATATGCGTGGATCAACCCTGAAGTTAAATGGAACTCTCAACTATTTCCCTGCTTTGTAGCTCCAAAAATGGCTGTTGTCACAAAAGATTCGCCATAGCCACTGTAATATCCCAAAAAGCGATTAAGGGCTAATGACTTCAAAAGTGAATGTAATTATTGTTGAATAAACACTTTTGGAGAATGGGTGATGAGAATTTAGATGTTTTAATGATTTCAATGGCTTCCTTGTGAAAATTTGTGTGGGGAGAGTGTTTATTGTGAAATTGGAACCATTGGGAATAATTGTGCAGAAGTTGGAAACTCTGTCCATTGAAACTCTGTATAGGGCAGTCAATTTGTATGGACGTTTTAAATAGTAAACTGGTGTCTAAACATTTTGAAATTTTCCAATCTTGAAGTTCACATGCCAAGCTTCAAAATGGACATATAATTTGTGTCGTTTCAATTTGTGAGCTAAGAGTTATGATTTTCCAAAGTTTGGGATGGAAACTGGAATCTATTTTGGAGCAGTATGGACTTTTGTGCAATTCCATATTTTTGAGTTTATTAAATGCCGTGATCCATATTTTTTCAATAAAGAGGACTTAAATAGCTTTCTATTGGCTTTGGGACCACCCCATTTTGAGTTTTCTAGAATTAGTTATGATTTTTCAAAGTTTAAGCAGAAATTTACCAGAATTTGGTAAAAATCCGAAATTGATGGAAATTTAGTAAATAATTAGAAAATAATATTATATCATATTAAATCATCAACCACCTCTTCCATCAGCCCAAAACCGTGACATTCAGCTACAACAAGAGAGAGAAGGTGTGAGAAATTATAGAGAGAGACGAGGAAGAGAACTTGTACGGTAAGTCGATTTCTTCGGTAAATCCTTACCTAATGCGTATAACTCCGCTCCTAAGCTATTCTTCTATGTTCTTCAAGGTTTGTGGAGCACAAATTTGGGTGTTCTAAGGCTAGTGTTTTCAGCCACCTTGAGAAAAAGCTAGTGGGAGCTTGAGGTAACTTCCAAACTTTTGTATATTGCTTATTCTGGCTGCTGTGGGCAATTTAATCGGTGAAATTTTGCCGGATTGCCATTGGTTTTAAAGTTTGGAAATGATATGGCCTAGGGGTTATGCTTCCCGAATTGGGTCTTAATGTTAGTTGTAACCTAATGTAATGGTTAATAAAGTGATTAGGAGTAGAAAGAAACACGTCTGCGGAGCCGAAACCGAAAAACCCCAAATTTTCTTGGGGAACTGAGAATTTTGGCTAAGGCTAGTTTGGAGGGGTTAGAGTTGGATATTCAATGATTTGATGGTTCCATTGAGTTCAGGAGCAAAAATTAGGTGGGGTTACAATTGGTCACTTTTTTGGAAAAGGCCGAAAAAGCATAATTACGAAAACACCCCTGAAACCCTTAAAGTAGGGCTGCAATAGTAAATTTGTTTGGCATTGAATTTGATAATTCTGAGTCCGAAAATGGATTCCTTGGGTGGAAATATGTTCGGATAGCCCTGATTAGAATTTTGGGAAAATTGCAACCAAACCGGGTATGGCGGGCCTGGGCCGGGTCCCCGGGGGCATTTTTATAAATTTTCATTATAGACTCATATAACCCCAAGAAACACTATAGAAGTGTCTAAATTGTGCATTTGGAATTGTAGGATTCGATATTTTCCCTGTTCGTGATCCACCTGCGCTAGAGCACAATCAAAAAGAACAAGGTAGTAACTCTTTTCCCTTATACTATATGTGATACATGGTATGTTTGTTTGATCATTGTTTGTGAGTCTATCACCTGTGGCCCATCGGTGTTGACGGTGGGAGGATCGTACCTTCGGGGCAATAGAATCCAGGGGATGAGACAATGTTAAAGACATAAGGCTATATGTGAAAGCCGAAAGGCTATTTGTGAAACCTTTATCCGCGGCCCATCGGTGTTGACGGTAGGAGGACCGTGCCTTTAGGCGGTGGAATATAGGGGATGAGATTATGTGATTATGTGCATATGTGGCAGCCGGCATGTTGTGCTTTATGTTGTGATGCTGCTTGATGATTTTCTTGCATGCTTTGTGATTACATATGGTATGTGTTATTTATTACTACTGGGATTCTTTTGAATCTCATTCTTTCCATTGACAAACCTTCAGACATGGCAAGTGGCTCCAAGGGAAAGGAGATGACCAAGGGCGGATAGGGCTCCTTAGGGAGATTTATATTTTGGTGTTGGATATCATGTTTTGTTAGGAGATCACCGTATATCTTATAAATGTTGTTTTGGAGACAGTGGTGTAATCCCCTAATGGGAATTTATAAGCCTTTAGTTTATGTATGAAACCCGAGGGTTGCTGGGATCTTGTTGTACACTATGATATGTAAATGTGATGTAACTACATAGGGTAAGTATATTCGAGTTGTGGAATTTGAGACAAGGGTAAGGCAGAAACTTTGAAAATATTTATGAAAACCCTTCCGTAAAGAAGGGATTGTAAATGAGTTTGATTATTATTGGTCTCTATTTCATTTTAAAATACATATTTCAAATCATAATTACAAAGGGCGTTACAGCCACACTGACCATTGAAGTTTGGAATTATAAAAATTAACTCAGATCTGTCAGAAGAAGCAAAAAGAATATTATTAAATAGGGCAACCGAGAACTGAAGAAGGCTATCTTTTCATGATGTCAGCTTCCCCTAAGGTAAGCAAAGTTGATCTTAACATTTCACCAATACGATATGGAATTAGAGCATACGTAATATGTGGCTCAATACACACCAACATTTGACTCAAAACAATTGCATATTACTATAGCTACAGAACAAGTTGATTTTGTTCAATCCAGTATTTTGTTGTATTCATAGTTTGAAATAGGACAATAGGATAAATGTAGATGCTTAGCGGGAATCCCACAAAGATATAATCTTGATGACATTCAAGTATCCTAAAAAGGTTTCTAGGCGACATGCTGCAACATTTTTCAAGAAAACCTGCCCTACTCTGACAACAACCATCTATGGAAAGTAAAATCATGCAGACAATCAGACAGAAAGCCTTCCCCAAACTTGGGTAGAATAAGTCATGAGAATTAGAAGTAGACTGACCTGTACAGAATTGGGCACCAAACCCTTGTATAATGCTCCAAATCCCTTGTTACAAACAGTTTTCCTAAATGCATTAATCATTCCATTGTACTCAAGAGGAGCCTTCACTCTTCCATCGCCAGCAACAACTGAAGAAGTGTGATTCCAACCTACCATTTGCATTCTTCGACGAATGACATCAAGTGGATATGCAACTTTTTGCCCAATAGTCCTAGCAACAGCACTACAAGCTAGTCGTGTTGCCACACCCAATTCATTATCTTGACTTATACCAAATGGTTTGGTTTTAACCAACCAGTCTTTCAAAAACTCATACACAGCAAAGTTGAGACCCATATAAGGAATCTGCAAGAGAAAACAGTATGAAAATGAATTCCATCCATAGCACCCAAATGAGATTCTATGCAAAGTTAAAAAAATGAACTTCAATGTCAGTAATACTTCTGAAGCACGTTATCGACATTCTATTATGAACCCCTACAATTAAATACAAACAATTGATCATGCATTTGGTACCACTGCTGCCTAGGTGCCTTTCTAGATCATACTAGATAAGCCTTTCCAATCAAGAAATAGTCATAGGAATCCTGCATTTGGGATAAGGCTTGTGGTCGTTGTTGTATTATAGGTCAAAGGTGTGAAGAACTTATAAATTTGCACCTCAGCAAGGTGTAGAATATATGTCACTATAATTTGATCTCTTGTTCAGTTTTCCCCCAATAGGATATTCGAGAATAATAAAATCAAAACATAAATTGTACAATTGCAATAAACAAACTTATCCCTCTTTTTAGGGCTTTATAACAGACACTCCCTATGAAGCTGGTGGGAGGGGGTTTAAAGTAAAGTAGGACTTCCTATGAAGTCAACTTTTACAGAAAGTATAATAATTGGGTCTTTTATGAATTTAGGATTATGACCATAAATCTTTAACTTAATGAACATCCTAGATTGTAGAACTATTACTCACAACTCCAATGACCGAAGGAAGCCAACCCTTGTACAAGGCACATGGACCTTCTTCCCTAAGCACGGTTGAAAGAGCATGGAACATTCCTCTGTACTGGTAAGGGGAATTCGCTATCTGCAAGTTTTAAAAAAAAGTTACTGAAGAACAATGAGAACAAAATGAAGATGGACATATTTTATCAAGGTTTCTTCTATGATTTAATTTACAGCACTACAAGAAACTATTATCTTCATACACAAGAAGCCACCATTCTTAAAAATACAGCCTGATTTATATAGTAAACGGAGAAAAAATATAATAAAAATAAAAAGAACATATATAGTAATTCTGCCTCAAACCATATCTATTCGATAAGTTGCAAACATTGCAATTATTCCAGCACAAGCTCCAGCTCCTAGACGTAGAACTGGAGTCAGTTCAGCATCCTTTATAGGAAGTGAAATGAAAATAGTTAGACCATACTTCCAAATATTGCAAATGCTCAAAGACAATGCACCCAAAAGCATAATGACTCAAGGGACAGGGATGCTGAATTGATTTTTCATGAGACAAACATTAGAATTTGCGCAAGTTACCAGAAAAAGGTAACATAATTCACATACTTGACCAGTCAATAATTGGCATGAAATTGAAACATAGAATCCTAGATTCCCATATGGCTTTCACTGATCTTCATCACAAACTACCCCATTATCTAAGCATTTAATGATAAGGTTTAGCATGGTTAAAACCTGTCAACCTAAACCAATACCCGAAACAGATAGAAGTCAATTCAAGTAGATCCATGTGGATTAACACTATCATTGGGGTAGATGACATAATTTTGTCTTGAATAGGTGGGGACATGCATCTTGATGTACAGATATTATATAATTATACCAAAGAAGCAGGACGACATGGAAATGGCATTAAAAAGATCACGAAAAAAATTTGTCATCTTACTACACAATGCACAAACAAGAAAAGATGACAACATGAACACACCTTTTTCAGTTTACTGCCGGTACATATACAGTATTCCTCTATCGAAATAACAAGGAACAGTTAGGGATAAAAACTGAGACATTGGAAAGAATAGAGCATGAGTTGCAAATATCATTCCCAACGTACTAGAGATATAGTTTAAAATTGATTAGACGGAAGCAAACCCAACTAATTAGACTAAGGTTAACGATCTTTGATGGTGAATCACCCAGATTTCAAGATAAGGAGGAGGAGAGTTAAGGAGAATTTACTAAAAACAATGAGACCCATAAAATATAACAAAAGGACATATTAGTCAAATTGATAAATTCAAAAATCCCTAATCAATCCTACTGGACTTATTAGGGATTTGTTCAAAGTGCAGGCCTGATTTATAATTTAGGTATTTTAAATGGGATTTTCCCATTAATATATTATTTATTCAAAAATATAATAAAATAATATTTTATAAAATAATATTTATATTATATATTTTAATTTTGATTTGTATTTAATATTTATATTATATATATATATATAATATTATTAAGAAATTCACATAATTTAATAAAAAAAATAAGCAACAATAATTTTTATATATTTATTTTATTATTGTATTTATATTTTAATTTTTATAATATAATTTGTTGGAAATTACCAACAAAAAAATAACATTGCTAACTTCATTTTTTTTTAATATTGAAAGGACCTATATTATGGCATCAGTTAATAAGGACCTGATACAGTAAATAAATAAATGTATTACAGCATCAAACTAAAATACAACTGATATCATAATAGAAGATAATTATTTAATTGATTATGATATCTGTTCTTGTCTAGATGATGCCATATTTGCATCTTATGGTGACAGTCATAATCATAATTGACACCATATTGGGAATATAATTATTTTAAACATGTTAAATTTATATGGTCCCTCGTTCGAGAACCTACTTCATATGCAACCAATTAATGTACAAGCATACAAATTTCCAGCTTGAAAAAAGATAATTTTAATGTAACTATAATATTTTTATTTTTAAAACTTTGTTTTCATTATTTAATTAAAATTTTCAAACGTTATATTTAAAATATATATTTATTTTTCAATATATATATTACAAAAAAATTTCAAAACTTAATTTAACTCCTTTTAATTAACTACAATGTCTTGTGCTTACTAAACTAATGCTATAAATGCTAATATGGCATCTGTTTGAAGTGCACCTGAGGCAAAAATATCATAAACCTAATTATGACATCGGATGCTTATACAATTAATGCCATAATATAAATTATGACATCAAATACACTTAAAACAGAAGTAAAAAGATGCCATACCATTATCACTTCTGTTCTTTAAGTAACTGATGAGGAATCATGTGGTTTGATTAGTATGTTGCACTAGTGCTTGTTCACATAATAATATTCTTCATGTTCAATGTTTTGTGCACATATTTATAGCCACAGCAAACCCAAAGACAAAGCATCATTTATTCATACATGCTTCACATAATCAAGCAAAGCAATATAGTAAATCAATACACAACAAACACATCAAGTACATACAAGTTAAGTAAGTTTACTACCCCTTGTCTTAAGTCCTCGTCTTGTACCTTTTCCCAACCATTAAAGTTGCTTATTTTTTATCACCTTATTATTCGATATGATTAGTTTTGATGATGTCAAATATAGATATCAAATATTAAGAGCAAAAATTTGCATAATAAACTTATCTCCTACATTAACTAACTACTATTTGATGTGAAATATATTGTAGATTAGTCAAGCAAACAAAGAGGACGATTGAAGATAGTCAATAAAATAAAGAAGCTATCTTGTTGGGTTATGGAGAATGATCGTAAAGAAGAAAATCAAGAAGTAAGAGATTGAAGAAAGAAGAAATTGCAAGATCTAACGAGAATATCCAGATTCAAGCTCATAAAAGTGATACTGGAGGATTTTATGATGATACTAAAGGTTTTTATGATCAAATGGTGGTTGGAATGGGTTAATACAATGCCGATATAACTTATGGGGAAGTTATGGCAACTCCAGAAATGATGCACTCAAGTTTTGCATCCAAACTCAAGTTCTAGTCTAAGAGAACTTGAGTGTAACCATAAAACTCGAGTGTCGAATCATCTATTGTACTCTGTTTTTGTTTAGCTTGACAGAGGTTTGATATTTTGGACATATCTCTCAAACCACACGTCTGATTGACCTAAAACTAGTTTCATATGAAACTAGACTTGCAATGAGTCACATTGACATGAAGATCAAGCTCAAAGGTGTTCCGATTAAAGAGATATGATCTTTTGAATATGACACAAAAATCACCATCATATTCTAAAGCAAGTTCGATATTTTGGACATAACTCTCAAAATACACGTATGATTGAGATGAAACCAGTGGCATATGAAACTAGACTTAAAGATGGATAGGTTATGCATAACATTTGGAGTTGTATTCAAAGAGTTATGCCTTCTAGAAGGTGACACTTAAAAATTTGAAGGCTATCTACATCAGTAGACACTCTTTAGATCATAACTTGCAGAATACAATAAGTTTAGAGCTGATTCTTTTTACATTAGAATTTAGATGATAAGAGCTTTTTGATGATTGGTTATTTGCCATATTTAGAGTCAAAATGAATAGTTCATGTCTGAAGACAAATCGAGTTGGCTATTTACACTCTTGTAAGTGTTAGGCAGAACCTGGTTTAGAAAGTGAAATTCTACTGATGCACTCGAGTGAGAATAAAGTACTCAACTTCTATAGGTTGCAACACTCGGGTTTAATTCTTTACTCTTGCAAGTTTGATGCAAAAGTTGATGAAGGAACATGAAAATTTGCTGATGCACTTGAGTGTTAGTAGTGCACTCGAGTTTTGTATGGGTTTTCACTCAAGTCCAACAAGTGTGCTCATAGAAGTATTTCACAGAGAGTCAAGCAAAAGCATTGACTGCCTAGTGCACTCGAGTTCTAACTCAACACTCAAGTGTTGATTAGAAATAAACTGAAGTCCTACAAGTGAAGCCTTGCAAGTATTTTCCTAAGAGAAAACAAGATCCTGAAACCAAAAAGTGTACTCGAGTTCCTGTACATACACTCGAGTCCTACAGTAACACTTTCAAGTAAACCCTTGCAACCTTACATTTTGAAACAGGACCAAAACAATTCATCAAGCTGACATGTGATGGTGCACTCGAGTGAAGGGTAAGACATTTGAGTATGGTACTACACTTCCAGTGAAAACTTAACACTTTCTACAGGAACCAAGTGAAGAGATGTTGGAAAGCCTATGCACTCAAGTTTGTGATTGTTCACTCAAGTGTGGCATGAACACTCTTACAAAGTGCAAAGTTCACTCTTACAAGTGCTTAGCAGAGACAACCAGAAAATGTGACAATAGTCAAGTGCACTCGAGCGTGCTCACCAATACTTGAAAATGTTCCCCTGCACTTGAAAGTGTAACCAAGATTACTTTGTATGGAAATGAAAAATTCAAAGAGAACTCTGGTGTAAAAGGTAATACTTAGGTGAGAACTCTATGTACCCTAGAGTGAGAAGGAAGTACTCGAGTTTATTTGTCTCAGAAGCAGACTTTAATACAGAGTCTCAGCAAACAATCCGAATATGGTTAAATGTTATTTATTCATTGTGTTTTCACATCTTATTATACCTAAACATTATTTAACATATATTTCAAGTATGAGAAAGGAAGTTAAACATTCGGATTGCATCTTTAAGTATAGAGGTCACTCATGGCAAATATCGTCACACGAAGTAATGAATCCGAGAAACCAGAAATTTATCCTTTGACCAATATTCCAACATACCTTTGACTAACACTTCATTGTATTAGTGTTTGATGTATTATTACAGAAAAATAATGAAGAGATCATACATCAAGAAAAAACTACTTCAAGAAAGTGGAGCGTCCACAAAAGTAACAGCTAGTTTTTCAAATACACTCAATGGTCAAACAAAGCAATGGGACTCTAACGAACTAATGTTTACAACAGTTATCTTTTACAACTAATCTATAAATATGGTAGCATTTAAAGAAGAGAAAAACAATGAACAGAGCAACGACGCCAACATGTGATTATCATGACTCATCCAATTCAACCCAAACACTCTCCATTATTCTGTAGCTTCTATATTACTTACCATTGAGAAAGTGATTATTTGTATTATACTTCAGTGAGCATATTATCTACTATGTGAAAGTGTTTGTATATACTTGTATTTCTGAATTGATCTCAAGGCAGAAGGACCTTGAAAGGGTTGATTTCCTTGTGGGGGAAGCTATAGAGAGAATTGTCGGTAAGACTTTCTGCTCGTAAGACTTACAAGGTGCAAGCGGGAGAGAATGTTGTTACTTATAAGACTATATGCGTATAAGCAAGAGAGAACATTGCTTCTTGTAAGACTTGCACAGGTGAGCGAGAGAGAAAGGTCTTCGGAATTGTTCTACTCATAAGACTTTAAGAGATTTGTAAAAGGCTTTAAAAGTGTCTGGCTAAACTTGTGGGATTGTGAGGCTTCTCTTGTGCCTAGATAAAATAAGAGGATAGTGGATTGAAAATCTCAGGAGCCTGGGACTGGACATAGGTCATCGTGGATTAGACTGAACCGGGATAAATCATAGTTTGTATATTCTCTTCCCTAAGCTCTTATAATTCCAGCATATATTATTTAAATAACTTACTATTGATTTATGATTCATTACTTTCATACTTACTGATTTCACTAAGATGCCAAAAGATTTTCAAAGTTCTTAAGTTTTTATCTTACGCCCAATTCACCCACTCTTGAGTGTCAGTCGGTTCTAACATTTTGTATCAGAGCTAAGCTCTTGTTTAAAGGACTTAACCATCTCAAGAGTTATCAATGGCTGATTTTGGGAGTTATATGCTTTTAGAAGGTTTTGATTATACAATCTCACCTCTTTTAAAAGATATTAATTTTTGGTTTTTGAAAGCTAGACTGACTAGTTTTATAAAAGCATCTGATTTTGATATGTGAAATGTTTTTATAAATACTTTTGATCACAAACCGAGGAAGGATTGGACTAAAAAAGAAAAGAAAATGTTTTTGTTAAACATTTGAGCAATAATGATTCTCTATAGTGTTGGGACAGAAAATGATTTTGAGAAAATTAGATTTTTTTCTAATGCTCAAGATATCTCGGACACTCTTGATTCTATGTATACTTCTAACAAGAATGTTGAAGTTGAAGGTGTTGACAGTTCATGTGAAACTACAAGTTGCGCATCTACAGTTCATGAACAATTGGAAGTTGATGATGAAGAAGGAGAAATCCTAGAACACTTCGAAATAGTCAACATGAATAGACAAGAAGAAGAGGATTCCCAAAAAGAGCTCATTATAGACGAACATGAAAAATCACTTTCCGGAGCTCAAAATAAACTTATGGTAAAAATTTCCAATTGTTCTTGTGATTTTAGTAAAATTGATTTCCAGAGTCTACATAAGATTATTTTTCAACCAATTGTTAATTTTATTGAGAAAAGCAAAAATGTTTTCAGAGTGCTTGCTGACAGTTCGGTGAGAAACATAAGAATATAGTAGATATACTGATATATTAATACAAGGTACTTGATTACATTACCGGTTTTCCCCATAGGGTTGATACATAATACTTACAGACCTCCAAAAATTAAAAGGTCTTCTGATAACCAATGCCTTCACTTGATCTTGACCAGAACCCTTAATTGCTGGTAAATACAATCATGCCCTTAGAGCCGTTTTCTGCTACTGCAAACTTTATACATTTATAGAAAGGGTGAGATTCAAGAGAATCTCAGTAGTAAAATAAAATCAGTCATATAAAATGCAATAGATAAAGATGCCATATATAATTTAATGTAACATAAAACAAACAACACGGTATGTATACAAGAGTCAGGGGCTCAATCCCCCACTATCCATAAAACCTCGGTTGGGTTCTTGCTCAACAACCACGTAAGTGTACCTCCACACACAAAATAACCTCCTCGGCAAAACAGTTTTCAAGTGTTCCTCCACTTACAAAATGGCCTTATCGGCAAAACATTTTTCATCAATTATATTACAGAAGATGGCATATACAAAGCATATAGACAATTACATAGTATATGAAAGAGAGTGATACTACCTTTTGTCCAATTAAGTCCTTAATTCGATCCAGCTTTGCCTCAACAGTCTGGTCCTAAAAATCCAAGTTAGCAAGAATTAGGTTAATACACATTTAGGTATCACTTTAGACTCTTCTAAATTACTTTTGTTAGTTATATTAGTCCAATTCTGCAAAATTACCAAAATACCCCTAGAGACTCGTTCCAAGCCCCTTTTTACCCAATCTGACCGTACTTTTCCAAAATTTTTGACCCGGGCTATTTTTACACATTTTCACCCAAGGAATCCATTTTTGACCTTAGTTTTGCAAATTCACTACCAAATTACGAAATTACCCTTGGCAGCCCCTATTTAGGGTTTTTAAGTGTGTTTTTGTCTTTTCAGTTTCTAGGGCTTTTCTCACAACATGATCAACACACTAGTACAAAAAAGGCATTTTAGACCGGGCCATTTAGACCGGTTGTAGTTGATTAGGTCTAAAAGAAATGCGCGGTGGTATTCTCGTAATTATAAACAACTTGGAAGACCGGTTATTAGGGAACCGGTCTTAAAAATAATTTTAATATAGTTTTAAGACCGGTTCTCCTAACAACCGGTCTTAAAAGTAAGTCCACTTTTAAGACCGGTTGTTAGGGAACCGGTCTTAAAAATAATTTTAATATGGTTTTAAGACCGGTTCTCCTAACAATATAAATTTCTGTTCTGGAAAACAAGGTTATCGGCCTACGCTTAATATAAATTTTCTGGTATGTTTGGTGTTTGGTATCCTTTGGCCCCCTGTCTGATAGTTTATTGTGTCCATATGTTCATTCATTGATCGTTGTTGCGTGAGCTATAGTGCAATTTCATGAACTGCATTGCTGCTCTATGATCCACTTGTTGAAATCGGTTAAAATTTGAGTCAGAGAATGTAATATAATCCTCCCTTCTTATTTAATTGTGTTCTTCACTCAAGGTATTTTTGTTGGGACAGGTAAACATGATTAATCTCATCAAGTTGAAAATGGTTTAGGGATGCCATTGATCAAATAAAAAAACATAATGGTCTAATTTTTTGAACTTGTATAAAATGAAGTTTCTAGGTCAACTGAACTCCGTTGAAGGTATGACAACATCCTTATGAGTACCCAAAAACTAAAAGCAAGTTCGAAAGTCAAAACTGTGAATTATTCAGAAGTTAGGCATGTATATGTGTCTCTCACAATTTTTTTCACTGTAATAATGTTGTGTTTGATAGATACGGCATTCAGGATTACGACTTGAACCAAAGGACATAAGAATAAAAATCCAATCTGAAATGGATTATATTAGGAACAATTTTATATAGCTCATTTTTCCTTGCAAAGTAAACAAAATATTTAAAGTATATGTTGTCCTATTCAATTCTAACACCAGAAGTCAAAATTGTTAAGTTGTCCTGTGCAATGATGTTTTTAACAATCAAGAAGAGTTCAATGTGCATTTTATTGTCCTATATGAAGAAATAAATTTATATATTTAGTTCGGCCTATAACATGTAAAGTCTATAAAGAGATTGAAATGTACAAAGATTGGTTCTATATATTAGAAGCTAATTGTACATGACATTATTAAAAAGAATAAAATGTTATTTTTATGCAAATTGTGTGCATCTATTTTTCTATTCATTACCTAGCTTGTGTGTGGTTTTCGAAAAGATATATGGTTTCAAGTTATAGAATTTCATTACCATGTGCCTACATTTGCAAATGTCAATGGTTGTGACATCAAAATATGATAGTTATATATATCACTAAGTAGTAATCAAGTTATTGATTCATAACATCAACAAACTTGCAAAAGAAATAGTTGAGTCCACAGACACACACACAGACACACACACATATTTATAGGAAGAAGAGATATCGAGAAGAGTAGAAATTATTAGGCTCTTCTGGTTTATCATCTCTGACTCTCATAGGGGACCATTTTCTCTCCCTCTTCTTCAATTTTGATTTCCCTTTCCCCTCTATTCCTTCCCTTTTAATTTTTTTCACTTAAATAAATAATGGTATATGTACATATATTCCCCCTGCCAAAGGCAATTTTGTTGTGATGAAATCGAATAAAACCCTCTGTCATGACTCTTGACCTTGCTATAACTACTGCAAGTCTCTATAGGGGTCCTCATCCTCCCTCCCTTCGTCTTAATCCAACAAAACTTTATTTATTTTAAGGGAAAAGGTGTGGTAGTTAACTATCACTCTATTAATAAATTCAGCTAAATCATCCTCCCTACCTCCAGTAATAGCGAATTTGATGATAGGGATCTTCATGGTCTCTTTTGAAGCTATCAACCTACTAAATAGGGTTTGTGACTCTTCCCACCATTTTAACGGTATTGTAGATGAAGTTAGATTATTTCTTCATACAATTTATTAGTTGCATATATTGAGGGAAGATAACTTCCTACTGACTAACTAGCCAAATTTAGACACACCAACCCCTCTCCATCACCTACAAATTGCCTCTCTGATTTTATTTTCTTTGATTACTTGCAATAGTAAGACAAGTCCCAACTCAACTTGCAAGCCCACGTTATCATTATGTAGTAGTTAAACTAGGTACTTGGGTGTAATGATTGCATGCTCTCATCATACTCCTACCTTTTCCATGGGAAAAAGTAGAAAACAAAAAAAAGGTGTTGGAATATATGGATCGTAGTTGGATACAAGCGAAACGGATGAGTGTTGAATATGATGTTGGGGTGAGGGGTTTTTTAGACTTTGCAAAAAGAAATGCCGATGATGATAGTGGGATGTTTTATTGCCCTTGTGTGAAATGTTTGAATGAGAAGCGATTAAGTACTGCAGATATATATACACATTTAATATGTGAAGGGTTTTGTAAGACATATGTAGTATGGGTATGGCATGGTGAACAATTAGAAATGCCAAGTGCATCTCAACAGGGTAAGTGACTTGTGATGATAATGACATGGATATGGATGATCGGATAGAGGACATTATTCGTGATGTAGGAGAAGAGGCTTTTGAACAATCACATGCATATGGTAATATGTGCAGTGATGCTGAGAAGCCGTTGTACCCGGGGTGTCAAAAATACCAATTGCTGAATGCTGTATTAAAATTGGTAAGCTTGAAAGCACGGCATGGATGGAGCGATAAGAGTTTTTCAGAAACGCTTGAGGCCTTTAAAGATATGCTTCCTGATGATAATGTGTTGCCTTGTCGATACTATGATGCTAAGAAAATACTGTGTCCACTAGGGATGAAGTATAAAAAGATCCATGCTTGCCCTAATGATTGCATATTGTATAGAAAAGATCATGAAGAGAAGGAGCAATGTCCGATATGTGAAACTCCGAGGTATAAATCAAATAAGGGCCCTGCAAAAGTGTTGTGGTATCTTCCAATCATTCTAAGGTTTAAGCGCCTGTTTGCTAATGAAATTGATGCCAAAAATTTGAGATGGCATGCAGATGAGCGGATTTCTGATGGAAAGCTTCGACATCCAGCTGATTCTTCTTAATGGAAAAAAATCAATCAATTATTTCCTAGCTTTGATGAAAAACCTAGGAATCTCAGGCTTGGGCTTAGCATAGAAGGTATGAATCCTTTTGGTAGCCTAAGTAGTATACATAGTTCATGGCCTGTTCTGTTGGTAATTTACAACTTATCTCCTTTGTTATGTATGAAATGAAAGTACATTATGTTGTCTATGTTGATTTCGGGACCAAAGCAACCCGGAAATGACATAGATGTTTACCTAGAACCCTTGATCGAAGACTTAAAAGAGTTGTGGGATAATGGTGTCGATGTTTTTTATGCGAACAAGAAGGAGACTTTTAATATGTAAGCAATGATCTTTTGTACTATAAATGAGTTCCCTGCATATGGGAACTTGTCAGGATATAGCGTTAAAGGCCATAAAGCTTGTCCGATATGTGAAGAAGGCACATGCTACCATCAACTTCAACATAGAAGAAAGATGGTTTACCTTGGCCATAGGCGATTTCTAAGACGAGGCCACCCTTATCGTAGATTAAAAAAAGCTTTTTTCGGTGGCCAAGAGTTTGAAGATGCTCCAGAGGCATTGACTGGGGATCAAATTTATGAAAAGGTGAAAAATATTAATACTATGTTTGGTAAGTCATCAAAGAGTAGAAATGAGAAAAATATATGGAAAAAAGGTCCGTCTTCTTCAATCTTCCATATTGGCGCAATCTTGACGTCAGACACTATATTAATTTCATGCATGTGGAGAAGAACGTATGTGATGGTATTGTTGGGACACTGCTCAACATACAAGGAAGTTCTAAGGATGGCATGAAGGCAAGATTAGACTTGCAAGAAATGGGAATACGAGAAGATTTACATCCAAGGCCATACGGTAATAGAACTTTTTGTCCTCCAGCTGCTCATACTTTGTCTAAGGTTGAGAAAAGAAGCTTTTGTGAGTGTTTACATGGCGCTAAAGTTCCTTCAGGGTATTGTTCAAATTTTAAAAAGCTTGTATCGATGAAAGACTTGAAGTTAATAGGGCTAAAGTCTCATGATTGTCATGTCTTAATGCAACAACTACTCCCAGTAGCTATTTGAGGCATTGCCGAATATGATCTTCAACACATATTGACTAGACTTTGTTTCTTCTTCAATGCCATTTGTTGTAAAGTCATTGACACGGAAAGATTGGAGGAATTGGAAAATGAAGGATATATGATCTTATGCCAGCTTGAGAAGCTTTTTCTTCCTTCCTTTTTTGATATCATGGTACACCTGGTTGTTCATCTAGTGAGGGAGATAAAGTTGTGTGGCCCTATCTATTTCCGGTGGATGTACCCGATCGAAAGAACTATGAAAATACTAAAAGGGTATGTGAAGAACCCCAATCGGCCTGAAGCATCTATTGTTCAAAAATATGTTTCTGAAGAAGCTATGGAATTTTGTCAACATTATTTGTCAAATGTATGACATATTAGCCTTCCTAAACGTCATGATCAAGAAGGGGGTAGACGCGGGGCAACAGTAAAGAGCATAGATGCTGATGAATTGCAACAAGTCCACTTGTACATCTTGAACAATGTTGATGAAGTTCAATATTACATGAATGCCCATAAAGAAATTGTACGGAAACAAAATAGTCGAATGACTGAACAAAGGTTAATCAGGGAGCATAACATAACTTTTGCACATTGGTTCAAACAAAAGGTTGACGGAGAAGAATGTGTTTCTGATACAATAAATTAGTTAGCACGTGGTCCTGAAGTTGAGGTCATAAGTTGGACTTCATTTGTGATCAATGGTTATACCTTTTACACGAAGTCCCTAGATGATAAGAGCACCGTCCAGAACAGTGGTGTTGTATTAGTGGCTGAATCTATGCACTTCTCTAGTTCAAAAGATAAGAACCCTACATTGGCTGCCACACCTTATTATGGGGTGATTGAAGAGATTTGGGTGGTTGACTATGTTAAAATTAGATTTCCCATTTTCAAATGCAAGTGGGTTGATGTCAATAATGGTGTGAAGATCGATAGGTTAGGATTTACATTAGTAGATCTGAATAGTAGAAGTTTTGGAGATGAACCTTCCATTATGGCAGATCAGCGCAACAAGTATTCTATATCACTGATCAGGCAAATAAAATGTGGTCTGTAGCTCTCCAAGGAAAAAGGGTCGTTGATATTGACGAGAAAAGTCACTCAAATTATGATCTTCTTGAGACTCCTTCTTTTTCCAGGGGTCTACCAAAACTGAACGAAGAAGATGAAGCAGATAATGCGCACGGCACAAGAAATGATCATCACGAGGGAATATGGGAGGATATCTCTTTATGATACTACTTTAACCTTAACTAACTAAAGTAATTATGATTATGATTATTATCCGAAGAATATGTTTAGTTATTTTATCGATATAGTCTTCACATGTCATAGCTTAGGATTTATCTTTCTTTATTATCGTTACAGGCAAATGACGGATCCCCAGCGTCCTAGTTCAGAGGATCAGCCACCTCCTCCACCTTTGAGTCAGCCATGTAGTGCTCAGGAGAGTCAGCCAGCTAGTGCTCAGCAGAGTCAGCCAGCTAGTGTTAACCAGGGCTAGCCTAGCAATGCTTCGAGCCAGGGTCATAGTAAGCGCAGTAGCCAGTCTGTACGGAGGGGTAGACGTGGCACACGGTTGACAGATGTTTCCCTCAGTTGGAGTGTAGGCGAAAAGATACCGATTGAGTTTGATAGACATTGGAGACCAATCGGGCCTAATGCATAACGATATAGGAGTTTCGTCGGCCTCCTTGCACGTAACAAGCCGAGCATCTTGATAGAGGAGTGGAGAAATGTCGATGCAATGGTGAAGCAGCATATTTGGGACACTATTCAGGTATACAATTCTCGTCTGTATGTAATTAATCATTATCAAATGTCACAAATTTGTCACTTACTCCTTCAATACATGCATTTCAGCTCACCTACGACGTTCCTCAGAGTGAGATCTTGCACAACAAGACGATGACATATTGTTATGAGCGCTGGAGCAAGTTTAAGATAAATCTGACCAACAATTACATTCATATTGAGGTGAAAGATGGTCAGCCTCGTCCTAATCCGTGCGACCAGTATACATTTCTTGATCAATCGACTTGGCAAGAATTTGTTAGGCTTCGGACTACTCCAGAATCTTTGGTTAGTTGACTTATTTTTCGTTTTATTTACTTAGCAATTATCTTAATTGATTCTAACACTTTCCTTTTGTATCATTTCTTATTCGTAGGCAAAAAGCTCAAGAGAGTGGTAGAAAGAATGATTGCCCTCATACAATGTCTCGTGGGGTTTATGCAAAGGCTGAAAGAGACTTGTTGGCGGCCAAACGGAGTGGGACTTATACGAGTGAACAATCTCGTATAGTTGGTGAAAGAATTGTAAGTATATATCGTTATTGTAATTAATTACATAAGAAACGTACATTATCACTTATGTTTGTTATTTTGTATTATGTTACAGGATGAACTTAGAAAACAACAAGCTGAGGGCTCTTTTAAGTCGGAGGGCAGGAATGACATCCTCACAGTTGCTACTGACAAAGATGAGCATCCAGGCCGTGTAAGGGGAGTTGGAGGAGGGGTAGGGATACGGGATTACTTTGGAGCCACCATACGCCATTCCTCAAACATCGTGACTAGGGAGGAATTGGAGACTATGTTGGCCATTGTAAGAGCAGAAGCGAAGGCCGAGGCTGAAGCATCATTTGATGCACTATTAGAGACCCGGTTGAGCAAGATGAAAGAGGAAATGATAGTGTTTATGAGCTCAAGACAAGATACCAGTGCTCCCCAGCCACAATCGATTGATCCTAATAAGCAGAGCACTAAAGGTAGTTGTTGTAACATCGGGTAGTCATCAGAGGGTCCTAACCCAGAAATTACTGAGCTTTGTGATCTTTTTGTCGAGGATCCTCTGAGACGGTTAGTTGCACGGGGTAGTGTGCATAACCTGGGATCAACTGTCCACTACCGACAAATGGAAGGTGATCAAGTCCGAGTGTCAGTTGAAGAGGTGATTATTGCAGATGCACCTGTCCCTATCCCTTCTGATGAATTCAAGATCGTTAGCGATGTCTTGGGCACATTCATCTTGTGGCCAACGAACCTTGTTTCTGGTCGAGCCGAGGATAGTCCGATCAAAGCCCCACCAAGTCCAGCTCCTTTCACTCAGCAAGAAGTTTCACAGCCTCCATTGAATATCATGCAGCAAGTGATTCTGATGGCTTTTGATACATCATTCAAAACAAGAGAGTGGCCTACGAATTCATTTGTTGGACAGTCAGGAGTGACATGCTATCTTGAGAGGGATGATTTGATGTCCCTTGTAGCTCCAGGACAAAATCTTACGATTGGGATTGTCCAACTGTTCTTAATGTAAGTAGCTTCTGCAATTCAAAGTAAATATTTTAAAAGTTTCACCATTTACCTTTTATTTATGTGCTTGCGTTATTGTAGGTACATGCATCGTAGGTTGGTCTCCTCTGGCAAAAGCGAAAAATTTGGATTCTTATGCCCCCATCACATCCAAGAGAAAGGGACCACTGCTGCTACTAGACATCGATACTTGTCAGAGAGGCTTATTGAAACTGGAACTGAGTGTTTCTTGGCTCCATATGTGCATAGGTAAGAAAGAAACTGATATTTTATAATTTATATAATGTTTTATGTTTGCTTAATATTCTTATGTTTTTTAAGTGATCATTGGCAGTTGCTTCTTCTATGCAAGAGTAGTTACACTGTCATCCTCTTATGTTCCCTCAACTTCAAACTAGGGAATGATTTGAAAAAGACCATGAATTCGTTAGTTTTCTTGCATTATTACCTTTTGTATGCAAAGTTTATGGAATTTGTGTAAAACCAATAACATTTGTCATTGTGATGATCATAGGGCTATGCGGACATTCCTACACAGTGCTTGTGGTAAGCATGTTCGTGACTTAAAGGACCCTACATGGATCATGCCAAAGGTTAGTACATATGGATTTGTTTAAAGAATGTAATAAGACATGCCTTTATATTTGTTTTAATGATATCATGTTTTTTCTCAGAGCCGTCGGCAACCAAAGGGGTCCAACTTATGTGGTTTTTATGTTTTGAGACACATTTACAATATTATCACTCTAGGCACGACTGATTTTACTCAAGAGGTAAATTTATATTTCAGAACTTTTGTTTTACTTTATTTTTTTTAAGTTACTAAGTCAATGTTTCGTCTGGTTTTGGTGTTACAGATGTTTGATCTTGCTGATCCCTTTCCTGAAGAAGATATTGATTTCATTCGCACATGTTGTGCTGAATTCATCCATGAGCTATTACAAAAATAGTGAGTTTTTTAATCCAATGTTACATTGTACATTATTTTATTTCATTCTGCATGTATTTGGCTCTGATTTGTATGTTTTATTTTATTTTTGTGATTGCTTGGTTTCATTTATTTGAAGCAATTTTTGTTATATGATCTTGTCTTCTATAATGTGAAAATGTTTGTTTCTTCTCACGGACTGTTTCATTCCTTATGTATTATCTCTTTCTCTCTCTCACCCTCTGTTCCACAAAATTGCATTCTGTGTGCATCACAATGCTTCAATAGTTGTATTGATGATATAAGCGATTTCTTTCCTTCACAAAGCACTCATTTCCAAATATTATTTTCTAGCAGAGAGAAATTAACATGTTCTAATTTTGATGAGTAATGAATGAAGGGAGTGAATTGGTGATATATGCAGGGATTATGGATTCTTCATATTCGTCAAAGGGAAAGAAGAAGGGCTTGGCAGATCAAGCAGGTTATGCAATGCAATATGGTTCTGATGACAATAACAATGGACCAAAGGGCATGTTCATTTCTTTGCATGTTCATTGCTTTTGTTTTACTGCTGTCATTTGGTCATCCTTACTGTCTAATTGCAAATGAATCATCAATGTATGACTGTACTGGCTTATATGAACATTAATTTGTTGCTGCTATAGACTGGTGCTTTTGAACTTTGAAGTTGAAATCAATGATTGTTATGTACTGCTGTTTAAAATTGGAGCATTCTGTGCATGTACATATAATAAAAGGGACCCTTTTTTTTTTTTAAAAAAAATAAGTTTTAAGACCGGTTGTAGTCACAACCGGTCTTAAAGGTGAGACTTTTAAGACCGGTTGTGCCACAACCGATCTTAAAGACTCACCTTTAAGACCGGTTGTTCCCACCCCCACAACCGGTCTTAAAGTACTTTTTAAGATCGGTTGTGACTACAACCGGTCTTAAAACTTCTTTTTTTTTAAAAACGTCCCTTTTATTAAGCCCGGTTGTTATAACCGGTCTTAAAAGTCACACTTTTAAGACCGGTTGTGACCACAACCGGTCTTAAATGTCTAACCTTTAAGACCGGTTGTTCCCACAACCGGTCTTAAATGTGTGGCTTTTAAGACCAGTTATAACAACCGGTCTAAAAAATAACAGACTTTTTAGACCTGCTATATCAAAACCTAATACAGAACCGGTCTAAAAAGTCATTTTTAACCGGTCTAAAAAGTCATTTTTCTACTAGTGACATCAACCCTACACAATTTTCCCTCCTAAACACAATGGAACCCTCAAATCAATGAAATTCCAGCTCCTTCTCTTACTTTTATTGCTGGACAAAACTTATACTTAGAGAAAGGGAAAATGTGTTTTTCATGATCTAACCCTTAAAGCTCCTTCCTTTTCCTTCCTAATCACTAGTTAAACCATTTGAACACTTATTAAACATGATTTGAGGAAATTTGGGTAGCATAACCCCTTAGGGTTTTCACTTTCCAAATTTTAAAAATCAACAAATATTTCATAAACCAAGCTGAGAACCACCATAACAACAACATATACCAAAGGATTTGAAGTTCTTGAGTTTACCTTTGATTTCTTTACTCTCTCTCTCTAAAACCATCCTCCCTCTTTCTCTTTCTCTTCCTTGAGACTTTGCTTGCCTACACATGGTTTTTATGAAGATCAATAACTTAGAGAAGCTATTTCACAAGAAAGGAAGCTTAATCACATGAAACTACAAAGCTTACCTTAGATTTTTCCTTCTTGAACTCCTTCTTCTCTCTAGTTTCTTAAGGCTTCTCTCTCTCCTCTCTATTTCTCTTATTCTTGGTGTGAAATGTGAGAAGAAAAGATGAACCAAGTGTTTTAAAAATATCCTACATCTTTTCCTTATTTAATAAATAATAGCTTATTTGATTTATGACATCACATTTGTACTAGGTCTTATTCCTTTCCAACTAAGTCATAACTTCCCATTAGCCTCTTCCACCTCCTTAAATATATTATTTTAATAGAATTTTGGCACATGATTTCCCTCCTTTTTCTTCTTCTCCAAGTTTTTCTCTTTTATCTCTTGGACTAATTTCCTTCCCCATTAATATTTTGATGGAAAATATCCACTAATAAAGGAAAAATATGGGCTTTTACTTTATTCCACAATTTATATAATTGCCATTACATTATTTTTCCAAATTCGCAATAGTTGCCAATTCTGGAAGATTTTCTTACCAAAATTTGAAAAATCATAACTTTATTTGTAAAACTTCAATTGGAGTGATTCTAAAGGCTATGAAACCCTTGTTGAGTTTAGTTTCAAGGAAAAATATAGCCTTTAGCCAACTGAAAGCTTAAGATTCCCTGAATGATTGTTTTTGGACATTGCCATAGATGTTAGCCAGTTTTTCTGGGCTATCTTCAAAAATCCATATCTTTTAATATACAAGTCCAAAAATTACCCATTACGTATCAAATTAAAGCTCTATATGTCTGCTATAATCCTAAAAGTTTCATTACATTTGGACTTGGTTTGTCTAATGAAAATGCATTGCACAACAACACTGCCTCACTAGAAGCAATGAAATAGTATGCACTTGCAACTTCAATAAATTCCATTTTTGTATACAAATTTCCCATACTCTTTAATTCACCATTTTATTCCCTTTAATACCTCAAAGATATAAGAAATGTTAGGGAATAGATTTGGGACACTTGCCAAATCGAGATTTAGCAGTTCACTTAATTCAAGCTTATTCTCTAGCCTTTAGTCCCAAAATTTGGGATATTACAATTCCCATGTTAGAAATAAATATGTTTGGGTTCTGAAAGGACATGTAAAGTCAAATGATAACAATCAAGGACCCGAGTATATGTGGGTACTAAAATGTCCATCTAGTACTTTATGTATGCAGGACAATCCGAAAAGAAACTGATATAAAGGTACATAGAAGATAAAGAGGAAGCCAAGAGGTTCTCATACACCAATTAAGAGGTTCATATCATTACAAAAGAGAACTCTCAAAACATCCATTGTTGGAACTACAGAGCATAACCATAGAAAGAACCAATGGATAAAAGGATTATATTCCATCTCAACAAAGAGCTACTGTAGAGTACCATTCAAAATCCTTATGGAGAATAAGAAAAGAAGGATCTCTCAAGCATCAGGTAAAAGACTCCTGGAGTCGAGATCTTTTAAGAGAAGGTTGCGGGCACCTAAAGCAAGGGATTCAAACTGTCAACAATACAGAAAGATGCATTGGGTGAGTAAAGCCAATTCTCCAAGCACCTAAGGTAAAAGTGTAAAATGGAAAAACCTCCTACACTATTATCTTTTATACATATTGAGGTTTATACCTTGTTACCTTAGGAATGAACATTGCACATATGTTTTTTTACAATCTTTAGAAATACCATCCATAAAGAGTTGCAATGTTCAATAGTCTAACTTTTTTTGCACATACGCATTCTCCATAAGAAAATATTTTTTTATGCATAAAGGATGCTTAATTCATCAAGCTCAATTTCTTTAAATTGACTTAGAGCATGTGAATTATGATTCTTACAAGCTAACCGTGAGTGTATCCAAGTAAAATTAGATACCGAAGGAAGAAAAAGGGTTATACGATTTTGTAGAAAGAAGAAAGGAATGCTCTGTTTTTGGTCCGTAAAGTAGGGAAGAACAGAGTATACAGGAACTCTGAGTGAAAACTCGAGTTCATATGAAGTACAGACACAACTCGAGTTCCAGAGGCAAACTCAAGTTCATGTTCAATGGTAAATTCGAGTTCAGGAAGGAAATTACAAAAAAGCTTGATTCAAAGGAATCAGTTACTCAAGTGATCTTGGAGGACTTGAGTATAAAGATATAAGCAGATGGAAATTAACTTGGGTATCTACAAGTTATACTCAAGCCAGGTACGCTGTATCAGTATGTGAACCTTTTTTGTAGAACTCATGTCAAACCCCTTAACATTTCAATATAAGTAGAGTAATAAGAGTACAGCTCCAAAGGCATAGTGAAATAGCAGAAACATATTGACATTAAGTACTTGTTTACAATAAAGGAAATTCCCCCTAGGCTTTGAAATACATATACAAATGTGCAGTATATTCAAAAGAAAGAAAAAGTACAAATGTAGATAACAAGACTCCACTCTAGAATGCTCCAAGACTCTACTCACCAGAAGCCACTGCCTTATTTTTCGAGCCACTAGCCTCAACTATAATGTTTTATATTTTGAAAATGGATGAGATTCGAGTGAATCTTAGTAGCAACATAATTTTCATACATATAAAATGCAAAAAATAAACAATACACTATGTCATGTAAGATGATAGACTGTTGTGTATGATAGAATATTGTGGGTACACTGTCCAAGTCCAAATGACTGTTTGCAACCCTAGCTAAACTCTGCTCCTCTGTTGGGTCCCAAACCACAACTAAGCTAATATGTGTGTCCAAGACACTATACTCATGTTATAGAGAATGGCACACTCAAACATATAATAATCATATAGTATATGTAAGAAAAAGTTACTACCTGACTTCTTTTGGGTTCCTTGGTTTGTCCTAACCTTTAGTTCTGGTTCGGCTATTGTAAATTCCTATAATTTAAAGTTACAAGTAACTAGTTATTTCTTGAACTATTAGTGCCTTTAAATCAGATTCTGCTGGTTATATAATGTAGTTATATCAGTTTCTGCACAGTGCAGTTTCATTGTTTCCAAAAAACTAATAAATTTTCAGCCAAGTTGAGAAAATCATAATTAATTATAGGAAATTCCAAATTGACTGATTCTAAAGCCTAAATGAAGCTCTTTAAATTTACTTTCTTGGAAAAATTATCTAAAGCTGCCCCACAAATAACATTTTTACCATAAATTTTCAAAGCTTCCCCTACTCTAGATTATATTCTAAAAATAGGCTCAACTTCAAAAATCCATATCTTTTAATGTACTTGTCCAAAAATTACAAACTACCTATCAAATATTTAGACTTTAATCCTATCAAGTTTCATAATTTTTGGACCAGGTTTGACCCACGAAATCCATTGCACAATAATATTGCCTCACTGGAGGCAATTCAAATAGCATGCCCTCACAACTTCAATAAATTCCAAATTTATTTACCAACATCCAAAAATCATGAACTCATGTATACCTACACAATTTTCCCTTATAAATCCAATGGAATTATCAAAACTACAAAATTCCATCATCTTCTTACTATTCTGCACCTGACTTAAAGTTAGGATTCTTAGGAGGGAAAATGTGTCTTGATTTCTCTTATTTAATCACTTCCATTCCACTTCTAATCACATGATTAACTACTTAAACATGAAATGAACATGGTTTAGGAAAATTTGGGAAGCATAACATTTTAGGGTTCTTCATCCCAAATTCACAAAACATGGAAAAACCAAGCCAAGCAACCAACCAATTCCGCTAGGAACATTATATGGCCTTGAATTCATAAGAGAACATGATTATTTATGATTACCTTTTGATTTCTTCATCCCTCTCTCTCTAACCATCTCCTTTCATTCTCTCTTACTCTTGAGTTTGCCTTGCTATATACACATAGCCATGAACTCTAGGTTTCTGGACATCATCCACTGCTTCCCATATTGCTTCTCTAGGAGATGGTCCCTTCCAAACAACTTTGTTGAATAGGATACTCCTGTGCCTTATTTTTTTCTCCTACCATCGATGATTCGGTCAAGTATGACCTCATACGTAAGATCATCCCGCACATTTACCACTTTATTTTCGATCAAAATGTTTTAGGTCGGGGTGATATTTCTTTAACTGTGAGACATAGAAGATATAATACAGCCTACTTAAGCTTGGGGGTAAAGCTATTTGGTTCGTTACTGGCCCAACCTTAGATAAGATTTCTAAAGGACCAATATACCTAGGGCTCAACTTCTTCACCTTCAGCGCCCTGCTGATGTCGATAATAGGTGAAACCTTCATGAATACATGATCTCCAACCTAAAACTCAAGAGGTTTCTAGCTTTTGTCAGCATAGCTCTGCTCCATGGTTTGATCGACAATATCTGGCCTATACATCTTCCTCACAGACAGCTCTGTCCAGTACAAAGGAGACTGACACTTCTTTCTATGTAATGTTTCATAGGGAGCCATTTGAATGCTCGAATGGTAATTGTTGTTGGATGATATATCATTTCCCATATTTTGAATCAAAATGAAAAGATCTCTCATTGGAATGTAGACATCAAAAGCTTTCTGATGATATATCATTTGCCATATTTTAAATCAAAATTAAAAGATCGCTTGAGTAATCACTCGAGTGACCACTCTAGTGTTGAAGTTGGACAACAACTAAGAAGCTCTCTGCCTGATTTTAAAGGGGATCACTCAAGTGATCACTTGAGTGACCACTCGAGTGATGCTTCCTAAGAGAACAGAACAACATCTTGAAGATTCCAAAAATCATGGGAATGATTATGTAACTCACTCTTCTTGATTCCAATCACTCTAACACTTCATTGTATTAGTGTTTAGTGTATTTCTCTAAGTATACAATGAAGAGATGATGTGAAGAGACAAAAGTTGACTTTACAGAAGTGGATCGTTCAATATTCGTAACACCATTATAATGGAATAAATTACTAGGATGATATTCTAGTACTTTAGTCCTTTGGATTAATGAGTATATACTTCATCACTCATAAATTCTTGTACTCATTTTGTTGCTCAAACACATTAATCATTGATATAATCTATCTTTGAATAACCAGTGTCATGTATTTGAACTCTTGAGTTGAATATTCATATCTTTCAAGGCATAACTCTAAATGTCAAGATAGTATATGGATCAAGAGCAAAGTCATGATGCTCATATATGTCTATCAAGCTAATACTTTTGGTTATTTATATGACTCTTGCTCTTTGAAAAAATTGCCCAATATGTTAATGTTGATAAATAACATGTTATCTTAGTAAAGCTTTTATATATATATTTTATAACTATTGACTTCCACTATTTTTAACATGAGCATTGATTGTAAACATGTTTTAAAAATGAGTTTTGCATGTATTCAAGTCTCAGTTTCACAATGCATTGCTATGATTTGAAATTACATATGAGATTTGAAATAATTTGCATATTTCATTGTCATTCCTGGAAAATTTGATTTCATTCATGATTTATCATTTCACAAAATGTTGATGAAAACTTTTATGGATATATTTACTAATATTTTTTGTTCTCACTTACATACTGTAACCCCCTCCATAATTATTATTTGAAATACGCATTTAAGATGAATTAGAGACCGTCAGATAAACAAAACTCATTTCAATTCTCTATCCTTATTATAGGGTTTTCACAAATACCTTTTGAAATCTAATACACCTGGTCTCATATTCATATTTCAAATACAATTACCTCGCGAAGATAAATCATATTCATAACATATCAGAGTGTACAACATAATAATCCTAGCAATCCTGGGTTCCTTACATTAATCCAAACTTTACAGGGCACATTCGCCTTTTATAATTTTCCAAATAGGGGATTACACAAATCCATCTTAAATACATAATCAATTACTCATTCGAATATATATACACATCCAAATATCCAAATATACATCCCAGACATATACAGTTATCCTAATCCATATCGATAACCAATTACCAAATCAAATATCCATAGGGAGTCCTCGCCACCCTTGTTTGTTTGCCCCCTCCTTGATCCATTTGCCCTGTCTAAATTATTGGTAAGGGAGGGTAAGATTTGAGAGAATCTCAGTAGGAAAATAATACCAATATGCAAGTATGATAAATGTATAATGCATGACATGCTTGCATTGCATAACTCATGCTCACAAAATGACATATTTGCAAGCTCAATGTTTCAAACAACATATTTATGGCTATAGCATAAACAGAAATATAGCTTCAAACATTCATATATATTACACATAATCATGCAAAGCAATAACATGCATCAATACACCAACACAAACATCAAATACATTCAAGAAAGGTAAGCTCCCTACCCTTATTCTTTCCACGTGTGCTCTAGCACCGGCTACTCACGATCAGGGAAAATATCAAACCCTATAACCAAAGCAAGTGTTAGATCTCATGTTTTGATGATAACAAAAGAATGGTATGAAAAAGAATTGATTAATAAATAAGTTTGAACAAAGTAATAACAGGAATAAGCATCACTTGAAGTAAGCATTGGAGTAATGAGGAAAGACCAAGAGAAAATGCTGAGAAACTTAAGTAGGAGCAATTTCTCTAAGGCATTACTCAAGTACATACTCGAGTAATGAGACAAAACTTGAAGTAACCAGAGGCACCTTACAGTAATCTGCCAACGTTACTCAAGTAATAGTGTAAGTATTTTCAAGTTACTCTCGACCTGCCAATGTTACTCGAGTAGGTACTCGAGTAACCATGTGAAAATTTTCAAGTTGCTCTCGGCCTGCCAATGTTACTCGAGTAGGTACTCGAGTTACTCTGTTTCATAAAATGTGGTGCTCTCGGCATTTTGTACCACTGCCAATGTTACTCGAGGAGCTACTCGAGTAACTCAGTAAGGTAAGCAAAAACTTGAAGGTGGTACCTGATTAACTTGATATAATTTTATCTCATTTTCCTCGAGTCACTACTCTAGTATGCAAGTATTTAATGTTTCATTTTGAGTGGATTCCTCGAGTAGGTACCCAAGTATGCAGAGTTATTTTCAAGGAAAACTTCAAGTTATTACCCGAGTAAAGTGTGCCCAAAAAGTAAGTTTACTCGAGTAGGTACTCAAGTAACAAGGTAATCTAACTTGATGTGCTCTCGGCCTTGAAATCCTGCCAACATTACTGGAGTAAAGTATCGAGTAACCAAAAGTTTATTTGAAGGTTTACTCGAGTTGGTACCCGAGTAACTCATAAAGTTGTGAGTATATTACTCGAGTAGGTACCCAAGTAAACATACATTTCCAAAGGTTTGAAAATTGGTTATTCCATGCACTACCCGAGTAGTCTTAAATTTGTCTGTTGACTTGCAGTTGATCAAAGATTTCCCGATGATACTCGAGTAAGTACTCGAGTAAACTTCAAGGAATACTCGAGTAAGCAAACCCAGAAATCCAGAAATCATTCAAACGTTCATTGATTTGTTTCCTATATGATTAATCTTTCAGTATATTAGTATTCTTAGTCTATTTATAGATAAACAATGAAGGAATTATATCAAGTAATGGAAGTCAAATGAAACGTTCAAATGCCAACCACCGCCAACGGATATTTTTCAAAAACTGAAAAGTCAATAGTGGCTGCGCACTCTACAACGAACGAAAGGAAAATGTTCCAACGGTCTTCACCAACATATCTATATATATGGGAACATCCAAACAGAGAAAGTATAACAAGAACACACAAAAACGTATCATCAAGTTCATTGCTCTGTTTTCACATTGTAATTATATTTCTATGCTTTAGTGATTCTCATTTACTCTGTAAGAGAGTTATTTCATTCAAACTCAATATTTGTTATTGAGATAACTTAAGGTTGTGAAACCTTGAGTTGGGATTGGATTACAACTTGTAAGGGGGAGCGAGTGTCCAAGCGAAGGAACTTGCTTGTACCGAGGTGCCAAGAACCCACTGAATCTTGGTAGTTATAGTGAAACTCTCAGAGAAGCTCTGAGGACTGGACGTAGGTCAAAGTAGTTGTAACCGAACCAATATAACTCCCGGTGTATACTTCGGTGATATTTCTCCTTACTTCTTACTGTTTTAATTTCACTGTTAAAATTTTACATTTCCGAAGAAATTTTAGTATCACCCAATTCACCGCCCCTCTTGGGTGAAACGCTTGTTCTAACATTTGGTATCAGAGCGTAGGTCTTCTTGTTAAGGTTTAACAGCCTAAGAAGGATCCAATGGCAAGTGTAATATCCCAAAAAGTGATTAAGGGCTAATGACTTTAAAAGTGGATATAATTATTGTTGAATAAACACTTTTGGAGAATGTGTGATGGGAATTTGGATATTTTAATGATTCCAATGGCTTCCTTGTGAAAATTCGTGTGGGGAGAGTGTTTATTGTGAAATTGGAACCATTGGGAACAATCGTGCAAAAGTTGAAAACTCTGTCCATTGAAACTCTGTACAGGGCAGCCAATTTGTATGGACGTTTTAAATAGGCAAATGGTGTCTAAAAATTCTGAAATTTTCCAGTATTAAATTTCACATGTCAATCTTCAAAATGAACATATAATTTGTATCATTTTGATTTATGACCTAAGAGTTTTGGATTTTTGAAGTTTGCCCAGCGGAATTAATTATTTTCTGGAACAGTATGCAAAGATTGAAATTCTGGGAATGTTTTGGTGATTTTCAGTAATGGACAATATTTTTCCTATGAAGAGGACTTAAATATCTTTCATTGGGCTTTGGAATCACCTCATTTCTATTTTTCTAGAATTAGTTATGATTTTGCAAAGTTGGGCAGAAAATCTGCCAGAAAATCCGAAAATGTGAAATTAGAAATTATGACATCATCATGTGGTAAGGTGACATCAACATGGAATTAAAAGCAATTCTATCATCTTGATCAGCCATTTCCCGTCGTCTTTTCCAGCTGCACAAACGTGAGAGAGAGCTTGGAGAAAGGAGAGAAAAAGAGGAAGAAATCTCGCAAGGTAAGCCGATTTCTCCGACGATCTAGCTCCTAACGCGTATAACTCCGACTCTAAGCTACTCCTCTTTATTCTTTAAGGTTGTGAAGCTCAAACTTTGGTGTTTCAAAGAGGCTAGGGTTCAGCCAAATTTGGGAAAAGCTAGTGGGAGCTTGAGGTAACTTCCAAACTTTCGTATATTGCTTATTCTGGCTGCTGTGGGCAATTTAATCGGTGAAATTTCGCCGGATTGCCATTGGTTTTAAAGTTTGGAAATGATATGGCCTAGGGGTTATGCTGCCCAAATTGGGTCTTAATGTTAGTTGTAACCTAATGTAATGGTTAATAAAGTGGTTAGGAGTAGAAAGGAACGCGTTTATGGAGCCGAAATCGTAAAACCCCGATTTTCCCCGGAGAACTCATAAATTTCGGCCAGCCCTAGAAATGGGTCTTAGAGTTGGATTTTCAATGATTTGATGGCTCCATTGAGTTCAGGGGCGAAAATTAGGTAGGGTTACAGTTGGGCACTTTTTCAAAAAAAGCCGAGAAAGCATAATTACGGAAACACCCCTAAAACCCTAAAAGTAGGGCTGCCAAGGGCAATTTCGTAATTTAACATTGAATTTGATAATTCCGAGTCCGGAAATGGATTCCTTGGGCGAAAATATGTCAGGATAGCCCATGTCAAAATTTCAAGAAAAGTACAGCCGGACCGGGTACGGCGGGCCCGGGCCGGGTCCCCGGGGTATTTTTGGTAAATTTTCATTATAGACTCATATAACCCCAAGTAACACTATGGAAGTGTCTAAATGGTGCATTTGGAATTGTAGGATTCGATATTTGCCGCCCTCGTGAGCCAACTACGCCAGCGAACGTCAGAAAGGAACGAGGTAGTGACTTTTCTTTTGTACCATATATGATGCATTGTATGTGTGTTATATCGTTGATTTGTAATGAATTCGTATGCTGCGACATCTTTGGATTTGTGTTAGCACTGTCATTCCAATAGTCCCTGAGTAGCTAACAACAGTTCGGGTTAGGACGGTGTGCCTTCCCGGCGGAGAAAGGGGATGAAGATGAGGTGTGATATATGTGATTATGTGAGCCAAAAGGCTATTTGTGGAGGCCGACGGGCCATTTGTGAAAGCCGAATAGCTGTATGGGCTATAAGGCTATATGTATGCACTGCCACGCCAATAGTCCCTGAGTAGCTAACAACGGTTCGGGTTAGGCGGTGTGCCTTCCCGGCGGAGAAAGGGGATGAGGGTGGAGTGTGATTTGTGGTGCTGCTGCTGTATGATGATTTGCTTACATGTTGTGTGCTTATGTGTGGTATAAATGTTTTGTTACTACTGGGATTCTCTTGAATCTCATTCTTTCCTTTAACTAACCCTTCAGACAGGGCGAGCGGCTCTAAGGAGAAGCGTACGACCCGGAGCGGTTAGAATCCTATAGGGACATTTATTTTGGTTATGTTGGTTAAACCTGTTGGACAGGGTGTCTGTATATTATGTTTGCTGTAAAGAATAGTTGAACGTAGTTGTGTAGTCCCCTATATGGAGGTTGTAGACCCTTTTTGTGTATGAATGGAACCCGGGGGTTGCCGGGATTGCTATTAGATATTCTGATATGAATGAATGTGAATTAACTACACAGGTGATTATATTCGATAATTGAACTTGAGATCGGAATAGGAAAGAAGTTTTGAAAATTTTATAAAGTCCCTACTTCACAGGGAGTTCTAAATGAGTTTTGAACTATTCGACGGTCTCTAAACCAATTTAATTACGTAATATTGAATTATAATTACGCTATTTAAGGCAGGGGGTTACAGCAAGCATGGGTGAAGGAATTCTTCCCGACGGAGCATACATCACTAGACCCCCTAGTTTCAATGGAGAACACTTCTCTTTCTAGAAAGCTAAGTTCAGAGTGTTCGTGATGGCTACTAAATATGGGTTATGGGATGTAATGGAGAGTGGAAACTATCAACCTACAAAGACTGTAGATTCTCAGAAAATTCCCAAGACTCTAGCGGAATATGATGAGAATGACAAGAAACTTATCACTCTCAACAGCAAGGCAATTCTGATGTTACAAAGTGCTTTGAGTCAAAGTGAATATGTCAGTCTAGCACTAAAAACGAAAGAAGAAAATCAGGATGAGGATGAGGAGTTTGACGATGATGAAATGGGCCTAATCATAAAACGATTCAGAAAGTTCTACAAGAAAGGTCAAGGATTCAAACACTTTTAGAAAGGAGGAAATAACAACAAAGATCATATCATTTGCTATGAATGTGGAAAACCAGGACATATCAAATCAGAATGTCCAGACCTGAATCAAAAGAACAAGGAAAAGAGAAAAGGCAAATTCTTCAACAAAAAGAAGGCCTTCGTATCTGCTATATGGGGTGACAGCTCCTCAGACGAAGAGAGTGATGAGGAAGAAGTAGCTAATATATGTCTTGTTGCTCAAGAAGAAACAGAAGAAGAGGTAAATGATTCTGAACCTACCTATGATGAATTACTTTTCGAATATAATGCACTACATTCTGAATTCATCAAAATAGTTAAAGAATTGGTTGTTTTCAAAAAGAAAAACAAAGCTCTTGAAATTAAACTTAAAGAAAGTTTGGAAAAGGATTGTGAAAATTGCTCTTCTTTGAAAAAGAAAAATATTGATCTCACAAAAACTCTTGAAAAATTTACTCAAGGAAGTGAGATACTAAATGTCATTTTAAAAGCTCAACGATTTGTAAATGATCGATCTGGAATTGGTTATGATCCAAGATCAGATAAAAGGAAAGGTAGAAAGAAAGCAGGAGGTAAGTCTTATTTGAATTATTTCCAGCATTCTGTGCATATATCAAATCCTTTTGCATTTTGTAACTACTGTAATAGAAAAGGGCATTATACTTCTTCATGCATTCATAAGAAGAAAAGAACAATAGGAACCTACAAATGGGTACCTAAAGGTTCATATATTCAGGAAATTATTTGTACTAACCCGAAAGGACCCAAAAAGATGTGGGTACCTAAGACTTAGTCATTTGATTGCAGGTATGTCTTAAAGCATCCAAAAATAGCAAGTGGTACATAGATAGTGGATGCTCTAGACATATGACCGGAGATTTCGAAAGTTTTACCACATTGCGACCTAAGGAAGGTGGAAAGGTAAAATTTGGAGGAAATCAATCCGGAGGGATAGCAGGAATTGGTGAAATAAAAAATGACAAAGGAATACAAGTCAAAGATGTATATTATGTTGAAGGCTTGTGTCACAATTTGCTGAGCGTAAGTCAAAGTGCAGATAAAAACAACTGAGTAATATTTGACTCAGAAGAATGCTTAATTATCAACAAGAATGACTTACAGCTTGATAAGAAGAATATCAAGGCTAAGCTCAGAGCAAAAAGGGAAGGTAACTATTATACTCTAGATATTAGTATAAATGAATCTGAAAATTGTTTTCTGAGTAATGCCGATGAAAGTTGGCTATGGCATAAGAGATTGGCTCATGTCAATATGCATCAACTAGGCAAATTACTCAAAAAGGATTTAGTACTTAGATTACCCAAAGTAAATTTCAAAAATGACTTGATTTGTAATGCATGTCAAAAGGGTAAACAAACTAAATCATCTTTCAAATTGAAAAATGAGATTTCAAAAAATAGACCATTACAATTATTGCATATGGATTTAGTTGGTCCAGCAAGAGTAAAGAGTCTTGGTGGCAACCTATATTCATTGGTCATTGTTGATGATTTCTCTAGATTTACATAGGTTATTTTTCTATCATCAAAGGATGAGACCTTTGAAGAATTTATTGTTTTTGCCAAGAAGGTGCAAAATGAGAAAGGTATGTCCATTGCAGGAATTAGGACCGATCATGGTGGAGAATTTGAAAATCAAGCCTTTGAAGAATATTGTGATACTAATGGTATTGATCACAATTTCTTTGCTCCAAGAACACCTCAACAAAATTAGGTCGTGGAACGAAAGAATAGAGTGCTCACAGAAATGGCTAGAGCAATGTTGAATGAAAAGAACGTATCCCAAGTGTTTTGGCCTGATGCTATGAGTACAGCATGCTACATTTCAAATAGAGCATATATCAAAACAAAACTTGGAAAGACACCAGACGAACTATACAAAGGAAGAAAGCCAAACATTGCTCATCTCTACATCTTCGGTTGTAAGTATTTCATTCATAATAATGGTAAAGATAACTTGGGAAAATTTGATTCTAAAACTGATGAAGGAATTTTCCTAGGATATTCTAATCGAAGTAAAGCATATAGAGTTTTCAATAAAAGAACTTGTATTGTTGAAGAATCAATTCATATTGTATTTGATGAATTTGAATCCTCTGACAAAACCATTGATGAAGAACAGGAAGTTGTTTTTCAAGAGAATGGTCAATCTATTTCTAAATCTCTTATTCCTGAAGTTGATGAAACCAAGGAAGAAGGGCAATCCTAGGACAACCTAGAGCTTGGAAATACAATAAAAGTCATCCCTTAGATCAAGTCATAGGAGATATGAATGAAGGGATCAAAACTAGAAATAGAATTTTCAATGAAGTAAGTTTTTCTGCATTCATTTCTGAGATTGAACCTTCTAACATTGATGAAGCCCTATCAGACAATGATTGGGTTATAGCAATGCAAGAAGAACTAAATCAATTTGAAAGAAATCAAGTTTGGGATTTGGTACCCCGACCCAAGGATCATCCGATCATTGGTACTAAATGGGTATTCAAGAACAAACTCGATGAATCCGCAATTATTGTCAAAAACAAGGCAAGATTGGTGGCCAAAGGCTATAATGAGGAAGAATGAATTGATTATGAGGAAACGTATGCTCCAGTGGCTAGATTGGAAGCTATACGTGTACTTTTAGCCTTTGCATGCATCAAAGGATTCAAACTCTATCAAATGGATGTAAAGAGTGCATTTTTAAATGGTTATATCATGGAAGAGGTGTATGTAGAACAACCTCCAGGTTTTGAGGATGTTACTAAACCTGACCATGTTTTCAAACTCAAAAAGGCTTTATATGGTTTAAAACAAGCTCCTAGAGCCTGGTATGAAAGGCTCAGTAAGTTTCTTATTGATCAAGGTTTTGTACGGGGAAAAGTTGATACAACACTCTTCATAAAACGAAAACACAACAATATTTTAATTGTTCAAATATATGTTGATGATATTGTTTTCGGTGCTACTAATAAATCTCTATGTAAGGAATTTTCTGAGATAATACAGGGAGAATTTAAGATGTTAATGATGGGAGAATTGAACTTCTTTCTTGGTTTGCAAATCAGACAAAGAAAGAATGGAATCTTCATATCTCAAACAAAGTATTTGAAAGAGCTATTGAAGAAGTATGGAATGGATTAAGCAAATGGCACGGACACACCTATGAGCTCAACTACGTTACTTGATGCTGATGTCAAAGGGAAAGACTACAACATCACGAAATATAGAGGAATGATTGGATCATTACTCTATCTCACGGCAAGTAGACCAGACATCCAATTTAGTGTTGGCATATGTGCAAGATATCAATCGGCACCAAAGGAATCACATGTTGAAACGGTCAAACGAATCTTTAGATACCTTACTGACACACCTGAATTGGGTCTATGGTATCCCAAAGGAAGAAGTGAATATCTTGTTGCATACTCAGATTCAGACCATGGAGGATACAAGACAGATAGAAAGAGCACCAGCGGACAAGGACAATTTCTTGGAAGATCTCTTGTATCATGGTTTAGCAAGAAACAAAACACTGTGTCTCTTTCATCAACAGAAGCCGAATATGTAGCTGTCTCAAGTTGTTGTGCACAAGTGATATGGTTAAAAGAAAAACTACAAGATCTTGGTATTTATATCAAAGAAATACCAATCTATTGTAACAATACTAGCACGATAAGCTTGGCAAAGAATCCAACTCAACACTCTAGAACCAAGCATATCGATGTCAGACATCACTTCATCAGAGATCATGTTCAAAAGAAAGATGTGAAAGTGATATTCATTCCTACTCATCTTCAACTAGCAGATATCTTCACAAAACCTCTTGCAAAAGATCAATTTCTATACATTAGAAGAGAATTGGGAATGGTAAATCCCAATGAGTTATAAGTTATTTAAGCTTTTCATAATATTAGATGAAGTCACCTGATAATGTTTTGATGATCACTAACTTAAGCATCAGAGTATATAGAAACTTGTTTTGCAGGGAGTTTGAAACTCTATTTTGAGAAACAAAAATAGAGATTATCAGAGGACACCATTACTGGAATATCAACTTGAAGTAATGACTAACAGAGAAGCAATACCCGAGGAACAACTTGAAGTAAAGTAACACTTTACTTGAGTATGTACTCGAGTAATGGCCCCCATAATTGGAAGTAATGGATCAAGTTACTTAAAATTTAAATCTAACGGTTCAGTTACAAAGAAATGAAGAGTCAGAAGATGAAAAGACAGGTTACCCGAGGCGAGCCTCGAGTAAACTTGAAGCTTACTCAAGTAAGGCCTCGAGTAATGGCGGAGTTCAGATTCTCAAATTGATGAAGAGTGACTCAAATCTGATCAGAATGGGTTATAAATGATCGAGGGAACATCCATGGATAATTACTATATTATTTATGCCAGGTAAGCAATTTAAATGAATTATTTTAGAATTTTTCTGAATGAACACCCGAGGAAGGCCTCGAGTAAACTTGAAGGTTACTCGAGTACAGCCTCGAGTAACGTCAGGTTCTAGGTCTTTATCTGTGGCAAACTCGGTCATTTCCATAAAAACTTTTCACAAGTGATTCCTTGCTTCATTACCGTCAAAACCCAATAGATTTCATTCCTAGAAACTTCCTATTTTGCTCAGAATCCCTGTGCCCTAAATCGCGTCTGTGTTTCTGTTTTCTCTGAAAATCTCAGTTTTCAATCATTCAGAAAGATGAGAACTAAAAACCTTACTCCCATAGACTCCTCTGAATCCCAACAACTCTCTGATCCTCTTTCTTCTCCTCTCACTAAGAGAAGAAAATTAACCCCGAGATCAAAAGCCAAAATTCAAACTCAACCTCAATCTCAACCAAAACCCAAAGGAGTGGTGATTAAAGAGCCTATTGCTACAAGGGCTCAATCCAAAAAGAGTGCTTCCACTGGGAAAGGCAAGAGTACCAAGACTTCCACACCTACTCCCTCTGATTCCTCTACCCCCTCTTTCACACCTAAGCCTTCTAAAAAGCCCAAGTATGATAAAAATGTGGCTAAGGCTATGGCTGGAATTTTAGAGCAAATGGAGAAGGGACAATCTTCCAAGAAGTCTAAAGTACCGGAAGAAGAGATCACCATTCCACCAAAGGGATTCAATGTCAGCAAATTGGTGGAATCTCCGAAGTATCTATCTCAGTTCTCAAGGAGGAAGGTGTGTAAAACACACTATGTGGATCTCAGATTACTTCAAGAGGTAGTGAAGCATGACCTTAGTCCTTATTTAGATCCCTTTATGCCTTGGCTTTCGATTAGATTACCATTCTGTACTAAGGTGATCACACATTTTTACTGTAATCTAGAGATTATAGATGAGCCAAATAGAACCTCAGCCAAGGAAGAAATGACCACCACAGTTAGAGGCCAAAAGATTCTGATATCACCCTCTAGGATTAACCTGTGGTTAGGGATAGAGAATCCCCCAGATGATGTTTACTCCCAACTTGAGCCAAACCAAATCTTTACTATCCTTAAACCCGGAGAGTTAGTTGGCCCTCTAAATTTCAAGCCTAGTGATATGTGTGATCATCACAGGGTCCTATGGTACATTTACTCTAGGTCCCTAGTGAACAAAGCCAACAATTATACACACTTCTCTGATAGGGACTTTAGGTGGTTTGCTTCGCTTCTCTTGAAGGAACAAAAGGACTTAGGGGAGTATATCTTCTCGGAGATGAAGAGATACAGGGTGGATGGAAAGGCTACAACACCAATGCCATATCCTCAAATTGTATCACTTATTCTGAAAGAGAATAAGATATGGTATTTGGATAGTAAGGAGCCCATTGAGAGGTTGACTCTGGTTGGGAGAAACCAGATTGGGAAACTAAACATTGACATCCCTCTCAAAGGCCCTCTGGAGTCTGGGTCAAAGAAGAAGAGGAAGACCACTGAGGCAGAAACCAGTAAGATAGATGACACTTAGTCATCGGCTCCAGCTGCTACCACATCATCGCCATCCTTCCTCAATGCCACTCTCCAGCACTTTATGGAGAATATGCTGAGAGGATTTCATATGGATATTGCCAACACAAATGCTGAACTGATAACCCACATGAATACCAAGATGGGAGAGTTGGTGGAGAGAATGGACAAGAGGCATGAGGAATTGCTAGCGGAGAAACGTGCCCAGGGTGAGATTTTGAGTTTAATTCTGGCACGTCTGGACTCTTTAGGTCCTGGACCTTCTGCCGGTCCATCTACTTCTGCACCACTACCACCACTTCCAGTGAACCCTCCTTCTGAACCTCTTATCACTGAGGATGAACCATCTACCCCTCTGGTATCTAGTCCACCTGAGTCTCAAGCCAAAGACATTCTATATATAGTAGACAACCCAGATACCAATGAAACCATTCATATCGTCATTGATGATTCACCTCCCAAACCTCAACCTGAACTCGCTCCTAAACCCATTCCCTCTCCTACCCAAACTGAGGAAATATCTCCCTCTTCCTCCTCTGAACATCTTACTCCAGTGATAGATACCCCTCCAGAGGCTGAGACCACTATGGTTGTCTTCCAACCCTCTCCTATTCCTCCCAGCAATGACATCCATATCCCTCCAGTAAATCTGCCTGAACCAGCTTCTTCCAGCTCCTTTGATTCATACAGTTCAGATGATGGTTTTAGTGCTTCCTGTGAAGCCTATCTCTATGGTCAAGTCTTCTAGTCCTCCACTTCATTGATGATGCCAAAAAGGGGGAGAAGAGCTTGAGGGTGAACTTTGTGGAAGTGTCTGAGCTTATTTTGGGTATTTGGGTGTATATGGGTTCTAGGGAGTATTTTGGGACTTATTAGTTCTTATTAGTTTTCTTGAACTTATTATCTTGTAATATGCAAAATTTAAGTTTAATGCAAGTATGCTTAAGTTATGATTTCATTTTAAGTCCATTTTAAGCTTTGAATTATAATACTTTGATGGACTAATGAAGTTGTTGTGTATGTAAGGTGTATGCTATGAATCTAGACTTAATAAGACATATTTAAATTGAAAATTCAATTTAAAAACCATGTTCAAAATCACCAAGTTTTGTCATCATCAAAAAGGGGGAGAATGTTAGATCTCATGTTTTGATGATAACAAAAGAATGATATGAAAAAGAATTGATTAATAAATAAGTTTGAACAAAGTAATAACAGGAATAAGCATCACTTGAAGTAAGCATTGGAGTAATGAGGAAAGACAAAGAGAAAATGCTGAGAAACTTAAGCAAGAGCAATTTCTCTAAGGCATTATTCGAGTACGTACTCGAGTAATGAGACAAAACTTGAAGTAACCAGAGGAACCTTCCAGTAACCTGCCAACGTTACTCGAGTAAGTACTCGAGTAATAGTGTAAGTATTTTCAAGTTGCTCTCGGCCTGCCAATGTTACTCGAGTAAGTACTCGAGTAACCATGTGAAAATTTTCAAGTTGCTCTCGGCCTGCCAATGTTACTCGAGTAGGTACTCGAGTTACTCTGTTTCACAAAATGTGGTGCTCTCGGCATTTTGTACCACTGCCAATGTTACTCGAGGAGCTACTCGAGTAACTTAGTAAGGTAAGCAAAAACTTGAAGGTGGTACCTGATTAACTTGATATAATTTTATCTCATTTTCCTCGAGTAACTACTCTAGTATGCAAGTATTTAATGTTTCATTTTGAGTGGATTCCTCGAGTAGGTACCCAATTATGCAGAATTATTTTCAAGGAAAACTTCAAGTCATTACCCGAGTAAAGTGTGCCCAAAAAGTAAGTTTACTCCAGTAGGTACTCGAGTAACAAGGTAATCTAACTTGATGTGCTCTCGGCCTTGAAATCTTGCCAATATTATTGGAGTAAAGCATCGAGTAACCAAAAGTTTATTTGAAGGTTTACTCCAGTTGGTACCCGAGTAACTCATAAAGTTGTGAGTATATTACTCAAGTAGGTACCTGAGTAAACATACATTTCCAAAGGTTTGAAAATTGGTTATTCCATGCACTACCCGAGTAGTCTTAAAATTGTCTGTTGACTTGCAGTTGATCAAAGATTTCCCGATGATACTCAAGTAAGTACTCAAGTAAACTTCAAGGAATACTCGAGTAGCTACTGGAGTAAGCAAACCCAGAAATCCAGAAATCATTCAAACGTTCAGTGATTTGTTTCCTATATGATTAATCTTTCAGTATATTAGTATTCTTAGTCTATTTACAGATAAACAATGAAGGAATCATATCAAGTAATGGAAGTCAAATGAAACGTTCAAATGCCAACCACCGCCAACGGATATTTTTCAAAAACTGAAAAGTTAATAGTGGCTGCGTACTCTACAACGGACGAAAGGAAAATGTTCCAACGGTCTTCACCAACATATCTATATATATGGGAACATCCAAACAGAGAAAGTATAACAAGAACACACAAAAATGTATCATCAAGTTCATTGCTCTATTTTCACATTGTAATTATATTTCTATGCTTTAGTGATTCTCATTTACTCTGTAAGAGAGTTATTTCATTCAAACTCAATATTTGTTATTGAGATAACTTAAGGTTGTGGAACCTTGAGTTGGGATTGGATTACAACTTGTAAGGGGGAGCGAGTGTCCAAGCGAAGGAACTTGCTTGTACCGAGGTGCCAAGAACCCATTGAATCTTGGAAGTTATAGTGAAACTCTTAGAGAAGCTCTGAGGACTGAACGTAGGTCAAAGTGGTTGTGACCGAACCAGTATAACTCCCGGTGTATACTTCGGTGATATTTCTCCTTACTTCTTACTGTTTTAATTTCACTCCCCCTCTTGGGTGAAACGCTTGTTCTAACAGCAAGGACATAGGGTTAATCCCTTTTCCAATTCTTACTTCCATAACACTTAAAGTTGGTTATCATTCACAACCTTTAGGTGGCTACTCAAAGCCTAAACGCATACCTAAAGGGTTGGGAAAGACTACACCAAAAACCACCTTTCAAAAGTGTAAAATACTGATTTTTCGGGTTGGCTGCGGCCCACAAATCCACTGGCGTGGCTAAAAACAAGTCAGAAACATTTGGGCTGTAGTATATAACCTCTAACCGCGGCCAAGAAAATCCTTTTTCTTGGCTGAACTTCCAAAAATCATAATTAATTCCAAAAAAATCAAAATGAGGTGATTATAAAGCCAAATGAAAGATATTTAAGTCCACTACGTAGGAAAAATATGAATCAAGGCTGTCCCACAAAAATATAGAATTGAACAAAATTCAACACTACTCAAAACATATTCCAGTTTTAACATCAAACTTTGGACAACCAAAACTCCCAGCCACAAAACGAAATGACAAAAATAATATATCCATTTTGAAGCTTGGAATGTGAAATTTAAGAATAGAAAGTTTCAGAATTTTTAGACACCATATGCCCATTCAAAATGTCAATACAAACAGACTGCTCAGCAAAGAGTTTCAATGGACAGATTTTTAGATTTTGCACAATAGCTTCCATGGTTCTAATTTCACATCAAACACCATTCCCATACAAATTTTCACAAGGAATCCATTAGAAACACCAAATCAACCAAATTCAACTCGCATTGACATGTTACACAAGGGCCCTAACATGTCAACACAATTTCACATCATAAACCTCAACATTGCAACTCTTTCCATTTCATATTCCAAACCAATTCTATTGGCATCAAAAAAACAATGACACTATTATAACCACAATACACAAACCAATTCAATCATTTTACAATCACTTGAAAATCAGGGTAAAATTTGAAATTCACAAAACTTAACCAATAACCATAATACTAGGTCAAAATGCTTCAAATACTCACCTCTTCCTCTTCCCAAGGCCAATTCTTTGATTCCTCTTCTTTCCAATTTCTTCAAGCTCTCAAACACCTTCTTTCACAAATCTAAAAATATAGCAATGAAGCTCTCATAACTATGAACAACATTAAAGAAGGATATTTGAGTATTAAGAACAACAAACCAATCAAAATCTTACCTTATATTTTCTCTTTGTTCCCTTAAGCATGGCGTCCATGGAGAGAGAGATGAGATCAATTTTTTGGCTCCAAATGGCCTTCATAACAGCCCTAAATGGAAGAGAGGAGAGTGGGAAGAGTTGAAACATTGACCAAGATCTAAAGGTCCACATAATGCCACTTGTCACAATCTTGTTTCATCTTGTTTTCTCTTCTAAGGCACACATGAGCTTATACACATGGGATTCTACACTTTAATCTCATAACAATTAATCTCAACCACTGATATTTGAGTTACCAAGGAGCTTCCTTTTCAGTAACTGATCAATTGGTCAGTAACTTTCCTATTTTACCCCTAATTGTGGTATTTCTCTTGAATAACCACCAAACACATTTTATATCACATTTCATCATGCCATGCACCCTACCCTTCCCTTATGATGCATTTTAAACTTTGACTCCCAATTATACTTAAATGTAAGGCTTAGACATCAGGTACAACACATTCAAATCACAACGTATATCGTATTCTCCAAAATTCACCAATTTACTTTCTTTAATACCCCAAAGATAGAAGAATCATTAGGGAATAAATTTGGACTCCAGCTAAACTGGGGCTTAGCAGTCCACTTATTTCAGGCTTATTCTCTAGCCTCAAATCTTAAAATTCGGTGTATTACATTTCCCCCCCTGTTTAATAAATTTAGTCCTTAAAATTTGTCACACCACTTAAATCATAACCTCGGATGCCTCTTCATGATGGCTTTTGTTTCACAAATTATTTTACATTGGGACAGTCTCTTCTAGACTACCCACACAATAGTATATCATAGATTTGATTCTCACAAAAAATCTTATACAACTAATGTGTCATGCTCAGTTTCTTTCCAACCACACAACACTTGGGATTCTTATAATCACGATATAATTCTACTATCAACCGATACAGGTAATAGCGCCATATCTTTGGCATAAGTACGATGTGACCCAGTTGCCATAAATCGCACTAGGCCCATTACACAATTACCGCACGAACACAATCACCACATATTTGCCAAACGAATGCAATTGCCTCCACGTACGATTGCCACAACACACTATCACATAATCACAATCGCATGCAAATTCTTCCAAAGGAAGGAATAGTTCCCAGCTACCTTTAAAATCTATCACACATGTCTTGAGCATATCCTCTAGTGTCTGGATTGTTCTTTCAGTTTGCCGTCTATCTGAAGATTATAGGTCGTACAGAATCAAAGCTTGGTACTTAATGCCTCATGTACCATCCTCTAAAATTTGAAAGTGAATCAAGGATCTATGTTAGATATGATGTTCTTTGGCATACCATGTAGATATATAATCTCCTTGATGTAGATTTCTGCAAGTTTATTCAGGAGAGTAATGAATAATGATTGGGAGAAAATGGGTTGTCTTCATAAATTGATCCATGAGATTTCGAACCATGGGTAATCCTATCATGAAATTCATGGTGACGCTCTCCCATTTCGATTAAGGTATTATAAGGTTTTACAGAAGTCCTGATGGTTGTTGATGGTCGGCTTTCAATTTCTGGCAAGTAAGACAAGCCTCAAACTTTGTCACATCTTATTTCATGTCTGACCACCAATACATAGACTTCAGATTGTGATACATCTTAGCAACTCTTGGATGTAGAATATATTTACTCTTGTGCCCCTCTTCTAGGATTTTCTGTTTCAACTTTATTTGTGGTGGAACATATATCCATTCTTTATATCTAACTAGCCCCTTTATGATAAGTCATGTTCCTGAGCCTCACCTCTTATAATCATATCTTTGATAGACTGGGAATGTCTATCTTATATCTGAGCTCCTTCTATATTTGCTCTTAGGTCATTGTTTGCTTGAATGATATTGCTACTATTCATCATAATATGATTTGATAAGTTGAGATCTGTAAAGTACTCAATTAGCTTTTGCTCGTGAATCATGAAGGCTGCTACCTGCACTGCTTTACAGGTTAATGCATTTGTCAGTACATTAGCCTTGCCTGGATGATACTTGATCTCCAGATTGTAATCTTTGAGCAACTCCATCCACCAACACTATCTCATATTAAGCTCTATCTGATCATACAGATATTTCAAACTCTTGTTGTCATAGTACAGCTCTACGGTTGCCCCATAAAGATAGTGTGTCCATATTTTCAGTGTGAATACAATCACTACTAACTCAAGATTATGTATGGGATATTACCATTCATGAGGCCTTAGCTAACAAGATGCACGTGCCACTACTCGGCCTTGCTTTATCAGAACATATCCCAATCTATACCTATTGGCATCCGTGTAAACTATAAAAGTTAACCATGGATCTCGGATTGTCAATATTGGTGCTATAGTTAATTTTTGTTTAAGCTCTATATAGCTCCTCTCACAATTGTTGTCCTACACAAAATGTTAAGTCTTTTGTGTTAACTTAGTCAACGGCAAAGCTATTCTGGAGAAATTCTATATAAACCACCTGTAACACCTAGAAAAATGTAGTACTCAAAAACAGTTTCTAGCTTCTTTTAGTTTAATATTGCTTCTACCTTGTTTGGATCCACCTAAACCCTTTGTTGTGAGACTATATGAACCAAAAATTTGACTTTTGAAAGCCAAAACTCACCTTTACTCAACTTGGCATAAAGTTACTTTTCCCTCAATGTGTTCTGTACAATCCTAAGCTGATGTTCATGCTCTGCTCTATTCTAAGAGTACACCAGAATTAGCCTTCGATAGTGGATTAGGGTAAATGACCCATTTGCTTACACAGTTCAATAATACATTATTTGCTATCATCCAATCGATCCTGAGAATCACTTCCAGTCGTACCAATTGCAAACAAATTAGATCTACTATAGAATCGCGTCCCTTTGTATTTATGATATAATTTAAACAATCCTCAGTTGTAACGAACCCGTTACTCATAAGCGTAGAGACAGTTCGATCATACAGTAACTGATACACACTCAGGCCTAACAGTCTCACGTAGTTGTATATAATAAATAAATGACTAGCTCATGAATCAAACAGTTCTTATACCAAATTCCATTGAGAAACATTATACCTCAGATTAACCTAGGTGATTTCCAGGCTTCTTCCTATGTTAAAGCAAATACTCTGCCCTGCGCTTGCTGTCTAGTCTCTCTAGGCTCCTGTCACTATAAACAATCGTTTGCAAAATGTCTCAGTTTATGGCAATTGTAATAAACCATATGTCTCTCTAACCCTAGCACCTGCCTTACGGGTGTTGATGCCTACTTTGCTTACACACATGTCTAACAGGATGGTAAGGATTTCCATAATATTTGCAGGGTCTATTCCCAGGGGGTCTCTGATTACTACAACTATTAGGCTGGTTTGCCTTTTTATTTCTAGTCCCACTTAATAACTTCACTTTTGAGAAGAGTTCTATTACTAGTAATATTCTTTATGCTAACTTGTCTGTGGGTGGATACTTTCTGCAGATAGTCCTCTGTGATCCGACACTCTTTAACCGCCTTATTAAACCCAATAAACTGTTTGGAGACCAGTTCCTTTTTTAGCTCTAATTTTAGAACTTGTATCATCATATCCAACCTCCACTCCTCGTCATCCCAACATTTAAGGTATGCAGAATATTGAGATAGACGGTTATAGCAGGCCATATAATCATCAAAACTTTCTTTATCATTTTGTTGTATGTTCAGAAACCCTTTCTCCATTTCTAGTTTGACTTACCGGGGAAAGTAATTCTCATTAAACTTCTCCTCAAATAATTCCCACATTACCGAAATATCCCTTCCCTAAAGAATCAACTCAATATTTTTCCGCCACCTATCGGCATCACCTTCCAACTTATAAATTGGTAATCAGACTTTTATTTCATCAGGGTAAGCCAAAATTGCAAAAATCTTCTCTAGTTGTGCAATCAGTCTTCAGTTTATTGAGGATCAAATTTTCCTCTGAACACAGGGGGTTGCTGTTTACTAAATCTTCCGACCCAAATCTGTATATCAACCTCAGGATCAGGCAAGGGATCTTCTGGTTAAGGTCCCTCGAGTGGATTATCTTCATCGTCTCCCCTCACCAATTCCTCCAGGTGATCCAACCTCTACTGCACTTCTCACAGCTCTTCTATAATCTAATTCATTGTGGCTGCTGCTGTGTCAACATACCCAAAATCTATTGTTGTATCAGGTCAAGTCTAGTGCCCAGTTCTTCATTATTGTTTCCATGTCGACCCCTAGCTCTACCTCTATCTCAACCTCCACCCTAGCCTCTACTATCTCTTCTTGATCGTGCCATTTCTATAATTTACTATATATGAAAATAGAGAAGGAATAAGTTACATATAGCTATAAGGGCATTTTTGTCATTTCACAAAATTTGGATACACAAATATATCATATATATCACATAACATGAAATTACAACAGTTAGGAAGTCATACTGTAATACCCTGAATATTGAGACTTAAGGCTAGAGAATAAGCCTGAAATAAGTGGATTGCTAAGCCTCGGTTTAGCAAGATCCCAAATTGTGATTAAGGGTTAATGACTCTAAAAGTAGATATGGTTAGTGATCAATGAACCCTTTTGGAGAATATAAAGTTAATTGTAGTCGCTTGGGTTATGAGTAGCACCAAAACTTTGTATTTGAGTTCAATTATGGATTAATATCTAAATTGAATAAGATAAGGGGAAGAGCGTATGTATGGTGTAAATGAATATGAAAATGAGTTTGGTGGTGATTCAATGTGAATTGCCATAATCAGGGACAAAACGGTAAAGTTACCGACCAATTGATCGATCGCCAAAGAGGAAACTCATTGGTAACTTCAAGATCAGTGGTTAGGATTGATTTGTGTAGAGATCAAAGGGGTGGAATCCCATGTATATGTGTGTATGTGAGCTCATGGGAGGTTTATCAAGATAGTGACACTTGGCAAATTGTGGACCCTTGGATTTGGGTCAAGATTTCAACCCATTCCTCTCTTCTCTCTCCCTTAAGTTAGTTGTGGGTGTGTGTGTGGAAGCCAAAATCTGTCTTCTTCATGCTTTTCTTTCTCTCTCTCTTCTTCCTCCATTTTTGTTGAGCTTGAGGGAGGAAAGAGAAAGTGTAAAGGTGAGATTTGGTTAGCTTCTTGTCCTCTTTTGCTTAAATCATCTTCTTTAAAGTTGTTTATAGTAATGAGAGCTTCATTGCTATGGTTCTAGATTTGGGAAAGAAGATGTTTTGGGAGCTTGAGGAATCTTGGAAGATGAAGAATCAAGGATTAGCTTTGAGAAAGAGGAAGAGGTGAGTGATATCTCCCTTTTGATCTATATATTGTGTTGTTTGGTTGAGTTTTATTATTTATGGTTTTTGCCCTAATTTGGTATAATTGTGGAATGGTGATGTATTATGGTTAAGATAATGCCATAGTGTGTTTCGGTGTCATTGGAATTGATTTAGAATATTGGGAGTAAAAGTTGTGGAATTTAGGTATTGTGTGTGATAAATGTGATCAAGGGGAAAATGTCATTGTGATATGATTTTGGTTGTTTTGAGATTTCCAATAGGTTCCTTGAGTGAAATTATGTGGGAATAGCCTTGTGTAAGAATTTTAGGACCATTGGAGACATATTGGTTGAGTAGGGAAAATTCTGGTATCTGCTGCATTCTGGGTTTTGATAGAGCCTCACTCGAGTGATGGGGGTCTCGTTTGAGTGATGCATCATATTTTCCATTTTCCTTTCTGTTTTGGTCGCACATGTATGTGGAAGTTATGAGAGTGCATTGGTTCACCCGCGAGTGATGAGTGTTATTACCCGAGTGCACTTTGTGTCACTCGAGTGAGCATGTATTTTGGCACTTGGAGCCGCATCTCGGGCTAACACTCATGGGCAATTTGGCAAGAGTGTGAATGTACACTCACAAATGTTGTGATCTCACTCGAGTGCTGAGGGTAGTGCTCTAGTAAGTTTGCCATTTTAAGGGTTCAGTGCTCTCGGGTAAGCACTTTTGGTACTTCACTCAGTAGGACTCGGGTGCTTGAGGACGCATCACTCGAGTGTTGAGGTTACCACTTGAGTGAAAGGCATCCATCACTCAAGTGAGGTCATCTTCACTCGAGTGCTACAGTAAAAAAAGGGATTTTGAGGATTCAAAAAATGGTCTTTGGTCAAGTATTTCCTAACCCTTTAGGCTTGTATTTAGGCTTTGAGTAGCCACCTAAAGGTCGTAGATGATAACCAACTTAAGTATTTGAAAGTTAAGGAATTGGAAAAGGGATTAACCCTGTGTCCTTGTTTTGATCATAGGGTTTGTTGATCACCCTGATCGTGAGTAACCAGAGCTGGAGCTTTTGTGGAAAGAGGGTAGGGAACTTACCTCTCTTGCATGTTTTGATATTTGTATTGGTGTATTGATACATGTATTGCTTTGCTTGATTATGTGAAACATATATGAATGATTGTAGATCTATTTCTAGTTATGCTATGGCTATGAGTATGTTGTTGAAACATTAAGCACTCAAATATGTCATTATGTGAGCATGTGTCATGCATTAAACACTTATCTTGCATGCATATGGGTATCTGTTTCCTACTGAGATTCTCTTGAATCTCACCCTCCCCTACCAACATTTCAGACAGGGAAGGTGGATCAAAGGTAGAGCAAGCATTTAAGGGCGGCGATGACCTCCTTTTGGGTTATTTGAGCTTGGTAGTTGGTTATCATTATTAGTTGGGATAATTGTATTTGATTTGGATGTATTTAGAGCTGTATAAGTTTGGATTCATATTCGGATATGTATTTGAAATGAGAATTTGTGTAATCCCCTATGAAGGCTTGTAATGGGTGAATATGCCCTGTAACGCTTGAGTTAATGAATGGAACCCAGGATTGCCAGGATTATTACATTGCATACTCTGATATATTTAAATGTGATTTATCTTCGTATAGTAATTGTATTCGAAATTTGAATATGAGACCAGGTTGATTAGATTTTGAAAGGCATTTGTGAAAACGCTATCATGAAGATGAGATTTTAAAATAGTTTTGTTTATTATTGGTCTCTATTTCATTTTAATCGTTTATTTCGGATATAATTACGGAGTGGGTTACACATACTACACATCAAATGTCCTATTTTACAATAAGTCTTTGTCACTTTTACCTAACAATTCCTAACTATACATAAAGCTTCCAAAGGGGACACCTATCCCATGATTGTCTTGGGTTAAGCACTCTTAACTTTCTATATACCCGTACAGAATACAGTCACCAGCTCTATTTGCTCCCATCCACCGGTTCCTTGTGACTACCCTCTCCTTAAAAGATGCGCTGGCTACCTTCGGTCACCCAAAGTATAGTGCTTGGAACCCACATCACTCTTGATACATATGCCTTTATACAAAGTCAATGATATGCTCCAAGAACTCCCTAAAGTATTTGTTCGTGCCTCTCTCGACTATGCCATTTTTCTTTTTGTTCCAAAAGGTCGTGTTAGCAAAGAAGTTCATAGTAGTAAAGATCCAAAACTTATCTAATAAATCAATCTCCAATGGCTCCTGCCTCCTATATAGGGACTCTATGGCACCTAGATATGAGAGGTACTAATCAATGGGAGAGGCATGTGCTCGTACGGCTCATTGATTTCAACTCCGAATAAAATAATATAATTCCTCATCAAGCTGTAGGTCATAGGGCACATGCACCGTCTCTACTCAGAAGATGTCAAACCTTGCTCGGGTCCTCCTCAAATTCTTCTATAAGTGGATGTCCCGACTTTCCCATCAGCGACCCAGCTGGTGATGTTGGCCTCAGCTCTGGCCCATATATTAGTCTTACTGGAACACTCTTCCAAGCCGTCTTCGTCATTTAGACACCACCCGATGCATAGTATTCAATATACAGTTGTCCCTCAGGGATCCGTTGCTCTGAGGGATGTTGGTTTACCGATGACAGTGATCGCTCATGCTGTCAACATCGTTCATTCATGATTTATTGTCACCATGCAAACAAGACCATATCAGTATAATATTTTGGTGATGCCAGAACTACTTTAAGCTCTAATACTAAAAATGTCAAACCCCTTCACATTTTGATATACGCAGAGTAATAAGAATACAATTTTGTAAGGCATACAGAAATAGTGGAAACATACTGACATTACATATTTGTTTTCAATACAGGAAATTCATGTAGGGTTTAAAATACATATACAAATGTACAGTGTATTCAAACGAAATCAAAAGTACAAATGTAGATAACCAAATTCCACTCCAGAATGCTCCGAGACTAAACTCACCGGAAGCAACGACCTTGTTTTTTGAGCCACTAGCCTCAGCTGTAATGTTTTACATTTTGAAAAAGGATGAGATTTGAGTGAATCTCAGTAGCAACATACTTTTCATACATAAAAAATGCAAAAATAAATATGTAATACACCATGTCATGTAAGATGATAGACTGTTGTGCATGAAAGAATGCTATGTGTACACAGTCCAAGGCTAAACGACTGTTTACAACCTTGGCTGAACTCTGCAACTCCATTGGGTCCCAGCCCATAACTAAGCTAATATGTGTGTCTAAGATACTATGCCCATATTACAGAGAATGGCATACTCAAACATATAATAATCACATACTATATGCAAGAAAAAGTGACTACCTGACTCCTTTTTGGGTTCCTTGATTTGTCCTAACCTTTGCAATAGTCAATTTTGCATAATGCAGTTTCACTGTTTCGAGAAAACTGGCAAATTTTCAGTCAATTTTGAAAAATCATAATTAATTCTAGGAAACTCTAAATTGACTAAATCCAAAGCCTAAATATAGCTCTTTAAATATACTCTCATGAAAAAATACCCAAATCTGGCCACAGATAACATATTTTTCCCAAAAATTCACAAAGCTTCCCCTGTTCCAGATTACATTCCAAAAACATGGCACAACTTCAAAAATCCATATGTTTTTATGTACTTGTCCAAAAAATACAAACTACTTATCTAATATGTATACTTCAATCCTATCAAGTTTCATAATTTTTGGATCAAGTTTGACTCACGAAATCCATTGCACAATAATACTGCCTCACTGGAGACAATTCAAATAGCATGCCCTTACAACTTTAATAAATTCCATATTTGTTTACCAACATCCAAAAATCATGAACTCATTTATATCTACACAATTGTCCTTGATAAATTCAATAGAATCATCAAAATTACAAAACTCCATCATCTCCCCACTATTCTGCACCTAATCGAAAGTTAGAATTCTTAGGAGGGAGAATGTGTTTCCTTGATTTCTCTTGTTTAATCACTTCCTTTCCACTTTCGATCACATGATTAACAACTTAAACATGATTTAGGAAAATTTGTGTAGCATAACATTTTGGGGTTCTTCATCCCAATTCACAAAAAGAGGAAAAACCAAGCCGAGCAACCAACCAATTCCACCAACAACATTATATGGCCTTAAATTCACAAGACAACATGGTTATTTGTGATTACCTTTTGATTTCTTCTTCCTTCTCTCTCTAACCGTCTCCTTTCACTCTCTATTCCTCTTGAGTTTGCCTTGCTACAAGTAATATTCAAGAGGGAGAAGGGATTAGAAGAGGTACTACAAGATGTTGAAGGCAAGAACTCTTTGATTTCTATCTTGTACCTTGGATTTGCCTCTTGGTACCTTAGCTTTGCTCTCTTTTATGTTCCTTATTCAACTCTCTTTCTCTCTCTATATATTTGGTTTGGCTGATCGAAAATGAGGCAAAGAGAAAGAGAAAAGCTTCTTTTAAAATATCCCCTTCATCCTTTTTGTTTGTTATATTTTATTGCCTTTTAAACACCTGCACATTTTTACTTAATCATCATCTTTTCTTTCTTCATAATACTTGGCCAAAAATGAAGATTGGAAGGGAGTAATATATATTAGGATCGGCAGGCATAGCGAAAGAATTTTAAAATTTTTACCGATCCTAATCGAGGATTTATCAATGGCGTTTAAATCGAGTTAGAAAGATTTGTACCTTTTTCAACTTAGGGTTTTCACGATCTCTAGGAGCCAACACCTCAGGTCCGCTCCCTCTATCAGTATCCACAGAAATGCTCTCCAATAGAGACTATGTGCTAACGCCTCCAACTGTCTCCTAGGGTTTTCCTTTCAGCTCTAAATTCTCATGCGTGTATCAGTATATCTGCTATATCAAGTTTATAACGTATGAGGGTAATATTCGAATTTCAAAATTAATCTTCATTAATTTCAAAATTAATTAAAAATTAATTATCTTGATGAGCTAATTAAATAAATTTAGTTTAAATTAAATCTGTCCAACAGTTTTAATTTAACTTATTTATTTAATCCAAATAAAGAGCCATTAGATTTAACTTATCTTCATAAATTAAATCTGAGATACTATATCTCTATCATGTTAGTTATTAAATTTAATATATCTTAATATATTAAATTTAATAACTAACAAAGATATATTAAATTTAATAACTAACACAATATAATAATATCATATAATATATATACACACATATATAAATATATATATAAGATATGTATTCCGAAAATATATATCTATATAATATTATTAATGAATTTTATATTATATATATAAATATAAAATTCGTCCACCCTAAATTAAACATTATCTCGTGTTGGGCCATTCTTGTCTGTGATCCTGTAGGCCCATATGAAGTTGGCAGTGGGCCAATAACTATACTAACCCATAAGTCGCAAGCGGCCTCTAACAAGACATTACGACTACCCAATTCATATAAGGATCGTTAACACGATGCAACCTGTCATACAACCATGTCACGTCCTTTTTGTCACACGATATATTGGTCAAGGATAAGGCATGGATAATGTCATCCTCTTGTTCCTAACCATTACTTTCACGATTCCTGAGTAGCTTGACATAGAAATGGAAACTCATTTCCATCGTAGTATGGCCATACATTTCTCAGACTCACTCATCGAGGGCCCAGTAATATCTCTCTACTAATGTAGGGGACAAATTCCATCTTGATCATTCATATTTCTCTGTATGAAAAACCACCAAGCTCGATCATAGTCTTTATCATCACCCGGTCAAAAATGACTTTTGATTAGTTCAAAGCTTAGCAACTCTCATGTAAGAATCCATTATGACCTCAGGTCTAAGGGCATTATGACATGGTTACAAATGAGAAAGCTTATGACTTGATCCATGTAGCTTTCTCATAGTGGGTCGGTCCAGCACCTTGTACTCTTACAAGTGCCTAAGACTTTGATTCGTATCTCCATATCTTATCAAAGTCATACTGGTCTTGTTTTATCTTTGATCCCGCATAGATGACCGACTAGGACATTTTAGGATAATCTTTATGATTTAACCAAGGATACAATTATCACAATTAACATGCAAATAATATGATAACAAAATAGAGAAATTTCATTAAATTAATAATGTTCAAAGTACAATGATTGGCCCTTAGGGCACAATTTCCAATAATATATGCTTCCTAATTGACCTAATTATTCTCCTCCACATATTTAATTTAACTACAAACTTTGACCTCTTGTCATCATTTTTTTTTCTTTTGACCATCTCTCCCAAAAATTGCTCCAAATAAATATCAATGCCTAATTAATTTTTTTCCCTTCCTTGATCTCTTCTCATGCCATTAGGGGCATTGGATAGGCAACCAAGAGCTCTTGAAATATCTAATTCTTCTCTCTTAACAATATATTATTTTATGTTAAATTTTACTTTTGACTTTTTAACCTTGATTTTTACTTGGCTCTTCTTTTTTCTCTTCTTAAATTATTATTAACAAAGTAAATATATATTCATTCCCCTTTATTTCCTCATTTAACCGAAATTATAGAGAGAAAAGGGAAAAATAAATTGCTTCCTGCTTTATTAGAAAATTACCATTTTGCCACTATATTTTTGTAAACATTCATGTGCATCACTATTCACCATTTTATTCTATTAAATGTATCCATTACATACAAGGAATATTGATGACTAAAAATGGGATGTTACAACTCGAGTATCGCAACTTTATATTAGTAATTTCAAAACTCAACCGTCACACCCGTTCTTCCTATCTCAATTTAAGTGGTACATACTTGCTTATTATTGCATACCATCAGCAATCAATCATTTATGGTTTTCAAACCATTTTTCATATTGCTAAATGAACCAAAAGTGAAACTATATATAGTTTTTCTATCAGTCTATGTTTTGAAGTGCAAAATCCAAAAAGGTGTTTTGGCTTCAATTCATCCTGTTTATAAAGTTACATACACATGATTTGAAAATTATTTTTTCTCTATTCAAATCGATTTCAAAATTAGAAGTTAATATTTTTATATACTGAAAGTTAGAAATGATTTATATTCATCCATCAGAGTATTTCCCTATCATTGACATATTGATCATTGATCTTAAATATGCTATCCAATACTTGAACTTTTTAGTCTTTATTCTCTAACATGTTAGACCTTCTGTCTAACAAGTTAACTATCTATATGAGTTTCAAGTGTATTCTGTAACCCCCTCACCGTAATTATATCCAGATTATGAAATTTAAGTGAAATAGAGACCAATAATACAGAAACAGCATTTATAATCCCTCATCTTCAAGATAGGGTGTCCAGAAAGCAGTTCAAAAATATAATTAATCTAGTCTCACATTCACATTCGTATACAATTACCTGTGTAGTTAAATCACATTTATAAATATCAGGGTGCCCAACTAAAATCCCGGCAACCCCAGTTACATGTATATATATAATGGATGTATATCTTCCCAAAATAGGGGATTACATATCCAAAATAATATTTACATCCCAAAATATATACAATAATCCTAAACTAAAATAGATAACTAACGTTCCAAAATGTAAAACATCTCTACAAGGCCCTGACCGCTCCTGGTTGTCCGCTTCTCCTTAGAGCCACTTGCCCTGTCTAATGGTTAGTAAAAAAAAGAATAATATTCAAAAGAATCCCAGTAATAACAAATCACTCATACAGTATGTAAACACATAGAATGTAAGATCATGTTCAGCAGCAACACAATGATTCATGGCTCACACCACAACCGACAACGCTAACAGCTGTAATCACAATGTGACAGCTTTTGCTGTAATCACTATGCCCGCTTTTGCAGTAAATACTATGCCAGCTTTCATTGTAATTACTATGCCTGTTTTCACGGTAAACACTATGTAGCACATCACAAGGCACAAAGCATCACAAAGTAGCAACAACACAAGGCACAAAGCATCATAAAGCAGCAGCAATAACACAATGCATGATAGACTTACATACAATGACTTACACACATTATAAGAGAAAGAGTCACTACATTGTTCTTTCCACACATTCCTTAGCATAGTGGGCTGACGAGTCTGGCAAATGTCAAATCCTATAACCAAATTAGGGATAACCGATCAATCTCTTTTCCAAATACTTATTCCATTAATACTCCAAGTTGGTTATCAATCAAACTCTTTAGGTGGTTATTAGAGGCCTACACATATGCTAAAAGGGTTGGGATAAACTACCCTGAAGACCCCTTTTCGGAAGTAGGACACTGATTTTTGGCTGACTTACACGAGTGAAGATGACCTTACTCGAGTTATGAGAGACTTGACTTGAGTGAGAATAGTTCTCACTCACAAGTGTTTGACAGTAAGCAACAACCATGGCCAGAAAGTCCTCACAACAATCGAGCATGATGTTTTACACTCAAGTGATGACTCTAAATTCACTCGACTCCCCAAAAGTGCAATACAAGAAGTGACAACTCGACAGTAATGAGAAACTTTAGAACTGGAAGCGCACTCGAGCACAACCCTTGGCACTCAGGTGAAAAGACTACACTTACGAGTGTTAGAACACATTCTTGAAAATTAGTCTGCGAGTGCATACCTGAGAGCAACCCTTAACATAAACTCACACCTTCACTCAAGTGAACCCATGCTTACTCAGTGATCACCCATATCACTCGTGTGTTAAGAAGTGCACTCTTGCTATTTATCAAAAAACCAGGCGAAATGCAAAAGGAAAGAGGGAAATCATACTGCAGCACTCGAGTGAAACCCCCTCACTTGAGTGATGCTTATCAGATTGCCAGATCGCAGCAACTAACATAAATTCCCAGATTTGCCAAAATTGATCCCAATGGTTACCAAACTCAACACAAAGCTCATTCCCACTTAAAATTTCATAAGGAACCCATTGGTAACCTCAAAACACTCAAAAACCCATCCTAACCATAATCTTACTCTTGGGTCATAACACACACAATACCCTATTCTATTCAACTCACTTCCAAAATCCAAAACTATATCCAACACTCAAATAACTTCATAATAAACCAGTTCCAACGTTGTTCATTGTGTAACTCATACATTCAAAAATTGACATAAAACTAGGGCAAATTCCAGAATTCATCAAGCTCAACCAAAATCACAATAAATATACTAAAATGATCCAAATGCTTACCTCTTCAATTTGCTAAAGCCAAATCCTTGATTCTTAAACTTCCAAATTTACTCACCTTTCAAAATTATGAAACCACTAAGATAAAGCTCTAAACACTATGAACAAGTTTAATGAAGAGTGTTTGAGCATATGAGAACAACTACTCACCAAAAAAACAAGCTTCCTCTTTCTCTGTCATCCTTGGGTCGCCAGAAATGGAGAATGAGAAGAGAGAGATGATTAGGGATGATGGAAGATGATGAGTGTGCAAAATTTTCCCTTGGCCCATACTCAAACCGAATAGGAGAGAGAAGAGAGAGAAAAGTGAGTGGTTGAGAATGAGCATGATCCTTTGGTCAACAAAATGCCACTTGGCATAATCTTGCTCACTTCTTCCATGAGCTCACATAGATACAAATCATAGCCCTAAGCTTTTCCCTATTCAATTCTAGCCAGATTACGCTGTATCCAACCATCTTGCTTTTCAGCTTCTTCTATCTCAGCTCTCAAGTCACTTTCCCTTTGGGAAACAATATAGTTGTCACAGATGATTTGGTTCGGCAGATTCAAATCACGAAAATCAGCAATCAACTTCCCCTCTTGTATCATCAAAGTTGCCACAAACACTGCCTTTTGACTAAGAGCATCAACGACTACATTTAATTTACCTGGATGATATTTGATTTCTAGGTTGTAGTCCTTAAGCAACTCCATCAACAACGCTGTCTCATATTTAACTCTTTCTGGTCATATAAATACTTGAGACTCTTATGGTCGCAGTATAGGTCTACCATCATACCATACAAATAATGCTGCCAAATCTTCGAAGCAAACACAATGGCCGCAAGCTCCAGATTATGAGTGGGATAGTTCATCTCATAAGGTTTGAGCTATCGAGAGGTATAGGCCACCACACGTCCTTACTACATAAGGACACACCCTAATCCCTGCTTACTCGCATCACTATACACAACGTAGGTCAAGCTGGGATTAGGTATAATCAACATAGGTACCGTAGTCAACCTGTCCTTCATCTCCACAATGCACTTTTCACAATGGTCATCGGTAAGGCAATACGTGAGAAACTTTGAATAAATCTTTAGTAGTAACAAGCAAGACCCAGAAAACTACGTATCTTAGCAACAGTTTCTAGCCTCTTCCAGTCTAGTACTGCTTCCACTTTACTGGGATCCATAGAGACCTCTTCTCGCGAGATTACATGGCTTAGAAATTTTACTTCTGATAGCAAAAACTCACACTTACTCAGTTTAGCATAGAGCTGCTTCTCACGCAATATATTCAACACAATTCTCAAATGATGCTCATGATCTTCTCTACTCTTAAAGTATATTAGAATATCATCAATGAATACTATAACGAGCTGATCCATATATTATCGAAAGATACGGTTCATATAATCCATGAATACCGCAGGTGTATTGGTTAGCCCAAATGGCATCACCAGAAGCTCATAATGCCAATATCTCATTCTAAAAGCAGTTTTTAGAACATCCTCTGTTTTCACATGCAACTGATGATATATCGACCTTAGATCAATCTTCGAAAACACACATGAACCAGATAGTTAATCCAAGAGGTCATCAATTCTGGGGAGAGGGTACTTGTTCTTGACGGTAATCTTATTCAACTCTCGATAATCAATACACAAACGAAGACTCCTGTCTTTCTTTTTAACAAACAAAACTGGAGCTCCCCAAGGTAACACACTGGGTCTAATAAACCCTTTTTTAAGTAAATCTTCAATCTGTTTCTTTAATTCGGCCATTTCATTTGGGGCCATATGATATGGGGCTTTAGATATGGAACCAGCTACAGGCACAATTTCAATCAAAAATTGAACTTCCCTTTTGGGAGGCAACCCACTTAGGTCATTCAGAAATACTTTAAGGAATTCATTTACCACAGGTATATTGTTCAAAGTCTCACTAGTTTCCCCTTGCACGGAAAAGAAAACCATATATCCTTGACAACCCTTTTGCAAATATTTCTCAGCCTTAGCTGTTGAAAGGAAATTTAGGCCGACATTCCAGTTATCAATGCTTTGAGAAACAGGGTATACTATCTTCTTGTTCCCACAATCTGACAACATGTTATTGGCTCTCAACCAATCAAAACCCAGAATGACTTTCAATTGGTAGAACGGTAAACAAATCAAGTCTACCACAGACTCATGACCCTCAACGGTTACAACACAATTTAAACAAGCTTATGTAGTCACAGCCTTAACACCCATCGACGTTGACACAATCAGATCGAAAGGCAACTTATACACATTCATACCCAGGCGCTTTACACATTCATAGGCAATAAAGGATTGACTTGCACCCAAGTCAAACAATGCTTGTAACACATTACCATGAAGAAGGACTTTACCTTGTATCAACTCTAGGGATTTTTTGTCTTCCTTGTGAGTTATAGCAAATACCCAGCCCTGAGTCCTCAGTCTCTGCTCTTGTCTTAGCTGTCTGCACTCAATGGATGTATGCCCCACTTGCTTACAATTGAAACAGATCACCCGACCATCGAAAGTCTTGCCATGATGTGGCTTGTTACAATAAGGACATGTCTATACTGTAGGAGCTCTCTACTGATCATGATTTCCGGACTGGTAGGGCTTCTTACCGCTACCCCTATACAAAGATGATCCTAGGCCCTTCGCTTCAAAGACGCACTACCCCTACTAGGCTCACTACGGCCAACAACAACCTTAGCCAGATACAATTCTCTTAAATTACTCTCTGTGATCTGACATTCCTCAACCGCCTTGTTGAACTTGGTAAATTGATGGGTAGCTAATCTCTTCCTCATATCACGCCTCAAACCTCATACTAATATGTCCGAGCTCAACTCCTCATCATCCATCTTCCGTAGATAGGAAGAATATTGAGACAAGTGGATGAAATGGGATAGATATTCATCAAAAGACTCCATGTCCCCTTGCTTGATATTCAAAAATTCAGTCTCCTTCTCAAGCTTCACCAACTTGGGAAAATATTTTTTGTTGAAATGTTGTTGGAACACCTCCCAGGTCAGTGGTATATTTTTGCTCCACAATGACAAGGCAATATTTCGCCACCAGCGATCTGCATCTCCCTCAAGCTTATACACCGCTAGTCAAGCTTTCACTTCTGAAGGATACTCAAGGACCTCAAAAATCTTCTCAAGATGGTTTAGCCAATCTTCAGCTGCCTAAGGATCAAATCTTGCTTTAAATACTAGAGGTAGGTGTTTATAGAATTTGGATACCCAAAACTAAAGATCTCTTTCCTCTCTAGCTGGAACTCCATATGATTCCGGGTCTAGTCTAGCACGAGGAGGTGACTCAAATGGTCGCGCCGACCCTTTTGTAGTTTCTTCTCTATGGGTCCCCTCCTGGGTCTCCTCTTTGTGGACTGACCCCGGTCTTCTTTATTCTTTGCTCTCTCAACTCTTAGCTCAACAATCATGTCTCTCTGATCCTGAATCAACCCCATCATTTCTTGCAGCGAGTCCAGTGGATTATCATTGGCAATCTCCACCTCGAGATTTACTTGTTGTACTCTGGGGTGACCTTTTATTGTTCTTTTCATTCTATAAATAATTCACCCCATTATCCCAACAATTGTGGTATACACATAATTCTACAAACCATACATATATCCACATAACTAGAACACAATTGTGTATACAACAATTATTCACAAATGATTTTCTATCACTAAGGCCAAACTATAGGAGCTATCCTAGCAAACTCTACCCTTGCCAGGAACCAAGCTCTGATACAAACAATGTAACCCCCTCACCATAATTATATCCGGATTATGAAATTTAAGTGAAATAGAGACCAATAATACAAAAACAGCATTTATAATCCCTCATCTTCAAAATGGGGTGTCCAGAAAGCAATTCAAAAATATAATTAATCTAGTCTCACATTCACATTTGAATACAATTACCTGTGTAGTTATATCACATTCATAAATATTAGGGTGCCTAACTAAAATCCCGGCAACCCCAGGTTACATGTATATATATAATGGATGTATATTTTCCCAAAATAGGGGATTACATATCCAAAATAATATTTGCATCCCAAAATATATACAATAATAGTAAACTAAAATAGATAACCAACAGTCCAAAATATAAAACATCTCTATAAGGCCCTAACCACTCTTTGTTGTCCGCTTCTCCTTGGAGCCACTTGCCCTGTCTGAAGATTAGTCAAGGGAAAGAATAAGATTCAAAAGAATCCCAGTAATAACAAATCACTTATACAACATGTAAGATCATGTTCAGCAGCAACACAATGATTCACGGCTCATACCACAACCGACAACACTCACAGCTGTAATCACAATGCGACAGCTTTCGCTGTAATCACTGTGCCCACTTTCACGGTAAACACTTTGTAGCAGCATCACAAGGCACAAAGCATCACAAAGTAGCAGCAGCATAAGGCATAAAGCATCACAAAGCAGCAGCAGCAACACAATGCATGATAGACTTACATACAATGACTTACGCATAGTATAAGAGAAAGAGTCACTACCTTGTTCTTTCCTGACATTCCTTGGCACAGTGGGCTCACGAGTCTGGAAAATGTCAAATTCTATAACCAAATTAGGGAAAACTGATTAATCTCTTTTCTAAATACTTATTCACATAATACTCCAAGTTGATTATCATTCAAACTCTTTAGGTGGTTATTAGAGGCCTACACATATGCCAAAAGGGTTGGGAGAAACTACCCTGAAGACCTATTTTCTAAAGCAAGACACTAATTTTTGGCTGACTCACTCTAGTGAAGATGACCTCACTCGAGTTATGAGAGATTTGCACTTGAGTGAGAATAGCTCTCACTCACGAGTGTTTGACAGTGAGCAACAACCATGGCCAGAAAGTGCTCACAATACTCGAGCATGAGGTTTTACACTCAAGTGATGACTCTAAATTCACTCGAGTCCCTAAAAGTTCAACACAAGAAGTAACAACCCGAGAGTAATGAGAAACTTTGGAACTAGAAGTGCACTCAAGCACAACCTTTGGCACTCGGGTGAGAAGACTATACTTGCGAGTATTAGAACACACTCTTGTAAAATTGTTCTGCGAGTACATACCCTAAAGCAACCCTTAACATGAGCTCACACCATCACTCGAGTGAACCCATACTCACTCGAGTGATCACAAATATCACTCGCGGGCAAGGTAATCAAACCTAGACTGGTTACTGAACCGGTCGGGGTACTGGGTTAAGTGTTAGTGGGTCAGACCGGAGTCAAACTGGTACTAAACCAAGACTGAACCGGTGACAAATGGAAGATTTTCAGATTATTAATATGAAATTCTAAAGAAAAAAATTTAAAAAAAATTGATTTTGAAAATAAAAAAATAAAAAACTTAGACTGGACTGGGTCACCGAACCGAACTGGTCTAGTGCCCGGTTCAGCGGTTTCTGGGCCAGTTTGGTCCAGTTCTGAGAACTCTGCTCACGGGTTAAGAAGTGCACTCTTGCTTTTTATCAGAAAACCAGGCGAAATGCAGAAGGAAAGAGGGAAATTATACTGTAGCACTCGAGTGAGACCCCTTTTACTTGAGTGATGCTTATCAGATTTCCAGATCACAACAACTGACAGAAATTCCTAGATTTGCCAAAACTTATCCCTATGGTTGCCAAACTCAACACAAAGCTTATTCCCACTTAAAATTTCATAAGGAACCCATTGGTAGCCTTAAAACACTCAAAAACCAATCCTAACCACAATCTTACTCTTAGGTCTCTGTAACACACATAATACCTGTTAGATATTATTAGTTTTGATGATGTCAAATATAAATGTCAAATGATAAGAGCAAAAAATTTATATAATACTTTGACTAATTGTTGTGTTAATGTTGCATACCTTATAGATTAGTCAAGCAAAGATTGAAGATAATCAAAAAAATAAAGAAGTTATCTTGTTGGGTTATGGAGAATGATCATCAAGAAGGAAATCAAGAAGAAAGATTTTGAAGAAAGAAGAAATTACAAGATCTAGTGAGAATATCAAGGTTCAAGCTATTAGAAGTGATATTGGAGGTTTCTATGATTATACTGGAGGCTTCTATGATCAAATGATAGTTTGAATAGGTTAATACGAAGCTAAGATGACTTATATATGAGTTATGCCACTTCTAGAGGAGTTTTACTCAAATGTGATCTCAACACTCGAGTGCTAAAGGTGTTGCACTCGAGTGCAGGATGAACACACTCGAGTGTAGGGGCTACTCTGTTTAGCTCTGTTTTTTATTCCTCTAGACAAAGGTCCAGTATGTTGGCCATATCTCTCAAACCACATGTCGGATTGACCAGAAACTGGTGGTATATGAAAGACGACTCACAACATGAAAAATGTACACCAAGATCACATTAAAAGAAGCTCATATGAAGGAAATATGATCCGTGGAAGATGACACTGAAATTAACATCACTTTTCAAGACAGGTTCGGTATTGTAGACATTACTCATAAATGACATATCTAATTGAGACGAAACCAATGCCATATGAAACTAGACTCAAAGAGGTTTCCATAGATAGGTCATTTGCTTAATTTGAAGTTATATTCTAGGAGCTATACCTTCTAGAAGTCAACGCTTATGCAGTCTAGTGCGATAGACGCTCTTTCAATCATAACTTGCATAATACAAGGAGTTTGGAGCTGATTCTTTTTGCATTGGAATGCATATGACAAGAGCTTTCTTATGATACATCATTTTTCATATTTAAAATCAAATAAATAAATTGAGTCTGACATGGCCCCACATCACCCGCAGGTCCAAAAACGCACTCTTGGAAAATTTCATGCGAGTGTTGCCCAGAAGCTCAAATCCATAGTGTATTATACATGTGTACTCGAGTGAGGTCATTCACACTCGAGTGAGAGCTCAATACACTTACGAGTGAGAAATCTCACTCTTGCAAATATCATGCTAGTTTGTTCCAGAAGCGGCTGTGAAGTGAAAAATTTCAGCAAGACTAGAGTGAGAGATATTGTACTCGAGTGATGTCCAGATTTACACTCGAGTCCTGTGAGTATGATACTGAAAGTGTTTACCCGAGAGTCAGCTAGAACATGAAAACTTGAAGAGCAATTGAGTGAGGGACGAAGTACTCGAGTGTTGTCAACCTACACTTCCTATACTTCCAATTGCACTTGAGGTGTTGGCAGAAAGTGCAAGCTCATTTCCAAGGAGCACTTCCTGGAAAAACAGAGCAACGCTACGTAACTTTTGAAAATCATAGGAATGATTGTATAACTCATTTTTCTTGCTTCTAATCACTTTAACACTTCATCATATTAGTGTTTAAGCATTTTTCAGGTGATCAAACAAGGATTAACACACAACCTGAAAATATGACGGTGACAGAAGCAGAATACATTACAGAGTTGTAGCAAACAATCTGAATATGGTTAAAGGTTATTTATTCATTATGTTTTCACTTGTTACTATACCTAAACGTTAACTAACATATATTTCAAGTATAAAATAGGAATTTGAACATTTAGATTGTAGATTCAAATGAGGAAGTCAATTGTGGTAGGCGGCATCAAGTATGAAGGTTGTAACACCCCACCTAACATACCACTTATTACTGATATTAATCAGTATAGCAATTGCATAGTTCGATGGGCATATAGGAATAGTATAAATATACTGATAATATATACATGATTATAGAAATTCACCATAGGGGTTTGTACATAATAATTACAATTAATGTAGCTACACAGGGTTACTAGGGTGTCTACACCCGTTACAATGAAACGCATATATCTTTCCCTCTTTGTTCCACCACTGCATTCCTCCCATATAGTTCTCTTTTTTTATCTCAACACACCTTCTGTTCTCCCTTATCTAAATGGTTAGTTGGGGGAGGGTGAGATTTGAGATAATCTCAGTAGTAAATAGTACAAATATGCATGCAAGATACTTAATACATGACATGCTTGTATCACATAATTCATGCTAACATGATGACATATCTACATTTTCAATGTTTCAAACAACATACTCATAGCCATAGCATAAACAAAAAGAGAGCTTCAATGATTCATATATGTTTCATATAATCAAGCAAAGCAATCACATGCATTAAAACTCAAACACAAATATCAAATGCATACAGCAGAGATAAGTTCACTACCTGATGTCCTTCCCTTACCTGACTGTTGGTCCAATACTTTGTGTCCGGCATGGGCTACTGACCGATCCTAAAATCCCAAATTCACAATAAATGGGTTACTACTCATTCATGTATTATTCTAAACTCATTGTGTTGGTTATCTTGGCTTAAGACTGTGAAATGACCAAAATACCCCTAGGGACCTTGTAACCCCCTGCCATAATTATATATGAAATACACAATTAAAGTGAAATAGAGACCAATAATAATTAAAATTCAATCTCAAACCCATCTACCAGACGGGGTTTTCACAACTAACTTTTCAAAATCCAATACACCTGGTCTCACATTCACATTTCGAATACAATTACCACACGAAGATAAATCATATTCATAACATATCATAGTGCACAATATAATAATCCCGGCAATCCCAGGTTCCATTCATTAACTCAAGCTTTACCGGGCATAATCACCCATATACAATTTCCCAAACAAGGGATCACTTAACAATCATCTTAAATACACATTCCAATAACCAAATACATAATCAAATACTCATCTAAATGTACATAATATTCCCAACTATGATAACCAACCCCCATATCAAATATTGAAGAAGCCCTTGTCGCCCTTGGGTGTTTGCTCCCTCCTCGAGCCTCTTACCATGTCTACATGGTTAGTAGGGTAGGGTGAGATTCGAGAGAATCTCAGTAGGAAACAAATACCAGTATGCATGCAAGATAAGTGTTTAATGCATGACATACTTGCAATACATAAATCATGCTTACACAATGACATATCTGCATGCTCAATGTTTCAACAACATACCCATGGCCATAGCATAAATAGAAACAGAGCTATAATCATTCATAGATATTTTACATAATCAAGCAAAGCAATACATGCATCAATACACCAACACAAATATCAAAAACATGCAGAAGAGGTAAGTTCCTACCCTTGTCTTCCACGTATGCTCCAGCACCGCTTACTCATGATCAGAAGAATATCGAACCATGATCAGGGTGAACATAACCCTATAACCATAGCAAGAACATAGGGTTATTTTCTATTCCAAAACCTTACTTTTATATCACTTAAATTTGGTTATCATTTATGACCTTTAGGTAGCTAATCAAAGCCTAAACACTTGCCTAAAGGGTTGGGCGAACCTTGACCAAAGACCATCTTTAAAAACCTCACAATCTTATTTTCAAAGGGTTGGCCGTAGCCAGCCCCATCATGGGTCGCGGCCAACAGATGGTCAGAAAGTCCTGGGCCACGATCTGCACTCATGGGCCGTAGCCAGAGATAGGTCAGAAATATTTGGGCCACGGCCAGAGACTGATCAGAAGGTTTTGGGTCATGGCCAAAATCACGTGCCACGCCCAACCAAAGACCTGACTCTTGGAACAGTTTCCAACGACCATAACTTGGCCCACAGAACTCAGAATGACCCAAACTTTATATCAATGGAAAGCTTGCAATGCGAACTACAACTCTAAAAAGTATCATCACATTTCAACATCATTTGCTATATCAAAATACCATGCAAATTTAGCCACTTGTACAGTATTTCAAACTTAGCCATTTTCCAAAATTCCAGAATTTCACAGTTTAGGCTCTTTTGCTTCCAATGGTCCCAATTTCATACCAAACATCATTCCCACACAAATTTCCATAAGGAATCTATTGGAAACACCAAATCAATCAAATTCAAATCATATTGACATGTTACCACAACATGTCACACAAATCGTAATTCAAACCACAATATTGCACTACTTTCCATTTCACATCCAAAACCAAATCAAATGACATCAAACACACTATGGCATCAATTTAACCACAATTCACCATTCAAAACATCCAATTAGAAAATCACACAAAATTAGGGAAACTATCACAATTCTCAAAACTCCACCAAAAACCACAATCAATAGATCAAAAGGGAGCAAACACTTACCTCTGCCTCTTTCCCAAACAAATTCCTTGATTCTTCATCTTTCCACTTTTCCTCAAGCCACCAAACATCCCCTTTCAAAAATCTAAAACTATAGAGATAAAGCTCTCATCAACATGTTCAAGATTAAAGAAGAGAATTTAGCCATTAGAGGACCACAAATAGGCCAAAACTCACTTTATTATTTTCTCTTTCCTCCCTCTTTTGGTCGACCATGGATGCTGGAGAGAAAGACAAAGATGATGATGAAGAGGGTCAGTTTTTGGGGCCAAATGGCCTATTGGCCAAAATTAAAAGAGAGGAGAGAGGGAGAGTGAGTTGAAATCTTGACCTAAGATCAAGGGTCCACATCTTGCCAAGTGTTACTTTCTTAAGCCATCTTTCATTAGCTCACATACACACACAAGAACATGATTCCACCCTTTGATCTCTACACAATCAATCTCAACCATTAATCTTCAAGTTACCAATGAGTTCCTTTGTCAGTAACTGACCAATTGATCAGTAACTTTACCGTTTTGCCCCTGATTATGGTAATTCCTCTTGAATCACCACTAAATACATTTTCTCATTCATTTACACCATACATACGCCCTCCCCCTTATTTTCATTCAATTTAGATCTTAATCCATAATTGAACTTAAATACAAGGTTTTGGCATTGATCATATCACATACAATCACATTCAAATCCCAAATCACATCATATTCTCCAAAAGGGTTTATTTATCAATAATCACCTCCACTTTTGGAGTCTTTAACCCTTAATCGCAATTTGGGATCTTGCTAAATCGGGGCTTAGAATTCTACTTATTTTAGGCTTATTCTCTAGCCTCGAGTCTCAAAATTCAGGGTATTACAGACCTAATCTAAGTTCCTCTATACTAGGTCCAATTGTACTCTTTCCAAAATTATGACCCAGGCTATTCCTGCATAATTTTGCCTAAGGAATCCTTTTTTTTATCTCAGAATTGCCAAATTCTTTTTTTTCCTAGGAGAATTATTAAATTCACTATTAAAAGATGAAAATGCCCCTTGGCAGCCCCTAACATAGGGTTTTAACTGTAGTTTTGTCATTTCACTTTTTAGGGCTTTTCTCACAACATGATCAACATAAATCCTACACAATTTTCCATTCTAAACATAATAGAATCATCAAAACCACCAAAATCTAGTTCAAATACTGCTAAATCAAGTCTGGAAGAAATCTGGAATTAATTGGGAAAAAATTGGGAATTCATTTCTATTGTTTAACCAAATGCACAAGAATATTATATTTTAATCTTAATTAAACATGTGCCCAAAACTTAATCAATTATTATTTAATCCATTGGCTTGGATTGATGACACTTGGCATGTTTCAAAGCCAAATAATTATTTTTCCTCCTATTTCTTTATTCCACAATTTAAACAATCGCCATTACATTTTGTTTTCCAAATTCACAACATTTGGTAATTTTGGCAGGTTTTTTGACCAAATTTTGAAAAATCATAACTTATTTATAGAACTTCAATTGGAGTGATTCCAAAGGCTATGTGACCCTTATTGTGTCTAGTTTCAATAAAAAAATATAGCCTTTAGCCAACTAGAAGCTGAACATTCCCAAAACTCAACTCTTTGGATGCTACTACTGATGCTTACCAGTTTCACTGGGCTAACTTCAAAAATGCATACCTCTCTATGTATAGCTCTCCAAAAATTACCCATTACCTATCGAATTAAAGCTTAGGATGTCTACTTTCATCCTAAAAAATTTCACAATTTTTGGTCATCATTTGTTGATCTAAAACCACTTGACAAACTCACTGCCTCACAGGAACTTTCACAGCAACACTGTTACATTTCAAATTTTTAGTGTTTAATTCCTATTATCATTAATATTCACCATTCCATTTTATTAAATGCCACAAATAATTACAAGCCATATTAGTAAAAAGAATTTGGGGTGTTACACATGTCACTCATGGTAAATATCGTCACTCGAAGTAATGAATCCCAAGAACCAGAAATTCAGCCTTTAACCAATTATCCAATATACCCATGACTAACACTTCATTGTATTAGTGTTTGATGTATTATTACAGAAAGACAGCGAAGAGATCATGTAGTAAGGAAAAACTACTTTACGGAAGTGGAGCCTCCATAAATGTAATAGCTAGTTTTCAAATACGCTCAACAGTCAAACAAAGCAATGGGACTCTAGCGGATGAATGCTTACAAAGTTATCTTTTACAACTTATCTGTAAATATGGTAGCATTTAGAGAAGAGAAAAACAGCGAATAGAGTGATGACGTCAACATGCGATTATCATGAGTCATCCACCTCAACCCAAACACTCTATATTATTCTGTAGCTTCTATATTACTTACCATTGAGAGAGTGATTATTTGTATTGTACTTCAGTGAGCATATTATCCACTATGTGAGAGAGTTTGTATACACTTGTATTTCTGAATTGATCTCAAGGTAGAGGGATCTTGAGAGGGTTGATTTCCTTACGGGGGAAGCTGTAGAGAGAATTACCAGTAAGACTTTCTGCTCCTAAGACTTACAAGGTGAAAGCAGGAGAGAATGTTATTGCTCATAAGACTTACAAGGGTGTAATAAGGAGATAACATTGCTACTCATAAGACATGAATATGTGAGCGGGAGAGAAAGGTCTTCAGAATTGTTTTGCTCGTAAGACTTGCCGTAAGAGGGAGTATCTCAGTGAGAGATTTGTAAAAGGCTTCCCAAGTGCCCGGCTAAACTTGTAGGATTGTAGAGGCTTCTCTTATGCCCAGATTAAACAAGAGGATAGTAGATTGAAAATCTCAAGAGAATCCTAGGGACTGGACATAAGTCATCGTGGATTGGACATAACCAGGATAAATCATAGTTTGCATATTCCTCTTCCCTAAGCTCTCATAATTCTATCATATATTATTCAAATAATTGACTATTGATTTATGATTCATTACTTTCATACTTACTGCTTTCAATGAGAGTGTGTTAATATTAGCTTCTGAAGAAAAAGTAATAAAAGTGATTTCAGACAATAGATTCTGGGAAAAAAAGTGATTTTGATAAAATGATGGTGTTTGGATATTAGGATCAGAATCACTTTTTTCGGGGTCAAATTACTAAAAAGGATATTAGCTTTTATGATAATTACATATGAAGGATAAGATTATATTTTATGTATTATTTAACATTAAATTTTATAATAAATACCAAAAATGAAATAAATTTGTCTACAAAATTAAAATTATAACATTGTCAATTATGTAACATAAAAAATAGATAAAATAAACATACATACACATACATATACATATACATATACATATACATATACATATACATATACATATACATATATATATTAATAAATTGTATAGTAAAAAATAGATGCCCTTTCCCCTGCCTATATTGTATCTCCAGTTGTTTACATGTTAATGAAATCACTGGAATATTATTTAGAATACTCCATCTCTCTACTTCTTCTATTTTAATCCTTCTTACCTTCTCCTTCAATCCTCTTTTATGCTTCTTCCCAGTTCTAAATTCCTAAAAACCCTAAGATTCGTATTACATTTAGCTATCATTCCATTAAATATACATCAATGCAAAGATAGAAAGAAAAGAAATTCTTCCATATTCTTAGCCACAAAGTCCACCTGGGCTAACTATTGGAAATTGTGCCCTAAGGGCCAATCATTGTATTTTGAACATTATTATTTTAATGAAATTTCTCCATTCGGTTATCATATTATTTGCATGTTAAATGTGATAATTGTATCCTTGGATAATTCATGAAGATTGTCCTAAAATGTCCCTGGTCAATCATCTATATGGGAGCAGAGATGAAATAAGACCAATATGACTTTGATAAGATATGGAGTTACAAATCAAAGTCTTAGGCACTTGTAAGAGTACAACGTACTAGACCGACCCACCATGAGAAAGCTACATGGATCAAGTCATAAGCTTTTCTCATATATAACCACGTCATAATGCTCTTAGACTTGAGGTCATCATAGATTCCTACATGAGAGTTACTAAGCTTTAAACTAGTCAAAAGTCACTTTTGACCGGGTGATAATAAAGGCTATGATCGGGCTTGGTGGTTTTTCATGCAGAGGAATATGATTGATCAAGATGGAATTTGTCCCTATTAATAGAGAGATATTAATGGGCCCCTCGATGAGTGAGTCTCAGAAATATATGACCATACTACAATGGAAAGGAGTTTCCACTTCTATTGTCAGGCTACTTAGGAATTGAGAAAGTAATGGTCAGGAACAAGAGGATGACATTATCCATGCCTTATCCTTGATCGATATATCATGTGACAAAATGGACATGACATGGTTGTATGATAGGTTGCATCCTGATAACGATCCTCATATGAATTGGGTAGTCGTAATGTCTTGCTAGAGGCCGCTTGTGACTTTTGGGTTAGTATAGTTATTGGCCCACTGCCAACTTCATATGGGCCTATAGGGTCACACACAAGAATGCCCTAACACGAGATAATGTTTAATTTAGGGTGGACGACTTTTATATATATATATATATATATAATAAAATTCATTAATAATATTATATAGATATATATTTTTGAAATACATATCTTATATAAATTATATATATATATGTATATATATATTATATGATATTATTATATTGTGTTAGTTTTAAATTTAATTTATTATGATATATTAAATTTAATAACTAACATGATAGAGATATAGTATCTCAGATTTAATTTATGAAGATAAATTAAATCTAATGGCTCTTTATTTGGATTAAATAAATAGGTTAAATTAAAACTGTTGGACAGATCTAATTTAAATTGAATTTATTTAATTAGCTCATCAAGATAATTAATTGTTGATTAATTTCAAAATTAATAATGATTAATTTTGAAATTTGAATATAGCCCTCATAGGTTATAAACTAGATAGAGCAGATATACTCATAGGCGCATGAGAATTCAGAGCCGCAAGGGAAACCCTAAAAAACATCGGAGGCGCTAGTACGTAGTCTCTATTGGAGAGCATTCGTGTGGATACCAGTAGAGAGAGTGGACCTGAGGTGTTGGCTCATAGAGATCGTGAAAACCCTAAGTTGAAAAAGGTATGAATCTTTCTAACTCGATTTAAATGTTGTTGATAGATCCTCGATTAGGATCAGTAAAATTTTAAAATTCTTTCGCTGTGCTTACCGATTCTAACAGTGGCATCAGAGCCAGATTAATTGTGCGTTTAAATTGAGTTTATGATTCTTATACATGTGATATATGGGATATGCACGATGCTTATAAGAAATGTCTGAACATATATGTGATCTTTGTTTTCAGATTTAACTGCATATATATGATCTACCAAAAATTGTTTTGATTATATGAGATGCTAGTTACACAATTTCAATTCTGGAAAAAATCTGAAGTCAGAATTTGTTGTTTCATTTTGAATTGAAAAGGATCTTGCTTGTATGAAACCCTAGGCTTGCATGAAGTCGGGTAGGGTACCTTAGATCGTAGTTGGCGGCAATCCAATCGGCTCTAAGTTCGGATATCTATTCGGGTAATAGGGATCCAAAACTATGGGGAAGACAATATGGATCAGAAGCGTTCTGGGCCGTTATTGTGTTTTCAAACTGGGTCGAAATCCCTTTAGAACTAGATTGAAATAAATATTTTAAAAAATTGAGTCCGAAATTTTTAAAATTAAAAATTTTTCAAATATTTATTTTAAAAGGAATGTGCCTTTTTTAATTGTATCCCTTTAGCGGGACCGCTATGGCTAACTTTGCGTAGCACAATATAATCTAATCACGACATTTATTGCTTTTCATATTGTATGAATTCTTGTTATGGTTTATTATTTATACTTGTTTGGGTATGGTGAACAACATGGCTTTAGAATTTTACAAAGGGTTGTAATATTTAAATACGGCCTACGTGCCGTGCCTTTCTCTAAATACTCTCGATGTACATTCTCTGCCTCAAATCCGCCTTAAGTGGAACACAAATTCTATTCTGATAACGAACCAATCCACTAGGCGACACATCATAACCCCGAGCTTCTCCACGCTCTATTCTGGCTAAATTACGCTGAATCCAGTCATCTTGCCCCTGAGCCTCTTCAATCTCAGCTCTCAAATCACTTTCCTCTTGGGAAACATTATAGTTGGCACAGATGATCTGATTCGACAAATTCATATCACGAAAATCAGCAATCAACTTCTCCTCATGTATCATCATAGCTGCCACAACCACAGTCTTCCGACTAAGAGCATCAGCGACTACATTCGCCTTACCCGGATGATATTTTATTTCCAGGTTGTAGTCCTTGAGCAATTCCATCCAGCGTCGTTGTCTCATATTCAATTCTTTCTGATCATACAGATATTTGAGACTCTTGTGGTCGCAGTACAATTCCACAGTCACACCATACAAGTAATGCCTCCAAATCTTTAAGGCAAACACAATAGCCGCAAGCTCAAGATCATGAGTGGGATAGTTCAATTCATGAGGTCTGAGCTGTCGAGAGGCATAGGCCACCACACGTCCCTGCTGCATAAGGACACACCCTAATCCCTGCCCACTGGCATCAGAATACACAACGTATGTCAAACTGGGATCGGGCAAAATCAACACAGGTGCCGTAGTCAACCTCTCCTTCAGCTCCACAAAACAACTTTCACATTTCTCATCCCACACAAACGGCTGATCTTTTCTCGTGAGCTTGGTCATCGGCAACGCAATACGGGAGAAATTCTGAATGAATCTCCGATAATAACCAGCAAGACCCAGAAAACTGCGTACCTCTGCCACAGATTCTGGCCTCTTCCAATTCAGTACTGCTTCCACTTTACTGGGATCCACAGAGACCCCTCCTTGCGAAATAACGTGGCCTAGGAATCTCACTTCCGATAGCCAAAATTCGCATTTACTCAATTTAGCATAGAGTTGCTTCTCACGCAATACATTCAGCACAATTCTCAAATGATGCTCATGCTCTACTCTACTCTTAGAGTATATCAAAATATCGTCGATGAATACCACAACAAACTGATCTAGGTATTGTCGAAAAATACGGTTCATGTAATCCATGAATACCGCAGGTGCATTGGTTAACCCAAATGGCATCACCAAGAACTCATAATGACCATACCTGGTCCGGAAAGCAGTCTTCGAAACATCGTCCGCTTTCACTCGCAGCTGATGATACCCCGACCTTAGATCAATCTTTGAAAATACACATGCGCCAGATAATTGATCTAAGAGATCATCGATTCTAGGGAGAGGGTACTTATTCTTAATGGTAACCTTATTCAACTCTCTATAGTCAATGCACAATCGAAGACTTCCGTCTTTCTTTTTCACAAACAAAACTGGAGCACCCCAAGGCGACACACTGGGTCTAATAAACCCTTTCTCAAGCAAATCTTCAATCTGCTTCTTCAATTCCGCCATTTCATTTGGGGCCATACGGTACGGGGCTTTAGATACAGAACCCGCTCCAGGCACAATGTCAATCGGAAATTGAACTTCCCTTTCCGGAGGTAATCCACTTAGATCATCCGGAAAAACCTCAGGGAATTCATTCACTATGGGTATACTACTCAAAGTCTCACTGGGTTCTCCTTGTACAGAAAAGAAAACCATATACCCCTGACAACCCTTTTTCAAATACTTCTCAGCCTTAGCTGTCGAAAGGAAATTCAAATCAACATCGTCATTCTCAATGCTCTGAGGAACAGGATATACAATCCTCTTATTTCCACAATCTAACAACACATTGTTAGCTCTCAACCAATCGAAACCCAAAATGACTTCTAACTGGCAGAGCGGTAAACAAATTAAATCTACTACAGATTCATGACCCTCTACGGTTATAACACAATTTAAGCAGGCTTCAGTAGTCACAGCCTTAACACCCATCGGTGTAGACACAATCAAATCGAATGGCAACTTATGCACATTCATTCCCAGACGCTTTACACAAGCATAAGCAATAAAGGAGTGACTTGCACCCGAATCAAATAACGCTTGTAACTCAATGCCATGGATAAGGACTTTACCTTGTATCAGCTCTGGGGATTTCCGGGCCTCTTCGTGAGTCATAGCAAATACGCGGCCCTGCGTCCTCTGTCTCTGCTCTGGTCGTGGTTGTCCACACTCAACAGATGTATGCCCCACTTGCTTACATTTGAAGCAAATCACCCGACCATCACATGTCTTGCCATGATGTGGCTGGTTGCAACGAGGACATGTCCATACACTAGGAGTTCTCTGCTGATCACGACTCCAAGACCGATAAGGCTTCTTACTACCCCCTCTAGATGAAGAGGATGATCCGGAGCCCTTCCGCTTCTGAGAAGCACTGCCCTTACTAGGCTCACTATGACCACCACCAGCCTTAGCCGGATATAACTCTCTAAGATTGCTCTCCGTGATCCGACATTCTTCAACGGCTTTGTTGAACTTAGAAAACTGATGGGTGGCTAGTCTCTTTCTTATATCACGCCTCAAACCCCGAATTAACATGTCTGAGCTTAACTCCTCATCATCCATTTTCTGAAGATAAGAGGAATATCGGGATAGGCGGGTAAATCGGGACAAGTATTCGTCGAAAGACTCTGAGTCCCCTTGCTTGATATTGAGAAACTCGGTTTCCTTCTCAAGCCTCACTGACTTGGGAAAATATTTCTCGTTGAAGTGTTGTTGGAACACCTCCCAGGTCAATGGCTCATTCTTCAATCGCAATGACAAGGCAATGTTACGCCACCAACGATCAGCATCGCCTTCAAGCTTGTACACCGCCAGCTTGGCTTTCACTTCTGAGGGACACACTAAGACCTCAAAAATCTTCTCAAGACGATGTAGCCAATCTTCAGCCGCCTGAGGATCAAATTTCCCCTTAAACGCCGGAGGTAATTGTTTGCAGAATTTAGAGACCCAATACTCAAGGTCTCGTTCCTCCCTGACCGACTTTCCATGCGGCCTTAGATTTTCTTCCGTACGAGGAGGCGATTCAAGCGATCGTGCTGACCCTTCAGCAGTATCTTCCAGTCTAGTCTCCTCTCGGGTTTCCCCTCTAGTTCCTTCTTGAGTAGACTGGCCTCTACCCTCATTATTCTTGGCTTTCTCAGCTCTGAGCTCTTCTCTAAGCTCCGTAATCATATCCCTCTGATCCTTTATCAAGCCCATCAACTCTTGCATAGGATCCGGTGGATTGTCATTGACCAACTCCACTTCGGGATCTATTTGTTGTCCTCTGGGGCGACCTTTCGTTGTTCTTTTCATTCTACAAAGAACTCACCCCATTAATCCAACAATTAGGACATTCACAAAGTTTCCACAAAGCACATATATCTATATAACTAAACAGATATATGCATACGACGATTATTCACAACTAAATTTTTTTTTTTTTTTTTTTTCATCACTAAGACCACACTATGGGAGCTATCCTAGCAAACTCTACCCTTGCCAGGAACTGCCGCTCTGATACCAAAAATGTAACCCCCTCACGGTAATTACATCCGAATTACGAAATTTAAGTGAAATAGAGACCAATAAGATGAAATAACAATTTATATTCCCGCATCCAAAAGATGGGGTATTTCAAAATCATTTCTAAAGCGTACTTAACCCTGGTCTCACATTCACAGGCGGATATAATTACTTGAGAAATCAGAGTACATAATAAATATCAAAGTGCGGAAACCAAATCCCGGCAAACCCCGGGTCACTTCATATATATATAATGGGTTTACACGTTCCCAAAATGGGGATTACATATCCAAAATATCATTTACAACTTATATACATTCCGTAATCCCAAAAGCAAAATAAGGATAACCAACTACCACTAATTCTCAGAGTAGTCCTAACTACTCCTGGTTGTCCGCTTTCCCTTCGAGCCACTCGCCCTGTCTGAAAAGGTTAGTCATATGGAAGGGGTGAGATTCTAAAGAATCCCAGTAGTAACAACAATTTCATACCACATGCAATCACAGAATATGCACACCAATCATCTCATACAGCAACACAAGTCACTCCACCCTCATCCCCTTTTACCGCCGGGAAGGCATACGACCTTTACCCGAACCGTTGTTAGCGACTCAGGGACTATTGGCGTGGTAGTGCATACAGATAGCCACACGGCTCAAATATAGCCTTTCGGCTTTCACAAAACGGCCCGTCGGCCTTCACAAATAGCCTTTCGGCTCACAATCAGCCTTTCGGCCCACATATCCACATATATCACACCCTAACCTCATCCCCTTTTACCGCCGGGAAGGCATACGACCTTTACCCGAACCGTTGTTAGCGACTCAGGGACTATTGGTATAGCGGTGCTTCCACAGTTTTCACAAAACTTGCAGCATACGATATTCATTTCAAAAACCATGACATAATATACATACAATGTATCACACAAGGTATAAAGAAAGAGTCACTACCTGTATCCTTCCTGACTGGCTCTGGCACCTTAGCCTCACGAGGACGACAGATGTCAAATCCTATATCAATTAGGGACAACCAATCAATCTCTTTTCCATATGTATATTTCATTAATTCTCTAAGTTGGTTATCATTTAGGACTCTTTAGGTGACTATTAGAGGCCTAAACATATGCCTAAAGGGTTGGAAGACACTACCCAAAAGACCCCTTTTTCGAAGGCACAACACTGATTTTTAGTCATCTCACTCGAGCACAGCTGCTCTCACTCGAGCACAAGTACGGACATCACTCGAGCACAAGTGCGAGTGAGACTGCGAGTGAGCACCCGAGAGCACAAGGACGCTTGCAGGAACTGGCTCACTCTCGAGCACAAATCCTCACTCGAGCACAAGGCTGAATGCCTCCCTCGAGCACTGGCTCACCCGCGAGCACAGCGTCACGAGTGACAACCCGAGAGCACCAAAAGCTCTCCAAGCACAGGATCCCTCGAACACAACCTCGCACCCGCGAGCACACCCCTCTCACTCGCGAGCACACCCGCGAGCACACACCTCACACCCGCGAGTGAGAAGGCACTCTCGAGCACCTTACTCGCGAGTGAGAACCCGCAAGCACCACTCCCACCTGAAGCACAGCCTCACTCGAGCACAAAGCGATGTGCTCGAGCATTGCTCATAGAAACCCAGGTGACTCGAAGCACAAAGGGGAAAAGCTTGCGCATCACTCGAGCACGTTCTTCCTCTGCTCGAGTGATGTGTATCAGAGACCCAAAAGTGCAGAAAAACCAGAAAACGCCAGATGGTCAAAATCACTTCCAAATGGTTCCCAAACTCCTCCCAATGCTCATACACTCTAAGCACCAACTAGGGAACACAATGACAACACAAAAAAAACACCCCAAAACCATTTTGACCACAATCAAACACTAAGGTCTCTAAGATACACAATGTCCAAAATTCCCTTAACATCTTTTAAACATTCCACATCATATCAAATGATCATATATCTCCATAATACATCATTTCCAATCATAAATCACAATGAACTTCATATTTCCAAAACTAGGCATATTTAGGGCAAAATTCCAGATTTGACTAAACTTAGCCAAAAACCATAAACAATACATCAAAATGCTCTAAATGCCTACCTCTTCCCTTTGCTCAATCAAGAACCTTGATTCCTCAACTCCCAATTTCGAATCAATGCTCAAATCAACACCATTCAAGGCTCTACAATCATCACAATGTAGCTCTCATTGAGATGAACAATATTAGAGAAGAGGATTGGAGCATTAGAGAATCACAACTTACCAAAAATCAAAGCTTTCTTCTTCCTCTTCCTTGCTTGCTTCAGCGCCAACAATGGAGGAAAGGAGAGAGAAAAGATGAGTGAGAGATGATGATGATGATGACAAGCCTCTCACCCTCTACACACACACACTCAACCGAATTGAGGAGAGAGGAGGGAGGAAAAAGTGATTTTTGTCCTCTTGTGGCCTCATCCAATGGCTCACCCAATGCCACATGTCCACATCTCAAGCACTCCCTTAAAAGCTCACATTACCGCAAAGCACAGGATTCCGACCCATTAACAATGAATCTCCACCCTTGATCTTTATTACCACACATATTTATTCTCAAAATTCATATTACATTAATCATAATAGTGCTTAATTACACTAATTACAATGATTCTCATAATCATTAACCCTAATCACAGATCGGGATATTACAATTCTCCCCCTGTTAATTAAATTTCGTCCTCGAAATTTGTTACACCACTTGAGCCATAAACTCTGGATATCGCCGTCGCATATCCTCTTCCGTTTCCCAAGTTGCTTCCCGCTGGGTCATACCCTTCCAGATCACCTTTACATAAGGGATACTCCGGTATCTGAGCCGACGTTCTTCTCGTTCAATTATTCGCTCGGGCTCCACCGCATACGTGAAGTTATCTCGCAACTCCACATTCTCATACTCAACGACATGAGATGGATCCGGTTGATATTTCTTCAATTGGGAAACATGAAACACATCATGCAATCTGCTCAAGCTCGGAGGTAGGGCTATACGATAAGCAACAGGCCCAATCCTATCAAGGATCTCAAAAGGACCTATATACCTCGGGCTCAACTTCTTTCGCTTTATAGCTCGCCCAATACCGGTGACAGGAGATACTCTCAGGAACACATGATCACCGACCTCGAATTCTAGAGGCCTTCTCCTCTTGTCCGCATAACTCTTTTGCCGACTCTGAGCTGCAATGAGCCTCTTACGAATGATTCGAATCTGGGCTGAGGTCTGATCAACAAGATCTGGCCCATAGAGCTTCCTTTCGGACAATTCATTCCAGCACAATGGCGATTGGCATTTTCTCCCATACAACGCTTCATACGGCGCCATCTGAATACTCGCATGATAGCTATTGTTATAGGCGAACTCCGCAAGTGGAAGAAAACGATCCCAACTCCCTTTGAAGTCAAGAACACACGCCCGCAACATATCCTCTAAGGTCTGAATAGTCCTCTCTGACTGACCGTCTGTCTGAGGATGATAGGCTGTACTGAATCTCAACTGAGTACCCAGTGCCTCATGCAATGCCTTCCAAAATCTCGAAGTGAAACGAGGATCTCGATCAGAGATGATATTCTTCGGTATGCCATGGAGTTTCACAATTTCACGAACATAAATCTCTGCTAGCTTATCCGGAGAATAACTAGCACTGATCGGTAAGAAGTGCGCCGACTTCGTTAACCGGTCCACAATGACCCAGATCGCATCATAATTCCTGATCTTGGGCAATCCCGTAACAAAATCCATGGTCACGCTTTCCCATTTCCATTCCGGAATCTCAGGACTTTGCAACAAACCAGGCGGTCTTTGGTGTTCAATCTTCACCTTCTGACAGGTGAGACACCTCGCCACATATTTCGTCACGTCACTCTTCATACCCTGCCACCAATACTCGGATTTCAAGTTATGGTACATCTTGGTCATACCAGGATGAAGAGTGTATTGGCTCTTATGCGCCTCATCTAAGATCTTCTGCCTCAAATCCGCCTTAAGTGGAACACAAATTCTATTCTGATAACGAACCAATCCACTAGGCGACACATCATAACCCCGAGCTTCTCCACGCTCTATTCTGGCTAAATTACGCTGAATCCAGTCATCTTGCCCCTGAGCCTCTTCAATCTCAGCTCTCAAATCACTTTCCTCTTGGGAAACATTATAGTTGGCACAGATGATCTGATTCGACAAATTCATATCACGAAAATCAGCAATCAACTTCTCCTCATGTATCATCATAGCTGCCACAACCACAGTCTTCCGACTAAGAGCATCAGCGACTACATTCGCCTTACCCGGATGATATTTTATTTCCAGGTTGTAGTCCTTGAGCAATTCCATCCAGCGTCGTTGTCTCATATTCAATTCTTTCTGATCATACAGATATTTGAGACTCTTGTGGTCGCAGTACAATTCCACAGTCACACCATACAAGTAATGCCTCCAAATCTTTAAGGCAAACACAATAGCCGCAAGCTCAAGATCATGAGTGGGATAGTTCAATTCATGAGGTCTGAGCTGTCGAGAGGCATAGGCCACCACACGTCCCTGCTGCATAAGGACACACCCTAATCCCTGCCCACTGGCATCAGAATACACAACGTATGTCAAACTGGGATCGGGCAAAATCAACACAGGTGCCGTAGTCAACCTCTCCTTCAGCTCCACAAAACAACTTTCACATTTCTCATCCCACACAAACGGCTGATCTTTTCTCGTGAGCTTGGTCATCGGCAACGCAATACGGGAGAAATTCTGAATGAATCTCCGATAATAACCAGCAAGACCCAGAAAACTGCGTACCTCTGCCACAGATTCTGGCCTCTTCCAATTCAGTACTGCTTCCACTTTACTGGGATCCACAGAGACCCCTCCTTGCGAAATAACGTGGCCTAGGAATCTCACTTCCGATAGCCAAAATTCGCATTTACTCAATTTAGCATAGAGTTGCTTCTCACGCAATACATTCAGCACAATTCTCAAATGATGCTCATGCTCTACTCTACTCTTAGAGTATATCAAAATATCGTCGATGAATACCACAACAAACTGATCTAGGTATTGTCGAAAAATACGGTTCATGTAATCCATGAATACCGCAGGTGCATTGGTTAACCCAAATGGCATCACCAAGAACTCATAATGACCATACCTGGTCCGGAAAGCAGTCTTCGAAACATCGTCCGCTTTCACTCGCAGCTGATGATACCCCGACCTTAGATCAATCTTTGAAAATACACATGCGCCAGATAATTGATCTAAGAGATCATCGATTCTAGGGAGAGGGTACTTATTCTTAATGGTAACCTTATTCAACTCTCTATAGTCAATGCACAATCGAAGACTTCCGTCTTTCTTTTTCACAAACAAAACTGGAGCACCCCAAGGCGACACACTGGGTCTAATAAACCCTTTCTCAAGCAAATCTTCAATCTGCTTCTTCAATTCCGCCATTTCATTTGGGGCCATACGGTACGGGGCTTTAGATACAGAACCCGCTCCAGGCACAATGTCAATCGGAAATTAAACTTCCCTTTCCGGAGGTAATCCACTTAGATCATCCGGAAAAACCTCAGGGAATTCATTCACTATGGGTATACTACTCAAAGTCTCACTGGGTTCTCCTTGTACAGAAAAGAAAACCATATACCCCTGACAACCCTTTTTCAAATACTTCTCAGCCTTAGCTGTCGAAAGGAAATTCAAATCAACATCGTCATTCTCAATGCTCTGAGGAACAGGATATACAATCCTCTTATTTCCACAATCTAACAACACATTGTTAGCTCTCAACCAATCGAAACCCAAAATGACTTCTAACTGGCAGAGCGGTAAACAAATTAAATCTACTACAGATTCATGACCCTCTACGGTTATAACACAATTTAAGCAGGCTTCAGTAGTCACAGCCTTAACACCCATCGGTGTAGACACAATCAAATCGAATGGCAACTTATGCACATTCATTCCCAGACGCTTTACACAAGCATAAGCAATAAAGGAGTGACTTGCACCCGAATCAAATAACGCTTGTAACTCAATGCCATGGATAAGGACTTTACCTTGTATCAGCTCTGGGGATTTCCGGGCCTCTTCGTGAGTCATAGCAAATACGCGGCCCTGCGTCCTCTGTCTCTGCTCTGGTCGTGGTTGTCCACACTCAACAGATGTATGCCCCACTTGCTTACATTTGAAGCAAATCACCCGACCATCACATGTCTTGCCATGATGTGGCTGGTTGCAACGAGGACATGTCCATACACTAGGAGTTCTCTGCTGATCACGACTCCAAGACCGATAAGGCTTCTTACTACCCCCTCTAGATGAAGAGGATGATCCGGAGCCCTTCCGCTTCTGAGAAGCACTGCCCTTACTAGGCTCACTATGACCACCACCAGCCTTAGCCGGATATAACTCTCTAAGATTGCTCTCCATGATCCGACATTCTTCAACGGCTTTGTTGAACTTAGAAAACTGATGGGTGGCTAGTCTCTTTCTTATATCACGCCTCAAACCCCGAATTAACATGTCTGAGCTTAACTCCTCATCATCCATTTTCTGAAGATAAGAGGAATATCGGGATAGGCGGGTAAATCGGGACAAGTATTCGTCGAAAGACTCTGAGTCCCCTTGCTTGATATTGAGAAACTCGGTTTCCTTCTCAAGCCTCACTGACTTGGGAAAATATTTCTCGTTGAAGTGTTGTTGGAACACCTCCCAGGTCAATGGCTCATTCTTCAATCGCAATGACAAGGCAATGTTACGCCACCAACGATCAGCATCGCCTTCAAGCTTGTACACCGCCAGCTTGGCTTTCACTTCTGAGGGACACACTAAGACCTCAAAAATCTTCTCAAGACGATGTAGCCAATCTTCAGCCGCCTGAGGATCAAATTTCCCCTTAAACGCCGGAGGTAATTGTTTGCAGAATTTAGAGACCCAATACTCAAGGTCTCGTTCCTCCCTGACCGACTTTCCATGCGGCCTTAGATTTTCTTCCGTACGAGGAGGCGATTCAAGCGATCGTGCTGACCCTTCAGCAGTATCTTCCAGTCTAGTCTCCTCTCGGGTTTCCCCTCTAGTTCCTTCTTGAGTAGACTGGCCTCTACCCTCATTATTCTTGGCTTTCTCAGCTCTGAGCTCTTCTCTAAGCTCCGTAATCATATCCCTCTGATCCTTTATCAAGCCCATCAACTCTTGCATAGGATCCGGTGGATTGTCATTGACCAACTCCACTTCGGGATCTATTTGTTGTCCTCTGGGGCGACCTTTCGTTGTTCTTTTCATTCTACAAAGAACTCACCCCATTAATCCAACAATTAGGACATTCACAAAGTTTCCACAAAGCACATATATCTATATAACTAAACAGATATATGCATACGACGATTATCCACAACTAAATTTTTTTTTTTTTTTTTTTCATCACTAAGACCACACTATGGGAGCTATCCTAGCAAACTCTACCCTTGCCAGGAACTGCCGCTCTGATACCAAAAATGTAACCCCCTCACGGTAATTACATCCGAATTACGAAATTTAAGTGAAATAGAGACCAATAAGATGAAATAACAATTTATATTCCCGCATCCAAAAGATGGGGTATTTCAAAATCATTTCTAAAGCGTACTTAACCCTGGTCTCACATTCACAGGCGGATATAATTACTTGAGAAATCAGAGTACATAATAAATATCAAAGTGCGGAAACCAAATCCCGGCAAACCCCGGGTCACTTCATATATATATAATGGGTTTACACGTTCCCAAAATGGGGATTACATATCCAAAATATCATTTACAACTTATATACATTCCGTAATCCCAAAAGCAAAATAAGGATAACCAACTACCACTAATTCTCAGAGTAGTCCTAACTACTCCTGGTTGTCCGCTTTCCCTTCGAGCCACTCGCCCTGTCTGAAAAGGTTAGTCATATGGAAGGGGTGAGATTCTAAAGAATCCCAGTAGTAACAACAATTTCATACCACATGCAATCACAGAATATGCACACCAATCATCTCATACAGCAACACAAGTCACTCCACCCTCATCCCCTTTTACCGCCGGGAAGGCATACGACCTTTACCCGAACCGTTGTTAGCGACTCAGGGACTATTGGCGTGGCAGTGCATACAGATAGCCACACGGCTCAAATATAGCCTTTCGGCTTTCACAAAATGGCCCGTCGGCCTTCACAAATAGCCTTTCGGCTCACAATCAGCCTTTCGGCCCACATATCCACATATATCACACCCTAACCTCATCCCCTTTTACCGCCGGGAAGGCATACGACCTTTACCCGAACCGTTGTTAGCGACTCAGGGACTATTGGTATAGCGGTGCTTCCACAGTTTTCACAAAACTTGCAGCATACGATATTCATTTCAAAAACCATGACATAATATACATACAATGTATCACACAAGGTATAAAGAAAGAGTCACTACCTGTATCCTTCCTGACTGGCTCTGGCACCTTAGCCTCACGAGGACGACAGATGTCAAATCCTATATCAATTAGGGACAACCAATCAATCTCTTTTCCATATGTATATTTCATTAATTCTCTAAGTTGGTTATCATTTAGGACTCTTTAGGTGACTATTAGAGGCCTAAACATATGCCTAAAGGGTTGGAAGACACTACCCAAAAGACCCCTTTTTCGAAGGCACAACACTGATTTTTAGTCATCTCACTCGAGCACAGCTGCTCTCACTCGAGCACAAGTACGGACATCACTCGAGCACAAGTGCGAGTGAGACTGCGAGTGAGCACCCGAGAGCACAAGGACGCTTGCAGGAACTGGCTCACTCTCGAGCACAAATCCTCACTCGAGCACAAGGCTGAATGCCTCCCTCGAGCACTGGCTCACCCGCGAGCACAGCGTCACGAGTGACAACCCGAGAGCACCAAAAGCTCTCCAAGCACAGGATCCCTCGAACACAACCTCGCACCCGCGAGCACACCCCTCTCACTCGCGAGCACACCCGCGAGCACACACCTCACACCCGCGAGTGAGAAGGCACTCTCGAGCACCTTACTCGCGAGTGAGAACCCGCAAGCACCACTCCCACCTGAAGCACAGCCTCACTCGAGCACAAAGCGATGTGCTCGAGCATTGCTCATAGAAACCCAGGTGACTCGAAGCACAAAGGGGAAAAGCTTGCGCATCACTCGAGCACGTTCTTCCTCTGCTCGAGTGATGTGTATCAGAGACCCAAAAGTGCAGAAAAACCAGAAAACGCCAGATGGTCAAAATCACTTCCAAATGGTTCCCAAACTCCTCCCAATGCTCATACACTCTAAGCACCAACTAGGGAACACAATGACAACACAAAAAAAACACCCCAAAACCATTTTGACCACAATCAAACACTAAGGTCTCTAAGATACACAATGTCCAAAATTCCCTTAACATCTTTTAAACATTCCACATCATATCAAATGATCATATATCTCCATAATACATCATTTCCAATCATAAATCACAATGAACTTCATATTTCCAAAACTAGGCATATTTAGGGCAAAATTCCAGATTTGACTAAACTTAGCCAAAAACCATAAACAATACATCAAAATGCTCTAAATGCCTACCTCTTCCCTTTGCTCAATCAAGAACCTTGATTCCTCAACTCCCAATTTCGAATCAATGCTCAAATCAACACCATTCAAGGCTCTACAATCATCACAATGTAGCTCTCATTGAGATGAACAATATTAGAGAAGAGGATTGGAGCATTAGAGAATCACAACTTACCAAAAATCAAAGCTTTCTTCTTCCTCTTCCTTGCTTGCTTCAGCGCCAACAATGGAGGAAAGGAGAGAGAAAAGATGAGTGAGAGATGATGATGATGATGACAAGCCTCTCACCCTCTACACACACACACTCAACCGAATTGAGGAGAGAGGAGGGAGGAAAAAGTGATTTTTGTCCTCTTGTGGCCTCATCCAATGGCTCACCCAATGCCACATGTCCACATCTCAAGCACTCCCTTAAAAGCTCACATTACCGCAAAGCACAGGATTCCGACCCATTAACAATGAATCTCCACCCTTGATCTTTATTACCACACATATTTATTCTCAAAATTCATATTACATTAATCATAATAGTGCTTAATTACACTAATTACAATGATTCTCATAATCATTAACCCTAATCACAGATCGGGATATTACACATGAGATGATTGTCAATCTCAAGGAAATGTTCCAACAACAGGCAAGGCAAGAAAGGTATGAGACCACAAAGGCCTTACATTCCTGCAAGATGGCTGAAGGTGCATCAGTTAGTACTCATGTGTTAAAGATGAAAGGCTATATTGATCACTTTGAGAGGCTTGGATTTCCCATGAGCCAGGAGTTAGCTATGGATTTGATCCTCAACTCACTCCCAAAGAGTTATGACCAGTTTGTCATGAACTATAACATGAACAACGTGGAGAAATCAATTTTTGAGCTGCATGGGATGCTCAAAACTGCTAAGCAAAGTATTAAGAAAAAGCCCAGTATAGTTTTGATGGTTCAGAAAGGAAAGGGTATGAAAAAGAAAGGGAAGGGCAAATGGAAGGGTAATGGCTCAAGTGGTAAGACCAAAGAGTCAGACAAGCCAAAAACCAAGCCTGCACCTAAGAAGGCAAAGCCTCCAAAGGAAGGAGTCTGCTACTTATGCAATGAACCCGGTCATTGGAAGAGAAATTACAAACTATACCTGGAAGATCTAACAAAGAACAAGAAGGATAGCAGAGCTATTGCTCAGGTATTTATGTTATAGACATTCATTTTTCTACTTCCTCTACATAGGTATTAGATATTGCATGAGGTTTGTTGGAAATTGTGCCCTAAGAGCCAATCATTGTACTTTGAACATTATTATTTTAATGAAATTTCTCCATTTTGTTATCATATTATTTGCATGTTAACTGTGATAATTGTATCCTTGGATAATTCATAAAGATTGTCCTAAAATGTCCCTGGTCGGTCATCTGTGCGAGAGCAGAGATGAAACAAGATCAGTATGACTTTGATAAGATATGGAGATACGAATCAAAGTCTTAGGCACTTGTAACAGTACAGGGTGCTGGACCAACCCACTATGAGAAAGCTACATGGATCAAGTCATAAGCTTTTCTTATGTATAACCACGTCACAATGCCCTTAGACCTGAGGTCATCATGGATTCCTACATGAGAGTTGCTAAGCTTTGAACTAGTCAAAAGTCACTTTTGACCGGGTGTTGATAAAGGCTACGATCAGGCTTGGTGTTTTTTCATGCAGAGGAATATGAATGATCAAGATGGAATATTTTCCTCACATTAGTAGAGAGATATTACTAGGCCCCTCAATGAGTGAGTCTGAGAAATGTATGGCTATACTATAATTAAAGGAGTTTCCGTCTCTATTATCAGGCTACTCAGGAATCGAGAAAGTAATTGTTAGGAACAAGAGGATGACATTATCCATGCCTTATCCTTGATCGATATATCGTGTGACAAAAGGGACGTGACATGGTTGTGTGATAGGTTACATCGTGATAACGATCCTCATATGAATTGGGTAGTCGTAATGTCTTGCTAGAGGCCACTTGCGACTTTTGGGTTAGTATAGTTATTGGCCCATTGCCAACTTCATATGGGCCTACAGGGTCGAACACAAGAATGGCCTAACATGAGATAATGTTTAATTTAGGGTGGACGAATTTTATATACATATAATATAAAATTCATTAATAATATTATTTAGATATATATTTTTGAAATATATATCTTATATATATATATATATATATGTATATATATATTATATGATATTATTATATTGTGTTAGTTTTAAATTTAATTTATTAAGATATATTAAATTTAATAACTAACATGATAGAGATATAGTATCTCAGATTTAATTTATGAAGATAAATTAAATCTAATGGCTCTTTATTTGGATTAAATAAATAGGTTAAATTAAAACTGTTGGACAGATTTAATTTAAACTGAATTTATTTAATTAGCTTATCAAGATAATTAATAGTTAATTAATTTCAAAATTAATGATGATTAATTTTGAAATTTGAAAATAGCCCTCATAGGTTATAAACTTGATAGAGCAGATATATTGGTATACATATGAGAATTGAGAGCCGTAAGTGAAACCCTAGGAGACATTAGAGGCGCTAGCACGCAGTCTCGGTTGGAGAGCATTCGTGTGGATACCGGTAGAGGGAGCAAACCTGACGTGTTGGCTCCTAGAGATCTTGAAAACTCTGAATCATCAAAAGGTATGAATCCTTCCAACTTGGATTAAACGCCGTTGATAGATCCTCGATTAGGATCGTTGAAAGTTTTTAAAATTCTTCCGCTATGCCTATCGATTCTAACATGGTTCTCACATTTGTACAAATATGCAGGGTCTAAAAGATAGTAGAAAGCTGAAGAAGTGCGAGGTGGACCTACGAGTTGGAAACAGAGTAAGAGTTGCTGCTTTAGCCGTAGGCACTTATGAATTAGTTTTGCCCAGTGGGCTTTTGTTAGTTTTGAACAATTGCTATTATGTTCCTGCTTTGAGTAGTAACATTATTTCTCTTTCTTATTTGGATAAGGAAGGTTATACTTCCATTACTAGGAATGGTAAATATTCTATTTATCGTAATGACATTTTCTATGCTGATGGTGATTTGCATGTTGGTCATTATATATTAAATTTGAAACATCCTAATAATAGGAATATCTATAACGTAACTACTAAGAGGATAAAATCAAACGATTTGAATCTGACCTACCTATGGCATTGTCGTCTATGCCACATAAATGAGAAACACATTTCTAAACTCCATCAAGATGGATTTCTAAACTCATTTGATTTTGAATCATATGATACATGCAAATCTTGCTTATTAGAAAAGATGACAAAGGCAACTTTTACTGGGATAGTGAGAGGACCACTGAATTATTGGGCCTCATACATACAGATGTATGTGGACCATTAAATATAGTTGATAGAGGAGGTTATGTCTACTTCTTTACATTTATAGATGACTTTAGAAGATATGGCTATATCTATCTAATGAAACATAAATCTGAATCTTTTGAAATGTTCAAAATATTCCAAAATGAAGTACAAAATCAACTTGGCAAAACAATTAAAGCATTTCGATCTGATCGAGGTGGTGAATATTTGAGCCAAGAGTTCATTGATCATCTTATTAGTTGTGGGATAATCTCATAATTAACTCCTCCAGGAACACCACAATGGAATGGAGTTTCTGAATGAAGGAATTGAACACTGTTAGATATAGTTTGATCTATGATGAGTCAAACAGATCCTCCACAGTCCTTTTGGGGACATGCCCTAGAGACAGCTGCGTTCATACTAAATCGTGTTCCTTCTAAATCAATTGAAAAGACACCATATGAGATATGGACTGGAAAGAAACCAAGTTTATCTTTTATCAAGATCTGGGAATGTGAGGTATATGTTAAGCAACAAACCTATGATAAATTAGTGACCATATCCTTAAAGTGCCTTTTTGTGGGGTATCTTAAAGAAATGAAAGGATACTATGTCTACAATACCACCGATAACAAAATATTTGTTATTCAAAATGGTAAGTTTCTTAAAAGAGAGTTTGTCTCTAAAACAACCAGTGGGAGCAAGGTACATCTCAAAGAAGTTTGAGAGGCACAAGATAGTATAGAACCATAGATGGACATTAGAGAAGACATACAACAAGTTGCTGAGCGTCCTCAAGTAACATAAGGTCCACGAAGATCTAATAGGACACGACATCAGCCATCCGAGATATGGATTTCTGATTACTGAAGGCCGTGATGTGTTGGTCATTGAGCAAAATGAGCCAACCATCTATCGAGAAGCCATAATGGGACCAAACTCTGAGAAATGGCTAAATACCATGAAGTCTGCAATGCAATCCATGTACAACAATCAGGTATGGACCTTAATCGATCCACCTGAAGGTGTAAAAACCATTGGGTACAAATGGGTTTTCAAGGAGAAAACTGACATGGATGGCAATGTAAATGTCTTCAAGGCACGACTGGTTGCAAAAAGATTCACTTAAACTCATGGTATAGACTATGATGAAACCTTTTCCCTAGTTGTAATGGACAAATCAATCAGAATCCTTCTTACCATTGCAATATATTATGACTATGAAATATGGCAGATGGATGTCAAAACAGCCTATCTTAATGGATAAGTATTTACAAATCGTTGAGCTTTTAAAATAACATTTAGCATCTCACTTCCTTGTGTAAATTTTTCAAGAGTTTTTGTGAGATCAATGTTTTTCTTTTTCAAAGAGGAACAATTTTCACAATTCTTTTCTGAACTTTCTTCAAGTTTAATTTCAAGAGCTTTTTTTTTCTTTTTGAAAACAATTAATTCTTTAACTACTTTAATAAATTCAGAATGTAAAGCATTATATTCAGAGAGTAATTCATCATAGGTAGGATCAGAATCATTTACCTCTTCTTCTGTTTCTTCTTGAGCTACAAGACATATATTGGCTACTTCTTCCTCATCACTTTCTTCGTTAGAGGAGCTATCACCCCATATAGCAGATACGAAGGCCTTCTTTTTATTGAAGAATTTGCCTTTTCTCTTTTCTTTGCTCTTTTGGTTTAGCTCTGGACATTCTGATTTGATATGTCTTAGTTTTCCACATTCGTAGCAAATGATATGATCTTTGCTACTAGTTCCTCCTTTCTGAAAGTGTTTGAATCCTTGACCTTTCTTGTAAAACTTTCTAAATCGTTTTATGATTAGGCTCATTTCATCATCATCAAACTCCTCATCCTCGTCCTGATTTTCTTCTTTAACTTTTAGTGCTAGGCCTCTCTTCTTCTTGTCACCAATGTCATCTAGTTCCTGTTTGAACTTCAGTTTACTTTCATATTTAGAAAGACTTCCAAATAGAGAAGCAATTGATTTCATTGATTCTCCTTTTGCTTCTTCTATTGCAGTGACTTTGGCCTCCCACACTTTAGAAAGAATATTCAATATCTTTCGTACTTGGGTATGTTGATCATAAACTTTCCCAAGTGCTGCAAGTTGATTAACAAGATGAGTATATCTAAGTTCGAATTCAGATATTGATTAACCTGATTTCATTCGAAGTAGATCGAATTCAGTGACCAAGGTGTTGATCCGATTCTTCTTTATTCCCGAAGTTCCTTCATGAGCTATTTCCAGAGCTTCCCACATTTCCTTTGCTAATGGAAGTGTGCAAATTCTGAAGTATTCACTTTGACTCAAAGCACTTTGTAACATCAGAATTGCCTTACTGCTGAGAGTGATAAGTTTCTTATCATTCTCATCATATTCCACTGGTGTCTTGGGAATTTTCTGAGAATATACAATCTTTGTAGGTTGATAGTTTCCACTCTCATTCACATCCCATAGCCCATATTCAGTAGCCATCACGAATACTCTGAACTTTGCTTTCCAGAAAGAAAAGTGTTCGCCATTGAAACCTGGAGGTCTAGTGATGGATGCTCCGTCGGGAAGAATTCCTTCACCCATGCTTGCCATTGGATCCTTCTTAGGTTGTTATACCTTAACAAGAAGACCTATGCTCTGATACCAAATGTTAGAGCAAGCGTTTCACCCAAGAGGGGGGTGAATTGGGTGATACTAAAATTTCGTTGCAAATATAAAACTTGATGGTGAATATAAAGCAATAAAGAGTAAGGAGAAATATCACCGAAGTGTACACCGAGAGTTATACTAGTTCGGCCACAACCACTTTGACCTACGTCCAGTCCTCAGAGCTTCTCTGAGAGTTTCACTATAACTTCCAAGATTCAGTGGGTTCTTGGTACCTCAGTACAAACAAGTTCCTTCGCCTAGACACTTGCTCCCCCTTACAAGTTGTAATCCAATCCCAACTCAAGGTTCCACAACCTTAAGTTACCTCAATAACAAATATTGAGTTTGAATGAAATATCTCTCTCATAGAGTGAATAAGAATCACTGAAGCATAGAATTACAAGTATAATGTAAAACAGAGTAATGAGCTTGATAATGCGTTCGTGAATGTTCTTGTTGTGTCTTCTCTGTTTGGATGTTCCTATATATATAGATGTGTTGGTAGTGACCGTTAGAACATTTTCTTCTCATCCGTTAGAGTGTACGTAGCCACTATTGACTTTTCCAGTATTTGAAAAATATCTGTTTGTGATAGGTGGCGGTAGGTGGCATTTAAACGTTGTATTTGACTTTCCTTATTTGGTAAGATCTCTTCATTGTTTATCTATGGATATGCTAAGAATACTAATACAATGAAAGGTTAATCACATAGGAAATAATTCAAAGAACGTTGGAATGATTTCTCAAATTCTGAACTTGCATACTCGAGTAGCTACTTGAGTATTCATTAAAGTTTACTCGAATACTTACTCGAGTATCATCGTGAGAGTATTGATGAACTGCAAGTTAATAAATGAACATTACTTTACTCGGGTAGTGAATGGAGTAATCAAAATTACAAACCTTTAGAAATACCTGTTTACTCGGATACTTACTCGAGTATGGCACACTTTTCTTCATAGGTTACTTGAGTAACAACTCGAGTAAACTCTCAAATAAACTTTAGGTTACTCGATGCTTTACTCCAGTAACGTTGGCAGGATTTTCAAGGCCGAGAGCATATTAAGTTTGATTACCTTGTTACTCGAGTCCTTACTCGAGTAAACATAAATTTTGTGCATAGCTTACTCGGGTAGTGACTTGAAGTTCTCTTCCAACTAACTTTGATACTCGAGTAGTGACTTGAAGTGAAGTGTGAGAAAAGCATTTCTTGTAATTCGAGTATTACCTTCAGGTTTTGACTTACCACAATGAGTTACTCGAGTAGCTCCTCGAGTAACATTGGCAGGGTTGAAAATGCCGAGAGCAACACATTTCTTGAAACAGAGTAATTCGAGTACAGACTCGAGTATCATTGGTAGGGTTGAAAATGCTGAGAGCAACTGGAAGTCTTTGACATGGTTACTCGAGTAACGTTGGCAGGCCGAGAGCAACTGCCAGTGATTTACCTGGTTACTCGATTAGGTACTCGAGTAACATTGGCAGGCCGAGAGCAATTTGGAGTCATTTACCTTCTTACTCGAGTACTTACTTGAGTAACGTTGGCAGGTTACTTGCAGGTTACTTTGGTTACTTCACGTTTCTGTCCCATTACTCGAGTACTTACTCGAGTAACCCTTTAGAAAACTTGCCAGTGATGAAGTTTCTCAGCTTTTTCTCTTGGCCTTTCTTCATTACTCCAATGCTTACTTCAAGTAATGATTTGCCCTGTTATTACTTTGTTCAAACTTATTTGTTTCTCAAATCTTTTTTATGCCAACCTTTATTATCATCAAAACATGAGAGATCTAACATTAATGAACAATATAAACACATCATCTGTATGTATACATGAGTAAGGCCTAGCTCCACTAATATGCTCCGATGGAACGTTTTCCCAAAATTTTGACTAGGGCTATCCTGATGTATTTTCACTCAAGGAATCCATTTCCAGGATTGAAATTACCAAATTCAATGTCAAATTACAAAATTTCCCTTGATAACCTCGTTTTAGGGTTTTAAGGGTGTTTACTTAATTATGTTTTTTCGGGCTTTTCTGAAAAAGTGACCAATTGTAACCCCACCTATTTTTACCTCCTGAATCCAATGGAATCATTAAATCATTGAAAATCCAACTCTTTCCACTATATCTGATCTTGGCTGAAACATAGGTCAAGAAAAAGGAAAAATTGCTCTTTTGTGTTTTTGCTTCCAAAGCTTGTACCTTTTCACTTCTAATCCCTTATTAACTCATTTAAATATATTCTAATCATGATTCAAAGATATTTGGGCAGCATAACCCCTTAGGATTAGGACTTTTCAAATTTATAACTTAACCAAAAATCACCAAACCAACCATAAACCTCAAAACATCATACAAGAATAGATATAAGGTTTATGATGTTACCTCTTGAGTTCTTGAGTTCTCTCACTCTAGGCATCCTCCTCTCTCTCCTTGAGCTTAAAATGTGTCTTCTAAACCATAGATTCCATGAAGGAGAAAGGTTTAGAGAAGGATTTCATGGAAGATGACAAAGAAAATGCTTAAGAGATCAATACTTACCTTAAGTATCTTCTTCCTTCTCTCTAGAACTCCAAAGTTCTTCAAGCTCTCTCTCTCTCTCTCTCTCTCCTTTTCCTCTTGTTGCTGGCCAAAAATATGAAGGGAAGAGGAAGGAAGAGTGTTTAACAAAATACCTCCAATCACCCTTAACCACCTAATCTCATCAAAGCATCTTATGGTGACACTTGTCACAATCCTTATCTCCTTCACATTTGTGTCATAATTACTCCATTAGCATTGAACTAAGTTCCTTCCCCTTTTGGTTAGTATAAAACTGTCCCCCTAATGCTCTCCCTAACTAAATGGGTTTCCTCCAACTAATCCAACCATGCACTCAAGTAATGTACCATTATTATAAATACTATGTCCAAGTAGCATTATTTTAATGCAATTAGATATGTGCTCATCTTCATAAATCATAAACTAATCCCTTCACCATATGATAATGACACTTGGTATGTTTAATCTCAAAAATCATTTTTCCTTCCATTTTTCTTGTACTAGGCAAAATTTACAAGAGAAAGGGAAATAAAATTGTCTCAACATTTCCATAATTCAATTAAATGAATTATGCATAATTCCTTCTAATTTTGAACATAAAGGTATATCAAATAATCTTGTGAAGATCACACATAAAGCTAGGATTGAAATATGAAGATCAGAAGTAAAGCTAGGATTGAAATCAAGCATCCTTAGTGGCTCTTTGGTATGATGATTTTGAACATTTCTGGCTTATTGAACTCCTTGAATGTACCAATAGAGGACTTCTCAATCCCTAACCACGTATTGATCTTTGAGGCTAGGATAATGATCTTTTAATCTCTTATTGTTGTTTTCAATATTCCTTAATCTCAGTGTCTTCCTTTGAACATCTCTGTTGGCTTCATATCACAGTAGAAATGTCTTATCACCTTGGGATGATAAGGTATATGGGTAGGCAACAAAGACTCAATGGCTAGATTTGCTCTTGGCCTTAAGCTACTTTGAAATGAATCTCAACTAGGCCTACTTAAGAGATCTTCCTCCTCTTTCTCTGACTGCATCACTAGCTAGTTACTTGCTAGTAATGGGGTGTTACTTGAGTGATAACATATATATGCTTCCACTCACATGCAATATTGTTAGTCATGCTTCCTCTGTTAGCCTCTAATCTTTGTATCTGAAAGCAAATCATTTTGGTCAATTCTTGCAAAAGCATAAATATATGCTCTTTGGTACCCAACTTCTCATGGGTCTACACAATGTTAGACATAACAACTCTTATGCTCTTATACAATTAATCTATATGATATTTGAGCAAAGAGTATAATAATCAAGAAAGACTAAGATATAATTTTACCCAATTAAATAAATTTAATCCATTGGATCATAAAAGGGTAACGAATAAGTGATATCTGTAATACCCCGAATTCTGAGACTTGAGCTTAGAGAATAAGCCTGAGATAAGTGGACTGCTAAGCCCTGGTTTAGCAAGATCCTAAATTATGATTAAGAGATAATGACTCCAAAAGTGGATGTGGTTAGTGATAAATAAACCCTTTTGGAGATTATGGTGTGATTTGGCACCCGATGTGATTCGTATGTGTTCTGAGCAGCGCCGAAACCCTGTATTTGATTGGATTGGATTGGATACATTGTGTGCGCATTGTGAAAGAAAATGAATGAGAAAATGTGTTTGATGGTGATTCAAGAGGAATTGCCATAATCAGGGGCAAAACGGTAAAGTTACCGACCAATTGATCGGTTACCGAAGAGGAAGCTCATTGGTAACTTCAAGATCAATGGTTAGGATTGATTTGTGTATTAGATCAAGGGGCGGAATCATGTGTATGTGTGTGCATGTGAGCCCATGGAGGATGTTGCAAGATGTTGACATGTGGCATTTTGTGGACCCTTGGATTGGGTCAACATGTTCAACTCATTTTTCCTCTCTCCTCTCTCCTCTCTTTATTTGGACGTTTTCGCTCCCAAAAAACTGATCCTCTCTTCATCTCTTCATCTTTATCTCTCATCTCTCTCTTCGTCCTCCATGGATGCCAAGCTCAAGGAAGAAAGAGAAAGGAAGAGTTCAATGTTTAGGTGAGATAATGTCCTCTAATGCTCAAATACCCTTCTTTAATGTTGTTCATAGTGATGAGAGCTTCATCTCTATGGTTTTAGATTCTTGATTGGAGGTGTTTGGTGGCTTGAGGAAATTTGGAAAGATGAAGAATCAAGGAATTTGTTTGGGAAAGAGGAAGAGGTGAGTGTTTTCTCCATTTTGATCTATTGAGTGTGGTTTTTGGTGGAGTTTTGAGAATTGTGATATTTGCCCTGATTTTATGGTATTTTCGTGTGGAATGTGAATGGTGGAATTGGATGGTGATTTGTGTTGAAAATGATGTCATGTTGTGGTATTTAGTCATTGGAATTAGTTTGGATTGGATTGGATACATTGTGTGCAAAACTGGAAATTCTGTCCAGTGTAAATTCTGTCTGGGCAGTCTTGTTGTGTGGACGTTTTGACTGGGCAAATGAAGTCAGAAAATTATGCAATTTTCCAGTATTAAATTTCACATCCCAAGCTTCAAAATAGACATATATTATGTGCCATTTCGTTTTGTCTTCTGTGATTTATGGCTGTCCAAAGTTTGAGGTCGAAAATGAACACTGTTTTGGGACAGTCTTGAGTTTTGGGGAATTTTGTATTTTGTGTGGTGATTTCTAGTAAAGGCCAATATTTTTCCTGTGTAGAGGACTTGAATAGATTTCATTTGGCTTTGGGATCACCTCATTTTGATTTTTTTGGAATTAGTTATGAGTTTTGGAAGTTCAGCCAAGAAACTAGATTTTCTTGGCCGTGGCCAGCGGATTCTGGGCCGCGGTCCAAATGTTTCTGAGCGTTTCTGAGCAGTTCTGGGCTGCAGCCAGTGGATTTTTGGGCCGCGGCCCACCTCCAAAAATCAGTATTTTACACTTTTAAAGGTGGTTTTTGGCATAGCCTTTCCCAACCCGTTAGGATATGTTTAGACCTATAATAGTCACCTAAAGGTCATGAATGATAACCAACTTAAGTGTTTGAGAGTTAAGGAACTGGAAAAGGGATTAACCCTATGTCCTTGCTTTGATTATAGGGTTGATGTTCGCCTTGGACGTGGTTCGGTATTCGTTCTGATCGCGAGTAAGCGGAGCTGGAGCATATGTGGAAAGAGTGTAGGGAACTTACCTCTTTTGCATGCTTTGATATTTGTGTTTGTGTTTTGATGCATGTATTGCTTTACTTGATTATGTGAAACATGTATGAATGATTGTAGCTCTGTTTCTAGTTATGCTATGGCCATGAGTATGTTGTTGAAACATTGAGCACGCAGATATGTCATTATGTAAGCATGAGATATGTATTGCAAGCATGTCATGCATTAAACACATATCATACATGCATATAGGTATCTGTTTCCTACTGAGATTCTCTAGAATCTCACCCTCCCCTATCAACCATTTTAGACAGGGTAGGTGGATCGAGGTTGGAGCAAACAGGCAAAGGCGATGAGGACTACTTCGGGTTATAGATTTTGGTAGTTGGTTATCATAGTTGGGATGTATATTTGGATATTCGTATTCGGATTTGGATGTGTATATATGGATGTATATTTGATTATGTATAGAGATGAGATTTGTGTAATCCTCGTTTGAGGAATTGTAAAGGGCGAATGTGCCCTATGAATTCTATGTAAAGGTATGAACCCGGGAGTTACTGGGAAGTTATTGTTGTACACTCTGATATTTGTATAAATGTGATATTCCACGTAATGTAATTGTATTCGAAATTGAATATGAGACCAAGTGTATTATATTTCGAAAGGTATTTGTGGAAACCCTATCGTAAAGATGGGATTTTAAATAAGTTTTGTTTCTTATTGGTCTCTATTTCATCTTAATTGCGTATTTCGGATATAATTACGGCAGGGGGTTACAATATCAATGATCAATGACAGTTTGTAAATACATTTTAAATTGAAAATATTTCAATGCAATCCATGTAAGTTGGATCAAGAGAGTAGAGAGGAAGGATAAATCATGAATGAAACCAAGTTTTCCAAGAATGATATATGTAAATTTAAATCTCAAATGTTATTTCAAATAATGATAATGCATTGTAAAATTGGGATTTTGAATATATGCAAAACTCATCTTTGAAACATGTTTACAATTGATGTTCATATTAAAAATAGTAGAAGTAAATATTTATAAAATATATATCAGAAAGCTTTACTTTGAAATTCAACTAAGATAACATGTTAATCATCAGAGTTAACATGTTAGAGAATTTTCCAAAGAGCAGGAGTCATATGGATAAAGAATTTAGCCAAAAAAGGCTTCGCTTGAATATATAAGTATGATGACTTTGCTATTGACCAAGAGATAACATTGACTCTTGTGTCTTCAAGCATATGAACAATCAACTTAAACATTCAAATTCAAGACACTAGTTACTCAGAGATATATGATGGAAATGGTTAATGTATTTGAGCAACAAAATAAGTATAAGGATTTATGGATGATGAAGCACATACTCATTAGTCCAAATGAATAGAGTTCTAGTATATTATCCTAGTAAGTTAGTCCACTATAATGGTTAATGCATAAGATTCAATGTATTAATGAGCATTCATAATGCTTGGAATAACACGTCCAACCAATGATTTATGCATTAGACACATGGTTCTTTTCTAGGAAATACACATGAAACTCATATAAATAGTTAACTTGTTAGACATAAGGTCTAACTAGCTAGAGAGTAAACACTAAGGAGTGTAGGATCGGTAAGCACAGCGGAAGAATTTGAAAAATTTTCACCGATCCTAATCGAGGATCTATCAACGGCGTTTAAACTAAGTTGGAAGGATTCATACCTTTTTTTGATGATTCAGAGTTTTCACGATCTCTAGGAGCCAACACGTCAGGTCCGCTCCCTCAACCGGTATTCACACGAATGCTCTCCAACCGAGACTGCGTGCTAGCGCCTCTAATGTCTCCAAGGGTTTAACTTGCGGCTCTTAATTCTGATGTACCCTGAGTCTATCAGCTCTATCAAGTTTATAACCCAAGAGGGTTATTTTCAAATTTCAAAATTAATCATCATTAATTTCGAAATTAATTAACAATTAATTATCTTGATGAGCTAATTAAATAAATTCAGTTTAAATTAAATCTGTCCAACAGTTTTAATTTAACCAATTTATTTAATCTAAATAAAGAGCCATTAGATTTAATTTATCTTCATAAATTAAATCTGAGATACTATATCTCTATCATGTTAGTTATTAAATTCAATATATCTTAATAAATTAAATTTAAAACCAACACAATATAATAATATCATATAATATATATATACATATATATATAATATATTTCGAAAATATATATATCTATATAATATTATTAATGAATTTTATATTATATATATATAATTATAAAATTCATCCACCCTAAATCAAACATTATCTCGTGTTGGGCCATTCTTGTGTGCGACCCTGTAGGCCCATATGAAGTTGGCAGTGGGCGAATAACTACACTAACCCAAAAGTCGCAAGCGGCCTCTAGCAAGACATTATGACTGCCCAATTCATATAAGGATCGTTATCACGATGCAACCTGTCATACAACCATGTCACGTCCCTTTTGTCACACGATATATCGATCAAGGATAAGGCATGGAAAATGTCATCCTCTTGTTCCTGACCATTACTTTCTCGATTCCTGAGTAGCCTGATAACAGAGACAGAAACTCCTTTCATCATAGTATGGCCATACATTTCTCAGACTCACTCATCGAGGGGCCCAGTAATATCTCTCTACTAATGTGAGGGACAAATTCCATCTTGATCATTCATATTCCTCTACATGAAAAACCACCAAGCCCGATCGTAGCCTTTATCATCACCCGGTCAAAAGTGACTTTTGACTAGTTTAAAGCTTAGCAACTCTCATGTAGGAATCCATGATGACCTCAGGTCTAAGGGCATTGTGACGTGGTTATACATGAGAAAAGCTTATGACTTGATCCATGTAGCTTTCTCATAGTGGGTCGGTCCAACACCTTGTACTCCTACAAGTGCCTAAGACTTTGATTCGTATCTCCATATCTTATCAAAGTCATACTGGTCTTGTTTCATCTCTGCTCCCGTATAGATGACTGACCAGGGACATTTTAGGACAATCTTTATGAATTATCCAAGGATACAATTATCACAGTTAACATGCAAATAATATGATAACAGAATGGAGAAATTTCATTAAAATAATAATGTTTAAAGTACAATGATTGGCCCTTAGGGCACAATTTCCAACAAGGAGTTCAAGCGCAACATAACAAATGATCAAGATGTCAATTAAGGGGAAATAATCTAGCAGAATTTAAAGCATTTCCAATATTTAGTACACAAAAATATTAACTTCCAATTTTGAAACCAATTTGAACAAAGCATGAATAATTTTCAAATAACGTGTATGCATTTTTATAAACAAGATGAATTGGAATCTAAGTAGATTTTTGAAATGTACATTTCAAAACTCAATTACATAGAAAGATTGTGCACAATTTCACTTTCAATCCATTTAACAATTTTATAGCATTTTGAAAACTATAAATGATTGATTGCTAATGGTAGACAATAATGTGCAAGTATTCATTTCCCAACTTAGTTCATATGAGCGCAAGATATGAAATGACATAGTGAGAAGAGATGCTACAATAGGGGTTTTAATCTTCAGGAACCTGACATCACTCAAGTGGGCCCTCAAGTGATCATGTCTAACCATCGCTCGAGTGGTCACTCGATTGATAGAACCCTGAACATTTTTATAGAGTGAGAAAACAATACCTTACTCTAAAAATCTTGTAATTACTCGAGAAATTATCCTTTAAAGTTCAATTAATCATAATTCTTTGAATTTTGCCTCCTAATCTTCTAGTTGGTCTTATTACTCCCAATTGACACGTAGTGATGGTGATCAAAATGCAACTTCAAAGTCCAACTTCACCCAAGATTTGAGTTAATTTCTATGTCGACATAATCTTGAAATGAAGCTCTTCTTTTCTTCTTCCTACAGATACTGTTAGATCTCATGTTTTGATGATAACAAAAGAATGGTTTGAAAAGGTAATGTTTAATAATCAAGCTTGAACTAAGTAATGACAGGAATAAACTTTACTTGAGATAAGCATGGAAGTAGTGAAGATTGGCCAAGAGAAAATGCTGAGGAACTTGATCAGAAAAGCATTTTCTAAGGCATTACTCGAGGTGCTACTCGAGTAATGAGCCAAAACTTGAAGTAACCAGGCAAAACTTCCAGTTACCTGCCACCATTACTCGAGGCACCACTCGAGTAACCAGGTAAAACTTTAAGGTTGCTCTCGGCCTGCTAATGTTACTCGAGGAGCTACTCGAGTAACCATATGAAAACTTCCAGTTGCCATCAAGTTTTCCCCATGATACTCGAGGAGCTACTCGAGTATCTTTGTTTCCTAAAATATGGACCTCTCGGCATTTTGTACCACTGCTAATGTTACTCGAGGAGCTACTCGAGTAACCAGGTCAGAAACTTCCAGTTTCCTTCAAGTTTTCCATGATACTCGAGGCGCTACTCGAGTAACCGTGTATTTGAAAATGTGAAGCTCTCGGCACTTTGTACCACTGCCAATGTTACTCGAGGAGCTACTCGAGTAACAGACTAAGGTGAATGAAAACTTGAGGTTTGTACCCGATTAACTTGATTTATCTTTTTCATCTTCCTCGAGTACATACTCCATTAGACAAGTTTATTTTAAGTGGATTCCTCTAGTATGTACCCCAGTATATGAAAATGTTTTCAAAGAAAACTTCAAGTCATTACCAGAGTAAATCAAGTTCAAAAGTCTCAGTTACTCGAGGAGCTACCCGAGTAACCTATGCAAAAATGTTTGCATTACTCGAGTCCCTACTCGAGTAATGAGGTAATTGCTCTCGTCCTTGAAATCCTGCCAACATTACTGGAGTAGAGCATCGAGTAATCAAAAGTTTTCTGAAGAGTTACTCGAGGTGTTATCCCAGTAATCTATGATGTTGCAGAAGCATTACTGGAGGAGCTACCCGAGTAAATAACTATTCCCAAAGGTTTGAAATTTGGTTTACTCCATACACTACCCGAGTAATCTTGTTTTTCTTCATTGACTTTCAAATGAACATTGATTTCACGACGTTACTCGAGGAGCTACTCGAGTAAACTTCAAATGTTACTCGAGGAGCTACTCGAGTAAGATAATCCAGAAAGTTTGAAATCATTCCAACGGTCATTATTCTGTTTCCTATTTGATTAACCTTTTATTATATTAGTATACTTAGTCTTTCAACAGGAAAACAGTGAAGAGATCTTACCAAATAAGGAAAGTCAAAAGCAATGCTCAAATGTCACCGACCGTCACCTACCGCAACGTATGTTTTTCAAAAACTAGAAAAGTCAATTATGGCTGCGCACGCTCCAACGGACATGAAGAAATATGTTCCAGAAATCATTACCAACTTATCTATATATATGTGAACCTCTGAACAGAGAATATACAAGAAAACACAAGAACACACATACGAACGTATCATTAAGTTCATTGCTCTGTTTTCACGTTGAAATTGTATTCATATGCTTCAGTGATTATCATTTACTCTATAAGAGAGATATTTCATTCAAACTCAATATTTGTTATTGAGATAACTTAAGGTTGTGGAACCTTGAGTTGGGATTGGATTACAACCTGTAAGGGGGAGCGAGTGTCCAGGTGTAAGGAACTTGCTTGTACTGAAGTGCCAAGAACCCACTGAATCTTGGAAGTTATAGTGAAACTCTCAGAGAAGCTCTGAGGACTGGAAGTAGGTCAAAGTGGTTGTGACCGAACCAGTATAACTCCCGGTGTACACTTCGGTGATATTTCTCCTTACTCATTACTGTTTTAATTCTTTTGTCAAAATTTTATATTTTCGAAAGAAATTTCAGTATCACCCAATTCACCCCCCCTCTTGGGTGAAACACTTGATCTAACATTTGGTATCAAAGCGTAGGTCTTCTTGTTAAGGTTTAACAGCCTAAGAAGGATCCAATGGCAAGCATGGGTGAAGGAATTCTTCCCGACGGAGCATCCATCACTAGACCCCCTGGTTTTAATGGAGAACACTTTTCTTTCTGGAAAGCTAAATTCAGAGTGTTCGTGATGGCTACTGAATATGGGCTATGGGATGTAATTGAGAGTGGAAACTATCAACCTACAAAGACTGTAGATTCTCAGAAAATTCCAAAGACGCCAGCGGAATATGATGAGAATGACAAGAAACTTATCACTCTTAACAGCAAGGCAATTCTAATGTTACAAAGTTCTTTGAGTCAAAATGAGTACTTCAGAATTTGCACACTCCCAACAGCAAAGGAAATGTGGGAAGCTCTGGAAATAGCTCATGAAGGAACTTCGGGAATAAAGGAGAATCGAATCAACACCTTGGTCACTGAATTCGATCTACTTCAGATGAAATCAGGTGAGTCAATTTCTGAATTCGAACTTAGATATACTCATCTTGTTAATCAACTTGCAGCACTTGGGAAAGTCTATGATCAACATACCCAAGTACGAAAAATTTTGAATATTCTTTCTAAAGAATGGGAGGCCAAAGTCACTGCGATAGAAGAGGCAAAAGGAGAATCAATGAGATCAGTCGCTTCTCTATTTGGAAGTCTTTCTGAATATGAAAGCAAACTAAAGTTCAAAAGAGAACTAGATGACATTGGCGACAAGAAAAAGAAAGGTCTAGCTCTAAAAGCGAAAGAGGAAAATCAGGTTGAGGATGAAGAGTTCGACGATGACGAAATGGGTCTAATCATAAAACGATTCAGAAAGTTCTACAAGAAAGGTCAAGGATTCAAACACTTTCAGAAAGGAGGAAATAGTAGCAAAGATCATATCATCTGCTATGAATGTGGAAAACCAGGACATATCAAGTCAGAATGTCCAGATTTGAATCAAAAGAGCAAGGAAAAGAGAAAAGGTAAATTCTTCAACAAAAACAAAGCCTTTGTATCTGCTATATGGGGTGACAGCTCCTCAGACGAAGAAAGCGATGAGGAAGAGGTAGCTAATATATGTCTTGTTGCTCAAGAAGAAACAGAAGAAGAGGTAAATGATTCTGAACCTACCTATGATGAATTACTTTCTGAATATAATGCTTTGCATTCTGAATTCATCAAAGTAGTTAAAGAATTGATTGTTGTTAAAAAGAAAAACAAAGTTCTTGAAACTGAACTTAAGGAAAAGAATTGTGAAAATTGTTTATCTTTGAAAAAGAAAAACATTGATCTCACAAAAACTCTTGAAAAATTCACACAAGGAAGTGAGATGCTAAATGTTATTTTAAAAGCCCAACGATTTGTAAATGATCGATCTGGAATTGGATATGATCCAAAATTAGATAAAAGAAAAGGAAGAAAGAAAGCAGGAGGTAAGACATATTTGAATTATTTTCAACATTCTGTGCATACATCAAATCCTTTTGCATTTTGTAATTACTGTAATAGAAAAGGACATCATACATCTTCATGCATTCATAAGAAGAAAGGAACTATAGGAACCTACAAATGGGTACCTAAAGGTTCATATATTCAGAAAATCATTTGTACTAACCCAAAAGGACCCAAAAAGATGTGGGTACCTAAGACTTAGTCAATTGATTGCAGGTATGTCTTAAAGCATCCAAAAATAGCAAGTGGTATATAGATAGTGGATGCTCTAGACATATGACCGGGGATTTCGAAAGTTTTACCACATTACAACCTAAAGAAGGTGGAAAGGTAAAATTTGGAGGAAATCAATCCGGAAAGATAGCAGGAATTGGTGAAATCAAAAATGACAAAGGAATACAAGTCAAAGATGTATATTACGTTGAAGGCTTGTGTCATAATTTGCTGAGTGTAAGTCAAAGTGCAGATAAAGACAACTGGATAATATTTGATTTAGAGGAATGTCTGATTGTCAACAAGAATGACTTACTACTTGATAAGGAAAATATCAAGGCAAAACTCAGAGCAAAAAGGGAAGGTAACTGCTATACTCTAGATATTAGTAGAAATGAATCTGAAAATTGTTTTCTGAGTAATACCGATGAAAGTTGGCTATGGCATAAGAGATTGGCTCATGTCAATATGCATCAACTAGGTAAACTACTCAAAAAGGATTTAGTGCTTGGATTACCTAAAGTAAATTTCAAAAATGATTTGATTTGTGACGCATGTCAAAAGGGTAAACAAACTAAATCATCTTTCAAATTGAAAAATGAGATTTCAACAAATAGACCACTTCAATTATTACATATGGATTTAGTTGGTCCAGCAAGAGTAAAAAGTCTTGGTGGTAACTTATATTCATTGGTTATTGTTGATGATTTCTCTAGATTTACATGGGTTATCTTTCTATCGTCAAAGGATGAAACCTTTGAAGAATTTATTGTTTTTGCCAAGAAAGTGCAAAATGAGAAAGGTATGTCAATTGCAGGTATTAGGACCGATCATGGTGGAGAATTTGAAAATCAAGCCTTTGAAGAATATTGTGATACTAATGGCATTGATCACAATTTCTCTGCTCCAAGGACGCCCCAACAAAATGGAGTTGTGGAACGCAAGAATAGAGTGCTTACTGAAATGGCTAGAACAATGTTAAATGAAAAGAACATGTCTCAAGTTTTCTGGGCTGATGCTATGAGTACAGCATGCTATATTTCAAATAGAGCCTATATCAGAACGAAACTTGGAAAGACACCATACGAGCTATACAAAGGAAGGAAGCCAAACATAGCTCATCTACACATCTTCGGTTGTAAGTCTTTCATTCATAATAATGGTAAAGATAACTTAGGAAAATTTGATTCTAAAACTGATGAAGGAATTTTCTTAGGATATTCTAATCGAAGTAAAGCATATAGAATTTTCAATAAAAGAACTTGTGTTGTTGAAGAATCAATTCATGTTGTATTTGATGAATTTGAATCCTCTGACAAAACCATTGATGAAGAACAGGAAGTTGTTTTAAATCAAGAAAATGGTCAATCTATCTCTAAGTCTCTTATTCCAGAGGTTGATGAAACTAAGGATGAAGAGCAATCCCTAGGTCAACCTAAAGCCTGGAAATACAATAGAAGTCATCCCTTAGATCAAATCATAGGAGATGTGAATGAAGGGATCAAAACCAGAAATAGAGTTTTCAATGAAGTAAGTTTTTCTGCATTTATTTCTGAGATTGAACCTTCTAACATTGATGAAGCCCTATCAGACAATGATTGGGTCATAGCAATGCAAGAAGAACTAAATCAATTTGAAAGAAATCAAGTTTGGGATTTGGTGCCCCGACCCAAAGATCATACGATCATTGGTACTAAATGGGTATTCAAAAACAAACTCGATGAATCTGCAATTATTGTCAGAAACAAGGCAAGATTGGTGGCCAAAGGCTATAATCAGGAAGAAGGAATTGATTATGAGGAAACGTATGCTCCAGTGGCTAGATTGGAAGCTATACGTGTACTCTTAGCCTTTGCATGCATCAAAGGATTCAAACTCTATCAAATGGATGTTAAGAGTGCTTTTCTAAATAGTTACATCATGGAAGAAGTGTATGTAGAACAACCTCCAGGATTTGAGGATGTTACTAAACCAGACCATGTTTTCAAACTTAAAAAGGCTTTGTATGGTTTAAAACAAGCTCCTAGAGCCTGGTATGAAAGGCTTAGTAAGTTTCTCATCGATCAAGGTTTTGTACGGGGAAAAGTTGATACAACATTATTTATAAATCGAAAACGTGATGATATTTTAATTGTTCAAATATATGTTGATGATATTGTTTTCGGTGCTACTAATGAATCTCTATGTAAGGAATTTTCTGAGATAATGCAGGGAGAGTTTGAGATGTCAATGATGGGATAATTGAATTTCTTTCTTGTTTTGCAAATCAAACAAAGAAAGAATGGAATCTTCATATCTCAAACAAAGTATTTAAAAGAGCTATTGAAGAAATATGGAATGGATGAAGCAAACGGCTCAGACACACCTATGAGCTCAACAACATTACTTGATGCTGATGTCAAAGGGAAAGACTACAATATCACAAAATATAGAGGAATGATTGGATCATTACTCTATCTCATGGAAAGCAGACCAGACATCCAATTTAGTGTAGGCATATGTGCAAGATATCAATCAGCACCAAAGGAATCACATGCTGAAACGGTCAAACGAATCTTTAGATATCTTGCTGACACACCAGAATTGGGTCTGTGGTATCCTAAAGGAAGAAGTGAGTATCTAGTTGCATATTCGGACTCTGATCATGGTGGATACAAAACGGACAGAAAGAGCACCAGTGGACAAGGACAATTTCTTGGAGGATCACTTGTCTTATGGTTCAGCAAGAAACAAAACACAGTGTCTCTTTCGTCAACGGAAGCCGAATATGTTGCAGTCTCAAGTTGTTGTGCACAAGTGATATGGTTAAAACAACAACTACAAGATCTTGGTATTTACCTCAAAGAAATACCAATTTACTGTGATAATACAAGTACGATAAGCCTGGCAAAGAATCCAGTTCAGCACTCTAGAACCAAGCATATCGATGTCAGACATCACTTCATCAGAGATCATGTTCAAAAGAAGGATGTGAAAGTAATATTCATCCCTACTCATCTTCAACTAGCTGATATCTTCACAAAACCCCTTGCAAAAGATCAATTTCTATTCATTAGAAGAGAATTGGGAATGGTAAATCCCAATGAGTTATAAGTATTTTCAGCATTTTATAATATTAGATGAAGTCATTTGATAATGTTTTGATGATCACTAACTTAAGCTTCGGAGTGTATAGAAATGTGTTTTGCAGGAAGGTAAAAATTCTGTTTTGAGAAACAAAAACAGAGGTGATCAGAGGACACATTTACTGGAGTACCAACTTGAAGTAATGTGTGACAGAAAAGCAATACCCGAGGAGCAATTTGAAGTAAAGAAGTACTTTACTCGAGTATGTACTCGAGTAATGGCCCCCAAAACTGGAAGTAACGGATCAAGTTACTTGATTTTCAAATGTAAAGGTTCAGATCTTAAAGAAATGAAGAGTCAGAAGTGGTAAAGCTATTTACTCGAGGCAGGCCTCGAGTAAACTTGAAGCTTACTCGAGGAAGGCCTCGAGTAATGATGGAGCTCAGATTCTCAAAAGGTTAAATAATGACTCAAATCTGAATCAAATGGACTATGAATGATCGAGGGAACATCCATGGATAATTACTATATTATTCATGCCAGGTACGCAATTTAAATGAATTATTTTTGAATTTTTCTGTATGAACACCCGAGGAAGGCCTCGAGTAACGTTGAATGTTACTCGAGTAAGGCCTCGAGTAAAGTCGGGATTTAAGTCTTTATCTTGCGAAAACTTGGTCATTTCCACAAAATCTCCTCGAGTAAATCACTATACACCCTTTCAAAAACTTTTCCCAATCGATTCCTTGCCTCATTACCGTCAAAACCCAACTGGTTTCAAGTCCAAAAACTTCTTATTTTGTTCAAAATCTGTCTGCCCTATTCTCGCGATAGTTACCCTGTTTTCTGAGATTTCTGATTTTTCTGTGATTCAAAATTGTTAGAACCAAGAATCTCAACTTCACTGATTCCTCTGATTCTCAACAAAACCCTGATCTTCTTTCTCCTCCTCCAACAAAGAGAAGAAAGTTGATTCCTAGACCAAAAGCCAAAACCCCTCTTAAACCTCAACCACAACCTAAAGCCAAAGGTGTGGTGATCAAAGAGCCTGTTGTGACTAGGGCTCAATCTAAAAAGAGCACATCTACAGGAAGGAGTAAAGGTGTCAAAACTCCCTCACCTTCTCACTCAGACTCATCCACACCCTCTTTTACTCCAAAACCTCCCAAGAAGCCAAAATATGACAAAAATGTGGCTAAGGCAATGGCTGGGATCATTGACCAATTGGAGAAGGGTCAATCTTCCAAGAAATCCAAGATTCCAGAGGCAGAGATCACTACCCCTCCCAAAGGATTTAATGTGGGGAAACTGGTGGAGTCTCCAAAGTACCTGACACAGTTTTCCAGAAGGAAAGTGTGTAAAACACACTACATTGATCTGAAGCTACTTCAAGAGGTAGTGAAGTTTGACCTTAGTCCTTATCTTAATCCATTTATGCCTTGGTTGTCTGTCAGATTGCCTTTTTGCACAAAGGTAATCACCCATTTTTACTGTAACCTAGAAATCACTGATGAGCCTGACCGAACCTCAGTTGAGGAAGAGATGACTACCACAGTAAGAGGTCAAAAAATTCTTATATCTCCCTCTAGGATTAATCTATGGTTAGGAATTGAGAATCCCCTGGATGATATCTATTCTGAGCTTGAGCCAAACCAAATTTTCACTATCCTTAAGCCCGGTGAGTTAGTTGGCCCCCTCAATTTTAAACCTAGTGATATGTGTGATCATCACAGGGTCCTATGGTACATCTACTCTAGGTCCCTAGTGAACAAAGCCAACAATTATACCCACTTCTCGGATAGGGACTATAGATGGTTTGCTTCACTCCTCTTGAAAGAAGAAAAGGATCTGGGAGAGTACATTTTCTCTGAAATGAAAAGGTATAAGGTGGATGAAAAAGGGACTACTCCAATGCCATATCCCCAAATTGTGTCTCTTATCCTGAAAGAGAACAAAATATGGTACTTGGATAGTAAGGAGCCAATTGAGAGAGTGACCCCAGTGGGGAGGAACCAGATTGGTAAATTGAACATCGACATCCCTCTTAAAGGCCCACTGGAGTCTGGGTCCAAGAAGAAGCGAAAGACTACTGAGGCTGAGACCAGTAGGATGGATGACACTCAGTCATCGGCTCCAGCTGCTACCACATCTTCACCATCTTTCCTGAATGCCACTCTCCAGCACTTTATGGAGAATATGCTCAGAGGGTTTCATGTGGACATAGCCAACACCAATGCAGAACTCATAACCCACATGAACACCAAAATGGGAGAGTTGGTTGAAAGAATGGATCGAAGGCACGAGGAGCTACTAGCAGAGCAACGTGCCCAGGGAGAGATTTTGAGACTGATTCTGGCACGTTTGGATTCTCTGGGTCCTGGACCTTCTGCCGGTCCTTCTTCTTCTGCACCACCACCTCCAGAAAACCCTTCTTCAGACATTCCCATTTCTATTCCTACTTCTGAGGCTGAACCATCTACCCCTCTGGTTTCTGATCCACTTGAGCCCCAAGAGAAAGATGTTCTATTCACAGTGGATGATCCTGATACCCACGAAACCACTCACATTATCATTGATGATTCACCTCCCAAGCCACAGCCAGACATTGCCCCTAAACCAATTCCCTCTCCTACTCAAACAGAGGAAATATCTCCTTCTTCCTCTTCTGAGCATCTCACTCCAGCATTTGACACAACTCCAGAAGCTCAAACCACTATGGTTGTCTTTCAACCTTCTCCTCTCCAGCCTAGAGATGACATCATTATCCCACCTCTCAATCTTCCTAAACCTGAGTCATCTAGTTCCTTTGATTCATCCAGTTCAGATGGTGGTGGGTTGGTCCTTCCAGTAAAACCTATCTCTATGGTGAAGCCTTCTAACCCTCAACTTGAATGATGAAGCCAAAAAGGGGGAGAAGAGCTTGAAAGTGATTTTGTGGACTTGTCCTTTCTTATTTTGGGGGATTTGGTTGTATATGGGCTTTAGGGTGCATTTTGTTATTAATCCTTCTTGAACTTAACTTGTAATTTGAATTTCTTAAATTTCAATGCAAGTATGTTTAAATTATGACTTCATTTGATTTCATTTAAGTTTGTGATTTGTGATACTTGTTTGGACTAATGAAGTTGTTATGTATGCAAGGTTTAATCAACTTAATAAGAAATAATTAATTAAGAATCCAATTTGAAAAACCATGTTCAAAATCACCAAGTTTTGTCATCATCAAAAAGGGGGAGAATGTTAGATCTCATGTTTTGATGATAACAAAAGAATGGTTTGAAAATGTAATGTTTAATAATCAAGCTTGAACTAAGTAATGACAGGAATAAACTTTACTTGAGATAAGCATGGAAGTAGTGAAGATTGGCCAAGAGAAAATGCTGAGGAACTTGATCAGAAAAGCATTTTCTAAGGCATTACTCGAGGTGCTACTCGAGTAATGAGCCAAAACTTGAAGTAACCAGGCAAAACTTCCAGTTACCTGCCACCATTACTCGAGGCACCACTCGAGTAACCAGGTAAAACTTTAAGGTTGCTCTCGGCCTGCTAATGTTACTCGAGGAGCTACTCGAGTACCATATGAAAACTTCCAGTTGCCATCAAGTTTTCCCCATGATACTCGAGGAGCTACTCGAGTATCTTTGTTTCCTAAAATATGGACCTCTCGGCATTTTGTACCACTGCTAATGTTACTCGAGGAGCTACTCGAGTAACCAGGTCAGAAACTTCCAGTTTCCTTCAAGTTTTCCATGATACTCGAGGCGCTACTCGAGTAACCGTGTATTTGAAAATGTGAAGCTCTCGGCACTTTGTACCACTGCCAATGTTACTCGAGGAGCTACTCGAGTAACAGACTAAGGTGAATGAAAACTTGAGGTTTGTACCCGATTAACTTGATTTATCTTTTTCATCTTCCTCGAGTACATACTCCATTAGACAAGTTTATTTTAAGTGGATTCCTCTAGTATGTACCCCAGTATATGAAAATGTTTTCAAAGAAAACTTCAAGTCATTACCAGAGTAAATCAAGTTCAAAAGTCTCAGTTACTCGAGGAGCTACCCGAGTAACCTATGCAAAAATGTTTGCATTACTCGAGTCCCTACTCGAGTAATGAGGTAATTGCTCTCGTCCTTGAAATCCTGCCAACATTACTGGAGTAGAGCATCGAGTAATCAAAAGTTTTCTGAAGAGTTACTCGAGGTGTTATCCCAGTAATCTATGATGTTGCAGAAGCATTACTGGAGGAGCTACCCGAGTAAATAACTATTCCCAAAGGTTTGAAATTTGGTTTACTCCATACACTACCCGAGTAATCTTGTTTTTCTTCATTGACTTTCAAATGAACATTGATTTCACGACGTTACTCGAGGAGCTACTCGAGTAAACTTCAAATATTACTCGAGGAGCTACTCGAGTAAGATAATCCAGAAAGTTTGAAATCATTCCAACGGTCATTATTCTGTTTCCTATTTGATTAACCTTTTATTATATTAGTATACTTAGTCTTTCAACAGGAAAACAGTGAAGAGATCTTACCAAATAAGGAAAGTCAAAAGCAATGCTCAAATGTCATCGACCGTCACCTACCGCAACGTATGTTTTTCAAAAACTAGAAAAGTCAATTATGGCTGCGCACGCTCCAATGGACATGAAGAAATATGTTCCAGAAATCATTACCAACTTATCTATATATATGTGAACCTCTGAACAGAGAATATACAAGAAAACACAAGAACACACATACGAACGTATCATTAAGTTCATTGCTCTGTTTTCACGTTGAAATTGTATTCCTATGCTTCAGTGATTATCATTTACTCTGTAAGAGAGATATTTCATTCAAACTCAATATTTGTTATTGAGATAACTTAAGGTTGTGGAACCTTGAGTTGGGATTGGATTACAACCTGTAAGGGGGAGCGAGTGTCCAGGTGTAAGGAACTTGCTTGTACTGAGGTGCCAAGAACCCACTGAATCTTGGAAGTTATAGTGAAACTCTCAGAGAAGCTCTGAGGACTGGACGTAGGTCAAAGTGGTTGTGACCGAACCAGTATAACTCTCGGTGTACACTTCGGTGATATTTCTCCTTACTCATTACTATTTTAATTCTTTTGTCAAAATTTTATATTTTCGAAAGAAATTTCAGTATCACCCAATTCACCCCCCTCTTGGGTGAAACACTTGATCTAACAGATACATATAGACTTTTTCATCCTTTGGTATTTAGTTTTACTTAGATCCATTCATAGTTAGTTTGTAGGAATTAAACATGACTTTATGTAAAAAGTAGTTTCTTCTGAAATATGTGTATATGCATAAAGAGTTAAACTATTAAACATTGCAATCCCTTTATAAATGAATTTTCTAATGAACGTGAAAACATATTTCCAAAAAATTTGCAATGCTCATTCCTAAGGTAACAAGGTATAAACCTTAATAAAAATAAAAGATTATAATGTAGGAGGTTTTACCATTGTATATCTTTACCTTAGTTATTTGGTGGATTGCCTTTGCTTACCCAATGCATCTTTCTTTGACACTTTGTTTTTGTATATTTACCTTTGGGATCATGCAAAGCTCTCTCATGTGATGTAGATTCCAAGAGTATTTTCCTTTGTACATTAGGGATCTTCCTTTCCTTATTCTCCTCAACATAGTTGAATGGTACTCTATGGTAGTCATTCCTTGAGGTAGAACGTACTCCTTTTATCAATTTCTTCTATTTGTCATTATACGTTATCGTTCCAGTAATGGTTGCTCTGAGAGTTCTCCTTTTTGATATAGATTATATAAACCTTTTTATTGGTACATGAGAAACTCTTGGCTTTTTCTTTATCTTCTCCATACCCTTATTCCCATTCTTCTTATGATCAATTTGCACATATAAAGTACTAAATGGACATTTTGGTACCCGCTTATACTTGGATCCTTGATTGTTAGCATTATACGTTACTTGTCTTTTTGGAACCCAAACATATTTATTTCTCACATTAGAATTTCTTCTAATATAGCATGTGTGAGAAATGTGACCGGATTTACCACAATAATTGTAGATTGTATGATGATATGCATTCTAAGATTTTATGCAAGTATCGTGTCGGTCATGAGAGTAAAAACCCGAATAAATTTCATTTGAACATTTTTTCTTCCCAATAAATTTTCCAGCATGATTGAAAATATTTTTGCTTTTCAGAATAGAATCAATAATTGGTTGAAAAACAATCTTATGCAAACTTTCAAAATCTGTTTTCAAAATAACTCCAAAAGAATTAGAATTGTTTACCATATGTAGATCTTGAGCTCCAGAGGATGATCCATCAAATTCGTCTGTAATGAGCTCTTGTTGGGAATCATCTTCCTCTTATTCTTCTATTTTGACAAGATCATGGAAGTGTTCTATGATTTCTCCTTCTTCATTGTCAACTTCCATTTGTTCATAAACCGTAGATATGCAACTTATCATTTCACATGAACTATCAATACTTTCAACTTCAACACAATTGCTAGAAGTATCAATAGAATCAACAATATTCCAAATATCTCTAGTAGTAGAGCAAAATCTAATTTTCTCAAAAACATTTTCGGTTAAAGCACTATACAGAATTTTCATTGCTCTAATGTACAATGAAAAGATTTTCTTTTCTTTTTTTGTCCAATCCTTTCTCAGTTTGAAATCAAAGACATTTGTAAAAACATTCCACATATCAAAATCAGATGTTTTAATAAAACTAGTCATTCTAGCTTTCCAAAACCAAAAATCAATATCTTTCAAAATAGGTGGAATTGTATAGTCAAAACCTTTGAAAAGAGTATAACACCTAAAATCAACCATTATAAACTCATGAGATGGTTAAGTCCTTTAAACAAGAGTCCAGTTCTGATACCAAATGTTAGAACTGGCTAACACCCAAGAGGAAGTGAATTGGGTGTATGATAAAAACTTAAGAACTTTGAAAATCATTTCACATCTTAGTGGAAGCAATAACTATGAAAGTAATGAATCATAAATCAATAGTTAGATAAGTAAATAATATATGCTGGAAATATAAAAGCTTAAGGAAGAGAATATGCAAAATATGATTTATCCCAATTTGGTCCAATCCACGATGACCTATATCCAATCCCCAGACTTCTCCTGAGATATTTAATCACTATCTTCTTGTTTAATCCAGGCACAAGAGAAGCCTCTACAATCCCACAAGTTTAGCCGGGTACTTGCGAAGCATTTTACAAATCTCTAACCAAGTTACACCCCCTTACACACCGTAAGGATACAATTTTGGTGATGAAAGATTACAATCAATCTTCTCTCTCAAAAGTGAATAAGATGAATATTGAAGTACAATACAAATAATCTATCTCTAAAATAGATTAGGTAAATACTGAGAAATAGAGAGTATATGTAATTAGCATTGATGTCAGGATGTTAGCATTTAAATGATGTATGCACTGAGTCTCTCCTTTCTATTTTGGATGATCTTCTATTTATAGTTGATGAGGATATGATCGTTGTGAGTATTTCAACCTATCCGTTAGAGTGCAGCTGCTTCTTTTATCCATTTGCATGAATTTGAAAACTGGCCATTACGAACATTGATGCTCCGATTCCGTAAAGTCAACTTTTATCTTTTCACATCATCTCTTCATTGTATTCCTGGAGAAATACATTAAACACTAATACAATGAAGTGTTAAAGTGATTGGAAGCAAGAAGAGTGAATTGCATGATCATTCCATTAATTTTCAGAAACTTTGGAATATTATCTGTCGCATTACTCGATTGGTCATTCGAGTGATCCTAGGACATCACTCAAGCAATCATTTAAGTGAACCCCTTCAAAATGTGGCAGAGAGCATCAAAGTTAATTTCCAACTTCATCACTCAAGTAATCATGGGCAATTACTCGAGTGATCACTTGAGTGATCTCTTTATTTTGATCCAAAACATGGCAAATGATGTATCATAGAAAAGCTCTTGCCGTCTACATTCCAATGCAAGGAGAATCAGCTCCAAACTCATTGTATTCAAAAAGTTATGATCCAAAGAGTATCTACTGCACTATACAATGTCTAAAATCATGAGCATCAACTTCTAAAAGGCATAAATCTTACTATATAGCTTCAAATATGACAAATTACCTATACATGGAAAGTTCTTTAAGTCTAGTTTTATATGGCACTAGTTTCATCTCAATTCAATATGTAGTTTGAGAGTTTTGTCCAAAATACAAAAGCTATTTTGGAATAAGATGCTAATTTTTATGGCATCTTCCAAAGATCATATCTCTTTCATCTAAGCTCCTTTGAATGTGATCTTGGAGTGTATTTTTGTTTTGGGAGTCTAGTTTCATATGAAATAGGTTTTAGTTCAATCCGACATGTGGTTTGAGAGATATGGCTAAAATACCAAACCTTTGTTATGCTGCATGAAAACAGAGCACACCATAATGCTCATTACTCGAGTGATCATGTCCATCACTCGAGTGATCACTTGAGTGATGCCTTCTAAAACTTGGCAAGAGTCAAAACTCAAGGGAACACCTTGTGGATGTTCCATAACTTCCATATAAGTTATTTTAGCTTCGAATTGACCCATTCCAACCTCCATATGATCATAGAAACCTCCATTATCATTTCTAAGAGTTTGAATCTTGATATTCTCATTATATCTTGTAAGTTATTCTTTCTTCAATCTCTTTCTTCTTGTTTTTTCTCTTGATGATTATTCTTCATAACCCAACTAGATATCATTTTGAATATGTTTAATGTTCTTCTTTATTTGCTTGACTAATCTTGAATCTTGATATTCCCATTAGATCTTACAATTTCTTCTTTCTCAATCCCTTGCTTCTTGATTTTCTTCTTAATGATCATTCTCCATTTATGAGGCATTATAAGCAAAATAACGTTAACCCACTATCGGGTTTATGACTAATCTACAAGATATACAACATTAAACATAATAGTTTGTCAATGTAAGAGATAAATATATAATGCAAACTTTTTGCTCTTAATATTTGGCATCATCAAAACTATTAATATCTAACACTCTTATATCCTATAAGGTTTTACTTGTTGTAAAAATTCTTTGCTAATATTATTTTATATTCATCATCAGTATTATCTTCTACCCAAGGTTTTATATCTAAAATATCTCTTTTATTAAATCTTAATATTCAATTTTCCTTGGTTCCCTCTTCTATTATTTCTATATTTTTTCAGTATAATTTCTTTCAATACTACTTTTTTCTTTTTCTTCATCTATTAAGGCTAATGTTTTTATCCATAATGCTTCTTTTTTGACTTCTACTTCTATGGGATTTCTTGGTTTTGTTAAATCTATTTGTTCTGTTGTAGGTGTTATTTTTGTTAGATTTGAACTTATTGTTATTTTTGCTAATAAGTTTCTTTAGTAAAAATCATCTATGTTTCTTGAACTTAAACTTCTAGATAATCCTCTTCTAGTTATTGGTATGGGGTAATCTATAATTCTCCTTTGTGGATTTATGTTTATATTTAATGTTGATATGGATGGTGTATTTATTCTTAACGATCTTCTTCCTATAGTATTAATAGTTTGTATTCTCCTAGGTGTGTTTTCATAATAATTTACTGTATTATCTAATTCTAAATGTAATTGTTTTGGGATATTTATATTTAGTGGATCTACAGGAATTTCTTGTAATATTGGGATAAAATATTTATCCATTGTTATTCTTCCTTTTGACCTATTATATATTTTATGTTCGTTTGTAAATACTAATCCTGCCATAGCTGTTATACTCATTGTTCTAGCTCCCGGTAATACTTTTATTCCTCCTAATTTATGATATATCATTATAGATTGATCTATATGGTCATCATTTCTAGATATAGCAAAATTTGTGTTTAATGTAAGCTTTAATTTTTGAGATATTAAATTTCCTGATAATATTCCTAATATACTATCTTGTATACTACTCCCTCCTGTCCTATTTATAAGTAACTTTATCTTTCATGGGGTTAGTTTCTTTTATAAGCAATTTTCACTTTGTGTCTGAAACGTAAGCTTCTTTTTCCTATTTTATCCTTATTAAATACATATATTTATAATTAATTATCACACACACCAAAGGTTATCTCTCATACTTTTAATTCATTCTCTCTCCTATACTCTTTTCATAAATAGGGGTATATATGGAAAAAAAACATGACATTTTTGACACACTTATTGTTTTTAACCACTAGTTCATTTTGCGCAATCAAGAGAAAATTTTCTTATAAATAGAACCGGAGGGAGTACTTATTATTCTTCCATATGTTATTAATAACTCTATAGGTGAATTTAGTCCTTCTTTAAAATATGCTTTTACTAATGTTTGTACTCTGACAATATATGTTTCAATTACTTCATCTTTAAATGGTAATTTTGATTTTTTATTTTTTATTAAAGCTTTACTTATTAATGGTATTCTCTTAATACTCCTTTTGTTAGTATAGATTCTATAGGGTGTTTCTTTTCTAATATCACACAATGACTCTTTTCATATTTCTTTGTTTTTAACATTTTACTTACTTTGTGCATAAAATTTTCATTTCTTATTTCATCTGGTTTCAAGTCTAATTTTATGTCTTTTATTTTATTATATTTTTTTTATTCAAACTAATTCTTCTTTCTATAATTCCTTCTAAAACATTTCTATATTCTTCAAATTCTTCATATTCATTATTACTAGTGCATTCATCATTTTCTATAACATTCATCATGTAAAAATGGGTATTTTTCTTCAATATCTGAATATTTTAAATCGAAATCTAATTCTTTTGAGTCTTCTAAGAAATCACTTACTTCTTTTAATTTGTATATTTCAATTTCAGGATTTTCTATATCACTATATATAGGTTCATCAAATTCTAAAAGTTCTAAATCATATTCATGAGCTTGTTGTAATATATTTATGACTTTCTTTTTTATTGGTTGTTTACAATTTGTAGATATATGTCCAAGTTTTCCACAATTATAACATCTACATTTTCTTGGTTTTTTATCATAATTTATTTTCTTTTTTCCTTTCTTAAAATATTTCCTAGGTTTATATTTTTTTATAAAATTTTGGTTTCGAATATTATTTAAATCTGTATTTTCTATATTTTTTTAGGTTTAAATTTGTCTTATCATTTCTTTCTTTGTATTTTATCTTCTTTACATCCCCATCTATGTGGTACTTCTAAATCTCCACATTTTAATATCATTTTATTAGTCTTATAATATTTCACATTTAACCATGCATTTATACATTTTATGGATAAAAATTCTTTTAGAAAATCTTCTCTTCTTCCTAATGTATCCATAGATGGTATTATGTTTTGGTTTCTTCCAAATGCCATGTTATATTCTTCTATTATAGTACTTGACACTAATCTTGGTAATTTTCTATAAAATAAGTCTAAATAAAATTTTTTTTCTTGATAATTTTCTAATCTTGCTTCATAATAATATTTTTTTTATATTCACAAATATATTGATTTAATATGTTGGGTCTAAAGAACATATTTCTATTAAATATAAATTTCTAATTGCTTTTGTTTTAGTTGTACTTTTCATCTGTTCCTAAACTTCTTCCTTGAAATTCATTCCTTATTACTTGTTCATATCTTCTTGTTAATAAGGTATAAAATTCCTTTCTATTATTATATTGATTTGTTGCTATATTTCTTGTTTGTTATCTAAATTCATGTGTTCTATTTTTCCACCATTGTAGTAAAACTTGCTTCTACCATCATACTCGAAATATTAATTAGCTTCTATTTGTCTTAATATTAGAGCCAATAATTGGGATCTAGTCCATTCTTCTATTATTTTTCCTATGTATATATATATATATATATATTACAGTCTAAGTCTAACCATATTCTTGAATTAGGTATTGGCCTTGTTTCATATTGTTCTATAGGTGGTGGTGCAAATTCTGTCTTTTTTGGTGTTTTAAATCTGGCTTCAAATGATTTGTTTCCTGGTTGTCTTAAAGGTTCTTTATGATATAAATTATTTGATTGTACTTTTTTTTTCTTCTTCTCTAGTTATTCCTTCTCCATTATCTATTACCATACTTGTTTGTCCAAGGTCTCTTTCTGGATTTCTTCTTTCTAATATAACCACAGAATCTTGCATATTTATTTGTACTTCTTCTGGTCTATTTATTCCAAAAGTTGTTACATGTTGAAATTCTTTTCTAATTTGTTCTAAATTTTAGTCTTCTTTTCCTATTAATTCTTCTATATCTGGTATATAATCTTCTTCTATATCATCTAAGGCATTCATCATATTTATAGATCTATCTTCATTTTCTTTCTTTTTCGGTTTAAATATTTCCATTAATTCATCTGTACTCGATCCTATATAACAACATATTTCCGCTATTTTATTACATTCTTTTTGACTTAATTCTTCTATTGTCTCTTCTTCTTTTTGTGGTCTATATATTGTAACACCCTAAATATTATTCACCAAGAGTATATTGAGATTATTTTATATATTCAATAAAATGGTAAATATTTAAGACCAAAGGAATTAAGTATTGAAAATTGAAAGGTGAAAAGTGTTTTTACTGACATTGCCAATGAGGCAGTGAGATTGTCATGTGGTTTCTGTTAGTGCAAGTGTTTCACCAAAGAGGGGGGTGAATTGGGTGATACCAAAAATTTCGTTGCGTATAAGAAAATTAACAGAATACTCAAAGCAGTTAAGAGTAAAGAGAAATGTCACCGAACTGTACACCGGGAGTTATACTGGTTCGACCACAACCACTTTGACCTATGTCCAGTCCTCAGAGCGTCTCTAAGAGTTTCACTATATTCTCCAACATTCAGTGGGTTCTTGGCACCTCAGTACATAGCAAGTTCCTTCATCTAGACACTCGCTCCCCCTTACACGTCGTAATCAAATCTCTAACTCAAGGTTCCACAACCTTAAGTTGTCTCAATAACAAATATTGATTTTGTAATGAAAAACTCTCACAGAGCAAATATATAATCACTGAAGTGAAATGAATGAGTATGAGAAAAACAGAGCACTAAGAATGTATTGATCAGTGTATGCTTGTGTGTTCTCAGTTGTTGTTTTTGTATATCCTTTCTATCTTGAATGCTTCAGTATTATATAGAGGTTGTTTTAGAGCCGTTGAGATCATTCAAACATTTTCCAGTTGTGGAATAATTATTACGTTGACAAATGCTCCCGTCGTTATTTACTGCTGCGCTTCTGAATCTTTGAATTCTGATTTCCCGTTGTAAAATAGTCAAACGCTCCCTCTGTTATTTTTTACTGTTGCACTCTGAAAGTCTTTGTATTCTGATCATTGTGTATTACCTGTAACACACTCAGAAGAAAAGATTAATACTGTAATTAATTTATTAATACTAATTTTTTAAAACTTCACTTCAAGTGATATCATCTCTAGAAGTTGTCTTCATGCGCCTGTCAACAACACTCAAGTTCACTACTAATTCACTTGAAGTGATATGATGTTTTGGTTATCACTTCAAGTGATTCTAATTCATTGGAAGTGATTTCTCATCACTGGAGGTGATTCTGACAATCACTGGAAGTGTTCTTACATTGCTTCAAGTGTTTCTGTTATTCACTAGTTATCACTTCAAGTGATTTTGGACTTCATTAGAAGTGATCCGATATTCACTGGAAGTGATTCTGATAATCACTGGATATCACTTCAAGTGATATTGTACTTCACTGGAAGTGATCCGATATTCACTAGAAGTGATTCTGATTATCACTTCAAGTGATACTGAACTTCACTGGAAGTGATCCGATATTCACTGGAAGTGATTCGTCTTCACTGGAAGTGATTCTGATAATCACTGGATATCACTTCAAGTGATACTGAACTTCACTGGAAGTGATTCGTCTTTACTAGAAGTGATTCTGACTTTTTGTGGAATCACTTCCAGTGATTTTGGTCATAACTCGAGTGTAGTGATAATTCACTTCAAGTGATCTGATATCACTTCAAGTGATTCGTTAACAGATCAATTTCTTTCTTTTCTTTACCTTTGCAATGAATAATTGATTAAGATCTTTTTCAAAACATTACCAACAAGATTTGTTATCATCAAAACACTGAAACTAACATTTTCCCTGTTTTTGATGATGACAAAACTTATGAGTTTGATGATTAAAAATTTAACCAAATCTTTGACCAACTATAACAATGCAAAATTTTTGAATTTTTAAAAATAATTTAAACATGAAACCAAAAACCTATCAAAGTACATTGCAATCATAGATATATCCCAAATCATATTTGGTGAGCTAATAATCACATTCAATTGGATAGAATACAAGCCAAATCAAAATCAATTAGATATTAGCTATTCAAGTCATATCTTAAATTAGTTTAGTACAAACTGTATCAAGCTATATCAGTTCAATGCACAAAGTGCCAAAATGTGCCAAATCATCCAGAACTCTTCTCCCCCTTTTTGTCATCATCTGGAACAGTGGTAGGAAAAGTAATATTAGAAGGAGGAGGAATGTGAAGAACCATGGCTGTCATTGGGTCAATAGGATCTGAAGTATGATCAGGTAAAGATGAATGTGTGGTGTAATGTGGATTGAAGGTATGAGAAGAAGGTAAGATGGGATCAGACTCAGTAATAGGTTGAATATCAGTAGGGACAGAATCTACAATCACAATCTCCTCAGCATGAGAGTTGGAATCTAAGTGATGAGAGTGAGATGAATGGCAAGAAGATGAACGAGAAGGAGACTGAAGAATAGGATCTTCCTATGGAAGATCACCACCTGGAATGATATCTGATAAGGGTATAGTGGTGTCATGGGGAATGGTGTCAGTAGCAGCAACTGGAGTGTCTGTGGTAAGGAAAATAAATAGTATGGTAGAGAGATTAGGGAGATTGGGAGGTTGAGTGAAGGAAGAGGGGATAGTTGTTAAAGTAGCAGCAGGCTCAGGAAAAGGAACACCAAGGTGAGTTCTCCACATCTCTTCCATTTTTTGAATCCGATTAGCTTGAGCATTATGAAGATCAAAGAGGTGTTGGAAATTGTGATTAACCCCTTCAACCAATAACTTGACTTGATAGTCAATTTTCTCAACTAAATTGTCAATTTTCTCAGCTAGACAATCATTGGATTTCTTCAGTTCTGAAGATGTCTCTTGAAAGGCATTGTGAATATATGACTAAAGAGTAGCCCCAATAAAAGATGGTCCAGGAGAAGCTGCTATAAAGGATTGAGCCTCATCCACCTTAGAAGGAGAAGGTTCTGTTGCCTGGCTCTTCTTCTTCCTTTGTTTGACTTGAGGTGAAGAGTGGCTGCTTTGAGTCTTAGAAACTCTAAGTGGCACTGAGATTCCCATTCTGTTCAATTGAATTTTCCCAAATTTGGGAATCCGAACTATTTCTCCTTCAGGGATTAAGTGCCAAATATTGTGCATAGAGAGAATGAAGGAAAGCAGCTGAGGATAGGGAATTGTAGTAGTTTTTGTAGATTGGAATCTGAATCTTTTTATTTCTTGAAAAATTAGATCTCCCACATTCCTCTTTTCTTCTGTCAATAAAGATGCCATCATTAGCAAATCTTTTGCAGTCATGTGAGTAAAATTCCTTGCTTTATTAACCATATTGCGTGAGTAAATGTAAAAGATGGCTCTCTAAAGATCAGTCATTGCAGCAGGTGTTTTAGGTAAAGGCTCACTGGGGTCTTATGGTCTAAAGATACGTGTCAGCTTATAATTATGAAATACTTTAGGAGAGCTTTCAGGAAAATCTTCTAAACCAAGATAGGTATTAATTAAAGCTGTTAAAAACAAAATCGTTTGACTCCTAACACTTGTCTCAATTCTCTCCTCAATCACTCTTCCTTTGTTGTCAGATACATCAGCTATTTTCATGTTGCAGTAAAAATGCTTAACAACTATTGGATTTTAGGAGATCCTCAAACTTAGCCAGCAAAGAAATTGTTCTAAGTACGGGTATAAATCCAAATGATATTACCTCTTAAGTTCAGCAAGATCAACATAAACTACTGGACAAAATTGCCTTCTTGTAAACTCAAATTCATAAGCTATGACATTGTTTAACTTGAGATCACCAATATTGAAACCAGGAGGAGGAATTAGAATCTCAGGTACATTGGGTTGAGACTGAGTGGCAGAGGGAGTAGGAGTTGCACTTCCAATGGCCTGTTCTGAACCAGCGCTATAACGAGATCTCTTAGGAACAGATTTTGAGAGAATATGCTGAGACCTTGTAAGTTTCGCTTTCAAGGTTAATTCCTGAACATCAGCTTCCCTTTCTTTCCCTTTTACTCTCAGTGGAGCTGTGGATTTAGATTGGGATCTTGTAGACATGGGTTCTTGAATAACTATTCCTTTGGATTTCTGAGGAGTCTTCAATGGTATATCTTCTCTAACTTTTGGCTTATAATTAGGCCTCTTGGAAGGTGGAGACTCTTGAGAAATATTGGGCATTTTGGTTCTGGCCATTTTAGGGTTCCGACAAGAATTAACACAGCAGCGAAGAAGATATTTAAAGAGATGAAGAGAACTTGAATGAAATTAGGGATTGAAATTGAGAGATCAGTATGGCTAATATAGGCTTTGAAGAAGTTTGATAGATTATTTTGGTGAGGATTTGAGTTTTGGAGATGAGAGTTGCAGAGAAAAGAGAGAGACGAGAAGGATGATGACGAGAGAATAAAGTGACACAGTCGGCCAGTGAACTGATATAGATGATGATATAACCATCACTCGAGGGATTTTAAAGTGCACTCGAGTGATTTGGGGATCACGTGCAGTGAACTGAAGAAATCACTCAAGTTATATTCTTTTGAGCTGATTCACTCGAGTTATAAAATCATTTCGCTCGAGTTAATTGATTTATCACTGGAAGTGATATTTAAACTCACTAAGTTAGGCTTGAAATACTTACCTCACTCGAGTTACATTTTGAATTCACTCGAGTTGCTCTTCTAGAGACATATTCACTCGAGTTGTTTGTTCCATTCACTCGAGTCACTTCTAGTGAATTTTAGGCTAACTGCAGATCACTTCGAGTGAATCGTAATTATCACTCGAGTCCTTCCCTTATACTTCCTTATCACTTGAGTGATTTAAACATTCACTACAAGTGATTACCTTGTTGCTTTCCTCTGTTATTAAACTAGAAAATAGAGCATCCTGCAAAACATATTTTTAGATACTCTGATGCTTAAGTCAGTAATTAAATCATCAAAACATCAATAAATAATATCATCTAACATATTGTAAACACTAAATAACTTACAATTCATTGGGATTTACCATTCCCAATTCTCTTCTAATATACAAAAATTGATCTTTTGCGAGAGGTTTTGTGAAAATATCAGCTAGTTGAAGATGAGTTGGAATGAATATCACTTTGACATCTTTCTTTTAGACATGATCTCTGATGAAGTGATGTCTAACATCAATATGCTTGGTTCTAGAATATTGAACAGGATTCTTTGCCAAGCTTATCATGCTAGGGTTGTCACAGTATATTGGTGTCTCTTTCAAATAAATACCAAGATCCTAGAGTTGTTGCCTTAGCCATATTACTTGTACACAACAACTTGATACTACAACATACTCAGCTTCCGTTGATGAAAGAGACACTGTAGTTTGTTTCTTGCTAAACCATGACACAAGTGATCCTCCAAGAAATTGGCCTTGTCCACTCGTACTCTTTCTGTCCGTCTTGTATCCTCCATGATCAGAGTTTGAGTATGCAATTAGATATTCACTTCTTCCCTTGGGATACCAGAGACCCAATTCTGTTGTGTCAGCAAGATATCGGAAGATACGCTTGACGGTTTCAGCATGTGACTCTTTTGGTGCTGATTGATATCTTGAACACATGACCACACTGAATTGAATATCAGGCCTACTTGTAGTAAGATAGAGTAATGATCCAATCATTCCTCTATATTTTATGATGTTGTAATCTTTTCCCTTGACATCCGCATCAAGCAATGTGGTTGAGCTCATGGGTATGTTCGTTCCATTTCCTTCATCCAAACCATACTTTTTCAATAGCTCTTTCAAATATTTCGTTTGAGATATGAAAATTCCATTCTTTCTTTGTTTGATTTGCAAACCGAGAAAGAAATTCAATTATCCCATCATTGACATCTGAAACTCCCCCTGCATTATCTCAGAAAATTCTTTGCACATAGTTTCGTTAGTAGCACCGAAAACTATAGCATTAATATATATTTGCACAATTAATATATCATCACATTTTTGTTTTGTAAAAAGTTTTGTATCAACTTTTCCTCTTACAAAACCTTATTTAATAAGAAATTTACTCTACCTTTCGTACTATGCTCTAGGAGCTTGTTTTAAATTGTACAAAGCCTTTTTGAGTTTTAAAACATGGTCAGGTTTAGTTACATCTTCGAAACCTGGAGGTTGATCTACATATACTTCTTCCATGATGTAGCCATTTAGAAATGCACTCTTTACATCCATTTGATAGAGTTTGAATCCTTTGATGCATGTAAAGGCTAAGAGTACTCATATAGCTTCCAATCTAGCCACTGAAGCATACGTTTCCTCATAATAAATTCCTTATTCCTGATTATAGCCTTTGGCCACCAATCTTGCCTTGTTTCTGACAATAATTATGAATTCATCAAGTTTGTTCTTGAATACCCATTTAGTGCCAATGATCGGATGATCCTTAGGTCAGGATCCAAATCCCAAACTTGATTTCTTTCAAATTAGTTTAGTTCTTCTTGCATTGCTATAACCCAATCATTGTCTGATAGGGCTTCGTCAATGTTAGAAGGTTCAATCTTAGAAATGAATACAGAAAAACTCACTTAATTGAAAATTCTATTTCTAGTTTTGATTCCTTCATTCACATCTCCTATGACTTGATCAAGGGGATGACTCCTATTGTATTTCTAGGCTTTAGGTTGTCCTAGTGACTGATCTTCTTCCTTGGTTTGATCAACTTCTAGAATAAGAAATTTAGAAATAGATTGACCATTTTCTTGATTTAAAACAACTTCTTGCTCATCATCAATGGTTTTGTCAGAGGATTCAAATTCATCAAATACAACGTGAATTGATTCTTCAATAACACACGTTCTTTTATTGAAAGTTCTGTATGCTTTACTTCGGTTAGAATAGCCTAGGAAAATTACTTCATCTATTCTAGAATCAAATTTTCCTAAGTTATCTTTACCATTATTATGAATAAAACACTTGTAACCGAAGATGTGTAAATGAGTAAGGTTTGGCTTCCTTCCTTTGTATAGCTCGTATGGTGTCTTTCCAACTTTTGTTCTAATGTAGGATCTATTTGAAATATAACATGCTGTACTCATTGCATCGGCCCAAAAAACTTGAGACACATTCTTTTCATTCAACACTGCTCTAGCCATTTCAGTGAGCACTCTATTCTTACGTTCCACGACTCCATTTTGTTGAGGCGTCCTTGGAGTAGAGTGTTAGATATGATTAGTTTTGATGATGTCAAATATAGATATTAAGTGATAAGAGCAAAAAGTTCATATAATGTATTTCTTTGACTAACTACTATAATTAATGTTACATATTTTGTAGATTAGTCAAGCAAAGAATGAAGAAGATTGAATTAATGAAAATAAACAAGAGGAAGAAGAAGAAAAGAAATTGAAGATAGTCAAGGAGATGCCTACTCGGATTATGAAGAATGATTATCAAGAGGAAGATAAAAAATAAAGATATTGAAGAATGAAGAACTTGGTAGATCTATCATGAATATCAAGATTCAAGTTGTTAGATGTGATATTGGAGGTTGCTATAATGTTACCGGAGGTTTCTATGATCAAATAATGGTTGGAATATGTTAATATGAAGCTAAGATGACTTATATATGAGTTTTGGCACTTCTAGAGGAGTTATGCTCGAGCACAAGGTGTTATGCTCGAGCACAGGAAGAACATGCTCGAGCACAGACCATTTCACTCGAGCACGGGAGAATACTCTGTTCTACTCTATTTTACGTTCAGCTTGAGCGAGGTCTGGTATTTTGATCATATCTCTCAAACCACACGTCGGATTGACCCGAAACCGGTGGCATATGAAAGAAGACTCCCAACACGTAAAATTGGCACCAGAATGACATTGAAAGAAGATTCAAATGAAGGAGATATGACTCGTCGAAAATGAAATGGAAATCACCGTCACTTTCTGACACAGGTTCGGTATTTTGAGTATATCTCACAAACCACACATCGGATTGAGATGAGACCAGTGCCAAATGAAAGTAGACTCAAAGAGCTTTCCATGGATAGGTAATTTGCATAATTTGAACGTATATTCTAGGAGCTATGCCTTCTGGAAGTTGATGCTTGTGCAGACTAGCGAAATATACACTCCTTCGATCATAACTTGCAGAATACAAGGAGTTTGGAGCTGATTCTTGTTGCATTGGAATGCATATGATAAGAGCATTCTTATGATACATCATTTGAATCAAATGAATCAAATTTTTCTAAAGTGGCCCCACATCACCCGCGAGTGTAAAAACTGACTCTCTGAAAATGTTGTGCGAGTGATGTCCAGAAGCAGCTGAAACGTGAAGAAAGTTGCAACACTCGAGCACTAGGATTCATCCCTCTGAAATCCTGATGCGAGTGTTGATTTTGAGAGCATATTCCTTGAGAATATGCGTCTCACTCGAGCAGAGATATGTGTGCTCGAGTGAGGGACCATATCACTCGCGAGTACAAAATCTCACTCTTGTAAAATGATGTGCGAGTGACAACCCAAGAAGAAGCATGTACGTGAAAACTGAAGGCTCACTCGAGCAGGAAGTTTTGTGCTCGAGTGATGTTGAGAATTCACTCGAGTAGATACGAGAGAAGAGTTGCGAGTGCTTGCCCGAGAGGAAGTCAGAACGTGGAAATATGAACTGCACTCGAAGTGAAATTCTGACAGAAGCAACGAAGAAACACAGAGCCTCACAACCATCAATCCAAACATGGTTAAACGTTATACAATCATTATGTTTTCACTTGTTATTGTTTCTAAACATTATCTAACATATATTTCAAGTGTAAAACAGGAGTTTACATATTTGGGTTGAATCTTCAAGAATGGAGGTCACGTATGAAAATTCTTCACTCAACGTGATGAGTCCCAGAAGCCAGAAATCCAGTTTTTGACCAATGATCCAACATACCCATGACTAATACTTCATCATATTAATGATTAAGTATTTTGCAGTGTGAAACAGGATATTGAACGTTCGGGTTTGCAGATTCAAATTACACACAGCAACTACCTACCACGACAAGCAACTGACACACCATGAAAAACTGTCGGAAACACAAAACGCTCCACAACGTGATGTACAGCTCAAAATGAATTTCTTTGCTGTCCAACTAGACGCTCCACCTTGCTCCACAACGGACAGAAGCTTATTTTTCAAATATGCTCAAACGTTCAAATGAAGCAGTGGGACTCCAACGGTCAAATGTTCACAACGGTCATCATCTTCATCAACTATAAATGAGAGAGAGCATTCAACTTGGAAGGAAGACAGAAAAACTGAGACAGCGAGCAACTACATAGAATTGTGAATCCTCTGCTCCTATCCATACACTCTCTATTCTACGGTTTCAATATTACTTTTCATTGAGAGAGTGATTATTTGTATTGTACTTCAGTGAGTATTATATCCACTCTGTGAGAGAGTCTGTAAACACTTTCATCTATATTTCTGAGTTGATCTCAAGGTAGAAGGACCTTGAGAGGATTGATTTTCTTACGGAGAAGCAGTAGAGAGAATTGCCGTAAGACATTCTGCTCGTAAGACTTACAAGGTGCAAGCAGTAGAGAACGTTGCTGCTCATAAGACTTACAGGGGTGTAAGCAGGAGAGAACGTTGCTGCTCGTAAGACTTGCATAAGTAAGCAGGAGAGGAAGATCTTCGGAATTGCTCTGCTCGTAAGACTTGCCGTAAGGGGGAGTATTTCAGTGAGAGATTTGTAAAAGGTTTCACAAGTACCCGGCTAAACTTGTGGGATTGTAAAGGCTTTTCTTGTGCCCGGATTAAACAAGAAGATAGTGGGTTTGAAAATCTCAGGAGGAGCCTGGGGACTGGACGTAGGCCATCACAGATTGGACCGAACCAGGATAAATCACAGTTTGCATATTCTCTTCCCTAAACTCTTATATTTCCAGCATATATTATTTAATCTAACTGTTGATTTATAAACCTTCATACTTACTGTTTTCGTTAAGATACGAAAAGATCTCTAAAGTTCTTAAGTATTTATTATACACCCAATTCACCCCCCCCTCTTGGGTAATAGCCGGTTCTAACATAGAGAAGTTGTGATCTATGCCATTAGTATCACAATATTCTTCAAAGGCTTGATTTTCAAATTCTCCACCGTGATCTGTCCTGATACCTGCAATGGACATACCTTTCTCATTTTGCACTTTCTTGGCAAAAACAATGAATTCTGCAAATGTTTCATCCTTTGATGACAAAAAAATAGTCCATGTAAATCTAGAGAAATCATCAACAATGATCAATGAATATAAGTTACCACCAAGGCTTTTAACTCTTCCTGGACCAACTAAATCCATATGTATCAATTGAAGTAGTCAATTTGTTGTGATCTCATTTTTTGATTTGAAAGATGATTTAGAGCTCGTTTGGTTCAACCCCATTGCATGCCTGCAATGGCAATCATGATTGCATTACCAAGAGAAGAGTGTTTGGTAGCTCCATCGCCCACCGCCCACCACCACCACCACCTCCTCCTCCGCCGCCACCCTCGCCTACAGCCACCACTTCCTCCTCCACCCCCCGCCACCGCCGCCGCCTCAGCCACACCCAGCCCACCGCCCACCGCCCACCGCCCACCGCCACTACCTCCTCCTCCTCCATCCCCGCCGTCACCGTCTTGTAACTATTTTTTCTACAAAGATTATATTAAGGGGTAAAATAGACTTTGTGTAATATATTAATTTTAAATAATTGTTAAAATATTAACTCATTGCATATTGCTTAAAAATCAAACCAAACACTACCCTTGTAATTAATATCACATTGCATTACCATTGCATCGCATTGCACTGCATCGCAGGGTGTAATGGGATCGAACCAAACGAGCTCTTAGTTTGTTTACCCTTTTAACATGCGTCACAAATCAAATCATTTTTAAAACTTACTTTGGGTAATCCAAGAACTAAATCCTTTTTGAGTAGTTTGCCTAGTTGGTGCATGTTGACATGGGCTAGTCTCTTATGCCATAACCAACTTTCATCGGCATTACTCAGGAAACAATTTTCAGAGTTGTTTCTATTGATATCAAGTGTATAGCAGTTACCTTCCCTTTTTGCTCTAAGCTTTGCCTTGATATTTTTTCTTATAAGTTGTAAGCCTTTCTTATTGACAATTAGACATTCCTCTGAATCAAATATTATCCAGTTATCTTTATCTGCACTTTGACTTACGCTTAGCAAATTATGACACAAGCCTTTAATGTAATATACATCTTTGACTTATATTCCTTTGTCGTTTTTGATTTCACCAATTCCAGCTATCTTTCCAGATTGATTTCCTCCAAATTTTACCTTTCCACCTTCCTTAAGTTGCAATGTGGTAAAACTTTCAAAATCTCCAATCATATGTATAGAGCATCTACTGTCTATGTACCACTTGTTGTTTTTGGATGCTTCAAGACATATATGCAGTCAAATACGATTAAGTCTTAGGTACCCACATCTTTTTGGGTCCTTTTGGGTTAGTACAAAAATTTTTTGAAACATATGAACCTTTAGTTATCCATTTGTAGGTTCCTATATTTCCTTTCTTCCTATGAATGTATGATGAAGTATAATGACCTTTTCTATTACAATAATTACAATGTGCAAAAGGATTTGATATACGCACAGAATGATGAAAATAATTCAAGAATGATTTACCTCCAGCTTTCTTTCTTCCTTTCCTTCTATCTGATTTTGGATCATATCCAATTCCAGATTGATCATTCACAAATCGTTGAGCTTTTAAAATTACATTTAAAATTTCACTTCCTTTAGTGAATTTTTCATGAGATTTAGTAAGATTATTGTTTTTCTTTTTCAAAGAAGTACAATTTTCACAATCCTTTTCAAAATTCTCTTTAAGTTCTACTTCAAGAGCTTTATTTTTCTTTTTGAAAACAACTAGTTCTTTAACTATTTTGATGAATACAGAATGTAAAGCATTATATTCAGTAAGCAATTCATCATAGGTAGGATCAGAATCAGTTACCTCTTCTTCTATTTCCTCTTAAGCAACTGGACAGATATTGGCTACTTCCTCTTCATCGTTTTCTTCGTTAGAAGAACTATCTCCCCATATGGCAGATACAAAGGCTTTCTTCTTGTTGTAGAATTTGCCTTTTCTCTTTTCTTTATTCTTCTGAATCAATTTTTGACATTCTAATTTGAAATGTCCTGGCTTTCCACATTCATAGCAGATGATGTGTTCTTTATTGCTTGTTCCTCCTTTCTGAAAGTTTTTGAATCCTTGCCCTTTCTTGTAAAACATTTTGAATCGTTTTATGATTAGGCCCATTTCGTCATCGTCAAGCTCTTCATCTTCATCTTGTTCTTCTTCTTTTACTTTCAGTGCTAGACCTCTTTTCTTCTTGTCACCAATATCATCTAGTTGTCGTTTGAACTTTAATTTGCTTTCATATTCAGAAAGGATTCCGAATAGAGAAGCAACCCATCGCATTAATTCACCTTTTGCTTCTTCAATTGCAGTGACTTTTGCCTCCCAGTCTTTAGAAAGAATATTTAAAATCTTTCGTACTTGGGTATGTTGATCATAGACTTTTCCAAGCGCTACAAGTTGATTAACAAAGTGAGTATATCTAAGTTCAAGTTCAACCATGGACTCACCTGATTTCATTCGAAGTAAATCAAACTCAGTAACCAGAGTATTGATTCGGTTTTCTTTTATTCCCAAAGTTCCTTTGTGAGCTATTTCCAAGGCTTCCCATATTTCTTTAATTATTGGAAGTGCGCAAATTCTGAAGTACTCATTTTGACTCAAGGTACTTTGAATCATCAGAACTGCCTTGCTATTAAGTGTGATGAGTTTCTTGTCATTCTCATCATATTTGCTGGTGTCTTGGGAACTCTATGTGAATCTACAATCTTTTCAGGTTTATACTTCCCACTCTCAATCACACCCCATAGCACATATTCAGTAGCCATTACAAAGACTTTGAACTTTACTTTCTAGAATGAGAAGTGTTCACCATTGAAACCCAGAGGTCTTGTGGTAAAAGCTCCATCGGGAATAATTCCTTTACCCATGCTTGCCATTGGATCCTTCTTAGGCTGTTAAACCTTAACAAGAAGACCTACGCTTTAATACCAAATGTTAGTGCAAGCGTTTCACCCAAAGGGGGGTGAATTGGGTGATACCAAAAATTTCGTTGCGTATAAGAAAATTAACAGAATATTTAAAGCAGTTAAGTGCAAAGAGAAATGTCATCGAACTGTACACCGGGAGTTATACTGGTTCGGCCACAACCACTTTGACCTATGTCCAGTCCTTAGAGCGTCTTTGAGAGTTTCACTATATTCTCTAAGATTCAGTGGGTTCTTGGCACCTCAGTATATAGCAAGTTCCTCATCTGGATACTCGCTCCCCCTTACACGTCATAATCAAATCCCCAACTCAAGGTTCCACAACCTTAAATTGTCGTAATAACAAATATTGAGTTTGTAATAAAATCTCTCTCACAGAGCAAATATATAATCACTGAAGTGAAATGAATGAGTATGAGAAAAACAGTGCACTAAGAATGTGTTGATCAATGTATGTTTGTGTGTTCTCAGTTGTTGTTTTCGTATATCCTTTTTCTATCTTGAATGCTTCAGTATTATATAGAGGTTATTTGAGTGCCGTTGAGATCATTCAAACATTTTCCAGTTGTAGAATAATTATTACATTGACAAATGCTCCCATCGTTATTTATTGCTGCACTTCTGAATCTTTGAATTATGATTTCCCGTTGTAAAATAGTCAAATGCTCCCTCTGTTATTATTTACTGTGCACTCTGAAAGTCTTTGTATTCTGATCATTGTGTATTACCTGTAACACACTCAGAAGAAAAGATTAATACTGTAATTAATTTATTAACACTAAGTGTTTAAAACTTCACTTCAAGTGATATCATCTCTAGAAGTTGTCTTCATGCGCCTGTCAACAACACTTAAGTTCACTACCAATTCACTTGAAGTGATATGATGTTTTGGTTATCACTTCAAGTGATTCTGATTCATTGGAAGTGATTTCTCATAAATAGAGGTGATTCTGACAATCACTGGAAGTGTTCTTACATTGCTTCAAGTGTTTCTGTTATTCACTAGTTATCACTTCAAGTGATTTTGGACTTCACTGGAAGTGATCCGATATTCACTGAAAGTGATTCTTCTTTATTGGAAGTGATTCTGATAATCACTGGATATCACTTCAAGTGATACTAAACTTCACTAAAAGTGATCCAATATTCACTGGAAGTGATTCATCTTTATTGGAAGTGATTCTGATTATCACTTCAAGTGATACTGAACTTTACTGGAAGTGATTCGTTTTCACTGGAAGTGATTTTGATAATCACTGGATATCACTTCAAGTGATACTGAACTTCACTGGAAGTGATCCGATATTTACTGGAAGTGATACGTCTTCACTGGAAGTGATTCTGACTTTTTGTGGAATCACTTTAAGTGATTTTGGTCATAACTCGAGTATAGTGATAATTCACTTCAAGTGATCTGATATCACTTCAAGTGATTTGTTAACAGATCAATTTCTTTCTTTCCTTTACCTTTGCAATGAATAATTGATTAAGATCTTTTGCAAAACATTACCAAGAAGATTTGTTATCATCAAAACACTGAAAGTAACAGTTTCAGAAGACCAAATGATGGGCAAAATTTATGAAATTTTACAGGGTGAAATTAGATATCCCAAGCTTTAATTTGATAGGTTATATAAATCATTTGAAGCTATATGAAAAAAGATATGGATTTTTGAAGTTAGTCCCGAAAATCTGGAAAGTCTCTGGAGTAGTAGTCAAAGAAATGAAATATAGGAATGATATGCTTCCAGCTGGCTAAAGTCGATTTATTTTCCTTGAAACTAAACTCAATAAAGGTTCCATAGCCTTTAGAATCACTTAGAAACGATGTGTACAAAATTAGTTATACTTTTTCAAAGTTAAGGCAGAAAATATGCCAGAATTTGCATTATTTCGAAAATTAAAAATAAAATTTGTTAGAAATTGATTAATGGAATTAAAGATGCCAAGTGTCAGGATCATATGAGGAGGGGATTAAATTATAATGGATTTGTATGAGCACATGTCAAATTGCATTAAAATAAAGTTACATGAACATAGTAATTATGGTTAATGATGAAATGGTACACTACCTTGAGTGTGAAGTTGGATTGGTCGGACTACTTGAGTGCAAGGTTGAGTACAAGGTTGGGTGTAAAGTTGGGTGCAAGCTTGAATGCATGGTTGAGAGCATGATTGGAGAAAACTCATTTCACTACTTGAATGCATCGTTAGTTTAGTTTGAAGAGGCAATTTGGTTAGTGGAGCATGTGGGGAATGGTTTTGAGCCAACCAAATGGAGAGAAAAATTAGTTCCATACTAAGGGAAGCTAAATGGAGCCATCATAACATAAACTTAAAGGAGGAGAGGATTGTGACAAGTGTCACAATAATAACCCTTGATGAAATCAAATGGTGTAGGATGAAGGGAGAAGTTTTATGAAGGCTCTTCCTTCCTCTTTCCTTTATACATTTCAACTAGCACAAGAGGAAAGAAGAGAGAGAGAGAGAGAGCTTGAAGAGTCTTGAAGTTCTAGAGAGAAGGAGAGAAAGCTTAAGGTATGTAATGATCTCTTATGCCTTTTTCTTGCTTAGAAAACCTCCTCTAAACCTTTCTCTTCATGGAATCTATGATCTTGAAGACACATCTTGAGCTCAAGGAGAGAGAGAAGAGGACACCTAGAGAGAGAAAATCCAAGATCCCAAGAGGTAACTTCATAAATCTTAGATCTATATAAGCATGAAGTTGTGGTTGGTGAATGTTGTTGGATTTGGTGATTTTTGTCAAGTTTGTAAATTTGAAAAAGTCCTAACCCTAAGGGGTTATGCTTCCCAAATTTCATTAAATCATGGTTAAGATATGTTTAAATGAGTTAATAAAAAATTAGAAGTGGAAAAGTACAAATTTTGGAAGCTAAGACACAAAAGAGCATTTTTCCATTTTTTCCCTAACTTTTAGCCACAACTAGAACAGGGAAAAGGAGCTAGATTCTCATGAAATAGATGGTTCCATTGAATTCAATGGGAAAAAATATGTAGGGTTACAATTGGTCATTTTTTTGGAAAAGGCTGAAAAAGCATAATTACAAAAATGCCACTAAAACCCTAAATCAGGACTGTCAAGGGTTTTTTTGTAATTAAACATTGAATTTGATGATTTTGAGCCCTGAAATGGATTCCTTGGGCTAGAATAAGTTAGGCTAGCCCTAGTCAAATTTTTGGAAAAACGTGTCATCGGGCCGGGTACGGGGGGCCGGGCCGGGGTCTCGGGGGCATTCTAGTAAACTTTCACCATAAACTAATATAATCACAAGAAACACTATGGAAGAGTCTAAAATGATACTTGGATAGGTTATGACCTATTTCTTGTACATCTAATATTTTAGGACCGAATCGAAAGCCGGAAGCCGGAAGCCGAAAGCGACATGTTTTACGAGGCACACTAAAAAGAGATTTAAAGGACTTTGAGGTAAGAACATTATCCTTCATACATCATGCCATTGTTTGTAAATGCGCTTTATTAATCAACATAATTTTCCAAAAGAGGAGCAGTTAGTGCCAGAGGTGCACTTACACTGGGAGTTGGTGACAGTCCAACCAGGTATAGATAGTGGGGCTGGACCTTACTCATGTATACATGATGATGATGTGTTACGATAATGTGTTTATATTGTTCATTAATTGGTGCATATCTTGATGCATATCATATTTACTTTCCGTATTTTCTATGAACGATAGCATGTTTCTACTAGGATTCATTAGAATCTCACCTTTTTTTTAAAAAAATAAACATCTCAGCGAGTGCCAATGGGGCGAAAGTCAAAGGTGCAGATATAGAAAAGTGATTGGTGCGTGTCGCGAGGCAAGGTCGAAGCCAATAGTTATAATTAATCTAATCTTAAGATATTTTGGGAATCCTGTACATATCACTACAAAAAAAACACCTGATTTCCGACGGAATTTACGACGGAATTTTTTCAATGGCAAATTCCAACGGAATTTCCTATGGAAATTTTGTTTCCGATGGAAATTCTGTCACAAATTTTTCTGACAGAATTTTCCGTGGCAAATTTAGCCACGGAATTTCCTATGGAATTTTTTTCGTGGCAATTTCCAACGGAATTTCTAACGTAAATTTCAATTGCAAAGTTTTCTGACGGAAATTTCCATCAAAATTTGTCCTCAAAAATTTTCCAATGGAATTTTTTCTGTGGCAAATTCCGACGAAAATTTCCATCGCAAAGTTTTTTGACGGAATTTTCGATGGAAAATTCCGTCATAAAGTTTTATGGCAGAATTTTCAATAAAAATTTCTGTCACAATTTGCCACGGAAAATTCCGTTAGAAAATTATTAATTATTAATTTTTTAAAAAAATAATATTTATAAAATTAAAATATTAATTATAAAATAATTATAGTTAAATTTAATTATTAAAATTATATTATAATTTATTAAAATTATATTTATAATTTTATATTAAAAATAATATTTATAATATTAAATTATTATTTATTAAATAATTTTAATTAAAAAATTATTTAAATTAAATATATAAATATTTTTTTCATTTTTATTAAATTTTTCATTATTTTTAATAATATTATATTTAATTAATAATTAATTAATTAATTAATTATGTGTATATAATTAATTAATTGTATGTATGTATATATATATATATATATATGATAATATTACATATATAATAATATGTAATAATATAACACAGGTTTATTCCGGCGTAACTGGCAAAGACTCGGGCGTGAAGGCGTCTGCACCCTGAGGTTGCGGGTTCGAATAGGAGGAGAGGCATTTGGTGGAATTATGAGGAGGCGACACGTGGCAGCACGAGGAGGTGACACGTGGCAGCCAGGGGAGAGGGACACATGGCACTCTGAGGAGCAAAAAATGTGGCATTTGTAAATTAAAAAAATTTTCCATTTTTTTAAAAAATCATTTTCATTTTTTATAAAAAAAATTTGCGACGGAATTAGATTCTATCAGAATGTCCGATGGAAAATTCCGTCGGAAATTTCCAATTCCGTCGCAAATTTTTGTGTGACTCTATTATTGCCGACGGAATCCATTTCGTTAGAAACGCTGATTCCGTCGCAAATTCCGTCAGAAATCAGGTGTTTTTTTGTAGTGTATTAGAATTTCCTTTGTATTTCTATATTTGTTGATGACGACTTTGAATTATAAACTAATATTGTTATTAGTATAATTATACTTTTCTATATGCCTATGGAATTTCGTCTTTATTACTCTTCAATTATTGAAATAGAAACAGGTGTTGACATATATTATACAATTTCTTTCTTGGTCTTGTTGTAAGTCTATTTTTTGAATTTCTTCAAATATAGTCCATAAGTTTTTATTAATAACTTCTTGTCCTTTTTGTATTTGTTCTGACATAATTCTTGTTGTTTTATATTTTTATCCATCATTTGTCTTATTATATGTTCTCTATTCATTTCTATTTTTTCGACTTGTTCTAAAGCTTTCACCATATTTATCTGTGGGTTATTATGAATTGGTTCTATTATTTGTTCAATTCCTAAGGTTTTCATTATTTGTTTTACATATCCTCTAATCTCTCTTTTGAACACCTGAAAAGAATTCAATATAATTCAACCTATCAGACCACAAATACAACTCAATATGAATTTAGTTTAAACATTTATAATATATATTTTTCTCAGCAAAATATATTCCAATGGCAACAAATTCTAACAATTAACTGTTCTCAACAATTTCCACAATGAATTTTGCCTTCAAACAATCTAGTCTCTCCAAACAAAGTGAACTATATACAAAAGAAAATGAAATGAGAAAAAAAAATCAATGGCCATAACCAAAGGTGACTCTAATTGTTGTAAAAGCTCAACAAAGAATTCAGTCCATTGATCACAGATCTTGCCAATATTTTTTTTAGGAAAGGGATTAGCAAGATCAAACATTTGAAATAGCAAAACCAGACAAAGCACTGACTTTCTAGATGGAAAATCATAAAAGTAGTAAAAAATCTTGAAATAAGTGTCTGAGCACATAAACCCTAGACTAGAGGTGGTAATATGGTCCGGCCCGGTGGGTTCGGGCTAACCCGCCATTGGTTGGGACCATATGGATTCGTGCCTAAAAGGACCACATTAATATAGGTTGGCATTTAGCCAACCCAACCCATAACCGTTGGGTTGGCGAGTTGGGCGGGCCAACCCATTTTCTTTTCAATTTTTTTAATAATATACTAAGAATGGTTTTTTTATACAATAAGATTGTTTTTTCTACACACCTAAATATAACAAAATTAGAAATACATTACAAATTAAAGAGAGTTGAGACTGATTTCTGAGACGAAGAGCGTGAGCCATGAGAGTGAGAGATTATTTCAAGCAAAAACAAAAAAGAGTTGACTAGGCTGAGGAGTAAGGACTGAAGAGTGAGAGTACTGGGTTGAACTCTGGAGTGATGGTCTTGGACTGTTGGGGGTTGGGCTTTGGCTAATGGCTCTTCCCTCTTGGTTTTTTTCTTTAAAAAATATGGGTCAACCCGCCGACCCGGTGGTCCAACCCGTCATGGGTTGGGACCATATGGATTCAGGTCCAAAAGAACCGCATCAATATGGTCCCAGTTTTATAGAACACAAACTTCCCATTTCGTCTGGTTGGGCGGGCTCGGCCCTTGGTCCCAACCCATATTACCACCTCTACCCTAGACAAAGCTAGACAAGGCCGTATAAATTGTCAGTCTATGGTTGCTTAGAGCTTTATAAAAGAGCACAACATTAACAAAAACACAGAAAACACATGTGATTGAATAGGTTCATAAAGCAAACAAACGTGCAACTACCTTTAGTATATTCCATTTAGGGTCTTTTACCTTGCCTGTATGCTTACCACTATCAGCAATGGCAAATGTCCTCATAGTCTTGTTATCAAAATCATAGAGCTAGTAACTTATTTATCACAAAGGCCATTGATTTGAAGAAAAAACTCACAAGTACATTAATTTGAATAACATTAAGAAACCTAAATAAATTACTTAATTATAATTTATATGACATAATCTTTTTAAAATTTTTGAGTACAACATTAGATTATATATCAGTTTATAAGTTAGGCAAATTAATTTTAAAAAATAATAAATATAAGAAGTAAAATTAAAAAAAAAAAGATTTTTTACATTTAGTACCAAAAGCCACTCCCAAATTAGGTCCTAAATTTAGGACTAGAGGAGTATAAGGATAACCATTTTATAGGTACTTATACTTTCTCTCCATTTTTAATATGGTACCTATGTGTTTTTCTCTTCTACTTAAATCCATTAACCTTATTCTGTTAGCACCGTTTTTTTAAACAGGACAAAATGAAAGTCATTGAAGACATGAAAGTCTTACAAAGTTTGATAATTAATAGAACTAAAATGAAAAATATTTAATTTTTGGATAGAAGTATGAGTAATGCAGTAAATTTAATTTGAAACGAGTTTAAATCCTTGATCATCTTTTGTGCGTATATACTGTATCACCACATTGATGATGTCTGATGAGATTGTTTGCTGGTTAATAAAAGGCTTATCAACACACCATATCTGCAAATTTTGATTACCCAGAAATATCCATGCTTCTTTATTCATAAGCGGCAATCTCTTAGGCAATGATAATAGAAGAAAGAGCTTGCAGATAACATTCTCCCCCAATGCATTTGATGAACACCAGAACCTGCAAAACAAAGAAGGGCAAGACAGCTTTTTTTCCTTGTTCCCTTGTTAAATTTCTGTAAGATTATCGTCTACTTTCTGACGTATAAATTGCTCTCCCAATTGTTGTCTTCTGTCAAGGATTCAGCCGAAAATTTTGAAATTCTTAAAACCACCATTCTGAGCACTATTAAAATTGGAAGAAGTAGATCTCTGTTGGCACGGCTACTCTTACACATGGGCTGAGGTGCTAACAGAGCCAACTTGTAAGGGCTAACTATACTAACAAAACAAAATTGAAGGACTTAATTAAGAGATAAAAAACTCATAGGTACCAAATTAAAAATTGAATGAAAGTATAATTTATACAAAATAGTTTTCTCTAAGTTTTAACTACTTTTTAACGATATGGTCAAAAATATTTGGGATGAGTGAATACATTTTTTCTTTTTAATGAAAACTGTATATCCATTATAACTTCACAAGGAAAGTTACAAATGTGAAACCCCCTGCACACTACAAATCAATCAAAGACACTAAGACCTAATATCCAGACCTCATCCTTCAGTACCAACCATCTCAGGAATAGGAGTTGGTGGGTTATGAAGGATGACAAAATTCTCCTGCATACTGTGAGCGAATACATTTTTTGTTTTACTTCACATGTACATGAACGTAAAGAAAAAGTTTTTTTCTGCAAGTATGGCCCATTTTATTGGAATTGTTTGTTAGGTTTAGAAGCCCAACTTAATTGCTTTGAGCCTTTGATAACCCAAAATTCTTAGCAATCAAGTTTGCTCTAGTTGGGCTCGAATCGTCCCAATCTTGTCTCATTGTAGTCATGTTTTAACACCTGACTCACTCAAGTTTTGATGAGCTTACCTACTAGGCCAGCAAATGTATATGAGTTAAAATTTGAATCAAACAGTAGGGTAAGCCCTTTGAATTAAATCTCTGGAGCCGGCCATACCAAAATTACCAAGTTTTAAGAGATTTATCATAGTTCGAAAGAGTCATTATTTAGGTTATTACTTTTTTTTAGAGAGATTCATTATCATATTTGCTGAAAAACTTTAATTTCAAGAATCTTTAAAATAAAATTTTCTTAAAAGACTTAAGCTCTTTATTTAAGCTTAATAGTGTGCTTGGATATAAATTAATTAATAGTAATTAAATATATTGTATAGTAAGTTCGAATAAATTAAAAATAAGTTATCTTTTTTTGCCAAGAAAAAAAAAAGTTATCTAAAATATTAAAATAATTATCTTTCTGATGTCAAAAAAATAATTATCTTTCTAAAAAAGAATTATAATTAATATGCAAATGCAAGGTTAAAATTTAAAAAACGCGAGAGAAAAAAAAATTGAAAAATGCCAAATTCTTTGAATCTTTGATGTGATTTCTCTTTGGCCTGCTCATGAGGAGACCGAATTTCATTCTCTCGCCCATGTTTGAAAGCACCATTATACTACTTTGAGAAATTACACGAACTACTAATAAAGATTGGTCTAATTGGTAATGGGGTTAGTTCATAACCATAAAGTTATAGGTTTAAATCTCACCAAAGTGAGGACCTTATTGGTAGGTAATTTGTAAATATTTTTATAAGTGCTCTTTGAACTCAGAGGCATTTCTTAATCCTAGTGAACCCTCAAGACCTATGTCCTGATCATGGTGAGCTTGCAAAACCCAACTCACCAAATTTTTCATGTATAAGAAAAAATAAAAAATAAAAGCACCCTAACACGCCTTGGACTTTGACCTTTAACTTCTTTTTTGACAGTTTATGCAATGGATCTTTTTTGGCCTTCGATGCACCCACCTTCCAGGTATCCGGCGTTAACCTGAAGGCCAACGCTGGATTTACTGACATGGGCCCCCGACAACCGACTAGTCCTGGCGCCCCCAATCTGATAGGCTCGACAGGAATTCACCTCTTTGAGGCGCCCCAGGGGAGAGAGCTCCCAATGGAAATTCTCTACACCTTCTATTTCCTGGGATCGAACCCAGGAACGGATTGGTGTGGCGCAGATGCCTACCCATCTGCGCCAACTTCTGTTGGTTTGACCTTTAACTTCAAGAGATCGAGTTCCGCACGTTTAATTAATTGTAACTCTAATTTCTTATATATTAGGTTTCGAATTGATTGCTTAATTTTTTTTATAAAGTATTTTTTTAGTGCTCAAATCCTAATAATCTAACATCATTCACCCCAAGTAATAATCTTTTTTGTCAATCATTGCTATATTTTAAGAAGTTGAATTGAATATTTCAGCATTTGTGAATATTTTGTTAACATTAGTTTAAATTTTCAATGTCATTTTGGATAAAATTTCAATGCTGATGAAACTAATGACGGTAGTGTTAAAGGATTAAAAGATATTTTATAAAATTTAAGGACCAAAATAAAATTTTGTATTAAGTTAAAAAAGTAAATGTCCACTTTGGTATATATATCTATATGTATATGGTTAATATTATTATTAGTTAGAGCTGGGAATCAGGGCCGGCCTTTGACGGGCCAGGGCCTAACAGGGCCAGTCCTAAAGGGCTCGGAGTCAGAAAAATTGCAGTTTTTCAAGGCCCGGCCCGAGAGAATCAGCTCCAGGGCTGGCCCGTAGGGCCGGGAAATCTTTTTCACAATATTTAACTATTTTTCCTGCATATTTTCCCTAAAGAGATATAATTAGTAAATAACAACGATTAAAGTTCTAATTTAATACATAAATGTTGTCAACATTAAAGTTTAAATAACACATCTCTTGCAACAAACAAACACAGGTACTAATGTATAATCAAAGGTAAAATCATGTCCATAAATAACTCACACAAAGACTAAAGTATAAGAAGACAAGAAGCTAAATACTCTAACCTCTAAACAACATGAGTATGACGACTATCATTTTCACCTTCTTCGCCACTATAATCAATTTCAAGGACATTTGATTGTGTTTCACTTTGAGCAGTAGGTTCAAGTAATCAAATAATCACAACCTCCATAAAAAATCATACTCTATCAGGAAGAATAGCATATAATATGATTTTAGTCTAAATAGACAGAACAATATACTCAAAAATCACAATATGATTCAATTAGACAAAACAATATACTCAAAAATCATACTCTATACAATATGAGGACAGAGTGACATATGGATTCAATAAGATAATTCAAAAATATAACATGGTTCCTTTCCAAGTAAGAAAATAAAAAAATAAACGGGCCTAAAGGGCCGGCCCGAGGCCCTCCAGGGCTGGCCCTTTTAAGCCTGAGGCCCTACAGGGCTGGCCCTTTTAGGCCCGATTTCCTTTTGAGGCTACAATTTATAAGCCCGACCCTTAAAGGGCCAGGGCCTAAAAGGGCTGGGCCGACGGGCTAGGACCATTTTCCCGGCTCTATTATTAGTTCTCATAAATTGATCAAGTTTTGGTTATGGCCTCTATAGTTTCAAATCCTTATTTTCATCCATATAGTTTCTTCCTTCCAAAATATAAGTCTCTTTTGTTTTATAAGGATTTGGTTTGACTTTCGTTAATGCCATTAAGCATAGGAACTAAAATTAAATCTCATTAAAAAAATATAGGGATCAACATTAAAACTCATATGAACTAAAAACAAAACTCAGTAGAAGTGTATGGATCAAAACCATAACTCTTTAAAAAGTTATAGGAAAAAAAATCCCTAAATTTTGTTTTTTAAGGAAAATTGGGGAAAAGTCCCCATTTTACTCTCTCTCTCTCTCTTTGTTTTTTGAAATGACCTAGTGCAATTATTCTAGTGCAATACTTCAACTCTGTGTGAGGTATCCTTGGCTAGAAGGTAGTGGACATTGACTCTATCCTTTCAAGTATATTAGCAAGTTTGTTTTGACATTGAGATTGCTTATAAACTATTTTTTACGTAAATCGAGACAAAACTCCTATCGCATACTTACTTCATATACCGTAAATTATGATTGAAAAGCTGCTTTTAAGTATTCCAATCGTTGTTCTAAATAAGTACAATATTCAAACATAAGCCAAGAGATTAAACTCATTTTTTACTATTATTCTTTCTCAAATGTTTAAACAATGTCAAAAGTCAATTATATATGGACCAAACATTTAAAATCTATCATGGATTATAAAACTCTTCTCATCATTTCACAAAGTAAACCACAAAAAATCAACACACTTGGGCCTTGGACTTAACAAAATCTAGAATATAATCATTCAACCACAAGCCCAATATCAACTCAATTATCACAATATTGAAACAATTTTCTCAAACATCCGCTTGAGTTATGTCACACCCCCAACAATCATGCCACCCTTTTAGGGCCCGGAGATGTGTGGTGAGGTGGACTCAATCAAAATATCCCCATTGCCCCCAGATAGCAGGTTTCTTTCGCCTTCCCAGGTTCCAAACACATACCCTGGGGCTATAAAACACATGCCATGTGAAACCTAGTACCATTAAGCTAAGTTTTCTCCCCCACTTAAATAAATTTCATCCCTGAAATTTGCTATATATACATAGCCTTAGACTCCGAGTGACACTTCAACATATCCTTCTCTATCCTTGATCTGAGCTTTTTCAATTGTTGCTCTTAGATCCTTATGTCTCACTAACATTATTCTCACTAATCAAAATCTATTTAGACAGACTAAGATCTCCAAAATCCTTGATCAGTTTCTAATCATAAATCCTCATGGCTACCACCCGTATTGTTTTATGGCTCAATGCGTTAGCAACTACATTAGCCTTTCTTGGATGATACTTTATCTCTAGGTTAAAATCTTTAAGTAGCTTTATCCATCTGTGATTTCTCACCTTCAATTCTTTTTTATCACACAAACATTTCAAACCCTGGTGGTCACAATACAACTCCATGGTTTTGCCACAAAGGCAATGTTTCCAGATTCAATACAACACTATTACTATTAACTCAAGATTATGGGTAGGATAGTTCACTTCCTGAAGCTTTAGCTGACAAGATGCATACGCCCTCACCCAGCTCCTCGATTCACATGTCAATCCCTGCCTACTCACATATGGGATTCAATACCCTCCCCAATCCATACCGATCGGCATTAGTAAAGACAAAAAAGGTCTACTGTGGATCTGGGATTATCAATGCTAGTACTTTAATAAATTTTTGTCATCAGCTCCCCGAAGCTCCTCTCAGAATCATCATCCCATACATAATGTTGAGTTTTTCGGGGGAAAATTACATAAACCCCTCATAATAATCAATAAGACTCAGAACAATGCGTATCACAACCATAATCTCTGGCCTTTTCAGTTCTGTACTGCTTCCACCCTACAAAGATCCACTTTGACCCCTTGCTGTGAGACAATATAGCCTAAAAGTCTAACTTCTGAAAGCCAAAACTCACATTTTCTCAGCTTAGCATGGAGTTAGTTAGATTTTGGTATGTTCAATATGATTTTCAAATATTGCTCGTGTTCTACTCTACTCCATGAGTATACCAGCATATCACCAATAAAGACTACTACGAATTGGTCCGAGTACAAGTAAAAATTTTATTCATGTAGTCTATGAACACAGTAGGTGCATTGATCAGTCCAAATTCTGGTAATGCCATACCTAGTCTTGTATGCAATTTTTGGTACATTCTCTACTTTTAACTCAAGCTATTATACCCAAACTCAACTCGGTTTGGAGAACACATAGGAACCAGACAACTGATCGAGCAAATAATCCATTTCAGGAAGTAGGTGCTTGATCTCAATGATCACCTTATTCAACTTCCTGTAACCAACATATAGTCATAGACTTTCGCTGCACACTCTAATGTTTATCTCCTCATATGAGCCTTTATAATGTCAGGATGATTCAAGAGAAGTCCCACTCTCATGCAATGAGAACCCCCAACAATGGACTGATTAGTCGTATCTTTAATATGGTCTGATACCAAAATGGCATACCCTTATCTTATTTTTACCATTTTCATAGTGCTTGCGCGTAGTTCGGTGGGAACATAGGAATAGCATAAACATACTGATATATATAGTGCATGAACATAGGAACCAGCTTTTGTGAAGTCACGACAAGATAAAGCATTCAATGTGACATTAAATTGCTTTTGTGAAGTTATGTTGTATTTGGAAAACCCATTATTGCTTTGATTGATGGTTCCTCTTATTTTTTATTGAGCAGCAGGCACCAAGTTAAAGCCTTGAAATTTGATAATGTGAGATCAGTCATAGACTGTTTAATGTGAGAGTTTTTGAGCTACTTGAACTTAACACTATCTAATAGAGTAGCACTTCCCACATCGAGTAGTCATGTAATTTGGGATGGATCAAGATTTTCTAGGCTTTAGGTTAGAATAAACTCTTGACCTATATATCTAATAATGTAAGTGTTAACCTATACCTTGTTTCTCTTCACAACAATTATGCCAGGAAATTAAGAAAAAGGTTAAAAAACAAATATCCCTTGCACCTTTCCTATAGGGATATTTATTTTTTCACCCTCCACTTGTTTTTTAGGTTTAATTCATATGAAGAGACACAATTATAGGTTAATAGTTATATTATCATATATATATAGGTCAACAGTTGCCATTGATTCTTCCCACAAAGCCTAAAATGTCTTGATCCGTCTCAAATTGTATGACAACTCATTATGTGAGGTACTGTTCTATTATATATAGACAAGTCAAAGTACTCAGAAACTCTCACTTGAAGACTATAACATCCAAACATCATGGTTATTATACAAAGAAAGTCACGTATTATAAAAGTTCACAGTTTTTACTTACAAATCGTTATTTATGTTACTAAATAAATAACGGCTATCTCTGTGAGACTGTTATTTATTATTATTAGAAGTCATGATTCTTATATAAAAACCGTTATGTATGTTACTGAATAAATAATGGTGGTTTACGTGAGACCGTTATGTATTATGCCACTATTAGTGATTATATAATATTTGTTTACGTGAGTCCATTTTTTTATTATGCTTGCATCACACACATCATGGCCTCACAAAGCCTCAATATATGACGAGTGTTATATTAGAACCACTATAATAGATACTAAATAAATCATAGTTTGGGACTGTTATTTATCTGTGCTGAACATATATAGTGACTTCATATATGACAGTTCGTAACTGTGATTTATGGTCGATAGTAACCGTGATAAATATGTGATTTTGTACCAGTGCCTATCATCTCATTTATATTTAAAACCATTATTTTAATGTACATTTTGAAGGATGATTTTATTAAGTTTAACATGTTATCTCATTAATTTAAATATTTTTTTGAATATTTTACTTCTTAAGATACGATAATATTAAAAAAATTAAGTTGAAAAAAAGAGAGACATATGCTTTCTTTTATAATGTGTGTGTTAATATATATAACATATAAATAAATATTTATTTTTTGCCAGAAAATATACATAATATGTAACCAATATATATATAGATAGCAATCTACTTGTAAAAATGAAACAAAAAAGATTATTAAAAAAAGATGAAGTGATATTTGAGCGACTCTTTGTAGTAAATTGTTTAATTCTATTAAAGATGTCAATCATGTAAAGGTAAATGATTGTTTGTTTCGAGCATGATTTAAATGAAGGCTTGCTATAGAACTATGCTTTCTATATATGTGCTATTTCAATTAGGCAGAGAACAAATGTGCTTCCAAGTAATTTTGTCAAATTGAAAGTAGATGGCTTTGTCCCATAGGATGGTAGGAGTGAATGTCGGAGTGACATTAAGGACAGTGAGAATAGATGGATATGTGAATCAAGCGTTTTAATGGTAACAAATCTTGGAAGCACTATTTTCCAGAGTTAAAAGATTTTAAATAAGTAAAAACATCTGTATCGCAACTTGTAAATTTTTCTGTCAAATATTGCCTCAAGTCATTTTCTAAGATACCTTGAGTTAAGTCTTGTTGCTTAGATAACTCATTTAAAACCTGATTCATTCTCATTATCTTTCAAAGATTTCACTTTAACTATAGTCAAAATGATTTTTAACTCAAGTCCTGATATCATATGAAGCTAACTCGTTTGAAACTTGCAAGTCTCTTATATCGATGAAAGTTGGTTAAAAAATTTTAGAGAACAACTCGAGTCATATATTCATTACCTTGAGTCAAGGAAGTTCTATAGTATAACTCATTTATAACCTGTAAGTCATATGTTTAGATTTGGAAAACACAAAAACTCAACTTGAGTCATAGCTCATGTTTCAAATTCTAATTTGCAAGTTTCAATATGGTTTATCGAGTATCAATAGTAATTTTTTTTCATGCCTCGAGTCATTTTTGAAATTAACTCAAGTAAGCTCTACCTAAATTTAGACTCGTTTGAAACCTGCTAGTTAACTTGAACATTTTTGAAAATCATCAAGATAACTCGAGTCATGATCTTGACTTAAGTCATGACCATGTTTTCTTGATAAATATTTTCAAGTCTAACTTGCAAGTTTCATAGAAGTTCAATCTTTTTTTTTAAATGAGAAGAAACTCTTTAACTCGAGTCACGTTACATAGATCAAGACATGACTTTCAGATTTCAAAAGTAATCAAAATTGACTTTGCAAGATTTGTGCAAGTTACATTAACTTGTGAGTTATGCCGAAGTCATTTGTGAAAGCATACCCAAAACCTTTGTAACCTGCAAGTTTGACTCAAGTCATACTTCTTCCAGTTTTTAATCTTTGTCTTAGATTTTTCTAAAATCTTTGAAACTCGATCAAGGAAGGATTAAACATTTTCCAATCATTCTTGAACACATTTAATCAAGTTTAATTTGAGTTTCTAGGTGATTAATCAATTAAACTTCAACATCTATATTATGCATCAAATTTGCTTTTGTGTTAGAAGCATTTAGTGCAAGCTCAAATGGTTACCTTGCAAAGTAACGAGAATAATCGAGCTTCAACAGTCATTTAAATATCTCTTCCTATAAATAGAAAATCATTGAAGACATAACACCAACTGAATGAACTTTATTTGGTATACATTAAATTATCATGTGCTAAGTCTCTAATATTCTGCTTTTCATAAAGCTTTAGTGTTTATCATTTTTTTTGGCCAATAGTGTTTATCATTTACTCTAAAGAGAAAGAGTTCTTTACATATTCAACTCAGTTCTAAGTTACTCAAGATTGTGAAATTTTGAATGGGGGTATTATCTTACAAGTTGTAAGGGAAGCGATAAATCTCTATGAGTGAGATTAATTGTATTGAGGTGCTAAGAGCCCTTTTGAATCTTGCAGAAGAAGATAGTAGAAATTTTAGAAGCATTCTGAGAATTGGACCTAAGTTATATGGTTGGGACCGAACCAGTATAAATCTTAGTGTTCTCTGTCTCCTTTATCTTTGGTGATATCTTCCTAACTCATCTCTTTTAATTATCAAATTTGAATTTTTAAATTTTGTTTACTCAATTCACTCCCCTCTTAGGTAAAATCCTATTTAACATATGTGGCTTCAGTTACAAACTCACCAATCTACTATAGCGGATCTCATAGGTACCATACATGGGCTGCACTTGTGTTGGGATAAAAACTATAAAGACATTGCCCTTTACATTGACTCGTTTGGGGCTATTAGTTGGCTATTAGTTTGCTTACAAGGGGTGTGATATTCCTCACCCTTTTAAGGATATAGTTGTTGATGCTAAGTTGATATTGATATTACATAGGAATTGTCAGGTTAAAGTCATATTTACATTTAAAGAAAACATTGTTTTTGCTGGTTTCTTAGCCAAGATGCCACATAATTAGGATGCTACTTTTTTGTATCTTTGATCAACAACTATCTTATCAAGATGAGGTGGAGATTGATAAAGGAAATTAGGATTGTATCACCTTTTGACAAAGTGAATGGAGGTATTAAATATTTTTTTGCCAAACATTAATTATTTATTCAAATAAAAAGATGAAAGGGAAAAAAACCAATGTTGGTGAAGATTTCAAATTAAGATTTAAGAGAGGTAACATTGGAATAAGCGAAAATCCCAATAAAATACTCTCTGTGAACAATCTCGCCAGCTCGCTAGACAATTAGACAAAGGTGTTGGGATCGGCAGGCATAGCGGAAGAATTTAAAATTTTTTTGACAATCCCAATCAAGGATCTATTAATGGCATTTAAACAGAATTAGGAAGAATTGTACCTTTTCGATTTAGGGTTTTTCGATCTCTAAGAGCCAACATCTCAAGTTTGCTCCCTCTACCGGTATCCACACGAATGCTCTCCAACACAGACTATGTGCTAGCGCCTCCAATGTCTCTTAGGGTTTCCCTTACAGCTCTAAATTCTCATCCGTGTCTGAGTTTTTCTGCTCTATCAATTTTATAATTCCTGGGGCTATATTCGAATTTCAAAATTAATCTTCATTAATTTCAAAATTAATTAATAATTAATTATCTTGATGAGCTAATTAAATAAATTCAGTTTAAATTAAATCTGTCCAACAGTTTTAATTTAACTTATTTATTTAATCCAAATAAAGAACCATTAGATTTAATTTATCTTCATAAATTAAATATGAGATACTATATCTCTATCATGTTAGTGATTAAATCTAATTTATCTTAATAAAAGTAAATTTAAAACTAACACAATATAATAATATCAAATAATACATACATACATATATATATATATATATATATGTATATATATAATATTATTAATTTTATTTTCACGAATTTTATATTATATATATAAAATTTGTCCACCCTAGATTAAACATTATCTCGTGTTGGGCCATTCTTGTGTGCGATCCTATAGGCCCATACAAAGTTAGTAGTGGACCAATAACTGCACTAATCCACAAGTCGCAAGCAGCCTCGCAAGACATTACAACTACCCAATTCATATGAGGACCGTTAACACGATGCAACCTATCATACAACCATGTCTCATCCCTTTTGTCACTCGATATATCGGTCAAGGATGAGGCATGAATAATGTCATTCTCTTGTTCCTGGCCATTACTTTCTCTATTCCTAAGTAGTCTGACAATAGAAATAGAAACTTCTTTCCATTGTAGCATGGCCATACATTTATCTAACTCACTTATCGAGGGTCCTAATAATATCTCTCTACTAATATAAGGGACAAATTCCATCTTTGATCATTCATATTCCTTTGCATGAAAAACCACCAAGCCTGATCGTAGCCTTTATCATTACCTGGTCAAAAGTGACTTTTGACTAGTTCAAAGCTTAACAACTCTCATGTAGGAATCCATGATGACCTCAAGTCAAAGGGCATTGTGAGTTTGTTGTACATGAGAAAAGCTAATGACTTGATCCATTTAGCTTTCTTATAGTGGGTCGATTCAGCACCTTGTACTCTTTGAAAAATCCATATTTTATTATATATTTTCATATTTTATTTGGGGATTTTGTCATGATAATTGAGCTTAAAACGTCTCTTTTGTGATTAATTGTGATTAAATGTGTTTATATGAAATTAGGACTAAAAAGGGTAAAATTGTCAAAATAATTGCCATTACATTTAATCATTAATTTCTTAAGAGAATTTGATATTGGTTTAATTTTATTTGATTGTAGGTGCTAGAAAAATTGGATTAAATCTGAAAATTGCAATTTGGGGCTTGAATTTAGGAAATGACAGTTTCGTATCATGAATTTGAAAAATGACAATTTGGTCCAAGAGTTCAACGCAGCGTTTTGCAGCCGGTCATTAGGTCTGATGCAGAGCAACAACGGGAGGGGATATTAAGACGGAGGCAGACGCGATAAAAGAGAGCGGCAACACACAAATCTTCATCACCTTCACCTTCTTCTTCATCTCTCGCTGGCGGCACCTTCCACCACCACAGCCGCTGGTGAGCATTATCCACAGAGAGCGTCGACAGGTTCAAGAAACAGAGTTACAGCCACAAGTGAGAATCGGAGGGAGTAACCGCAAGATTCATCACCATTACCTTCCCCTCTCAACACCATCTCCGCACCTCACCGCCGTCTACTACCGTCGCAATCTGCAACCATTCCATCCTCCAAGTCTGAGCTTCAGCGACGGGAGAGCAGAATCAGAGGTGAGTTCTGAAGTTGGTCTTTATTGAAGAACCACGACCCACTGCACTTCACCATCACTCTCGCCGAAATTCACTGTCTCCATTGCCGTTATTCCCTTTTCATCCTATCATAACCATTTCAGGATACATAACTGGCCGTGGCTTCCTATACTACCTTGAACTCAACATAGCCGTGCCTATTCCTCTGTTCTTTTTTGTTTTTGATCCAAATCTAGCCTATGGATTAAATTGATTTAGGCTGATTGGTTAATTTATTCTGAGATTTTATGAATGGGATTATATTTCTTGAAGTTATTCTCATGATTGATTAGGCAATTTTGTGCTCTTGGGGAGGAATTGGAGATGACTTGAGCTCATGTGTGCTTCAAAGGGGAGTTTATTTTATCTATAGCTCATTGTATTTTTTATTTCTTAGGTTTAAGAATTCATTTATATATTGAGACTATAATTTTAGTTATGTTTTATTCTATGGATTGAGTTGTTGTGATTTGGAATTTGTAATGAGGATTTGTACTCATCAATATATATGGTGATATATATGTTTCCTATGATTCTATTGCTTTCTATCTATTTAACATGGTATTGTTGAATAGTTTGATTGAAGTGGAATTGTAGTTGAACCTAAATGCATTGCTTATTCCATAGTCACTCTCTAAGGGGTTTTAATAATGCTTAAATAAATGGGTTCATGAGTTTAAGCATTAGACTCAATGGTAATTGGGGTTTGATATATTAGAAAACTTAGAGAAACTCATTACACTAAGAGGGCTTAATAGCATTTCAAGGGTAGGGGTTCCTCTCTTGTGATGCTAGACTCAATGGTAATTGAGGTTTGGTATATTAGAAGCTTAGTGAATTAACTCCCCAAATATCTTAATTGAGCAAGAATAGTAATTGAAAACCATTTCCAAGAGCATCTTCATCATTTGCATTTCTAACCCATTCCATTCCATATCTGTTTTATTCCAAAAATCCAAAAATATTAGTTTTAAAAGGATTTTATTTTAATTGCAATTTAGTTGTTAGATAAAAAATTAAAAACCATTTTTAACTCATTTCATGTCAATCATTGCACTTAGTTCCTAGGTAATTAATAAAAGGCTCTTCGAGAGACGATCCGGGATTGCACCCTATATTGCAATCCTTGGTTATTTTTGAAGAGGTTACCAAGGCACAAAGCCGACAAAGCCTTATTCTTCAAGGGGCGCCGTTCCCGGGGAGCCAAGTAATTGGTTCCTTAGTAGCTAAGTGTCAATCTTTGATTAATTGGTACCTTGAGCCTTTAGGTTGCATTTTAGTTAGTTTAGGTAGTTTTGCATGTTTTTCAAAGCATATTGCATCTTTTGTCATTTTGAAATCCTTTTCCCCTTTTTCTTTTGCATTTGTGTTATCTTAGATTTTTTTCCCCTTAGTTTTTATAGTTTTTTTGTTAGATAATCCTCTTTGTGTTTCATTGGAATTTATTGTAATTGGATTTCATGGCTTGGTTTAATGATAATCAAGGTTTATCCGTTCACTCTCACTCTTCTGTAGCAGATTCGACCGAAAGGAAAGAGTCCATCTCTGAAAGCATCCATGCTATTCAACAAACATTGCAGCTTCTTCAAGCCAAATTGGGATGTCAAAATAGTCCAATTGGTCAAGAATGCCAAGGTCTATTCCACCCTTCATACCATGAACCCATCTTTCAACCACCTCAAACATACTTCAACCATACTTCTTCACCTTACCCATTCCATCAAGTATCCACCACTCCACTCTATCAAGAACCATCATATCCATTTCATCTTCCCCCATTTTCCCCTACTTCCATCCAATGTAGAACTCCCTATGAACCATCTTCTCCATCATTCGATGAACCTTCACTACAATCTCCTACCCCTCAACCTAGTGGATTGGATGCCCTCTTCTCATCCCATAACATGGATTCCCTAACAAGTGCATTGACAAGGAAGTATGAAGCACTCCAAGAGCCATACCTTCAGTTACTCTTCCATCAAGGTACAATTGGAAGCTCTAGGAAGATAGAAGAGAAATTAAAAGACATTGATGAGTTTTTCAAAGCATACTTTGCTCATATGCTATGGGTAAAAACAAGAGGTGAAGATGGAACCCCTTGGCCCCATGACCTACAAGAAGAGGCACAAGGAGTCCAAGCTCAAGGGTCAAATGTCACTTCACAAGTGGAAGACTTCAAACCTCCGGTGCCTATTCCCACACAAACATATGAAGTGGAGCAAGTTCAAAATAGTATTGAAGAGTCTTCCTTACCATTCGGTAATGATCTTATCCTTATAGAAGTAGACTCTCCTACTACTTTAACTAGTGAAGCAATTCACGATTTGAGTGACGATGAGGTGGATGAGGAAATCATTGTTGAATCCCTTCAACTGTTTGAAAATGTAATTGCTCCACCCATTAGTTTAAGTAGTAGTGATTTGATTGTACCTATTCATGACTATGCTCATTCTTCTTTGTGTGATGCTTTAACTATTGAAAATGCTTCTCTTCATAGTACTAGGGATGATTGCGCTCAATTGGATGATATATCTTCATGTTCTTGTGCTGAAGATCATATTTGTGTAGATTGTTATCATGAAAAATGCCACTTGCTTGTTGAGTTTCGAAAGAAAGCATTAAGCAAAGTGGTTGATTCTACCGTTCATCTTGATACATCTCCTTGTACTATTGATGTTTCTAAGCATGACACTTATGAAAATGTTGAATCTTGTGTGGATGCAAATGTGATTGTTGTGAATGAGACAGAATATTGCCTAGAAAAAGATCTTTCTTTTGATTCCAATGAATTGCTTGATAGTATCATAAGGGAAGATTCAACTGTTTTGATTGATAATATTACAAATGAAAATGATTCTTTCCATATGATTCTTTCTTGTGATTTACCACCCAACATAAAAAAGGAAAATGATTCTTTTGAAACTTCAAAAGGTTTGGGTGGTAATGATTTGAAAAATTCTCCTTCTTCTTCCATTCTTTTCCCTTTCATCTCTTGTGATTGCAATGATGATGTGGTGTACTCCAACACTAAGTTGGATTCCACACCTTCCACTTTGCAAACACAAGAGAATTTGACAGTTTGTTTGACTCCTACTGATGGGAGTACCGTTGATTTCCTTGGATGTGATAGTTACTTGGATAGTTTGGGATTGAACATGCCTTTATTTCAATTGAAAGCTCTCTCTATTTCTATTTGTGGATGGAATACTGCTGGTTATCTGTCTTCTTTGCAGACACATTCTTGGAAGGACGTCGGAGGAACCAACATCCACCGTATATCCTTGGACCTCTTCCGATTGATCCTGAGCCACCTTCACCAAGGAAATTCAATACTGGAGAAGATGTCTTCAATGACAAATGCATGATTCTCATCAAGGATGAGAACTTCTCCTTCAAACGACTCAAGATTCTCTAACACAGGTTGTCTCTTTCCTCACTTGTTTTCTTCTTGATTCCTATGATTCTTTGAGCTTAACTGTTATGTGAGGAAGATAAGTGTGGGGGAGAGACATAATCCAGTAGTAAAAGGTAGAATTTCTTTTGTTATCCACCCCATTAGGCTTTGAGCTCTTGTCATTCCTTTGCCTTAGGTTTTGCATTGGGGATAATGCAAGATTTAAGTGTGGGGGAGAGATTAGGATTTAGGTCTTATGTGCTTCATTGTGCCTTATTGCAAAAATGTGTCATTTTCAAAAAAAAAAAATTGATCCAAACCACACTCTTAAAGTTTTGGGAATTGCTTATGCTCTTGGTTGATTTTTAATGAATTGATTTGTTATTACTCTTAGAGTTAGCATTTGGATTGTTTGAGTTAATGCATTTTGATTAGGCTAATGTTAAATTAATCTTTGTAAATGTGCATTTGAGAAGAAAACCTTTGTTGGAAGGATTTTGAGCCTAATTATCATTCATTAATGTGTGTTTGCCATCTATTCTAGTGTACCTCTAGAACTTGTTTAAATTCTTTTTCAAAATCACATTTGCATTTAGATTAATGAATATGATAGGGGCATTCATTTCTTCACCCTTTATCTCAAAGACAAACCCTATATATTAATCCATTGTGAACCCCTTTGAGCCTTTCACATTCCAAAATCCATCATTTATTAACACGCACTATGTATGCATCCTATTTGCATTAGATTGGCATCCAAATATCATCGAATTGCCATAAATATCATAGGTATGAAGAAATTCCATTTACATACATTATATATTGAAAAACAAAATAGAAGAAAAAGCATTAAAAAAAAGAAGAAAGAAAGAAAGAAAATAGAAGAAAAAAAAAAGGAGAAAGAAAAGAAGAAATAATAAAAAAAGTGAATGCCATTATATACACTTGTGCATGCATAGTACTTATTATTTCAGTATCCTTTCCATGAGACCATTTCCATTATTACAACCCTTTTAAAAGTCCCCTTGATTCATGGGTCTAGGTGCTGTATAGTGGTGGAGAAAGTAGAATTTCTACAAGCTTATGGTAGGACTTAGTCTAGGTGGTATTGAGCAAAATTTCCTATACTTGTGAGAGGAGTTAAACACCTAAATCCTTGAGTGCTCTCTTATGTACATTTCTTTGATTAATTGTGCATTAATTTAGTCCATTTGCATTATCCCATGCCAAAACTTTTGTTAGCTTATCTAGTAATAATTGATTAATTCATTGACTCTAATCTTGAGCATTTGAAGTTTTCATTTGTGTTTAGTTTTGAATTGATTAGTGTTTTGCCCAGGAGTGCAAAAGTTTAAGTGTGGGGGAATTGACAAATCCCTATTTTATTATATATTTTCATATTTTATTTGGGGATTTTGTCATGATAATTGAGCTTAAAAAATCTCTTTTGTGATTAATTGTGATTAAATGTGTTTATATGAAATTAGGACTAAAAAGGGTAAAATTGTCAAAATAATTGCCATTACATTTAATCATTAATTTCTAAAGAGAATTTGATATTGGTTTAATTTTATTTAATTGTAGGTGCCAGAAAAATTGGATTAAATCTGAAAATTGCAATTTGGGGCTTGAATTTAGGAAATGACAGTTTGGTATCATGAATTTGAAAAATGACAATTTGGTCCATGAGTTCAACACAACGTTTTGCAGCAGGTCATTAAGACGGAGGCAGACGCGAAAGAAGAGAGCGGCAACACACAAATCTTCATCACCTTCACCTTCTTCTTTATCTCTGCCGGCGGCACCTTCCACCACCACAGCCGCCGGCGAGCATTATCCACAGCAGCAGCAGAACAGAAGCTGAGAGGAAAATCAAAGAGAGCGTCGACAGGTTCAGGAAATAGAGCTACAGCCGCAAGTGAGAATCGGAGGGAGTAACCGCAAGATTCATCACCATTATCTTCCCCTCTCAACACCATCTCCGCACCTCACCGCCGTCCACCACCATCGCAATCTGCAACCATTCCATCCTCTAAGTCTGAGCTTTAGCGAAGGGAGAACAGAATCAGAGGCGAGTTCTGAAGTTGATCTTTATCGGAGAACCACGGCCCACTGCACTTCACCATCACTCTCGCCGAAATTCACTGTCTCCATTGTCGTTATTCCCTTTTCATCCTATCATAACCATTTCAGGATACATAGCTAGCCGTGGCTTCCTATACTGCCTTGAACTCAACACAGCCATGCCTATTCCTCTGTTCTTTTTAGTTTTTGATCCAAATCCAGCCTATGAATTAAATTGATTTAGGCTGATTGGTTAATTTATTCTGAGATTTTATGGCTGGGTGTTTGAATCAGAATTGGATTATATTTCTTGAAGTTATTCTCATGATTGATTAGGCAATTTTGTGCTCTTGGGGAGGAATTGGAGATGACTTGAGATCATATGTGCTTCAAAGGGGAGTTTATTTTATCTATAGCTCATTGTATTTTTGATTTCTTAGGTTTAAGAATTCATTTATATATTGAGACTATAATTTTAGTTATGTTTTATTCTATAGATTAAGTTGTTATGATTTGGAATTTGTAATGAGGATTTGTACTCATCAATATATATGGTTATATATATGTTTCCTATGATTCTATTGCTTTCTATCTATTTAACATGGTATTGTTGGATAGTTTGATTGAATTGGAATTGTAGTTGAACCTAAATGCATTGCTCACTCTCTAAGGGGTTTTAATAATGCTTAAATAAATGGGTTCATGAGTTTAAGCATTAGACTCCATGGTAATTGGGGTTTGATATATTAGAAAACTTAGAGAAACTCATTACACTAAGAGGGCTTAATAGCATTTCAAGGGTAGGGGTTCCTCTCTTGTGATGCTAGACTCAATGGTAATTGAGGTTTGGTATAGAAGCTTAGTGAATTAACTCCCCAAATATCTTAATTGAGCAAGAATAGTCATTGAAAACCATTTCCAAGAGTATCTTCATCATTTGCATTTCTAACCCATTCCATTCCATATCAGTTTTATTCCAAAAATCCAAAAATATTAGTTTTAAAAGCATTTAAGTTTAATTGCAATTTAATTGTTAGATAAAAACTTAAAAACCATTTTTAACTCATTTCATGTCAATCATTGCACTTAGTTCCTAGGTAATTAATAAAAGGCTCTTCGAGAGACGATCCGGGATTGCACCCTATATTGCAATCCTTGGTTATTTTTGAAGAGTTTACCAAGGCACAAAGCCGACAAAGCCTTATTCTTCACTCTTACAAGTGCCCAAAACTTTGATCCGTATCTCCATATCTTATCAAAGTCATACTGGTCTTGTTTCATCTCTGCTCCCTCGTAGACGACCGACTAGGGACATTTTTAGGACAATCTTTATGATTTATCCAAGGATACAATTATCACAGTTAACATGCAAATAATATAATAGTAGAATGGAGAAATTCATTATATTAAAATGTTTAAAGTACAATGATTGGTCCTTAGGGAATAATTTCCAATAAAATGTTGAAGGGGTATTCGCCAAAGAAGAAGAAAACGTCAATGATGGATGGCCAGAGGGGGTGCTTTGGAAGAAATGTTTTGTTATTCTTATAGTACCATCTTCCTCACCCATCAAACTTTCACCTTATGTCAACTCACTGAAGAAAGAGCAAATTAAGATATATATATATATATATGTATGTGTGTGTGTATATATATATATGTATATGTTAGCATAACCTACTGTTTTTTCCCTAGTGTTTTAGAGAATTCGAACTTCTCATGACACAAACTTTACCCCTCATAGTCCTTCTTGAAAGTGCACAGATGATCAAATAGAAAAGCTAAGTATGGTGGTGGGCCTTCCACATATCCGAATAGTTGAGCTTCATTATGATTCACAATACAAGAATAAAACAAATTAAATCAAATCAAACAAAGAAATTAATAATACCAAACAATTATATGCATTGCATTCTTTAAAAATAATTACTAATTTAGTAATTTAGCATTTGTGATCAATAGTGGTGAAGCCATTATTGAACCTTTCAGTGAGCATTGAGTTTGGAAAATCAATCCCATAGTAAGGAATGATTTTCCAAACTCAATACTCACTGCTAAGACCCATAGAAATGAGATGGGTTTTGTGGAGGCCATATTTTCATATTAAAATGTCCTCACTTATGAAATTTTTGGACACTTTTACCCAAATTGAAACCCTAAACCCAATCTAAAATTACAATCGACAGAGGATGAGACACCGTGTGAGGAAAACGACGGGGGATAGCTTGATGGACAATATGGTGAATATGAACGACTCTTCAGTGACAACCTCCAACATCGACTTCGCATGACTCCATCACCGTCTATGAACCACCTTATTCTTCTATATCTATTACCCACCATGAAACCATCAAGGACAAAGTTTCATATCTATTCTTCTAGATCTAGGCCTATGATAGCAATATAAAATGCAATTTTTTTACTTCAATATTAGGCCTTCTTTTCCTGCCTTTGATATGAAATTCTCAACAATGGCATCCTACGATTTCTATTTTTATTTTAGATAGCTGTAATCAATCATTGAAATGTGGTAAATGGTCTACAATTTTTGTAACGATGAGTTGCTTTTTTTTCAATTTAGGTATTTTTCATTTGCTGTGAGTTTGATATTTCTTAATGGGTCTATGTGCTTTTGGTTAGTCTGATTGTAGCTTTAATCATTATATGATCTTATGCTATTTGTTCTTCTTTAGTTCATGGTTTCCTTCTTGCCATTTGATTCCTCACAGCCAATATTATCTGTCTGGCATTGTTGCTTCTACATTTAGCGGTGTTTTTTGATGTCAAGGGTATTTTTGTATTTACACATTTTAATATATATTTAAATGAAAATTTATATTAGACTTTCATATTCATACTAAACACATTTTTAAACCTCATTTCCATTTCCATTTCTATCAAAATCAATTTCAGCATACCAAACAGGCCCATAGATTAACCCAGTAGTCATCTTTCTGGGGAAAATATAGAAGCAAAACATTTTGGCTTATAGGATAGAGACGAGACCAAATTCTTGTTCTCTTACCCATTTCTGCTTCCATTTTTGAAATTCTGAGGCTAATAATGTGAAACTAGAGCAAATTAATAACACAAGAAGTGTGAAATGTTCAATTACTTTTGAAAGAATGGATGACACAAGATCATCATGACCGATTCACACTTGTGGGTTGGAAACCAAAATTAAAGTAAAAACATACAAGCTTTTCATAAACTTGTAGGTTGGAGACTAGGATTGACACTAGGAGGGAGAATGGGGGTGAGAAGGGAAAGGAATAAGAAGGGTCGTATGACAGTGGGAGAGTAGAGAGAAGAGGGTGGAATGTTGGGAGCTTTTTGGGGGTAACGATGATGGTGATGGGTAGGCCCTGAGAGTGGACTGGTAAGTAACGTCTAGAAGAGAAAGAAAATGGCCTTGTGTAGGGTGTGGAGATACAAGGATATAAAGCTTAGACATGGCTGATGAAGAAGATGAAAGAAGAAGTAGGTGTATTCACAACAAGGAAGACCAAGAGAGTTGAGAGGAGTAAAAGGACAAAGACATACAAGTAAATCAACAATATTTTAAAATTTCATATTGATACCGCTAGAGTGATACGGAATTTGTGATAGTTGAACCACTTATTTGGGATTTTATAATTTGAAAAGTATTTACATGGGATTTTCGCATGGAATACTGCACAAAAAAAATACTGTGTGCAATTTGACGAGATTTGGAAAGAATTTTTGCCCTCAAAATTCCCCTACCAAAGAGGAGGGCGTCCCCTCACATTTCCCATCTAACACCTTCATCCGGCAACGGATGTCTTATTACATCATTTAATTTGCCCAGAGTTTATCTGTCATTATTTAGAAAGGGTAGTTTATTATTTTCCTTTTCAATTGTTGGTTACTGGATGTGAACGTGGGTCTTTAAATTCTGTTATTAAATTCTATCGTGTATGCTATTGTCAGTTATGAATGGAGTTTATGGTTTCCTCTCATCTCCTCTGTTCTCCCCTGTTCTGTAAGAGGCAAGCTTCACCCAAGAGGGGGGTGAATTGGGTGATGTTATAAATTTTTCGCTTGAAGTGGTGATATGAAAATATAATAGATAGAGTAGAGAAGAGAAGATTTGAACACAGAGAGTTATACTGGTTCGGCCTAACAACAATGCCTACGTCCAGTCCTCAGAGATCAAGACCTACTGAGTTTTTCACTATCTCTCCAAGATTCAATGGGCTCTCAGAACGCCACAAAACAACAATCATCCTTAAACGGACTACGAGCAGAAATATTCTCTCAACAAGAAATTTCTCTCCCCCTTACGACAAGTCTTACGTGTAGAAAAACAACCTATGACTCTTCTCACTTGCTTATGTATACAAGACTTATGAGTAGCAACGTTCTCTCCTGTTTACACCACTGTAAGTCTTACGAGCAGCAACGTTCTCTTCTGCTTGTATCTTATAAGGCTTAAGAGTGGAAGACACAACAAGGAATTCTCTCAACGGCTTCTCTCGTAAGGAAAAACAACCCTCTCAAGGTCCCAATACCTTGAGATCAAATACACATAGAATTTTGAATTGTATGAAGACTCTCTTACAGAGATAATGAATAAACACTGAAGAGCAATGTGTATACAGAGGAAAATGATGAATAACAGAGACTTGGTATAAGCTTGTGAATTCTTGTGCTACGTTGTTGTTGTTTCTCTTTGAGTCTCTGCATATATATAGTTGCTCCAGTTTTTGCCTGTTTGGAAATTCTTCATTTGTGGAGCGGGACATTTGAAAGTATTGGCAAACACATGCATGTTTGAATAATCTGAGTGCGGTAGGTGCCAGCGTGTTTATAATCATCTTGTCTGCCGTTGTATCACTTTCTTCATGTGGTTCAATTCAAACGTTCATATTCCTGTATCATACTTTTAAAACAATCAAAACAATGTTAAACAATAATAAAAAGTAATGATGATATGAATTAATAACAATAAACCATATTCGGAATGAACGTTGTGATACTTAGCATTTTCGGTGGTCAAATAGGTCATCACTCGAGTATGAAAGGCTCACTTCGAGTGATCTCCTATTTTCTTTCATTTGCCTCTGTTATCGGGTTGTGCTTGCATAAATTTTAGAGAGACAAAATCTTCACTCGCGGGTGAAGAGGGGTCTCACTCGGGCACAAAACCTCTGCTCGAGTGATCTTTGCAATTTACACAGGGAATGTCTTCTCGGGTCATCACTCGCATATCATTTTGACAAGAGTGAGAATTTGTACTCGCGAGTGATATGGACCCTCACTCGAGCACACTTACCTCTGCTCGAGTGAGACGCATATTCTCAAGGAATATGCTCTCAAAACCATCACTCGCATCAGGATTTCAGAGGGATAGAATTTTGACTCGCGAGTGATATGGGCCCTCACTCGAGCACAAAGACTCCTGCTCGAGTGAGAAGAATATTCTCAAGAATTATACCTTTTGAACAAGCACTCGCAACAGATTTGGAGAGGGATAGAATTTTCACTCGCGAGTGATGATGTGTCACTCGAGCATATATGGGTGTGCTCGAGCACACTTGCACTTCTCTGAACTTCATGACTCTCGGCCAAGTACTCGCAGTACCTTGCTCGAGCACAGAATACTCATGCTCGAGCATTGATGTCTTTGCTCGAGTGAACAAAGGAAGCATGCCATTACTTGCTCTCGGCCAAACACTCGCATGCCCTCACTCGCATGTGTGCTCGAGTGAGAATGACTTCTCTGCTCGAGTGCATACCTTCTGCTCGAGTGATCTAGTGAATACAAAGGGAGAATGCCTCTCGGGTACATACTTTCTGGCTTTCTCTCGCACATGCTCGAGCACAGAGGTGATCTCTGCTCGAGTGCAAACTTCATGCTCGAGCACTCAAGTGCAATTTCACAGCAGATATCAGTAACACATCAAGTATGCATTTGGTAACTTTGTAAACTTTTCTTAATCTTCTAAAAACATGATTTGCACACAATTGACTTTTTGTTATCATCAAAACTTGGGATCTAACATGTTCTACGTCTTTTCTCTTCTTCTTCTTCTTCTTCTTCTTCTTCTTCTTACTTCTTTTCTGCACTACTTTATGCTCAGAACCCATCAATGGTATCAGAGTAGCAACAATTTGCTAATATGGCGGATAAAACTCGATCACAATCTCAATTAAAGGAACTGGAAGAACGAATAAGAATTGAATTAGACTAGAGATTGGGATTGCTGGAATTAAAACTCAATGTCATAAATGATGTACATGAGTAAGTTGGTGGATTACAGGAAGTGTTAAGGTGAATATCACTCTAAGTTGTATACCTTCAGGGACATGGTACAAGAAACAGAGGTGATGATTAGGGGGAGAGTATCAATCCCACTAGATTTACAAAGCTTGACTTCCTACCCTTCTCTGTTTCTGATGTTGAGTCATGGTTAGCCAAGTATGAGAGGTACTTCGATTTGGATGGCACACCCGAGGCAAGGAAGACTATATTGGCAAGTATTGCACTCAACAGTGAAGCTTATCGGTGGTTTCAATATTTTGAGCGAGGATGAATGGGAATGATACCTTGGCATGTGTTCGCTGAGGCTATCAAAATTCCCTTTGGGCCACTGAACGATGACCCAATGGAGGAATTGATGCGGTAACGTTAGACTGAAACTCTAGCGGACTATCAACGTGAATTTGACTTCCTGATGTGTAAGGTTGACTTACCCGAAGAAAAGCAAGTCAGTTGCTTCATTGGTGGCCTTAAATTAGAATTAGCAACTTGCGTGAAGCTACTGTGTACATGTTCATGATTAGATGCTGTCAAATTGGCACGATTGCAAGAATCAAATATTGAGTCCCTGCACCATTACAACTCTAAAAATTTTGCCAACAAACCATATTCAACAGCGCCTAAGGGAGCCATTTCTAATTCATACAAGGGTACATCTTCCTATACCTCATTAAAGATGAAAGGAATGGATGCAAAATGAGGGGTAGGTACTCTTGTGACTGATAAGGGTGTACTGGGATAACCCAATATGACCTTCAAACAAAAATTATCTACTGAAGAGTTAGAGTAATGCAGGTTAAAAAATCTATGTTATTATTACAAAAGTCTCTATACTCCAAGGCATATTTGTGAGAACAAAAAACGCATGCAAATATTTCTTATGGAGGTATATGATTCACCATAACAGACGAATGTGGACTAGTGTATATCGATAGAGGTTAATGCAGGAGTGGAGGAAGATGTTTTGGAGTCCCCAATCATCTCGTTGAATGCAATTCAAGGAACTACTTCTACCGAAACTATTCGCATGAGGGGAATATTAGGACGGTGTGTTATCCATATTTTGATTGACACATGGAGTTCTCACAACTTCTTAGATTCCTCTTTGAGCAGAGAAGGAGGGGTAGTTTTGTAATAAACTACACCAAGAAGGATTACAGTAGCAAGAAGTGTCCAATTGTGGTCAATTACTAAGTGTGAATCAGTAAAATGGACATCTTGTGCGATGGATTTTGAAGCAGAAGTCATGTTGTTAGCTCTAGTAGGGTATGATATAATTTTTTTTTTTGATAGACGGTATGATATAATATTAGAAATGCATTAGGTGAGAGAATTGGGTATGATTCAGCTAGATTGCAAGGAGCTTACAATAAAGTTTGATTGGAGGGGAGTTAAAGTAAGGTTGGAAGCACCAAAACCAAGCAAAAATAGGGTGGTTTCTGATTCAAAAATGCAGAAATTGTTACACGAACTGCATTGTATATTGGTTGTCAAGTAGTACCCGAAAGTTATTGTGCCTTGAAGTCTAAAGCAAATGTCCTATTACCCATGGAGATTTAGTAGCTTCTTGGAGATTATAATGCCTTGTTTTCCGAGCCAAAATCCCTTCCACCCTCCATGTACAACCACGATCACCGAATAACTTTAAAAGAAGGTACTGAGCCCATTAAATTACGTCCATACTGGTACCCAACATTATAGAAAGATGCTATTGATGCCATGGTCAAAGATATGCTAGATCAAGGAATAATTCAGCATAGTACATCCCCTTTTGCCTCGCTTATAGTATTAGTTGAAAAGAAAGATGACAGTTAGAGAATGTGTGTGGACTTCCGTGCATTAAATAAGGCAACTGTAAGAGATAGCTTTCCCATTCTATTAATTAAAGATTTACCGGATAAGCTAGGTACTGCACAAGTATTCTCTAAACTTGATCTTCTATCTGGGTATCACCAAATCAGGATGAAAGAGGAGGATATCTATAAGACAACATTTCAGACTCATGCAGGTCATTATGAGTATTTAGTGATGCCTTTCAGGTTGACCAATGTACTGTCCACTTTTCAGGCTATAATGAATAGAATCTTTGAAGGATTGTTGAGAAAATATGTGCAGGTTTTTTTATGACATACTTGTGTACAGTCAAGATATGTCCTCCCACTCAAAATAGTATTTGATATTCTAGTCCGGAACAAATTTTTTGTGAAGCAATCAAAATGTGCTTTTGCAACCAGTAGCATTGAATATTCGGGACATGTGATTTTTGATGGTAAAGTGGCAGCTGATAGTTCAAAACTTGAAGCAGTAAAGAAGTGGCCTGTTCCCACAATTGTTAAGGAATTATGAGCATTTTTAGGTTTAGGTGGTTGTTACTGATGATTCATCATATCTTTTGGGATGATTGCTTTTCCGCTTACAAAGTTGCTTAAGAAGGATGGTTTTCACTGGTCTTAGGTAGCTGATAAAGCCTTTATCAAATTACAAAAAGCCTTGACAGAAGCTCCTGTACTAACATTACCTGATATCTCATCATCATTTACTCTTGAAATTAGAGCTGGGAATCAGGGCCGACCCGACCCTACAGGGCTGGCCCTTTTAGGCCAGGGTAGGAAAAATTACAATTTTTTAAGGCCTGGCCTTAGAGCATGAGGGCCAGGACTAGCCTGCAGGGCCTCGAAGTCCTTTTCACAATATTTAACTATTTTTTCTGTGTTTTTCCCCAGGGAGATATAATTAGTAAATAACAATGATTAAAGTTCTAATTTAATATATAAATATTGTAAACATTAAGGTTTAAACAACACATCTCATACAACAAAAAAACACAGTTACTAATGTATAATCAAAGGTAAAGTCATGTCCATAAATAACTTACACAAAGGCCAAAACATAAGAAGGCAAAAAGCTTAACACTCTAGCCTCTAAGCAACATGAGTATGATGACTATCATTTTTATCTTCTTCATCACTATCATCAATTTCAATGACATTTGATTGAGATTCACTTTGAGTAGTAGGCTTAAGTCGTGAAATAGTCACAACCTCCATAAAAAATCGTACTCCATTAGGCAAAATAGTATACAATATGATTTTATTCTAAATAGATAGAACAATATACTCAAAAATCACAATATGATTCAATTAGGCAAAACAGTATACTCAGAAATCATACTCTATACAATATGAGGACAGAGTGACATATAGATTCAATAAGGCAATTCACAAAGGTAACAAGGTTTCCCTTCCAAGAAAAAAAAAATAAACAGGCTTAACGGGCCGGTCCTTTTAAGCCCTCGGCCCTACAGGGCCGGCCTTTTTAGGCCTGACATCCTTTAAAAGCTACAATTTGCAAGCCCCACCCTTGAAGGGCCAGGGCCTAAACAGGTCGTCTCGACGGGCTAGGCCCGTTTTCCTGGCTCTAGTTGAAATTGATGCTTCTAATATTGGTATAGGGGCAGTGTTATCTCAGGAAGGCCATCTAGTGGCATATGTAAGTAAGGTCCTCTCCCCTAAAAATAGGTTTCTTTAAGTATGTGATAAGGAGTTGTTGGCCATTGTGCATGTTGTGATAAAATGGCATTAGTATCTTTGTATACAACCTTTCACCATCCTCACGGATCAGAGGAACCTAAAATTTTTGTTAAAGTAGCTACTTTCTACCCCTTCTCAATATACATGGATCACCAAACTAATGGGATTACAATATGATATCCAATATAGGAAAGGAAGGGATAATGGTGCTGCAGATGTTTGTCTCATCAGTTTATACTGAGTTATGGGACAAGATTCATGCTCAATGGGACACTGATGAAATACTGGTCAAACTCATAAAAGAGCTTCAAGAGAACCCAACTTCCCATTATAAGCATGCATGGCGAGATGGTTTATTGTTGAGGAAGCACATGTTAGTCATTAGTTCCACATAAAAAGAGTTGCAAAGAAGTATTATCTAATGGTTGCACTCAGGTGCGCAAGGAGGACACTCAGGGATCGGACCTACCTACCATCGCATTAAAGCTCTCTTTTATTGGAAAAGAATGTGGAAGGATATTCAAACCTTCATTCAGATTTTGTGAAACTTGTCTTCATTGCAAGGCCGAAAATATGGCTTACCCAGGTCTTTTACAACCACTACCTATTCCTGATAGCATATGGCAAAGCATAGCCATGGATTTCATTGAGAAATTACCAAAATCCAAGGGAAAAGAAACTATTTGGGTGGTAATAGACCGTCTTAGCAAATATGCACATTTCATTGCACTGGCTCACCCGTACATAGCATCTGACTTGGCACAAATATTCATTGACCAAATGTACCGATTACATGGTACCCCTACCAATATTGTGAGTGATCATGATCCTATGTTTACAAGTCAGTTTTAGAAAGAGATTTTACTTCGATTGGGAGTCGAACAGAAGATATCAACGGCTTACTATGGCAAAATCCAGCAGATTCGACACAGTGGCTTTCCTTAGCAGAATTGTGGTATAATACCACTTATCACTCTTATACCAAAACCACCCCCTTTGAGGTAGTTTATGGCCAACCACCACCATTACAGCATCCTTATATTCCTCATAAATTAGCAATAGACTCCATTGATCTTTCCTTTAGTGTGAGAGAAGCATTACTCCAACCTTTCAAAGAGAACTTAACCATGGCTGTCACTAGAATGAAGAAATTTGCTGACAAGCATCGATCTGAACATACTTTTGAGGTTGGGGATTGGGCATATTTGAAACTTCAGCCTTATCTACAAATGAGTGTGGCCCCAAGAACTACAGAATAGTTGTCACCGTGATTTTATGAGCCTTTTTGTGTTGCATCTAAGATAAGTGACATTGCATATACTCTAGAGCTTCCACCAACATCTTGAATACATCCAACGTTCCATATGTCATTGTTAAAACCATGTCCAGACCCCTTTATACCAGTGGTTCCATTGCCCGACGTTGAACCAACTACACCAGTTGCTAGAGATCCTCTTGCTATCCTAAAACATCGGGTTAAGTGGGTGAATAACAAGGCAGTCACTCAAGTTCTTGTTCACTGGAAAGATCACAATGTCGAAGAAGCTACGTGGGAGAATTGGTCTGATGTTCTTCGCTGATTTCCAGAGTTTGCCAACCAAGCACATCCTTGAGGACAAGGATGAATTTAAGGGGGCGTTGTTACGTCATTTAATTTGCCTAGAGTCTATCTGTCATTATTTAGATTATTAAGGGTAGTTTAGTATTTTCCTTTTCAATTGTTGGTTACTGCATGTGAAAGTAGGTCTCTAAATTCTGTTGTTAAATTCTGTCGTGTATGCTATTGTCAGTTATGAATGGAGTTTATGGTTTCCTCTCATCCCCTCTGTTCTCCCCTTTTCTACGTCTTTTCTCTTCTTCTTCTTCTTCCTTCTTTTCTGCACTATTTCATGCTCAAAACTCATCATGTCTGCTTTGACTTGAATAACAATGAGGATCCAAAACCCCATTTTTCCTTCTTAGAAGAATCAAACGCATAGCAAAATTCTGTAGGGTTGCGTTCTGTTAAGGTGTCTCATTTTGTGGTTGTACTACAAGGTGCTGTATACAACCCCACTTCGTATCCCCTTTTAGTGTTTTCTCTTCTATGTTCCTAGTACTTCAGAAATATTAATTGCTTTAGAGACGAGGGGTTGCTGATTTCATACGTATCGGTTCTTGCACGCGTTTCAGTTCCTCCCAAAATGGTTCGAGCGTAAGGTTATATGATTATAGATTTATGAATTTTTTTTGTTCCTTAGGCCGATTTTATGTTTCATTTCCTACAGTGATGCCATTGATTGTTATGTTGAATTATCATCATTTACGACTTTTAATTTCTGGAGAGGGCTTTGTATTTATTTTGAACTGTTATGGTTGCGGATTACGTAGTTTCTTGTTTATCTCTTCTCAAAGGGAGATATTGGTGTTTACAAAGGGTTACTTGGTTTTTATTTTTTTAGCCAAAAAGGTTACTTGTTTAGCATTTTGCTTATGCTTGCAGAGAGAACTTGGGGTGAATAGTAGTATGGTGTCTTCAAATGATGAGGCTGAAGTTCATACACAATTGGTGTCAAATTACCACTTTGAAGATGATGAGAAAGTGCCTATTTCATTTTCTGTATTGCCAATTCAATAGAGTGAATTTGAGGAGGGTACAGATAGTGATAGTGGGCAAGTGTTCCTTGATGGTTTTACAGATAATGGGTTGCAGAAAGTATTTATGCAAGTCGTTTCATGGAAGTTTGATATTTCTGGTGTAAAACCTGAGATATCAGTGCTATAAAAAAAGTCAGACAATGGGTCAAACTTGAGAAGCCAAAGAAGTGGTTTACAGATACCATAAGGACGATTTTAATCACTATTCATGTCCTACACCATGTACAAAAAAATCCTGAAACATCTGCTAAATCTATGTGGGGCTACTTGTATAAGGATTTTAGGTATATTTCAGACTTTGGACTTCTTTGTTCTTTTTCTGTTTGGTTCATGTGATGGACACTCACAATTTATTCCTTTTCAATGGAATAATTGCAGTTATGAAGTTAGGCCTTCACAAAACGATTTGTTAAACCGCTTACCTTTAATTCGTGAAGTTGTTAAAAGGAATGCCATCTTATCTAAGTCCAAGGTTTTACTCTCCCTTGTAATATACAATCTTGTGTTGAATTGTGAAATTAGAATTCGATCTTCTTTTCCTCATCCCTCAATTTTGAAAAACTTATGTAAATATGGTTTTAAATTAGATTCATTTGCTTTTCTTTCTACTTAAAAAAATTTCTGCTTGATAGAAGCTTAACCTTATTTTTTCTTTTTGAACTTGCCTTGGGATGCAGGACTATGAAATTTCAAGAGGCTGTGTATAAACATATCATGCATGTTAAAAAGATGGAATAAATAAAAAAATAGCAGTTGGGGTAGAGTTACAAGGAACAGATGATGTTAAAATTTAAAAACCACATATCCTACCTTTGTTGCCATAAATATTTATTTAATTGATTTTAACAATACAAAAAATGTTCATGGCTAAGAAATAAGAGTTTTGAGTCATACGAGTGACTGAGATTTGAAGAGTACATCTAACGTTTATCATTGTTGGAAGCCTAAATAATTGTTTATTCTATTAGTTTAATGATTAATAGGATTGCTGCTGTTATTATTTTTCTAGTATTTTGTCTTATCCTCTATTATTTTATCTTATTCCTATTTTTTATCTTAGGTTTTAGATTAGATTTGATTTAACCTAGAATTTCCTATTTTGGCTAAACACATGCAATAGCCAAGACTATATATATACTCTCTCTATTGTGGAAAAATAGAGCAATATGAGGGTCTTTTTGCTCAATCACATACCACATTTCCTTGACATGGCAATCCTTTTGGTCGTGATATCATCACATAGCACCTTAATAGGAGTTTGAGGAACAATTTTTTTGTTCCTAAAGCAGTTGTAATATCTACATTCCTTAACATGTTCCCATTCCTAAACCTCCATATTTGGCTTAATCATTATTTTGTGCCATAACAGGTAGTGTATTACTTGATCAAATAGGTAGGTTATCCCATGACATTCTAATACCTATTGGTAGATCTTCTATGTGTGATAGAGACATCCTAATTCTTAACCTTTGATATAGGAAGTTAGGTTTTGACACCATGCTAATTTTTGCAAGGCTTTATTCAATGAACTAAAACTAGACAAAGCTCTATTGACAGGTTAATCTTGCATCTAGTACCTTCAATGTAACAGAGTTCATCCTACACCCTCGCCTTGCTAATTATTCTCCCCGATGTCTAGTTCTGAAAAGCATCATACTTACATTAAGTTCCTAATGTCCATTACATCAACTTCTCTAATCACACATAACTGTGTCCTTTTTTTTCATATGCGTTTATAGTTAATGATAATAATTCAAAAATAGGGCAAATAGTCACATGTGATTGGAAAACTTAACGAAATGGATATACGGAACTTGACATAAGTATTTTCGTTCTGAAAAATATAGCCACCATTATTGAAGATTACTTTGCACAATTTATTTATTTTTATCATTTTGCTAATTGACAATAGATTACATTGGAGCTCAGTTATGAGTAGGACATTCTATATTACAAAATAGTCTGATAATTCAATAGTCCCTATATTACATACTTTAGAGATGATTCCATTATCAACTTTCACCTTCAGATCCTCATGACAATATTTGAGAGTTCTAAAGAGAGTCTGACTTATTGTGTTTCTCAAGGTTCCTTCTAATTAAATGAATTTCTTCTCGACTTAGTGTTACGATAGCACAATGGCACTGTGTGATTTATGTGGCCAGTCCCACCTAGTGATATAAGGCTTTTTGTTGTTGTTGTTGTTGTTTAGTTAAATGTTAAATAAGCAGAGCATGATCAGTCAGGATGTTAATTGTGTTAGTTGTTAGAAGCATATTAATTTTCTAGGAATGTAAAGTGGATGACAATTTAACGACAATTACATGCTTTGGACAGCTTTTACTCATGCTTCTTGAGAAACTGGGAAAGGTCAAAGTGCTTGATGAGGTCTATTTAATGCTAATTATTTATTCCTCTATGTATTTTTTCCTTCAGCACTTTTTATTGAATTCCATTTGAACTGTTTTTAAATAACCAAGATTTTATTCTCAAATTGATTTCAGGAAGCTAATAATTTAGCAAAGCCAGAGTTTATAGTTGGCGATGATGTCACTGGTGAAGATGATGATGTCAGTGATGAAGCTAATGATGTAATTGATGATCCTGCTGATGACTCAGAAAAAGAAGACAACTTGTTTGATTCTGTTTGTGTTCTTTGTGACAACGGCGGTACAATAATGTGGTATGAATTTTGATTTTATAAACTAATCCATTTCTTTGCTCTATATACAAATTTGTTTATCTCCTTTTTCATTGAATTCTATTTGAGTTTCTTTTATCATAATGACGTTTCAAAAAAAAAAAAATATATATATATATATAGTTGTTATGGAATATGCATGAGGTCATTTCATGCGACGGAGGAGGATGGTTCAGTCAATGATGCAGATTGTGACTCCCTTGGTTTTACTCGGGAAGAAGTTGCTGTATGTATCTGTTATCATTTTTTATACCTTTATATTACATATCTTTTCCTTCCTTGTTCTTTCTATATTATGTTTGTCTGGGTTGGAATTTGGCTGGAGATCAAGAGTTTTATATGCAAAAGTTTTGAACATAACCAACACTAATGCTTTGTATATGGCGTATTAGGAAACTCTAATAAATCCTCGCGTACTAAGGTATAGCTATGCAAGACTTTGAACTGCTCTTTATTTGATGATTAATTTATTTATATGTCTTATTAAGTGTCATTTGGCATTTGATTCTTGATATTCCCATATATTATGCTACACATATATTGCCTTTTGATATGCTATTTGTTTGAATGAAGCATGACTTTCTTGATGTTTATTGTGACCCCTTGTGTTAATGATTCCTGATTCAATAATTACTTGAATAATCAGAGTTTATTAGGTAGTGAAAGTTTGATGTCCGTTAGAACAAAGGTAAAGGATACTGCTTTAAATTAGAGTTGACTTAAACCTTCTCGAATTAATTTTATCCATTTAGAATTGACAATAGCATAAGACTATGGAAATAAAGTGTTCACCTTAAACATTAGAATTTAATGGAAAAAATTTACGTATTTTGACTTTAGCAGCTCAAAACTTAAAGTTGACATAGAACCAAAGGAACAGTTTTGGCTCTCTTGGAGGCATATTACTACTACAGAAATAATCATCACCCATATACTAAGGACACTTTTTTCTATGTCATCCCTAAAACACATGATGTCTACATTATTTTTGATATAAAAAGTCAATTTAGTAAACAAACTAGTAAAATGATACAAGTAAGGTTGGGCCTAAGTGCCTAAAATGATTGTCTAGGCACACTTAAGAGACAATCCAAAAGGCCCAACTTGTAGTAACTATGCATACAGGAAAACAAAGACATAGGCAAACTTGCAACCCACAAGGTATAGTCGATGAACTGGTGAAGATAGATGTCCTTTTGCATAAAATGCAGGAACGTGCTGTCTACTAAAAATTCAACTAGGAGAAAAGGTACCTCTAAAGGTACTGAAAAAACATCTGGAAACAAATTGTAGAGCCATATATAGTGGCGGGATAGCCAAGGCAAGACTATACAAAACTTGTGCATATACCTCAACTAGAGATCCTTGCAAGATTACCCTTTTTTGTTAAAAGACATTTCACACAAAAAACTTAAAGAACCCCATAGGTAGCTCAAGTTGAAAACAAAGCGGACAAAAGTAAAGATATAGAGGAACATGTATAATAGCTTGAAGGACTCAGATTTCATACTTCTATAAAGTGAGCAGATTACATTCTTTATATAGGTGAAAAATAGAGTGAGAAAGAGAGCATTTGACGGAGAGATAATGAGGTTAATAGAGTGATTGACGGAGATTTAAGTGGAGGTCAGAAAGCTCATGCTAATCACCGATTTGCACTTAACTTTTAACACTCCCCTTTAAGCTGGAGAGTATATGCCAATCATTCACAGGTTGTGCTGAAATCCTTCAAATTTTCTTCTGCTTAGTGGTTTTGTCATAATATCTGCAGTTTGGTTTGCAGATCGTTTATTGGACACATGACACCTACTTCAATCCTTTCTTTAATGAAGTATCTATCTATCTTAACATGTTTTGTCCTATCATGATAAGCTGGGTTCTTGACCATTTCAATGCTGGCCTTGTTGTCATACCAAACTTGTATTGGTCCCTCATGTAGAATCCCCAACCCTTCAGCAATCTAATGAACCCAAATTCCTTCATGTACTCCATTGTTAACAGCTCTCAGTTTGGCTTCTGCACTACTTGTTGACACCACAATTTGTTTCTTGTTTCTCCATGTAACCAGATTTCCCCACACATATGTGCAGTACCCTGAGACTAACCTTCTAGTCTCCCAGTCTTTTGCATGGTTTGAATCAGTATAGATTTCAATATTTCTAATAGTGTCTTTCTTAAAGAAGATCCCTCTTCTAGGATTAAACTTCAAATAGCTTAGGATTCTATACACAGCCACCATGTGTTCTTCTTTTGGCTGGTGCATGAATTGACTTGCTATTCTAACTACATAGATAATGTTTGGACATGTGTGGGTTAAGTATATGAGTTTACCGACAAGTCTTCTGTATTGTTCTGGGTTGACTGTGACACCATTTGGTTTGATTACTATGTGACAACCTTCTTCCATTGGTGTTTCGTCAAGTTGTACACCTAACATTCCTATTTCATGCAACAGATCTAGGGTATACTTTTACTGGGATACGTTAATGCTCTTTTTAGTTCTTGCCACTTCCATGCCTAGAAAATACCTCATTTGTTTAAGATGTCAGTTGACAGATCCTGTTTAAGTTGAGTAATGGATTTTTCATCATTTTCTGTTATGACTATGTCATCAACATAGATGATCAAGATGGTGACTTTGCAATTGACACGTTTGATGAACAATGTGTCATCCGCTTGTCCTTGAGTATACCCAAGTCTTTTCATTATTTTGGTGAATCAACCAAACCATGCCCTAGGAGATTGCTTAAGTCTGTATAATGACTTGTTAAGTTTACATACAGAGTTATTAGGAGCTAAAATTCCATCTAGAATCTCTATGTAAACTTCTTCCAAGTTTTCATTCAAAAGAGCATTCTTCACATCTAGTTGGTGCAACGACCAATCAAGTTGGCTGCAATTCATAATAGTGCTTGGATGGTATTAAGCTTGGCTACTGGAGCAAATGTCTCATGATAATCAATTCCATATGTTTGGGTATATCCTTTTGTAACAAGTTTAACCTTGTAATTGTTGATACTGTCATCAGTATTGAATTTTGGGGTGAAGATCCACCTGCATCCTACTGGTTTTTTTCCTTTAGGAAGAGTTGTAATCTCCCACATTTTATTTTCCTTGAGTGCCATCAACTCTTCTTCTGCATCTTGTTTCCCATTTAGATCACCCATAGCTTGTTGAAATGTGTCTAAGACTTTTATCTATACACTATTTACAATAAAGCTTTGCATTTTTGTAGATAGGTTATCATATGAGACAAAAAGTTGAACTGGATGTTGAGTATAAGATCTAGCCCCTTTTCTCAATGCGATAGGCCAACCCAGTTCTTCAGGATTTAATCTCGGATTGGAGTTATGGTCGTTCCTTTGAATAGGAGAGATAGTTCTACCAGTGTTTGGTTTATCTCAAACTTGTAGTCTGGACTCTTTTTCTTGTTGTGGTTCGGTATCCATCCCTGGATTGATCTCAAGATTTGTTTCCAATTTATTAGGTATGGGTTTAGGTTAAGGTGGATTATGTTTAGATTCATGATCAAGTTGGGTAGGGCTAGGTTGGCTTGTGGGAGCAAATGAGTCAATGGTAACTATAAGGTTAGGTTGTGGCTGTGACAGTGATTATGAGTGTGGTAAGTTTTTGGAGTTGGATTCTTCCAGGATTAGCCATTCAATGTCGTTATACTCCCCCTGAATGGGTAATTTAGGATAATATGATGCTTCTTTCGAGAAGACAGTATCCTAGAAGATAATAAGTTTCTTGGAAGTATGATAGTAGGCCTTTTTGAGTAGAGGAGTAGCCAAGAAATATACATTTGTCAGCTCCAGCTGCAAATTCGTTGTCATAATTTTTGTGAACAAAGACAACACAACCAAACACCTTTGGAGTTAATGAATTGATTAGTGGGCAATTTGGAAAGTTTTTAAGAAGTCTTTGGATAGGAGTGTAGTTATTGAGAACTTTGGATGGCATGTGGTTAATGAGATAAGCTGCAGTGAGTACAGCATCACCCCATAACATGGTAAGAACATTTTGTTCTAACAGGTGACGGTTTTTTCGTTCAGCCACTCCATTTTGTTGAGGGGGTGTAAGGACAGGAAGTTTGGTGATGAATTCCTTGTTGATCAAGAAATTCTTTAAAGGTGTTGCTCATATATTCCTTGGCGTTATCACTTCGAAGCACCTTAATAAAAATGTTGAATTGGGTTCGCACAAAGGTATAAAAGTTTTGAAATACTTTAGCTACTTTGGATTTATCCTTCATTACATAAAATCATGTGGTTCTAGTATGATCGTATATGAAAGTGACGAACCATCTAGTATTGGTGCGGGTTTTTATTCATGCAGGACCCCAAATGTCACTATGGATTATTGTGAATGGTGAGGAATGTGTATAGGGCTGTTTGGGATATAAAGATCTAGTTTGTTTTGCAAGTTGGCAAGTTTCACAAAGAAAAGGAACAAATTTTTTGTTAAATAAATTTGGAAATACATGCTTCATATAACCAAAACTAGGGTGGCCTAAGCGACAGTGCTACAAGTATAAATCATGATTTTGAGAGCTTGAACTAACTAGTGCCTTTTTAGTTTTCAAGTTCAATCCTTCCAAGGTAAAAAAATATATCCCATTATTTAGAAGTCCCAATTGTCCTCCTCGATTTTAAATCCTGAAAGACACAAAAATCATTGTCAAAATCACTCGGCATGTTTATCCTCTAGTTAACTTGCTCACATATATTAAATTATAGGTGAGTGAAGGCACAAATAGATCATTGTGCAGTTCCAAGTGATCAGATTAAGTGACTGTGTCAATTCCCTCAACCCTTGTGAATACACTATTTACTACTTTTACTTTGAGGTGTTTATGATAGAATTTAAGGTTGTGGAATAAATTTTTGTTACCAGTCATGTGATCTGTAGCTCTGAAGTCAACAATCCAAGTATCTTCACTAATCACCATAGCATTAAGGGAAATAACAAAATTACCTGATTGTACTAGATTCACACTACGAACAGAGCTTGACATATTTTTCTTGTCAAATATATGGCAAAGCATCTGTAATTTTTCCTAACTATCAAAGAATTCTGGTGCCATTTGTCACACCCCACCGCCGTCTCACCCCACCGGGCCACAACGGTTGGTGCCCTCTCCCACCAACCGGGTGTGGAGAGGCTGGGTACACTACGTCGACCCAGGACTCACAAGAGTCCCTCGCTCCCCAAGCGAGATTTTTCGCCTCCGTGGGAATCGAAGCCACTACCTGGGGGTAAGTAGCGCCTCAATGCATTCCCACTACCACTTGAGCTACTAGCTCAAGTGGTAGTGGGAATGCATTGAGGCGCTACTTACCCCCAGGTAGTGGCTTCGATTCCCACGGAGGCGAAAAATCTCGCTTGGGGAGCGAGGGACTCTTGTGAGTCCTGGGTCGACGTAGTGTACCCAGCCTCTCCACACCCGGTTGGTGGGAGAGGGCACCAACCGTTGTGGCCCGGTGGGGTGAGACGGCGGTGGGGTGTGACAATAAAAAGGCGCCTTTTTATTGTCACACCCCACCGCCGTCTCACCCCACCGGGCCACAACGGTTGGTGCCCTCTCCCACCAACCGGGTGCGGAGAGGCTGGGTACACTACGTCGACCCAGGACTCACAAGAGTCCCTCGCTCCCCAAGCGAGATTTTTCACCTCCGTGGGAATCGAAGCCACTACCTGGGGGTAAGTAGCGCCTCAATGCATTCCCACTACCACTTGAGCCACCGGGCCACAACGGTTGGTGCCCTCTCCCACCACACGGTGCGGAGCAGGATGGGTCAAGTCCGTTAGACCCACTACTCACAAGAGTCCCCCGCCCCCCTGGCGGGATTTTTTGCCTCCGTGGGAATCGAAGCCACTACCTGGGGGTAAGTAGCGCCTCAATGCATTCCCACTACCACTTGAGCTAACTAGCTCAAGTGGTAGTGGGAATGCATTGAGGCGCTACTTACCCCCAGGTAGTGGCTTCGATTCCCACGGAGGCGAAAAATCTCGCTTGGGGAGCGAGGGACTCTTGTGAGTCCTGGGTCGACGTAGTGTACCCAGCCTCTCCGCACCCGGTTGGTGGGAGAGGGCACCAACCGTTGTGGCCCGGTGGGGTGAGACGGTGGTGGGGTGTGACACGCATGATGCTCAAGCACCGGCGACAATGACTGCTTCAGGGGTGCATGAACTACAGGCGCCGACGACCTTTTTCTCCTTGAAGGCATATAGTCTACACGCTCCAGCCAATAGGGGTCAGAACTGAGAATTGCTAAGGCTTCTTTCTTCTTTGTAAGGCATTATTGTGAATCATAGTTCATACATGGTGCTCATTGCTCACCAAGGTGTCATATTCACTTGTCACAGTAATGGCAAGCCCATCGTATATTGCTTTCCAAAGCCTCCGTTATGCTGCCTTATTAACAAACACCTCAATCTCCTTTCTTGTGTATTTTTATCTTTAATAATTCTCTGGAAGTTCAATAAAAATAGAGGTCACTCTAATGACACTCATGTTCGGTACAAATTTAGAAACTCAAAATTCATCTACTACCAGAGGCATAGTAATGGTGTAATATCCCAAAAAGTGATTAAGGGCTAATGACTTTAAAAGTGGATATAATTATTGTTGAATAAACACTTTTGGAGAATGTGTGATGGGAATTTGGATATTTTAATGATTCCAATGGCTTCCTTGTGAAAATTTATGTGGGAATGATGTTTGGTATGAAAATGGAACCAATGGAAGCAAAGATGCAAAATCTAAAATTCTGTCCAGTGAAATTCTATTCTGGGCAGTCCGGTTGTGTGAACGTTTTTAATGACTAAATGGTATCTAAAAATTCTGAAATTTTCCAGTCTTATAGTTCACATCGCAAGCTTCAAAATGGACATATAATTTGTTCCATTTTGTTTTGTGAACTAGGAGATATAACTGTCCAAAGTTTGGGATGGAAACTGAACTCTGTTTTGGGGCAGTGATGAGTTTTATGTAATTCTGGAATTGTGTGGTGATTTTTAGTAATGGTCCATATTTTTCCTATAAAGAGGACTTAAATACCTTTCATTTGGCTTTGGAATCACCTCATTTCAATATTTCTAGAATTAGTTATGATTTTTCAAAGTTCGGGCAGAAAATCTGCCAGAAAATCCGAAAATGGGAATTATGACATCATCTCATTAAAAGATGATGTCAGCATGGAATTACATATGTTATCATCTTCCTCAGCTCATTTCTGTCGCACACAGCAGCTGAATGAGGAGTGAGAACGTTGAGGTTTGTAGAGAGAGAAAGGAGAAGAAAAATCACAAGGTAAGCCGATTTCTCCGACGATTTAGCTTCTAACGCGTGTAACTCCGATCCTAAGCTACTCCTCTTTATTCTTTAAGGTTGTGAAGCTCAAAACTTGGTGTTTTAAAGAGGCTAGGGTTCAGCCAAATTTGGGAAAAGCTAGTGGGAGCTTGAGGTAACTTCCAAACTTTCGTATATTGCTTATTCTGGCTGCTGTGGGCAATTTAATCGGTGAAATTTCGCCGGATTGCCATTGGTTTTAAAGTTTGGAAATGATGTGGCCTAGGGGTTATGCTGCCCAAATTGGGTCTTAATGTTAGTTGTAACCTAATGTAATGGTTAATAAAGTGGTTAGGAGTAGAAAGGAACGCGTTTACGGAGCCGAAATCGTAAAACCCCGATTTTCCCTGGAGAACTCATAAATTTCGGCCAGCCCTAGAAATGGGTCTTAGAGTTGGATTTTCAATGATTTGATGGTTCCATTGAGTTCAGGGGCGAAAATTAGGTGGGGTTACAGTTGGGCACTTTTTCAAAAAAGGCCGAGAAAGCATAATTACGGAAACACCCCTAAAACCCTAAAAGTAGGGCTGCCAAGGGCAATTTCGTAATTTTACATTGAATTTGATAATTCCGAGTCCGGAAATGGATTCCTTGGGCTGAAATATGTTAGGAAAGCCCATATTAGAATTTTGGGAAAAGTGCAACCGGACCGGGTACGGCGGGCCCGGGCCGGGTCCCCGGGGGTATTTTTGTAAATTTTCATTATAGACTCATATAACCCCAAGTAACACTATGGAAGTGTCTAAATAGTGCATTTGGAATTGTAGGATTCGATATTTGCCGCCCTCGTGAGCCAACTACGCCAGCGAACGTCAGAAAGGAACGAGGTAGTGACTTTTCTTTTGTACCATATATGATGCATTGTATGTGTGTTATATCGTTGATTTGTAATGAATTCGTATGCTGCGACATCTGTGGATTTGTGTTAGCACTGTCATTCCAATAGTCCCTGAGTAGCTAACAACGGTTCGGGTTAGGGCGGTGTGCCTTCCCGGCGGAGAAAGGGGATGAGGATGAGGTGTGATATATGTGATTATGTGAGCCGAAAGGCTTTTTGTGGAGGCCGACGGGCCATTTGTGAAAGCCGAATAGCTGTATGGGCTATAAGGCTATATGTATGCACTGCCACGCCAATAGTCCCTGAGTAGCTAACAACGGTTCGGGTTAGGCGGTGTGCCTTCCCGGCGGAGAAAGGGGATGAGGGTGGAGTGTGATTTCTGGTGCTGCTGCTGTATGATGATTTGCTTACATGCTGTGTGCTTATGTGTGGTATAAATGTTTTGTTACTACTGGGATTCTCTTGAATCTCATTCTTTCCTTTAACTAACCTTTCAGACAGGGCGAGTGGCTCTAAGGAGAAGCGTACGACCCGGAGCGGTTAGAATCCTGTAGGGACATTTATTTTGGTTATGTTCGTTAAACCTGTTGGACAGGGTGTCTGTATATTATGTTGGTTGTAAAGAATAGTTGAACGTAGTTGTGTAGTCCCCTATATGGAGGTTGTAAACCCTTTTTGTGTATGAATGGAACCCGGGGGTTGCCGGGATTGCTATTAGATATTCTGATATAAATGAATGTGAATTAACTGCACAGGTGATTATATTCGATAATTGAACTTGAGACCGGAATAGGAAAGAAGTTTTGAAAATTTTATAAAGTCCTTACTTCACAGGGAGTTCTAAATGAGTTTTGAACTATTCGACGGTCTCTAAACCAATTTAATTACGTAATATCAAATTATAATCATGCTATCTAAGGCAGGGGGTTACATTTTGGTATCAGAGCTGTAGTTCCTGGCAAGGGTAGAGGTTGCTAGGATAGCTCCCTTAGTTGGTTTTTGGGATAAAAGATTATCTGTGAACGATTGTTGTGTATGCACATGTATGTTTATTGATGTGGACATATATGGGTTTTATGACTATTGTGCATACTATTTCTGCTGAATTAATGGGGCAAGTTGTTTGTAGAATGAAGAAAACTAGAGGACGCCCCAATATTCCGCGTGTAGACCCTGAGGTGGAGGTTGTTAATGAAAACCCACCGGATGCAATGCAAGAGCTGATGGGTCTAATTCGGGATCAGAGAGATATGATCACTGAACTGAGGGAAGAGCTCAGAGCTGAGAAGGCGAAGAACCAGGAAGGTCCGGTTCAATCCACTCCAGAGGAGACTCAAGGAGAGACTCGACATGAGGACACTGCAGAAGGATCAGCACGACCTCTGGAATCCCCACCTCGTGCTACCTTGAATCAGGAATCATATGGGATGCCACCCAGGGAGGAAAAAGACCTTCAGTATTGGGTCACCCGATTCTGCAAGCATATGCCTCCGGCGTTCAGAGGAAGGTTTGACCCTCAGGCAGCCGAAGATTGGTTGTACAGACTGGAGAAGATATTTGAGGTTCTGTGTTGCCCAGAGGAGGTGAAGCCACGGTTGGCAGTGTATAAACTCGAGGGGGACGCGGATCGTTGGTGGCGGAATATCGCCCTGACATTAAAGAGCAATGAAACACCATTGACTTGGGAACTGTTTCAACAAGAGTTCAACGAGAAATACTTTCCCAAATCAGTGCGGCTCGAGAAGGAGACAGAATTTCTCAACATCAAACAAGGGGATACAGAGAGCTTTGACGACTATTTGTCCCGTTTTGTCCGGTTGGCTCGGTACTCCTCTTACCTCCGGTTTAAAGATGATGAAGAATGGAGTTCTGATATGCTCATCCACGGTCTGAGGCGAGAATTGAGAAAGCGATTGGTTACAAACCAATTCACTAAGTTCAACAAGGCTGTGGAGCAATGTCGAATTACGGAGAATAATCTGAGGGAGTTGAATCCTACCAGAGCTACTGGCCATCGCAGTGAACCCAGTAAGGGTAATGCTTCCCAGAAGCGGAAAGGCCAAGGATCCTCTTCATACAAGGGCGGTGATAAGAAGCCCTATCAGCCCAGAGACCGTGAGCCTCAGAGGGCTGTGACTGAGTGGAAATGCCCTCGCTGCAACAAAACGCATTATGGCCAAAATTGCCAGGGAGAATTGGTCTGTTTTAACTGTAAGCAGCCAGGACATTTTTCCCGAGATTGTCAACGACCACGAGTCGAGCAGAAACCGAGGACACAGGGCCGAGTGTTCGCTATGACCCACGAGGAAGCTCGTAAATCTCCTGAGTTGATACAAGGTAAAATCTCTATTAATGGCCATCTGTTGCAAGCATTGTTCGACTCAGGTGCAAGTCACTCCTTCATTGCTTATGATTGCGTGAAGCGCCTGGGATTGCATGTTCATAAATTACCATTTGATTTGGTAGTGTCAACCCCGATGGGTGTTAAGGCTTTAACCACAGAAGCTTACTTGAATTGTGTCGTAACTGTGGAAGGGCACCAATCTGTTGTAGATTTGATATGTTTGCCGCTTTACCAATTGGAAGTCATTTTGGGTTTTGATTGGTTAACGGCAAATAATGTTTTGCTTGATTGTGGAAACAAGAGGATAGTATATCCTATTTCTCATAGGGTTGAAGCTGTGAATGCCGGTATGAATTTTCTTTCTACGGCTAAAGCTGAAAAGTATCTTAAAAAGGGTTGCCAGGGGTATGTAGTGTTTTTCTCAGTACAAAGGGAAACTGGTGAAACTTTGAGTGATATACCCGTGGTAAATGAATTCCCTGAGGTATTTCCGGATGATCTAAATGGATTGCCTCCTGAAAGGGAAGTTCAATTTCCAATTGACATTATTCCTGGAGCTGGTTCTATATCTAAGGCCCCATACCGCATGGCCCCAAACGAAATGGCGGAGTTAAAGAAACAAATAGAAGACTTGCTTGAGAAAGGGTTCATTAGACCCAGTGTGTCGCCTTGGGGAGCTCCAGTGTTGTTCGTAAAAAAGAAAGATGGGAGTCTTCGATTGTGTATTGATTACAGAGAATTGAATAAGGTTACTATTAAGAACAAGTACCCTCTTCCCCGAATCGATGACCTATTAGATCAACTCTCTGGTTCGTGTGTGTTTTCAAAGATTGATCTAAGGTCAGGGTATCATCAGCTGCGAGTGAAAGCAGAGGATGTTCCGAAGACTGCTTTTCGGACCCGGTACGGTCATTATGAGTTCTTGGTGATGCCATTTGGGCTAACCAATGCGCCTGCGGTATTCATGGATTACATGAACCGTATCTTTTGACAATACCTGGATCAGTTTGTTGTTGTGTTTATCGATGACATTCTGATATACTCCAAGAGTATGGAAGACCATGAGCATCAATTGGGAGTTGTATTGAATATATTGCGTGAGAAACAATTATATGCTAAATTGAGCAAGTGCGAGTTTTGGCTATCAGAAGTGAAATTCTTAGGCCATGTTATCTCGCAAGAAGGGGTCTCTGTGGATCCTAGTAAAGTGGAAGCAGTACTGGACTGGAAGAGGCCAGAATCTGTGGCGGAAATACGCAGTTTTCTGGGTCTTGCTGGTTATTATCGGAGATTTATCCAAAATTTCTCCCGTATTGCGTTGCCGATGACCAAGCTCACGAGAAAGGATCAGCCGTTTGTGTGGGATGAGAAATGTGAAAACTGTTTTGTGGAGCTGAAGGAGAGGTTGACGTCGGCACCTGTATTGATTTTACCCGATCCCAGTGTGACATATGTTGTGTATTCTGATGCCAGTGGGCAGGGATTAGGGTGTGTCCTTATGCAGCAGGGACGTGTGGTGGCCTACGCCTCTCGACAGCTCAGACCTCATGAATTGAACTATCCCACTCATGATCTGGAGCTTGCGGCCATTGTGTTTGCTTTGAAGATTTGGCGTCATTACCTGTATGGTGTGACTGTGGAACTGTACTGCGACCACAAGAGTCTCAAATACTTGTATGATCAAAAAGAACTGAATATGAGACAGCGCCGCTGGATGGAATTGCTTAAGGACTACGACCTGGAAATAAAATATCATCCGGGTAAGGCAAATGTAGTCGCTGATGCTCTGAGTCGAAAGACTGTGCTCGTTGCCGCTATGATGATACAAGAGAAGAAACTGATTGAAGACTTTCGTGATTTGAATTTGACAAACCAGATCATTTGTGCCAATTACACTGTTTCTCAAGAGGAAAGTGATCTGAGAACTGAGATTGAAGAAGCTCAGAGGCAAGATGACTGGATACAGCGCAATCTGACTCGAATTGAGCGGGGAGAAGTTCCAGGATATGACCTATCGCCTCGTGGATTAGTTTGCTATCAGAAGAGAATCTGTGTTCCACTTCAGGTGGAGTTGAGACAGAAGATTCTAGATGAGGCACACAAAAGCCGGTACACTCTTCATCCTGGTATGACCAAGATGTATCATAACCTGAAATCTGTGTATTGGTGGCCGGGATTGAAGAGTGATGTAACCAAATATGTTGCAAGGTGTCTCACTTGCCAGAAGGTAAAGATCGAGCACCAGAGACCGCCTGGGTTACTTCAGAGTCCTGAGATTCCGGAATGGAAATGGGAAAGCGTAACCATGGATTTGGTTGTGGGATTGCCCAGGATCAGAAACTATGACGCGATCTTGGTAATTGTGGATCGGTTAACGAAGTCGGCGCACTTCATACCAATCAATACTGGTTATTCTCCTGATAAACTAGCGGAGATTTATATCCGAGAGATTGTGAAACTCCATGGTATACCAAAGAACATCATTTCCGACCGAGATCCACGATTTACTTCAAGATTCTGGAAAGCATTGCATAAAGCTTTAGGTACTCAACTGAGATTCAGTACGGCTTATCATCCTCAAACGGATGGACAATCTGAGAGAACAATCCAGACGTTGGAAGACATGTTGCGGGCATGTGTTCTCGACTTTAAAGGAAGTTGGGATCATTTCCTTCCACTTGCTGAGTTCGCCTACAACAATAGCTATCATGCGAGCATCCAAATGGCTCCGTATGAAGCATTGTATGGAAGACGGTGTCAATCACCAATATGCTGGAATGAGTTATCCGAAAGAAAGCTTTATGGGCCAGATTTGGTTGATCAAACCTCTGCACAGATTCGGATTATTCGTAAGAGGTTGCTTGCAGCGCAGAGTCGACAGAAAAGCTACGCTGACAAGAGAAGACGGCCTCTAGAGTTTGAGGTTGGAGATCATATTTTTCTGAGAGTATCACCAGTTACGGGCGTTGGGCGAGCGATCAAGAGAAAGAAGCTAAGCCCTAGGTACATAGGTCCTTTTGAAATCCTTGATAGGATTGGCCCTGTTGCCTACCGAGTAGCTCTACCTCCGAGCTTGAGTAGACTCCATGACGTATTCCACGTTTCCCAACTGAAGAAGTACCAACCGGATCCGTCTCACATCATTGAGTATGAGGATGTTGAGCTTCAAGACAATTTCACATATGCAGTGGAGCCAGAGCAAGTCATTGACCGAGAAGAGCGACGGCTCAGACACAGGAGCATTCCATATGTGAAGGTGATCTGGAAGGGAATGACGCAAAGAGAGGCAACTTGGGAAGCGGAGGAAGATATGCGAAGACGATATCCGGAGTTTATGGCTCAAGTTGTGTAGCAATTTCGAGGACGAAATTTAATTTTCGGGGGGAAAAATGTAATATCCCAAAAAGTGATTAAGGGCTAATGACTTTAAAAGTGGATATAATTATTGTTGAATAAACACTTTTGGAGAATGTGTGATGGGAATTTGGATATTTTAATGATTCCAATGGCTTCCTTGTGAAAATTTATGTGGGAATGATGTTTGGTATGAAAATGGAACCAATGGAAGCAAAGATGCAAAATCTAAAATTCTGTCCAGTGAAATTCTATTCTGGGCAGTCCGGTTGTGTGAACGTTTTTAATGACCAAATGGTATCTAAAAATTCTGAAATTTTCCAGTCTTATAGTTCACATCGCAAGCTTCAAAATGGACATATAATTTGTTCCATTTTGTTTTGTGAACTAGGAGATATAACTGTCCAAAGTTTGGGATGGAAACTGAACTCTGTTTTGGGGCAGTGATGAGTTTTATGTAATTCTGGAATTGTGTGGTGATTTTTAGTAATGGTCCATATTTTTCCTATAAAGAGGACTTAAATACCTTTCATTTGGCTTTGGAATCACCTCATTTCAATATTTCTAGAATTAGTTATGATTTTTCAAAGTTCGGGCAGAAAATCTGCCAGAAAATCCGAAAATGGGAATTATGACATCATCTCATTAAAAGATGATGTCAGCATGGAATTACATATGTTATCATCTTCCTCAGCTCATTTCTGTCGCACACAGCAGCTGAATGAGGAGTGAGAACGTTGAGGTTTGTAGAGAGAGAAAGGAGAAGAAAAATCACAAGGTAAGCCGATTTCTCCGACGATTTAGCTTCTAACGCGTGTAACTCCGATCCTAAGCTACTCCTCTTTATTCTTTAAGGTTGTGAAGCTCAAAACTTGGTGTTTTAAAGAGGCTAGGGTTCAGCCAAATTTGGGAAAAGCTAGTGGGAGCTTGAGGTAACTTCCAAACTTTCGTATATTGCTTATTCTGGCTGCTGTGGGCAATTTAATCGGTGAAATTTCGCCGGATTGCCATTGGTTTTAAAGTTTGGAAATGATGTGGCCTAGGGGTTATGCTGCCCAAATTGGGTCTTAATGTTAGTTGTAACCTAATGTAATGGTTAATAAAGTGGTTAGGAGTAGAAAGGAACGCGTTTACGGAGCCAAAATCGTAAAACCCCGATTTTCCCTGGAGAACTCATAAATTTCGGCCAGCCCTAGAAATGGGTCTTAGAGTTGGATTTTCAATGATTTGATGGTTCCATTGAGTTCAGGGGCGAAAATTAGGTGGGGTTACAGTTGGGCACTTTTTCAAAAAAGGCCGAGAAAGCATAATTACGGAAACACCCCTAAAACCCTAAAAGTAGGGCTGCCAAGGGCAATTTCGTAATTTTACATTGAATTTGATAATTCCGAGTCCGGAAATGGATTCCTTGGGCGAAATATGTTAGGAAAGCCCATATTAGAATTTTGGGAAAAGTGCAACCGGACCGGGTACGGCGGGCCCGGGCCGGGTCCCCGGGGGTATTTTTGTAAATTTTCATTATAGACTCATATAACCCCAAGTAACACTATGGAAGTGTCTAAATAGTGCATTTGGAATTGTAGGATTCGATATTTGCCGCCCTCGTGAGCCAACTACGCCAGCGAACGTCAGAAAGGAACGAGGTAGTGACTTTTCTTTTGTACCATATATGATGCATTGTATGTGTGTTATATCGTTGATTTGTAATGAATTCGTATGCTGCGACATCTGTGGATTTGTTTTAGCACTGTCATTCCAATAGTCCCTGAGTAGCTAACAACGGTTCGGGTTAGGGCGGTGTGCCTTCCCGGCGGAGAAAGGGGATGAGGATGAGGTGTGATATATGTGATTATGTGAGCCGAAAGGCTTTTTGTGGAGGCCGACGGGCCATTTGTGAAAGCCGAATAGCTGTATGGGTTATAAGGCTATATGTATGCACTGCCACGCCAATAGTCCCTGAGTAGCTAACAACGGTTCGGGTTAGGCGGTGTGCCTTCCCGGCGGAGAAAGGGGATGAGGGTGGAGTGTGATTTCTGGTGCTGCTGCTGTATGATGATTTGCTTACATGCTGTGTGCTTATGTGTGGTATAAATGTTTTGTTACTACTGGGATTCTCTTGAATCTCATTCTTTCCTTTAACTAACCTTTCAGACAGGGCGAGTGGCTCTAAGGAGAAGCGTACGACCCGGAGCGGTTAGAATCCTGTAGGGACATTTATTTTGGTTATGTTCGTTAAACCTGTTGGACAGGGTGTCTGTATATTATGTTGGTTGTAAAGAATAGTTGAACGTAGTTGTGTAGTCCCCTATATGGAGGTTGTAAACCCTTTTTGTGTATGAATGGAACCCGGGGGTTGCCGGGATTGCTATTAGATATTCTGATATAAATGAATGTGAATTAACTGCACAGGTGATTATATTCGATAATTGAACTTGAGACCGGAATAGGAAAGAAGTTTTGAAAATTTTATAAAGTCCCTACTTCACAGGGAGTTCTAAATGAGTTTTGAACTATTCGACGGTCTCTAAACCAATTTAATTACGTAATATCAAATTATAATCATGCTATCTAAGGCAAGGGGTTACAATGCGCTACTCAAGTGGGCACCGAATTCTGGGAAAAGGCCGGTCAACAGCCTCTGATTCTTCCTGTGGGGGCGGTGACACACCACTCTCTTTCCTTACAGTGATTCTGGTCTCTCTCCCTTTTTCTCTCTTCTTTCACTCGTCAAGTGGTCCACTCGCTGGGTTCAAATTGAACCCAGTTGGCTCTGATACCATAATAGCTTGTAGGACTCAGATTTCATACTTCTACAAAGTGAGCAAGTTACATTCTTTATATTGGTGAAAAACTGAGTAAGAGAGAGAGAGAGCAATTGATGGAGAGATAGTAAGGTCAATAGAGTGATTGACGGAGATCTAAGAGGAAGTCAAAAAACTCATGCTAATCACTTATTTGCTCTTGACTTTTAACAATGTAAAATAGATAGTTGAGTAGGTTGAATTATGGCACCTATTCTGTGATTCTGGTGAACTTAAAGATTCATTTAGGTTAGGTTTGAGCTTTTTTGGCAAAAAGCTTTTAGGAACCTAGTTCATGCCCAATGTCCAGATTTTGCTGCATGATACCATTGTCATTATAGATAACATTCCTTCCCCTACGTCCTCCACCATTCCTAATGTGACCATTCATAAATGAGCCTGAAACATTATTGTGATTGACATTTGAGATGTCTCCATTTTAACAATAGCCCTATAGTTCCCATCTAGTGTCTTCTTTGGTGGTATTAATCCTCATATAAAAGTTAGTCTCTATTATGAATAATCATTAGTTGTTCCATGCTTAGATGAAATGAGATTCATAAATGAGGATATAAGGCTCAAAGTTGACCAATGGAGAACCTTGATGGATTGAATATAGTATTTCCTCCCATGTTTAATGCTTCCTAATGAGGGCCAAAAAGTTCATGCATTCTTAGAATGCCTTATATCCACCAAAACCAAACATGACTCTCCATACCATCTAGCCAAGTCAGGTTGAATGTTGGCCTCTCAATTGCCACTAGACGGATTGAGTTATCCAAAAGATTGAGCTCGAGAATAATGAGAATATCTCCTATTAATATATGAAGAGCATAATGTGATAGAGGCCCGAAACTAGGATGATATATCTCTTGCCTTCATCATTAGTCTCCCAAAGTCTAGAGGTTATGAGGTCATTTTGGTAGTTGTGGATCGGCTCAGCAAATGCAGCCACTTTATTGCCTTGTCCTATCCCTACTCGGTGAAATTTGTAGCCAATTTATTCTGTTGGGAAGTGGTTCGTTTGCATGGCAAGGTCCGTTCAATTGTGTCAAATCGTGATGCCCTTTTTATGAGCACATTTTGGCAAGAACTCTTTCACTTGAGTCAATCGGATCGGTAAACCAAAATGGTGAATCGATGCCTTGAAAAATATCTCCGCTGCTTTGCTCTTGGACTACGACTTACTAGCATCCCAATTCCCTTAATTTCTTCTTGAGGACAGGGTGACTTTTCAGGGAGGGAGTAATGATAGAGGTCTGAAATTGTGATTGACTTATTCAAGGAGGAAGAAATATGCACAAGTAGGAAGCGAAGCATAATGTCATTAATTCAATATATTTTATTTTTATTCTGAAGGAGTCTATTAGATCCTAAATAAGTGGGAGTACCACTATCCCCACTTAGCTTTAGTAGGTTCGAGTCTTTTCAATGCAATCTTTATTTTATTGAAGAAAAACCAATAATTATAGCTATGTAATTTTTGTATAAATAAGCCTCTGGCCTTGTTCAATAAAATATGGAATTTATAGAGTGAAATACTTGTGTGAGGAGATTCTCGAAGCTATTAGGAAATAAGGGTGAGATACTTGCTTGGGCTTTTTGATAGAATATTCCCTTTCTGTTTTTGCAGTGTCATTTTTCTAGGTTAGCTCCTAACATAATGTCCATTAGCATGCCACTAAAGCAAATACATAGAAAATTCCGCTTCAAAGTGATGAAATTGCCTGGACTCCATTGTGATGTGCATGAAGGGGCTAATTTGGGTATGGAACTAGGTAAACTATTAACAACAACAATAACAATAAAGCCTTTATCCCACTAGGTGGGGTCGGCTACATAGATCGCACGATGACATTATGCTATGTCAAAAACCATATCTTTAGGTGTATTATTAATCAAAAGGTCTCTTTCTATGACCTCATTGAGCGTTCGCTTCGGCCTTCCTCGACCACGTTTTATAAGATTTCATACTGCTTGATCAACCCTCCTTACTAGTGCATTCAATGGGCTTCGTTGAGTATGTCCAAACCAGCTCAAATGACTTTCAACCATTTTCCCTTCAATAGAGGCAACTCCAACTTGTTCACGTAATGATTATTACGAATCTTATCTTTTCTTGTATGACCACACATCCATCTCAACATCCTGATCTCGGCTACCCCTATTTTATATTCATGCTATCCCTTTAAAGCTCAACACTCACTACCATATAGCATTGCTAGTCATAGAACTAGGCAAACTATCGACATTGATTTATAATAGTTTGACCAAAATTTTCACCAAAATCGACAACCCTCTAATTAACACTTGATTTGAGTAAAGCTTGAAGATATACTTAAAACTACCTTTAGAACACTCTTTGCTATTGGATTGTGATGCTTTGAAACCAAAATGATGGAGCCAAGCTCTAAAGGGTACTCAAATTAACATGAAAAATACTGGAAATAACCAAAAGATACAAGAATACACATAACATTCTCTCCAATTTTATGCATTCACCAGACTAAATGCTTCCTCTCACCAATCCCATTGTCCATAATATAATACTCACCACCTTACCTCTTCTCACTCCTCTCGTGCATCCCACAAAGCCTGAGAGTTAGTTATAGCTCGACACATTATTCAAGATCCATCAAAATGGTGTGATAACATGGACACCATTGGGATTACAAAAAATTGTATACATCATGACTAAACTAAACTAAACATGAAATTAGATCATTACTTTTAACAACAACAAAGCCTTACCCTACTAGGTGGGGTGTTATAAAGGAAAAATTGGAGGTTTCATGGGTACCCTATGCATTATATGGAACTACATGTTTTCTTGGAATTTTTGAGTTAGGTTTTTAAATGTGATGTTCAACTTGTGGCCACTTTTACCATCTACGCTGTGTTGCAATAGAACTTGGGAAAAATATTGCTGATGGAGAAAGTTTTATTGTCCTACTCATACATGCTGCATCTGATGGAAAGAGAAAATAAGGAGAAATATGAATTGCAATTTGCAGTGTTGTCCTACAGTATATCATCACAAGTGTTTGCCAAGGTTGTTTTTCCTTTTCACTTTTGCATGTGTTTTTAATTTTCACTTTGTGGTTTAATTAAGCAGCTAGTTGATTATGCGGAAGTTGCCTTTATCTGGGAGATTGCTTTTGAAGACGTTGAAGAGGATTTTCCAAGAAGGGCCTGGACAAATCTATTACCAAATAAGCGCTTACTTATATATTGTTTGTAAGCATAAAAAATTGTAGTTCTTATTGTTATTTATCTATATTGAGGTCCTTGTTTATTTTATTTATCTTTTTCATTAATTGGACCAGAAAGCATGAGCTTGTGAGGAACTTGGGACTCTAATAAGAGATCATGTTCGATTCCCCAAGATAAACGTGCTGTTTAGGAAATTAGTTCTTCCTTTGTGGAAGAGACAAAGGCTTCAACACAAGATAGAGGTTTATTAAACAAGAATAATGTTGACCAGGATGATTCTACTTGCAAACAAACTAAAATTGAAGTCCCTAAGCTGACTGAGAAATCCTCTTTTAAGAAAGCTAGTTCAAAGAAAGAGCTTGAACATACTATTTCTGGACCAAATGTCTCAAGCAAACGAAAATCAAATGATGCAATAGGAAGGAATATGAATGAGAAAAAGAAGTCAATCCTTGAGAAAAAGAAAATCCTCAATGGAAAGGAGAGTCAAGTTCTATTAGGCTAAAGACCAAGTGATGCATCCATGACCAAGAGTTCTAAGAAAATTGAGTCTGGGGTGCATGAGGCTAACGGAGCTTATAGGTCTCTCGCTTTGAAGCATACCACCAAGGAGCTGAATAGTACATTGCCTCAACTAGACTTTGATACAGAGAGGAGGTGATTGTTTTGTTCACTTATGAATTGACTGACCTTCTTAACGCTACTACTACAGCTGCCTTCTGCTTTTTTAATTTAGGGTTGAGGTGTAAATTTGCCTCATAAATTTTTCACTTTAGAGCAATATTGCCTCAGAAGTTATTATTATTTTTTCAATGTTACCTTGAAAGTTTCGAAACATGGTAATGTTTCCCCATCCCATTAAAATACCAACATTGACCATTAAAAATTGACATTGGCCATCGATATTTTCAATGGCAAGGGGCAACGTTGTTCCTTTTTAACACTTCTAAGTCAACCTGAACCAAAAAAAAACTTTCAAAACTACATTGCTCCTAAGTGAAAAACTTATGGGACAAATTTTTTACATTAACCCTTTAATTTATTTTAAAAATTATAAGTTTTCACATTATGGTAGAATTCTCTTGGATGTTTGCTTGAAACATGAGGTGCCACACTGGTATTTATGATCAAGGTAGTTCTACATTTTCATCTTGTTTTTTTTTTGGAGTGATATACGTGTTCCTCTTTGTGTAGATTGTTGGATTTGTTCAAAGAAGCTACATCATCAATATCTTTAGATTATGTATAAAAAAAGCTCCAATTTGCATCTACTCAACCTTCTTCCGTATAAACTTATATGGTTAAAACCATTACTGCTGGGAAGTTAGAGGGCTCTATTGATGTACTTAACTATTTATATACTTATAACATGGTGGCATTTTTCTTAAAATAATTCTTATTTAGCTTGTGGCTCTTGTATATGCAGGCTGTCCGAACAGCTCTAAGGAAGCTAGATGAAGGGAAAAGTATTGAAGATGCAACTTCTATTTGTGATCTTGATATATTGGACCAGATATTTAAATGGAGGGTACTTGGCTATTTTCAGATAATTTGCCTTGATTGTTTTTTTTCTGAAGCTATTTATGGTTGGTCTTTTATAATTTTTATGGCAAGATAATTTGTAATTTTATTTTTATTTTCTAATGGAACCCAATACAAAATGAAACTAAAAATATCCTACTACAGATTTAGCTTGATAAAATGAACAGATAAGTATGAGCAACAACTCACATATATGGCACACCTGAAAAATAAAAATAGTAAACCAGAAAGAAAGGGACAAAAATCACACCCCAAGCTTTTGAGAGGCTTGGAATCTCTCCTCATACTAGCCAAATCCTTGCTTGCTCCTCATTGTCCATGTGAGAACTCAGAATCTCATTCTTTTATTAACTATATTGAGTATTATGTATAGGGAAATAAATAGGAAAATAGGGATATGGGAATCCCGTACAATCAGCTTAAAATAACTACATTAAAATAGAAAATACTAGTCCCATAGAATCTGGGATTTAACCTAGAATTCAGTGCAACTAATAAACTAATGGGCTTAAGGTTAGACCAATATGCTAGCTATCACTAACCCTCAAGTTGGTGAACAAATGTCAGGCATTCCTAGCTTGCTTACTAACTCATCAAGTTGCTTCTTGTCTGGTGGTTTGGTGACGAAGTTTGCTGCTTGCTCATTATCTCTCTCTCTCTAATTTTTTTCTCATTTGAAAAAAATCAGATTGCTACTATATGTATTTGCACATTGATGTGTATTATTTGAAGAATGCTCAAAACATTTATTATTAACATGTGATCACATGTGTACTGATCTTCCATTAGTCCATTGTATATGTTTCATTATTATTTTACTAAGGAAGTATATATATACTGTTCTTATTGCATATGCTTGTTTAAGTAGTCAATAATAATTGCAATAGTCATTTTTCTCCCTCGTTTCCCCTTACATGCTAGACGATGCTTATTGGCATTGGCTCTAATAATTTGTCATAACTTTTTCAAGTGACCTTTTGTAGGATAAATTGAGAGTATATCTTGCACCTGTTTTGAATGGTAATTGATACACATCTTATGGTCGCTATTTTATGATTGTGGGAAAACTTGAAGGGGTATGTATTTATGCTTCTACTCAGTCTCGTCAATTTTACAACTTAACAATTTTATGTACTTCAAATATTTGCCTCTAATTATTGTGTTTGTGTGTTCATATTTCTATTTGATGAAAGGCCAAGTGATTGACCAATAACAATGTACATACAAGGCATTGAAAAACCTAAATAAACTAAGATAAATCTAAATAGATATTAGATAATGATCTTATCTCATCTACTAATTAGATAAAGGACAAAATGCTTGATAATAATAAAATACAATTAGACATTATTTCATTGTTTGGTGGAGCATGCAGCTAGTGCAAAATGATGAAGAGATATTAGTAAGAGGTACATGTTCTCTCAGTATTGTAATCAGAATATTCACTGAAGAAGATGTATTTTATTCATGAATACACTAGGTATTTATATACAAAGTAGGAGCCTCAGCATTAATGGCTCATTATAACTCATTATGGTGATTGATACTAATCATAATCCCTAATTATGTGGGATGCTAACTATCCCTAATTAAGTGGGATATTTACATTATTTCCTAACACTCCCCCTCAAGTTGGAGCATAGGTGTTAATCAGGCCCAACTTGTTACAAAGATAGTCAACCCGAGTGCGATCTAAGGCCTTAGTCAAAAAATCACCCAACTGATCACTAGACGGTACATGTCCTGTAGAGATAAAGTTCTCTTTGATCTTATCACGTACAAAGTAACAATCAATCTCAATGTGTTTTGTATGTTCATGGAACATGGAGTTGGAGGCTATGTGTAAGGCAGCTTTATTATCACACTACAGCTTCGCAGGCAATGACGTGGCAAGACCAACCTCCTTCATTAATTGGTGAATCCACACAATCTCCTGTACGAACTGAGACATGGCTCGATACTCGGCCTCTGTACTAGACTTTACCACCATGTCCTGCTTCTTGCTTCTCCAAGATACCAAGTTTCCACTAACAAGAATGCAATAGCCTGTAGTGGACCTCCTAGTCATCTTTGACCCTGCATGATCTGCATCATAGAAATACTCAATCTTTGTGTGACCATGATTCGTATAAAGTATACCATGACCAGGGGAGCCCTTCAAATAATGCAGGACATTCTCCAAAGCTTCCCACTAAGCAACGGTCGGTGCTACTATGAATTGGCTAAGCCTACTGACAGGAAATGTTACATCAGGGTGAGTTACCGTGAGATAGTTTAATTTTCCAATCAGCCTTCGGTATCGCTCAGAGTAGGCAAACGGTTTATTCTTCTCAGGATCAATCCTTTTTCTCACATCCTTGGGTAGTTCATCAAATGGCACACTATCATCAATGTCCAAAAAGGGATTAGGAATCAAGGGATAGCTACTGGGTGTTGCTCCAAGTTTCCCGGTTTCTTTTAGTAGATCAAGGACATACTTTCGCTAGGTTAGGAGAATGCCTTTCTTGCTTATCATAACTTCGATCCCAAGAAAGTACTTTAATGGACCCAAATCCTTTATTTTGAAATGAGAATTAAGAAAGGCCTTAAATGATAAGATCCCTGACATATCACTACTTGTAATAACAATGTCATCGACATAGATTACTAACAGAATCATGCCAGCATCCGTCCATTGATAAAACATAAAATGATCACATTTACTTTGATTCAGACCAAACTTCTTAACCACAGAATTGAATCTATTAAACCAAGTACAAGGGCTATGTTTCAAACCATATAAAGACTTCTAAAGGTGGCATACCTTGCCATGCTCCCCCTGAGCAATAAAGCCAGGCGGTTGCTCCATGTATACTTCCTCAAAAAGATCACCATTTAAAAAAGCATTCTTAAAATCCAGCTGATGAAGATCCCAACCATGTATAGCTGCCATAGAGATAAAGACACAAATAGAGGATAACTTGGCCACAGGGGAGAAAGTTTCGGAATAGTCAACACCATACGTTTGAGCATAACCCTTAGCAACCAATTGAGCTTTCAATCATTCCAAGGTGCCATCAGCTTTCGTCTTAATGGCAAACACCCACTTACACTTAATAGCCTTCTTTCGAGGAGGTAAATCAATAATAGTCTAGATACCAGCCTTATCAAGGGCCATCATTTCCTTATCTATCGCGGCACGCCAACCGGGATAGACCAAGGCTTGGGAAAGGTTGGTAGGAATGGCAAGAGAGTCTAAGGATGCTATGAAGGAACAGGATATGGGTGCCAGGTAATTATAGGAAACAAACAAGGAAATCGGGTATGTACAAGTGCATTTATCTTTACGGAGGGCAATGGGCAGGTCAGTAGAGGGGTAGTAGGATTTAGAGTATCAGGCACTGGTATAGGGTTAGAGGCAAGAGAAGGCGAGGGGGCTAAGTGTGGATCAGGCGTCGAGGCGGGCATTGGTAGGTCAGAAAGACGAGAAGTGGTATTACTTTCCTTAAGACGTCTCTGATAAACATGGTGGATAGGAGGTGCAATAGGGGCCAGCACAGACTCTTGCACTGGTGGGAAACGAACCTCATACACCAAGAGGGGATTAAGATCGGGGTCAGGGGTAGAGGATGGAGGTAGAACAGGGACAGGGAAGAACGAAGTAGAGTCATGGAAAGTAACATCTGTAGAGACAAGATAGCGCCGAAGATCGGTAGAATAGCACCGATAACCCTTCTGAACCCTAGAATAGCCAAGAAAGACACACTTGAGATATTTTGGATCAAGTTTAGTAATATTAGGATGAATATCTCAGACAAAATAGACACAACCAAAGATTTTGGGATCAATAGGAAACAAGGGTTTGGAAGGAAACAAAGTTGTGTATGGAATGTCACCACTGAGAACAGGAGATGGCATACGATTAATAAGAAAGCAGGCGATGGACACAGCATCAGCCCAAAAGGATTTAGGAACATGCATTTGAAACATTAGAGCACGGGAAACTTCTAATAAATGCCGGTTTTTTCTTTCAGCTACACCATTTTGAGCAGGTGTATCTACACAAGAGGACTGATAAAGCATGCTATGTGTAAGCATATAGTCGTGAAACTGGGTAGAAAAATACTCTTTAGCATTATCACTTCGTAAGGTTTTCATAGAGACACCAAACTGAGTTTTGATCTCGACACAAAAATTGCAAAAGTGATAAAATAACTCAGAACAATTTTTCATTAAATAAAGCCAGGTGGTTCGAGAAAAATCATCGACAAAAGTAACAAAGTACTTAAAACCAGACGTGGACACTACAGGACAAGGACCCCAAACATCAGAATTAACCAAGTCAAAGGGGAACACAGCCCGTTTATTGATGTGAGGTGCCAGGTGAACACGGTGGGTGTTTGGCAAACTGACATGACTCACACTCTAAGGACGAAAAATGATGAAACTGAGGATACAACCTCTTCAAGGATGACAATGACACATAACCTAACTGACAATGAACGTTAAACAGAGAAAAACCACCAGAGCAAGCAACTGAACACAGCACCCAATCGTCAAGAAAGTAATGACCACCAGATTCATATCCCCTACCAATAATCCACTTCGTCGTAAGATCCTGAATCACATAATGGTAAGGAAAAAGTGAGATAAAACAGTTCAACTGACGAGTAAGCTTGCTGGGAGACAAAAGGTTAAAAGCAAGGTCAGGAACATTAAGGACAGACGATAAAGAAATAGAGGAGGTAGGTGTAACAGCGCCAGATCCAAGGATATAAGAAACCATTGGCAATAGTGATAGATGAGGGGTTGGCATAAGGTGTATATATAGAGAACAAATTATGGTTACCTGTCATGTGGTCAGTGGCATCAAAATTGATAATCCACTTCAAGGAAGAAGTTGTAAGGCATGAGTCACCGTTACCTATAGCAAGTGCACTCAGAGTGGATGGAACATTGGCATACTGATTTGAGGATTGTGCCATATGAGCAGCTCCAGTATGTTGCAGCTTGTTTTGCAACTTACGACAATAACATTTGGTATGACCAGGTTCTTTACAATAGAAGGAAACAATAGGACCAGGTGTCGGGGGATTATGGCCTGAGCGTGGAGGACCTTGGTTCTAAGAATCAGTAGAGGTCAAGGATGGTGTACTATTTCCAGATGTCAAGAAGCTCTGGTGGTAGTTATCAATGGGACCATGGCCAGCTAACGCACTAGCATTAGGAGTAGAAGTCGGGTGTAAGAGACTATCTGCACGGAACACATGAGAGTACACATCCTGAAGTAAAGGAAGTTCAGAACTAGACAGAATCTGGGAATGAACTGTCTCATAGGCCAGATCAAGGGCAGTAAGAAAGCTGATAATCGCCAGTTTCTCCATATTATCAACTTAGACCTAAGGTCAGTGGTAGGCGGCATTAGCATCTTTAACTCTTCATACATTTTCTTAAACTCCACATAAAAGGTCTTTAAAGAATAGCCCTACTCTTTAGCACGATAAAATCCCTTGCAGACATCATGAATGCGAGTAATATTGCCTTTTCCAGAGTACAGAAATTCCAAGCAACTCATAAGTTCCTTAATAGTATTATAGTGACTAACCGAGGGAAGGATTTCACTGGAGCCCCTTGAGCATGAACAGTGATGGACAGAGGAGAAACTAGAAACAGAACAGTGCCAGAAAAACAAAAAAAAATAGAGAGTTCCTAGGCTTTGATACCATGTAATTAGAATATTCACTGAAGAAGATGTATTTTATTCATGTGTACACTAGGTATTTATATACAAAGTAGGAGCCTCAGCATTAATGGCTCATTATAACTTATTATGGTGATTGATACTAATCATAATCCCCAATTATTTGGGATACTAACTATCCCTAATTAAGTGGGATATTAACATTATTTCCTAACAAGTATAACCCTTTCACCTTAAGTCTTCTCTCCTTAGGATTGCAAATGCTTCATCAATAGAAGGTAAGGATTCTAGATTCTAAATTCATGCTCGAGCATCATCAAATATAGGATTAAGATTTGCGAGGAGTTCAAACAAATGCTTTTTCTCCACCCTTTTCTTGTATTTAGCAATATCCTTAGAGCATCACCAATCTTCCATATTGATCAGATCCAAATCTTGCTATAGCAAAGCTTTATCGAGATAATACTGATTCAAACTTCATGTTTCCCATTTTAGTTGCCACAATTTTCACCATCACTATATGCTTCGTGTATGGCCTCACATGTCATGTGGAGAAGGAACATAAAACTTGTTTTAATTACTGGTACCATTGCATTAACGAACATTAAAAGGACCAGAGAAATTTTGGAGTTCCTTACCTTTAGCCTATTGACGTTCAATAGAGGTGTAGACTTGTTAGAAATATACCCTAGTTTGCCTCAACCTTCCAGTGCAAGCTTCACAAAATTGTGCCTACTCCTTGAAGTTCTTTCTGAAAAGTTTCTTTGGCATGGTCAAAACAGCCGAATTGTCAAGCCCAATAGAGATGAGCCACAAGGACACATTTGCAATGGAGGATCCCCTAGGCACAGGTGTCGTGGCAATGTTCTAGATAAGGGTTTGACTCCAACTTTGTTTTTGAAGAATTAGACATTTTCCTCTTGCTTCAATACCATAAAGAAAGTGATAACAGATGAAATAATTCTTCTATGCTTTGGTATTCATCCAAATTGGGGAATATAGACATGCATAGTAATAGGAATCCTAGTCAAGTAAATGCGGGTTGATAGGTATATTGAATGAGCAGAGTTGATAGTTTTCTCTATTGTATTATTTAATAGGGAGAATACATAATATAGAGTCTTCGATGCCATAGGTAATCAAATGCAATCCAATTACAATCAAATCAAATAGATTGATTGCAAAATATACTCCTAAATTAGATGCATAATAATGGTATGTAAGAAAAGAAATGAATCATCTTAACAACAATAGAGTTCACTTGTAACTAGGTCAAGTATGAGAGTATTGAGCTTAGGCTTTTGCTATCTAACACCCTCTCAATCTGGAGAGTTGATGTCTAATACTCCTAGTTGGCTTCAGAGTCCTTCAAATTGAACATGGACAAGTGGCTTTGTCATGATATTGAAATCTACAATTTGATATGCTGATCATATGTGGGACAAATCCATTTTTTCTTTGATAAAGTGTTTGTCAATTTCCACATGCTTTATTCTATCATGATAGATTAGATTCTTAGTCACTCAATACTTGCCTTGTTATCACACCATAGGTGCAATGGACCTTCATATGGAATGCTCAATTCCCTTAGAAGTTTGATAACCCTATAAAAATGTTCAAGGTCGGGTTGGTAGCTTGAGGGTTCATTCAAACTTAAGGGATAGATTATAAAGAAACATTTTATTTTGTATATGCCCCTATTAAGGTACTCTTATCCATTGCAACTAATTTAGACTAGTCATTGCATAGGCTAGATGTTAAAAATGCTTTCCTCAATGGTGAGTTAAATTAGGAAGTATATATGGTCATTCCTGAAAGTGAGAGGAAACCTAATGCACCATATGTGTTGACTTTATATGTCATTGTATGGTCTAAAACAATATACTCAGGCATAGTTTGAGAGATTCACCAATTGTGTGATGAAATTTAGGTTTACACAGTGAGGCTGATCATACCTTATTTATGAAATGGCCTCTCTGCTTGTGGGGATATGGTTGCGTGCATTTATTCCTCCCCAAATCCCACTTGGTGGGAAGGCTTGTGTACTGAGCTGCCCTTTTTATGTTGGTAGGAAAATGATAGTCTTAATTGTCTATGTAGATGATATAATTATGACAAGGGATGATGATGAAGGCATACTAAGTCTAATGCAATCACTTGCACATGAGTTTTATGATAAAGTCCTTGGGTAGTCTAAGCTATTCCCCTAGGATTTGGGTGGCTAGATTAAAAAATGGCTTATAGCTATCTCACAAGGGGAGTATACTTTAGATCAGGTGCATGACAGCTAGGCATTCCTTTGGATACAACAACGAACTTGGAGTTCAAAAAGAATGGTGTTTCCATGGACAAGGAAAGAAACCAGCGTTTTATTGGGATGTTAATCTATCTTATCCACACAAGGTCAAACATTGCATACCTTCTTGGTGTAGTGAGTTAGTTTTCACTAGGGGAGTATACCTTAGTAGAGCTGGTAATATGGGTTGAAACTGTGAGCCGAACCCATATTGTCCCAACCTGTGACGGGTTGGGTTCTGAAAATTTGGGACTATTTGGGAGCGATTCTTTTAGGCCTGAACCCATATGGTCTCAACCCGTGACAGGTTAGACCACCGGGTTTGTGGGTTGGCCCATAATTTATATATATATATATATAAACTAAGAGGCAAGAGGTAAAAGACTAAGAGCCAAGGCCCAGTCCAGTCCACTGTCCAAGCGTCCACTCCTCAGTATTAGTCGATTTTAGTCTCTCTTTTTTGCTCAAAAGTCGATTTCAGTCTCTCACGTTCTCAGTCTCAGTAATTTAATCCCTAGTTCCCTAGCATTCCAGTATCCCCCCGTCGCCCGTCCCCGTCTCCCTAACCATACGGCTTCACATCATGCTTCAAATTGAAACACCTTTAATATTAACTAATTATTGATTATTGTTAAGTTATACTGATAGCTTGTGGATTTATATTTATTTTGTTATGTGCGGACTTTTGATGAATGTTTAATTTGTAATGTATTTTTAATTTTGTTATGGTTTAGGTGTGTAGACAAAACAATCTTAGTATATTGTTAAAAAAAATTGAAAAAAAATATGGGTTGGCCTGCCCAACCGGCCAACCCAGTGGTTATAGGTTGGGTTGGCTAAATACCAACCCATATTGATGCGATCCTTTTGGGCCCGAACCCATAACTTAGATCAAGTGCAAATCCGCTAGGAACTCCTTTGGATACAACAACGAACTTAGAGTTCAAAAAGAATGGTGTTTCCATGAACAAGTCAGACATTGCTTACCTTATTGGTGCAGTGAGTTAGTTATCAAGCAACCTATAGGAGGAATATATAGAAGTTGTATATGATACTTGGAGATGAATCTTGGTTAAGGAATGTTTTTCAAGAAAAATAGCTTGTGAGGACTAGAACTTTACACTCATGCAAATTAGGATTGGTTCATAAATGAATGGAAGTCTACTACAAGGTACTTCACTTTTATGTGGGGAAATTTAGTGACTAGGAGAATAAAAAAAACCAAAAAGGCTAATGGTTTCACGTAGCAGCGCTGAATGAGTATAGGACGTTGGCCCTTGGTATATGTGAAGGAATATGGTTGATACAACTTCTCAAGGAACTGAAAATGAAGCTACAAACTCCAATTCAAGCATGGTATGGCAGCCAATCAACAATGGAAATTGTGAATAACCCTATTCAACATGATAGGACCATACATATTGAAATAGATAGACACTTTATAAGGGAAAAAATTCAAGGAGGCATTATCAATCTTACTTATACAAGATCTCATCAACAAGTGGCTGCTTTTCTTGTCAAACCACTTGACGAGACACGATTTCATGAGTTAGGTAGCAAATTGGGAATGCTTGACATCTATTCGCTAGCTTGAAGGGGATGTTGGTTAGTGTATTGGGCCTTTCTCTAAGGATTGTTTGGCACAAGGGATTTGAAGGGGAGGGGAGGGGAAATTTTTGAGTTGGAATTATAAAAATGGGAGAAATGGGGTTATAAAATTTTAATAAAGAGAAGATGTAAGATAAAAGGGTACACAAAATTAATTAAAAATACTTAACCCCACTTCTTTAATATTTTTTAAATTGAATTCAAAAAAACACTTTTAATCCCCACTTCTCTATTTTTTTTTTTTTCAAATCCAACTATAAAAAATTTTCCCTTCCCTCATACCAAACAACCCCTAAGCCAAAGAGGCTAATATTTAACCAAACTTTCTTTAGTTTATATTCCTCAGTTATATCCTAGATTTCATGGGATTAGAATAATTCTATTTTGTGTCATTTATTTTAGTCTGATTATGTGGGATATACACTTGTGTTTTCTTATATACTTCCTACTCGATTCCAAGAAATAAGATATTTTGAATTCTCACAAGTGCATCCATTACAATTTTATAATTCATAATTATTTGTTACTGCTTAAAGCTTCATTTTGTTTGTGCAGATTGTTGATAGGCTCCATTGGTATGTCAAAAATGGTGATACGGTAAATATTTATATCAGCATGCTTATTTACCTTTTTTTCATTTGGATTATTTTCGCCTATAGCCATAATCTGATTTTTCTTTATTGAATCATGACTTCGTGGTTTCTCCCTTTTCCAAAATGGTTTTAGATTGCCGAAGTGATTAGTGTGGTACTTGCTTTAAATTTCAAGAGGGCCTGACATTATAATGCTGTATCCTCATTTTTGAGTTGTAGTAGGAAATTTCTGTGAATTAAAAGTTTTCCTTTGGTTTGGACCTTTTGTTCCTTTTCCTATTTTGGTTTTTTTAGGGGGGGGGGGATTCTGGGGAGGAGTTGCTATTGACTTTTAACTACCCTCTGCTTGTTTGACAATTGACGTGATTTTTGTTCTCAATTTATTTAGTCAATTGGAAATCTTAGGACGATTACTTGAAAATTTAGTTCTATTTTTTTTTTTTATAAATTTATGTAGTTTATGGCCATTTCTTCTAAGTTTGCATGAATTTCATTTATACTATGAAATGTGACAAATATAGATTTTTTTTATTTTTTTTCTAAAAGGTTCCATAGTGGTGCTTTTATTTACCAAGTCCTCTAGTCCTTTTTATATAAGCAAAAACTACCCAAATAACACAAAACAATCTGGTGGTTAAAATTAGTTAAAAGTAATGAATGTATAAGAGATATAATTTTTTGCCAAACCATACTCTTATTTATGAAGATGAGTGAGAGAGAGATGAGTGGGAAAAAAAGATGAGAGAGAATGAGTGGGAAAAAGAGATGAGAGAGACATGCAACTAATTGAGGGTAACAACGAAAAAAATGTGCATTAAATATTTAGACATAGCAAAATTGTTTCTTATATATAAGACCAAGCTCATGAGAGAGAATGTTGCATATAAATATGATTGGAGGGTGTAGTTGTCTTTTTTTTGCCTTTTTTATTCTTTAAATAAATTTATTCTCTATGTTTCTTTTACTCAAAATGCATATGCGTATTTTAACTACTATTACTTGTTGAATATCTCAGTGATATTTATTGGTGTTCAGATCGCGGACTTCAGTTGTGGTGCAAATGATTTTAGCATCCTGATGGAGAAAAAACTCGAAGAGACTGGGAAGAAATGCTTTTACATAAACTACGATTTACTTCCAACAAAGGTGAATGTACATTAGGGAGTTTGTTTTGACAATAGTTCTTACAATTCAGTATAAATCTCAATGCCATTAGATGAAATTGGCTGGGAATAATGATTCTCTATGTCCATTACTATTAATGGTTAAAACATCGCATGTGCAAAGGCAACAAGCTGGCCTTTACAGCTCTAGATAAATAAATCTAAATCTACCCAATTATCTCTAAAAAGAATACGATAAATAAAGCTGATTAAATAAGGATAACAGATAAATTCTATCAATTAAATAGGATAAAAGGAACATATAGAACCCTAGAGAAAGTGGGCTGACTTCATGGCCTTTGGGTTTGTGACTTTCAACATTCCCCCTCAAATTGAGCTATAGATATTCACCATGCTCTGCTTGCCAACAAGTGTTTCAAATTCCTTATTAGGAAGACACATTTTGAGTAGGTCGGATACTTGAGGCTTAGAAGGCATATATAATATCTCAACTATATGCTAGTGGCGATTAATCTCCACATGCTTTGTCCTATAATGATGGACAAGATTCTTTACTATCTTGATTGTAAAGTGGTTGTCATATCTGTGCAAAGCAAAAAAAAAAAAAGAGAGTAAAATGGTTGTCATAAAAGAACTTGACTAGTTACTCTATACATTTCTACCCTTGTCAAGGACCCTTTCTTGACTTTAGAGCCCTTTATACAAATGAATTTGTAGACTATTTGGAGATGTACATAGATTTGCCTATTTTCTGTTGTAAAGGTACACACACTTTCAGCTAACTTAATTCATCTTTTTGTTTCTTGTAACCAGTTGTCCCCTACTTATTCCTTCGTTGCTACCTTAGTTACTATCTCAATGCCTAAAATTGTCCATGAAGCCTTAGTGCTTACGTGAGTTTGCTGTAATAGAAGAGGACATGACAACCCTTGACCATGTTAGTACTTGGATCTTAGGCCTTGTTTGGCATGTGGAATTAAGGGGTTGGGATTAGGATTGGGCAATACCAAGTTTTCATATTTCCTTTGGGGTATTGAGGAATCCAATCATGATCCAAATCCCATCTTATGTAGGGCTGAGTTCTTGATATCTCAGCTTGCTCTCTTTATTTGATTAACAAAAAGATACTTATTATATAGGGCTTTGACTCCTCAAGATGGATTGTTATAAATTTAATCTAATCCTAAATAATCATAATCATATCTCATCTACTTAATTAAACATATGGGAAAAAATAAAAGTACAATTAAATGATAGATTAAGGCAAATATCTACAAAACTTCCTTGAAATTTATGTTAGTTGTATATAATTAACCCCCCTGACATTTAAAAGTTTAAAATAACTTCCTTGATGTTTTAATGTTTGACATTAAACCCCGGTCCCTGTTGTTAAGTAACTAATGAGTACTATCACGTTAGATTAATAAAGATGACATATCATCTAATATGATTAAAATATAAAAAGTTTAGGCTATACTATGTCAAACCTCCTTGAATATAGGGATAAGTGCATATAACCCCCTGACATTTTAATCCTTATGTAAGATATATATCATTAATCTGACGTGGTAGTTTCCGTCGTTAACTTAACGGTAGGGGTGTTATGTTAAATATTGAAATGTTAAGAAGATTACATTTAAACTTTGAAATGTCTGGTAATTAATTATATGCAACATATCTGACGTTTTTTTTTTTGGGTGGTGTGTTTTGCAGATTTTAGCCATAAATTAATTATGGTAAAACTATTGAGCCTTTAAAATCCTACTTCCAACATGAACCTTCAGTATTTAATCAAGTGGATGATATAGCGGCTCAACTTCATTTGTACGTGTGTCGTATGAGCACCATCGATCTCATAAAAAAGTGATCACATCTCTTTTGATCTACATTGCCATTTTTGAATACCAAAAGAATGTTTTTTGAACAAAAAAAAATACCAAAAGAATGTTGACATCAAAAGTGAAATCCATTTATCATTTGGTGAGCAAATGTGAAAGTTGTTTAGTAGTTTGATTTTTTAGATAGTTTGTGGGGCCGATGATTTGAAGTTTGAAAGCTATAATACCTTGTTTGTGGTGGATGCTGACGTAATCTAGGATCTGTCTTAGGGCTTTTTCATATGATTCTTTTGAGTTCTTGATCGATCACTATTTTTTGTGTGTTTGTTTTAACAGAATGATTTTCATTTTGAATTGAGGGATTGGATGAATGTCAAACGGAATGAGCTGCCTAAGGGTTCAAAATTGGTAAGCGCTCTGGCATCACATGGTTGTGTGTATAAATCCATAAGGGTTAGTTAGTTTTATTTATTTAGTTATTTATTTTTTCATATTTTCCATTCATGGTTGAACAGATTATGGACCTCAATCCCCCCTTTGGTGTTCATGGAAAAGATGCTGACATGTTTATCAATAAGGCTCTTCGGTTTCAACCAAAACTCCTCATTCTAACTGTTCCGCGAGAAACAGAAAGGTATTTGTCTTCCAACGACCCCTTCCCCCCAAAATAAAAAAAATCCATCCCCCTTTCTTGATAAACATGCGAAGACAAATAATGTTTGCTTCCATACTGAACAAAACAAGCCTTTTGTTCTCTTTGTCACAAATTTTTCCCCTTTTTGCAGGCTAGATAATAAACGAACTCCTTATGATCTTGTTTGGGAGGATGAGAACTTTCTATCAGGCAAGGTAAATTAACAATTTCTTTTAATAATTCATGTGGTGATTTTTGTTAATTTTTCACGAATAAATGTTCTCTCGTGGCCTGACAGCAGTCTGATTCCCTGTTCTGTACTTTCCCTCCAGTCATTTTATCTGCCTGGATCACTTGATATTAATGACAGACAAATGGATCAATGGAACAATAGGCCGCCTGTACTGTATCTTTGGAGCCGTCAAGATTGGACTGATACACACAAGGCAGTAGCCCAGGAGCATGGTCATGTTCCTAGCCAACGAGATGATCCAATGATAGAAAAGAGGTTTGATGAAATTTCACCTGATGATCATATTATGGATGTTGATCATGGCGACAATGTAATACTGGGTCATGACCTTCCAAAGGTAGACGATCCTGAAGGTTGTCGGGCTTCAAGGAGCGAAGGTCGGGAAGAAAATTTGTCCCATGGTAATCTTGCCTATGGGAATCATGTAGTAGAAGAGCAAAGCTTAAGCAAGTCCGACAAGAGCATAACCAATTCAGACAAGACTTTACGGAAGAAGCGAACTGAAGGGAATGCCAGTAGAGGATGTGATGTGGTTTCACCAACCAACAAACAGGCAGTAAATGATAATTATGACGAAGTGATGCAACAGAGTCAACAGAGAGTATGCAACGACAGACTGGTAGAGGAACTTAATAATCTGTCTACCCCTGTATCTCCACATGAGGTCAATGATCATGCTAATGAGAATTATCAGTCCACCTCTCGCTCACACAAGGCGCGTGAAAGAGCCAGTCACGGGACTAGAAATCGAAATAGGTCAAGCTATACTTTTTCCCGTTCTGATTACAGAATTAGGAATTTTAAGGAACATCGTAATAGCCCTCTGGCAGGCAGCCCCAGGAGCTTCGAGTATAGATCTCATTTCAGGGATGAACAGCGTTCGAGGGAAACTGATATTAGGCAACAAATTCGTGTGTATGGGATTCAGGATCAAGATTTTATTAGTAGGTTTCAATCTGGTCATGATTCTGCTTTTGGCCCTATAGGAACTAACTATGGTCAACTTGGTTCAGACCCTAGGTCATCTTACCTAATTACATCTACTATGCAACGATATGCACCTCGCCTGGATGAATCGTACCATGTCAGGACAAGGACTTTAGGGTCAGAACCACCAATAATTGGTAGAAACTTAGATCTTCGTGTGCGACCACAACCAGGATATGGAGGCCCACCGGCACAACCCAGATATGGAGATTCTTCGATGGGTTTCATGCATCTTCACAATGCATATTCCCACTATAACTCAGCAGGGTGGCTCAATGAGTAGTTACAATTAGGACAATCGTTTTAGGTATCCAGTTAACTTGCAGTATACTCAATATGTAAATGAGATATTCTGTATGGCCCTTTTAATATCTTCATAGAACAATTCTTGGCTAAACCTAAGCTTTTTGTGTTCTGTGATTTCCCTTCTCTGTAATAGTGGTGTTCATATTGTTTCTTTATCTGTCGTTATTTCACATAGTTCGGCAATTACTACAAGATGAATGAGGATCATCCATAGTTGGATCTTGTAAAACTGATAATACGTGTCCAATCCATTAGGCTATCTGTTTAAACCCTTTTTAGGGTTGAGCCTTGAAAATTGGGAGTTTTTAACGTAAAAGGTCTTTTGGGTTTGTTCTTAATAAACCTCAAAAAAAGTTCAAACTACAGCTTGAGTTGAGTGTATAAGATTGTTTTATTTTCTTTCTTTCTTTTTATTTCTTCTCGAACATGAAATATACATATTGTCTTTTTACACCCCCTCAACGTTTGGATGAAGAAAAAGTTAGGGGGGAAAGAATATCATGAGGGAAAACCCTAAAAAATTATAATATTTTTATCATTTTTAGAAGTTTTTCTGCCCCATATTAACTTTCTTTATTTCCCTCTCACTTTTTGTTGCATCCAAACATAGCCCAAGTCGTCTTTCTTGCTTGTACTCATCCCCTAGTCCTTGTGCTAGTCTTACATTTGTTGCACACACTGCTAAACAGAGCAAGACAATATTGGAAGCTAAAAAGAGGTAGAAGAGAACAAAGCATAACGACTAACGAGTTTATACTAGTTCAAAGCTAACAATTTTGCCCATGTCCAGCTCCATGCGTTCTTTTAAAATTGACTATTGCTACAAAAGATGTTCTAAAATTTGTATGGAATCAAATAAATAGCTCTATGAACGAATTGAAAAACAGAATGTTTCACCATCTTGCAAGTTTCACAGTAGAGTACTCATGGCAACTCTAAGACTTAGTGCTTGTTTGGGATTATATTTAAGATTCCTAAAAGTATTTATTCATACAAATCGAGACAAAACTTATCTCCTGTACTTACCTTGTATACCGCAAATTATAATTGAAAAGCTGCTTTTCAAAACTCCAATCACTATTCCAAATAGACACTTAGTCTTAAGTCTTGTAACTTGCATTTTCATATTACCAAACTTGCAGTCTCTTCTAAAGACACCACGACTTAGGCACTCCGAAGAATTTAGGAGTGATCAAAATCACAATATTAGAACTCTTGTTCTTGTAAAGAGTGGATGCAACTTTGAAACTCTTGAGAACAAAGTGAGAGTCACTAGTACAAAAATCACTTTTTAGAATCGGTTTTGGAATAGGTCTAGATACAGCCGATCTACAAAGTCTGATACTTTTTAGACCAGTTATAAAAAAAAATCACTTTTTAAACCAATTCCTAAAGGTGAGGTCTAAAGAGTCAATTTTTAGGCCGTTTTTCTTGGGAACCGGTCTAAAAAGTGTGAATTTTTAGACCTCATGTGACTATATATCTGGGCTAAAAAGTAGATTTTTTAGACTGGTTGTAATTAGAACTGGTCTAGAAAGTGACTTTTTAGACTGGTTGTAATTAGAACCAATCTAAAAAATTGCATTTTTTTTTTAAAAATAAATATATTTTAGACCGGTTACAAAGTCCTTCAACTTCGTGACTGATTCAAAAATTCAGCAGCAACCCATTTTAGCTCTTTCAATCACCCAACATGCCTACAGCAAGAGTTTTATAGGCAAACCAATATAAAACAAGCTCAAACTCATGAAGCATATATGACGTATATATAACTTTGGTTTCTGCCTTAATCTTCACAGCCAAATTTACTGCTGAATCAAAATACTTAGCTACCTTAACAAAATCATCCTCAATGAATCCCCTATAAGAAAGAGCAGGGGTTCCTAAAATAAAAGATTCGAACAAGCCAAATCCCTAAATACGGAACTGCAAGGAATCAACTCCTATCATCAACAATTCAAACTCGAGCTCACTGGATCGATGTACAAAACATACCTCACTGTTGTATGGAGAACATTCGCCATTGAGCTCACCAGATTTGGGCCAATGAGGAAGAACGCTAGCCGTCGAGCTCACCAGATCTGGGCCGATGAGGAAGAACGCTCGCCGTCGAGCTCATCAGATCTGGATGTTGTTGAGCTACTAAAGACTGAGATGACGGAGGGAAGACATTGCGGTGGGTGGCTTCGCAGCTAGAGGGATGATGAATGAGACAAGGATGACTTGATAGAAAATAGGAAATTAATTGCAAATATTTGAGAAAGCACTCAGGAAGCCTACTCTATAGTTTATGAATCTAATTAAAAAGCATTGATCTCTTTCGGATCCCATAAGCTTGTTAATCACGTAGTACAATCGTAAAAAACCAGAAGATATTACGTCAAGGATTGAGCCCAGAATGAGAGAGGCAGCAGGTTCGAAGGAAACAGCAGAAGTGAAAACAATGAACGAAAAGAGCTACTCCTCTGAGAGAGCGCAACGGACGAGTCTACAAGACTTACAGATAAATCGCGTGAAGAAGAGAGGATTGAGATTTAGAGATCGAGAATTAGGTGCGAGGAATGGAACGGAGAATCTTGAAACGTATACGATGGATTCTTTTAGACCGGTTTCATACAACGACAGTTCTAAAAATGGTAATATTTTGGACCGTTCTACTAAATAACAGGTATTAAAAAAGTAAGAAATATTTTATTTTTTTACCGTTTAATTTTTTAAACCGATTATTAATAACAATAGGTCTAAAAAATTTGGTATTTTAGACTAATTTTGAGAGACAACCGATATAAAAAGTAATAGATATTTTATTTTTTAATTCAAAAAAATATATTAAACATGTTATAGTAGAATTGATCTAAAAAATATATTGCATATATTTTTTTAAGTTATTTTTATCTTTTTAGACCGATTCTTAAAAAAACCGGTCTAAATAATATATTTTAGACCTTATATTAGGGGAACCAGTCTCACAAGTTTTTTATAAATACAAAATTGTCACCTCTTATATCTTTTAGATCTTATCTGTTATAACCGGTCTAAATATACCGTCTATTTGATAATTTTTGTACTAGTGAGTTTTTTAACTCAAAAACAAAAAGTGGTGAGTTACCATGATGCAATTTTTTTTTTTTTTTTGGGTGAACAGCACGATGCAACCTTTCAAGAGGATACTTTTCACTTTTTTATTTTTACTATTTTTTTCTTACAATCTTGAAGATTAGGTTTTATGATCAACTCGTAGTAAATGGTCAGTTACCACGATGCTGCCAACAAGGCTTTTGTGATACAAGTTTCAAAATGATAGTCAAATGCTACAATTTTTCTGATAATTTTTAAATTCGCTAGGTGTCACACCTGGCACCATAATCTTCACCTTGATGTAAAAAATACACATAAAATTTTAAAATGGTGTAAAAGTGTCATGACTATTAGATTAACTAGTTGACTGTTTATCAAACATGTCAGGCAAAAGTTGATAAAAAAATACCTTTAAAGTTTTTTAAATGATGCAAACATATTACAATTATTAAGTCAACCAATGTTAAACACACGTGTTGCACAATTGATTCCCAATGGCCATGTTTGCCACTACAAGGTCTTGTGTATGACAAAGTGGCTGTACCTCCTTGGTGCCAATGATGCCTTCCCCCTAGCCGCCTCATCCACGGTAGTATTTTTTGGTTTCTTTGGCCAACATCTTTGATAATATTCATCGATAGAGAAAAAAATTAAAAAAGAAAACAAGGGTTGTGTAGCTATGGTGTCTTGCAAAAGACTTGCAGTGGCAAGTAAGACAAATGGGAACAAAAACATTGTATAACATGAGTGAGAATTGCTTTTTTAAATAATTAATGTTGATTGACTAAACCGCTGTGACATTTTTATACCATTTTAGAAACTTCATATATATTTTTACACTATTTTCTTGATGGACAAGTTTATTAAATTATCAATGTTAGTTGATTTAACGGTCATATCATTTTTACATTATTTTAAAAAATCTTTGTATTTTCGTACTCAAGTGAAGATTATAGTGTCAGGCCAAAATTGCACCTTTACTCATTAAACTTATGAAATTTTTGTCAACAAACTTTTTTCACATATTAATCTATCTTGTTTTTTTTTTTTTCAAAAACGAAGGTTTCATTTTCTCCACTTTTTAAGAAATTACCGTCATTTTTTTTAAAAAATGATTGGATTTCTTTACCACAAGTTGAACACAATTATTATATTTTTTTATTCTCAACTAACATTTTTTTTCAAGTTCTCTTCAGCTAAAATTTTAGTTAATTTTTTATTATCATAAATAACATTGCTTCTTGAAAATAATTTAATGAATCTAAAAGGGTGAAAATATTATCAAAAATAAAATTAAAAAAATTAAATAAAGCAAATAAAAATGGGAAAATTTTTAATTTCTAACGCTCATCTTCAAGTTGGATATATTTCAACTTGGTCCTCTTCTTCAATTTTGGGTTTATTTTTACCTTAATAGTACATTAAAGCGTAAATAACCGAGCTGATATTTTTCTGTTTTTTTTTAAAATTTTTTTCCTAAAGTTCAATAAACATAAGGGAAAAAAAACCAGCATGTGTTTAGTTGTGATGGTAAATGGCCACACGTAAGGAGAAAAATACAACTTCAAATCCTGAGGAACTCATCTGTTAAGAGGGGGTGAAATCCCTTTGCACTATAAATCTCTAAAGGAATAAATCTCAAGTTCAAAGTGGCTTTGAGATATCTAGATCAAATAAAAAAATACAAAAAAAATGAAGAAAATGATGAATATATATTTTGAAATTAAAGAAAATTAATTTGACAGTCCTTATAATTTATAAAATTTTGAATCAGGTCCATATAATTTTTTTTCCCTTTTTTATTACATCATTGTGGTGTACTTTGTTAGTACTACGGGTCATTTCGTCCATAGAGTTATTAATTTAAGTTAACTCCGTTAGTCACCATCTCTTCCCTCAGCTTCTTTCTCCTCTCTCTCACCGTTCATGTTTGCTCTCCTACTCTTTACACCATCTTTGTCTTTATTTCAAGCCTCACTCGTGTTTCGTCTTCTTTCATTTTTGCTAAGCCTACCTCCTGTAACACCTTAAACCAAACATACAAATACTTAACTAAAGCACCTCACATATAGCTAATAAGAATGTCCAACATCCAAATCATCAAAATATATAATTAGCTCAGATAAAACCCACGCCAAAGTATCAAATTAAATCCTCAAAATATTTTAGTAGATAAAAATAAAATGCGAAAGTCTAAGGATCATGCAAATAAAAGACATAATATATACTTAAGGAGCACAAAGGAGCCTTCAAGGCTCACTCCATAGATATCTTCCCTTACTTCCTACTAGAACAATAACTTGAAAAATGTTAATATATATGGATGAGATTCCACGTCTCAATAACTACTGAAAATTTCTATTGTACACAAGCAAATCACATATGATTTATACAAAAAATTGATTACATATATATTTGTATGTACCATTATCCTCATACAAAACAATTACAATTTAATCATCACTATGTCAATCTATATTTTCATCACACATGTAATATACAATTATGCAATAAGCAAGATGCAACCACCCTTATATCACTGTCCATTCTTATTGTAATACCCCAAATTTTGATTAAGGGCTAATGATAAGTATTGTGAATGATTTGGTGAATTAAAGTTGATTTGAGATCCAGATTAATTATTGGAAATGCCCCACACCCTATATTTTAGCATAATTATAGGACAAATAATTATTTGGGCTAAATATGTGGAAAATGGCGCAAGGAAGGAGGAAAAGAATTTAATTAGGTTTTATGTGGCAATTTAAATTAATGTGCCAAAATCAATGAAAAATTAGAAAGAATGGAAAATTGTTGGTTAATTAGTCAGTGATTAATGAAGTAATTAATTACTAACTAAAAAGAAAGGAGATGTGTGATTAAATGGCTAATAGAGTAGTTAGAGTAACTAATTAGTTACATACTTTATGGGAGCCAATGATATTGGGACATGAGGCAAGTTATTATGAAGAGAGAGTGGGTGAGAAAAGTCAAACCCAATATTTTAAGCATTTCTTCTCTCTCTTCCCTCCCCAATTTTGGCTGATGAGAAGCATGGGCATGAAGATCATCATTTATCTTCTTCTTCACACTCATCTCTCATTCTCTCTCTCCATTTTGTGGAACCATTGTTGAAGAAGAAAGAGAAAGTTTTCAAGGTAAAGCTCTTGCTATTTGACCCTTCTTATAACCTCAAATGCCAAAACTCCTTTCTCTAATATTGTTCCTTGGGTTGAGGGCATCATTTTCATGATTTTAGATTTTCCATTGGTGGTGTTTTGAGCACTCAAGGAAATCTAAAGTTTGGTGAACCAAAGGACACCTTTGAGAAAGTTGTTGAGGTAAGTGAAATGAACCTTTCTATATGAGTTTTGTGGCCATTGGATTTAGTCTTGAATTGTTGGGATTTTTGCCTATTTTTGAAAATATTGGGAGTTTGGTATAATGTGATCATGGAATTGGTGTTTTGTTATAAGTTGGAATAGATAAAAATTGGGTTTAAGGTTGAAATGACAAGTTTGGCAATTTTGGGGATTTTGTGTTGGATATCGCCTAAAATGAAGTATGATAATGGAATAAGAATTTGGTAGTTTTGATGTTTCCATTGGATTCCTTGTACAAAATTATGTGGGAGTAGTCTTGGATTCGAATTTGGGATCATTGGAAACATATGGTTAAAATTTGGAAAATGCTGTCAACTTTGTTGCATTTTGGCTTCTGATAAGCATCAGTCGAGTGATTTGGGTCTCACTCAAGTATAGCATTGCATGTTCTCATTTTCCTTCAGTTTTTCTGTTGCACTTCCATGCAAGAAAGCATAAGTGTTTGTCCCACTTGCGAGTGTTGTGGGTTCTTACTCGAGTGAACCTTGTCTCACTCGAGTGTAGGTGTATTTGACACTATGAACTCGCGTCTCGTGTAATATCCCAATTTTTGATTAAGGGCTAATCATGATTATTGTGGATAATTATAAATTTAATTGGAATAATTATGTGTTTTATTGCAATATTAATTAATATGTCATAATTAGTGGAAAACTGGAAGAATGGAATTATTGGTCATGAGTTAATAATTAAGGGAAAAATTAATTACTAGCTAAGAGAAAATGAGATGTATGATTAAAATGGCTAATGGAGGGATTAAGTGGCTAATTGGGTGTTTACCTTTATGAGAGCCAATGGTAGTGTGACACTTGGCAAGCTTACATGTGGAGGGAGTGTGGGAAAGTCAAATTGAATTTTTAAATATTTCTCTCTCCTTCTTTTCCCTCTTTTTGGCTGGACATGTATGGGTAGAAGGGAAATGATGATTGCTTCTTCTTCCTCACTCCATCTCTCTCATTTTCTCTCTCCAATTCGTCAGCCATTATTGGGCACGAAAGAGAAAGTAAAAGCTTGTGATTTGGGTAAGTAAATGACCTCCATTGCTCAAGTTCTCTTCATTAATGTTGTCCCTTGAATGAAGGGATTCATTTTGATGTGTATAGTATGCCTATTTGGTGTTGATTTGTGCCACACGAAATTTTGAAGGTTGGTGGATCAAGAAGTTTCTTTGGCAAAGTGAAAGAGGTAAGTAAGACTAATCTATCTATCTAAGTTTCATGCCAAATGAATAAGTTTAGAATTTCTGGGATTATCGCCCTATTTTCGAAAATATGGGTCATTGGATAGTTTGGCATGATATAGTTGTGGAAATGGTGTTTTGAGATGAGTTTTGAATAGATAGATTGATTGGAGGTTGAAATGTTAAGTTTATTGATTTTGGTAAAATTGATTATTTGTGTTGATTCAAACTAAAGCATGATAATGGAGTAGGATTTTCGTCATTTTAATGATTCCATTGAATTCCTTGGGTGTTTTTATGTGGGAGTAGCTTTGGTTTGGTATTTGGGTTCATTTGGATCACTTGGTAAACATTCTGGAAGTGCTATCTTACCTTCTGCGTTTTCTGGTTTCTGATAACATCATTCGAGTGAGAGTGAGTTCACTCGAGTGAGGGAAGAACATCACTCGAATGAGGATGAGCTCACTCGAGTGCGTTAGTGTATTTTCCCCTCTGGCATTTGGTTTTCATGTTACACTTCCAGGCGAGAGGCAAGAGTGTTGCCTCACTTGCAAGTATTGAGGGCTCTCACTTGAGTGAGCCTCCTCTCACTCGAGTGCTGGTGTATTTTTCAGCTGATCTATCGTCTCGGGTTGTCACTCGCATCCAAAATTCAAGAGTGCGCTTTAACACTTGCGAGTATTAAGTTCTTACTTGAGTGAGGTCTTCTTCACTCGAGTGATCCTCTTCCTTGAAAGTTTTTGTGCTCTCGGGCAAGCACTTCCTTTCCTCACTTTCTAGAACTTGAGGTGCTGTCCGTACAATGCTCAAGTGAGGTCTTGTGTGCTCGAGTAACCGTACCAATGCTCGAGTGAGACCATTTTCACTCGAGGTAAAGTAGTGAAAAATCATTTTTTGTGCTTCCAAAAGGGGATCTTTAGGATAGTTCTTCCAACCCTTTAGGAGTTTTGTTAGGAGTATTTAATGACTCTAAAAGAGCAATAATGATAACCAATTAAGTGTTAATAAGTCATTGAGAATTGGAATAGAGGATTGACTCTTTGTCCCAATTATGAATATAGGATTTGACATTTGCCCTACTCGGGAGAGACCGGCGCTAAGACACGCACGGAAGGATCAAGGTAGTGACTTTTCTCTCATGTTGTGTATGATACTTGGTATGCATGTTTATCATTATGAATGTGTTATTGGCCATAGGGCATTACAGCATGAACAGTTTAGCGTGAGCCGTCGTAGGGGGCAATGCTCATGACACTTATCCTGGTTATTGTATCTGTCATTATAAGTGTCGAGGCTGCGTGATAGAATCATGGATTCCTGTTTGAGTATCCAGCCCGTGGGGTTGTGTGTTGGGAAATGTTTTATATAGATCCCAGCTGTGGTAATATATGTGATATGTTCATGTGCATGTGCAATATAGCAAGCAGTTCAGCGTAAGCCATCGTAGGAGGGGCGATGCCTATGATACCTACCCCGGCCGTTGTAACTGTTGTTGTGATTGCTGTGTGTGGTATGGATGATTTACTTTCATACTTTGATGTTGTGCATATTATGAGTGATTTGTTACTACGGGGATTCTTTAGAATCTCACTCTCCCAAAAATACAAATTTTTATACAGGGCTACAGGATCTAAGGGAAAGCGGGCGATGAAGAGTAGTTAGAGCTTTAGTTTAGGAGTTTATTTTGATTAATGGTTATGAATGTAAAATTCATTGGATATTTTATGGTAAATAGTTGTATATTTTGGAAGTATAGTGTAGTTTTGTGTAATCCCCAAGATAAGGGAAAAGAATTATTGGCTTTGTGCCTTTGTATAATCCCTTTACTAATTAATGAACCCGAGTGTGTCGGGAATTTGCATTATACTCTAATATGTATGAATGAAATCGGCCAGTACAGGCCATTTATGTTGAAATGTGAGTAAGAGACAATTGTGGAATAGATGTTGTAAAATTTTTTGAAAACCCTGATTTTGGGAACTTTACTTCCTTTAAGTACCAAATTGTCTATGGTCTCTAATTCCACATTAACCACGTGTTTATAAACTTAAATCTTGGCCTTAATCGTGAAGAGGGTTACATTTGTGGTATCAGAGCTGTTGTTTCTAGCAAGGTGAGGATGTGCTAGGATAGCTCCCTTTGTTGGCCTTAGTTTTTTGACTTAAGGTAGCTTGATGATTGATAATTGTTGGTTGTATACACATGAGTATTTCTACTGTTTGTGGATATATCTAAGTCTTATGGATTATATGTATATATTTGCTTTGAAACTGACATGGTGAATCATTATAGAGTTAAAGGACAACATGGTTCGACTTAGAGTCAGACAAGAGGGTCCGGAGGTTGAGGAGTTAAATGACAATCCTCCAGACCCAATGCGAGAGATGATGGATCTTATCTGGGAATAAAGAGATATGATCGCTGAGCTAAGGGAAGAGCTTAGAGAGGAAAGAGCTAAATGGAATTAGGGAAGGGGCCAGTCAACTCATGAGGAAACTTAACTAGAGACTCATCATGAGGAGACAGCTGAGGGGTCCAATGGATCTCACGAATCCCCACCTCATACGATACCTAATCAAGAGTCCCTAAGGGTGTTGGCTCGTGAGGAGAGAAACTTGCAATATTGGGTCTCTAAGTTCTGCAAGCATATGCCTCAGTTGTTCAAAAGGAGGTTTTTGAAGTCCTCGAGTGCTCTACGGAGGTAAAGGCGAAGCAAGCTGTGTATAAGCTAGAGAGGGATGCAGACCGATAGTGGCAGAATATTGCCATGTCATTGAAGAGCCGGAATGTGCCATTGACTTGGGAGGTGTTCCAAGAAAAATTCAATGAGAAGTACTTCCCCAAGTCCGTGAGATTGGAAAAAGAATCTGAGTTCTTGGTTATCAGGCAGGGAGATACGGAGAGTTTTGATGAGTATCTTTCCCGTTTCATCCTGCTATCTCGGTACTCTACACATCTCTGGGATAGGGATGATGAGGAGTGGAGCTTCGATATGCTTATCAGGGGCTTGAGGTGCAAACTAAAAAAGAGATTAGCTACTCGCCTGTTTACTGACTTCAACAATGCGGTGGAGCAGTGTAGGATTGTTGAGAACAATCTGAGAGATTTATACCTAGCTAATGGTAAAGATAGTCGCAGTGAGCCTAGCAAGGCTAATACTTCCCAGAAGCGGAAGGGGCAAGGATCCTCATATGGGGGTGGTAACAAGAAGCCTTATCAATATGTGGATCGTAGTGACCAGAGACCTCCAGCGGGACCAGTGTGTAATCAGTGCAGAAAGTACCATCCGGGCAGAACTTGTACTGGGGAGGTGATTTGCTTCAACTGCAAGCAAGTGGGTCACATTTCTTTTAAGTGCCCACGATAGCCGGAAAAGCAAAGGCCCAGGAATCAGGGTCGAGTGTTCGCCATGACTCATGAGGAGGCTCGAAATTCGCCTGAATTGATCCAAGGTAAAATCCTTCTCAGTGATAATGAATTAAATGCTTTGTTTGATTCGGGTGCAAATCATTCATTCATAGCTTATAACTGTGTAAAGCGCCTGGGATTGTATGTGCATAGACTACCATTTGATTTAGTTGTGTCGACGCCGATGGGTGTCAGGGCTGTGACGGCCGAAGCTTGTCTCAATTGTGTGATAGTTGTTAAGGGTCAGGAGTCTACAGTTGATTTGATTTGCTTACCACTTTAACAACTAGAAGTTATTCTGGGTTTTGATTGGTTACGAGCAAATGATGTGCTGCTTGATTGTAGTAATAAGAGGATAGCTTACCGTAATGCACAGCGGGGAAACAATATGAATGCTAGTTTGAACTTACTTTCAATGGCTAAAGCAGAAAGATATCTTGAGAAGGGATGCCAAGGGTATATAGTGTTATTCTCTATTCAGGGAGAGTCATGCGTTGCTTTAGAGAGTATACCTGTGGTAAATGAATTCCCTGAGGTATTTCCAGAGGATCTTAAAGGGTTGCCTCCGAAAAGGGAAGTGCAGTTCCTAATTGAGATTGTTCCTGGAGCTGGTTCGATATTGAAAGCCCCATATCGTATGGCCCTTAACGAGATGGCAGAGTTGAAGAAGCAAATTGAAGAATTGCTTGAGAAATGGTTCATCCGACCTAGTGTATCACCGTGGTGAGCTCCAGTGTTGTTTGTGAAAAAGAAAGATGGAAGTTTGAGACTTTGTATTGATTACAAAGAACTTAACAAGGTTACTGTTAAAAACAAGTATCCTCTCCCAAGAATCAATGACATGTTAGATCAATTGTCTGGCTCGTGTGTATTCTCCAAAATTGATCTAAGGTCGGGATATCATTAGTTGCGTGTGAAGGTAGCGGATATTCCGAAGACTGCTTTCAGAACGAGATACAAGCACTATGAGTTCCTTGTGATGCCCTTTGAGTTGACGAATGCACCTATGGTATTTATGGACTACATGAACCACGTCTTCCAACAGTATCTCGACCAGTTTATGGTTGTGTTTATCGATGACATTCTGATATACTCTAAGAGTAGAAAAGAACATGAGCAACATCTGAAAATAGTACTGAGAATCTTACAGGAAAAGAAACTCTATACCAAGATGAGTACGTGTGAGTTTTAGCTTACGGAAGTGAAGTTCCTTGGCCATGTGATCTCATGAGATGAGGTATTGGTGGATCCCAGTAAGGTGAAAGTAGTACTTGATTGGAAAAGGCCAGAAACTGTTTTTGAGATTCGCAGATTTCTATGTCTTGCTGGTTATTATCAGAGGTTCATTCAGAATTTTTCGTGTATTGCATTGCTGATAACCAAGCTCACGGGAAGAATCAACCGTTTTTGTGGGATGAACGTTGCGAATGAAGTTTCACAGAGCTGAAGGAGAGGTTGACTACGACACCAGTGTTGATTATACCTGATCCCAGTGAGGCTTACATCCTGTACAGTGATGCGAGTAAGCAGGGGTTAGGGTGTGTCCTGATGCAGTAGGGAAGAGTGGTGGCCTATGCCTCTCGACAGCTGAAACCGCATGAGATGAACTACCCCACTCATGATCTAGAGCTTGTGGCAATAGTGTTTGCATTGAAAATTTGGTGTCATTACCTATACGGTGTGACAGTAGAACTGTATTACGACCACAAAAGTCTCAAATATCTGTATGATCAGAAAGAGTTGAACATGAGACAGCGTCGATGGATGGAGTTGCTGAAAGATTATAACCTAAAGATTAAATATCATCCGGGTAAGGCTAATGTCATTACGGATGCTTTGAGTCGGAAGGCGGTGTTAGTGGCAATGATAATGATCCAAGAGAAGAAACTGAAAGAGGATTTTTGGGATTTGAATCTCTCGAATGATATCTTGTGTGCTAATTATGGTGTGGTCTAAGGGGAGAATGACCTGAGGACTGAAATTGAAGGAGCCCAGATGCATGATGAACGAGCCCAGTCAATCCGAGCTATGATTGAGCAAGGAGAGACTTAGGATTATGACTTGTCACTTAGTGGGCTAGTGCGTTACTAGAAGAGAATCTATGTTCCACTGAAGGCTGACCTGAGGTTGAGAATTCTTAATGAGGCTCATAAGAGTCAGTATACTCTTTACCCCGGTATGACCAAGATGTATCACAACTTGAAGTCTATGTATTGGTGGCCTGGGTTGAAGAGTGATGTGACAAAGTATGTGGCGCGGTGTCTTACCTGTCAAAAGGTAAAGATTGAGCACCAAAGACCGCCAGGATTGCTTCAGAGTCTAGAAATTCTAGAATGGAAGTGGGAGAGTGTGACCATGGATCTAGTAGTGGGTCTGCCCAGGATCAGAAACTATGATGCGATATGGGTGATTGTTGGTCGACTCACGAAGTCTACGCACTTCATACCTATCAACGCTAGCTATTCTCCTGACAAGTTGGCTGAGATATATATTAAGGAGATTGTGAGACTCCATGGTACACCGAAGAATATTATCTCTGATAGAGATACTCAGTTTACTTCTAGATTTTGGGCGGCTCTGCAAGAAGCCATGGGTACTCAGTTGAGGTTTAGCATGACCTACCATCCTCAGACAGACGAACAATCAGAGAGGACTATCTAGACTCTGTAAGATATGCTGAGAGCGTGTGTCCTAGACTTCAAAGGAAAGTGGGACTATTATCTTCCGTTGGCCGAGTTTACTTATAACAACAGCTATCATGCAAGCATTCAGATGGCTCCGTATGACGCATTGTATGGGAGGAAATGCCAGTCACCGTTATGCTGGAATGAGTTGTCTGAGAGGAAGTTGTGTAGGCCGGATCTGGTTGACCAAACTGCTAAGTAGATCTGAGTTATCAGAAAGAGGCTCCTTGCAGCTCAGAGTCGTCAGAAGAGCTATGCTGATAAGAAGAGAAGACCTATTGAGTTTGAAGTGGGGGATCATGTTTTCTTGAGAGTGTCTCCGGTCACAGGCATCGAGAGAGCAATCAAGCAGAAGAAGCTAAGTCTGAGATACATTGGTCCATTTAAGATTCTGGCAAGAATCGGGCAGATGGCATATCGGGTAGCCCTACCCCCAAGTTTGAGTCGACTGCATGATGTGTTCCATGTCTTGCAGCTCAAGAAGTACGAACCAATCCCTGAGCATATCATTGAGTATGAGGAAGTTGAATTGCAGGATAACTTCACTTATGTGGTAGAGCCAGAGAGAATTATCGATCGAGAGGAGCGAAGGCTCAAGCATCGAAGCTTACCGTTCGTGAAGGTGGTCTGGAAGGGAATGTCTCCAAGGCAAGCAACTTAGGAGGCGGAAGCAGAAATGAAGAAGCGATTCCCTGATTTTATGCCCCATGATGTGTAATAAATTTCAAGGGCAAAATTTATTGAACAGGGGGAGAATTGTAATATCCCAATTTTTGATTAAGGGTTAATCATGATTATTGTGGATAATTATGAATTTAATTGGAGTAATTATGTGTTTTATGGCAATATTAATTAAGATGTCATAATTAGTGGAAAATTGGAAGAATGGAATTATTGGTCATGATTTAATAATTAAGGGAGAAATTAATTACTAGCTAAGAGAAAATGAGATGTATGATTAAAATGGCTAATGGAGGGATTAAGTGGCTAATTGGGTGTTTACCTTTATGAGAGCCAATGGTAGTGTGACACTTGGCAAGCTTACATATGGAGGGAGTGTGGGAAAGTCAAATTGAATTTTTAAATATTTCTCTCTCCTTCTTCTCCCTCTTTTTGGCTGGACATGTATGGGTAGAAGGGAAATGATGATTGCTTCTTCTTCCTCACTCCATCTCTCTCATTTTCTCTCTCCAATTCGTCAGCCATTGTTGGGCAAGAAAGAGAAAGTAAAAGCTTGTGATTTGGTTAAGTAAATGACCTCCATTGCTCAAGTTCTCTTCATTAATGTTGTTCCTTGAATGAAGGGATTCATTTTGATGTGTATAGTGTGCCTATTTGGTGTTGATTTGTGCCACACGAAATTTTGAAGGTTGGTGGATCAAGAAGTTTCTTTGGCAAAGTGAAAGAGGTAAGTGAGACTAATTTATCTATCTAAGTTTCATGCCAAATGAATAAGTTTAGAATTTCTGGGATTATTGCCCTATTTTCGAAAATATGGGTTATTGGGTAGTTTGGCATGATATAGTTGTGGAAATGGTGTTTTGAGATGAGTTTTGAATAGATAGATTGATTGGAGGTTGAAATGTTAAGTTTATTGATTTTGGGAAAATTGATGATTTGTGTTGATTCAAACCAAAGTATGATAATGGAGTAGGATTTTCGTCATTTTAATGATTCCATTGAATTCCTTGGGTGTTTTTGTGTGGGAGTAGTTTTGGTTTGGTATTTGGGTTCATTTAGAACACTTGGTAAAAATTCTGGAAATGTTGTCTTACCTTCTGCGTTTTCTGGTTTCTGATAACATCACTCGAGTGAGGGAAGAACATCACTCAAGTGCGTTTGTGTATTTTCCCCTCTGGCCTTCAGTTTTCATATTGCACTTCTGGGCGAGAGGCAAGAGTGTTGCCTCACTTGCAAGTATTGATGGTTCTCACTCGAGTGCTGGTGTATTTTTCAGCTGATCTATCGTCTCGGGTTGTCACTCTTGTCTAAAATTCAAGATTGCGCTTTAACACTTGTGAGTGTTAAGTTCTCACTTGAGTGAGGTATTCTTCACTCAAGTGATCCTCTTCCTTGAAAGTTTTTATGCTCTCGGGCAAGCACTTCCTGTCCTCACTTTCTAGCATTTGAGGTGTTGTCTGTACAATGCTCGAGTGAGGCCTTGTGTGCTCGAGGGACCATACCAATGCTCAAGTGAGACCATTTTCACTCGAGGTGCAGCAGTGAAAAATCAGTTTTTGTGCTTCCAAAAGGGGATCTTTAGGATAGTTCTTACAACCCTTTAGGAGTTTTGTTAAGGGTATTTAATGACTTTAAAAGAGCAATAATGATAACCAATTAAGTATTAAGAAGTCATTGAGAATTGGAATAGAGGATTGACTCTTCATCCCTAATTATGAATATAGGATTTGACATTTGCCCTACTCGGGAGAGACCGGCGCTAGGACACACACGGAAGGATCAAGGTAGTGAATTTTCTCTCATGTTGTGTATGATACTTGGTATGCATTTTTATCATTGTGAATGTGTTATCCGCCATAGAGCATTACAGCGCGAGCAGTTTAGCGTGAGCTGTCGTAGGGGGCAATGCTCATGATACCTACCTTGATCGTTGTATCTGTTGTTGTAAGTATCGAGGCTACGTGATGGGATCGTGGATTCCTGTTTGAGTATCCAGCCTGTGGGGCTGTGTGTTGTGAAATGTTTTATATAGATCCCAGTTGTGGTGATATATGTGATATGTTCATGTGGATGTGCAATACAACAAGCAATTCAGCTTGAGCCGTCGTAGGGGGTGATGCCCATGATACCTACCCCGGCCGTTACAACTGTTGTTGTGATTGCTGTATGTGGTATGGATGATTTACTTTTATGCTTTGATGTTGTGCATATTATGATTGATTTGTTACTACAGGGATTCTTTAGAATCTTACTCTCCCAAAAATTCAAATTTTTAGACAGGGCTGAAGGATCCAAGGGAAAACGAGAGATGAAGAGCAGTTAGAGCTCCAGTTTAGGAGTTTATTTTGATTAATGGTTATCAATATAAAATTCATTGAATATTTTGTGGTAAATAGTTTTATATTTTGGAAGTATAGTGTAGTTTTGTGTAATCCCCAAGATAAGGGAAAAGAATTATTGGCTTTGTGCCTTTGTATAATCCCTTTACTGATTAATGGAACCCGAGTGTGTTGGGAATTTGCATTATATTCTGATATGTATGAATGAAATTGACCTGTACATGCCATTTATGTTGAAATGTGAGTAAGAAACCATTGTGGAATAGATGTTGTAAAATTTTTTGAAAACCCTGATTTTGGGAACTTTACTTGCTTTAAGTCCTAAATCGTCTATGGTCTCTAATTCCACATTAACCACGTGTTTATAAACTTAAATCTCGGCCTTAATCATGAAGGGGTTACATCTCGGTCTTAATCATAAAGGACATTAATGATAACCAAATCTAAGTGTTGAAGTCATTTAAGTATTGGAATTAAAAATAACGCTTCATCCCTAATCATGAATTATAGGAGTTGATATTTGCCTTGCTCGGAAAATAACGCTTTAAGTATTGTAGTTGTGTATACTATGAGTGATTTGTTACTACAGAGATTCCTTAGAATCTCACTCTCCCAAACAATTTTCAAATAGGGCTGCAAACCCATAATTGATTAATGGATCCCGAATGTGTCGGGAATTTACATTACACTCTGATATTTATGAATAGAATCGTAATATACAAGCCAATTGTGTATTTGAAATGTGAATATGAGACTGTTGTTGAACAGGTTTTAGAATTGTTTTTGAAAACCATGTTTTGGGAAAGGAATGTTAATAAGTCCCAAATCATCTTACGGTCTATAATTCCACATAATCATGTATTTATGAACTTAATCTCAGCCTTGGTTAGAAGCGGGTTACATTTGTGGTATTAGAGCTATAGTTCCTGGTAAAGGTATGATTTGCTAAGATAGTTGCCATAGTTTGTTGCCTTAGTCATAAATGATGACTTAGGATTGTTTGTTGTATACACATGAGTATTTCTGCTGTTTGTAGATATATATAAGTGTTAAGGAGTATGTGTATACATTTGCTATGGTATTGACATGATGAAACATTTACGGAGTTAAGGCCAAAATGGTTTGCCCTAGAATTAGACTAGTGGACCCAGATGTGGAAAAATTAAATGACAATCCACTTGACCCAATGTAGGAGCTGATGAGTCTAGTAAGGGAACAGAGATATATGATTCATGAGCTAAGAGAGGAGCTCAAGGAGGAGCAAGCCAAGCGTAACGGTGAAAGGGCTTATTCTACCCAGAGGAAACCCAAGCAAAGACTCGTCATAAAGAAACACCTGAGGGATCTAATCGGTCTCGAGAGTCCCCATCTCGCTTGGTACCTAATCAAAAGTCACAAGGGGTACCAATCTGAGAGGGTAGAGATCTACAATTTTGGGTTTTGAAGTTTTGCAAGCATCTACCTTCGGTGTTCAGAGGGAGATTTGAACCCCAAGCCGCTGAAAATTGGTTGAACCGGTTGGAAAAGATATTCAAAGTCCTTGAGTGTCTAACGGAGGTGAAGGTGAAACTGGCAGTGTATAAACTAGAAGGGAATATAGACTGGTGGTGGTGGAATATCGCCATGACATTGTGAAACCGAAATGTACCATTGACCTGGGAGGTGTTCCAAGAGAAGTTCAATGAGAAGTACTTCCCTAAGTCGGTGAGGCTTGAAAAGGAATCGGAATTCCTAGCCATCAAGCAGGGTGATACAGAGAGCTTTGATGACTATCTGTCTCGTTTCTTCTGACTGGCATGGTACTCCTCCTATCTTTGCCTTATGGATGATGAGGAGTGGAGTTCTGATATGCTTATCTGGGGATTAAGGCATGAGCTGAGGAAGAGATTAGCCACTCATCGGTTTACTGACTTCATCAAGGTGGTGGAAAAGTGCAGAATAACTAAGAATAATCTAAGAGATTTGCATCCAGCTAAGGGTATGGCAGCCGTAGTGAGCCTAGCAAGGCAAATACTTACCTGAAGTAGAATGGACAGAGGTTCTCGCTTGGGGGCAGTAGTAAGAGGCCCTATCAATCTAGGGGTTGTGGTGATTAGAGACATCCAGCGGGAACGATGTGCACTCAATGTAAGGGCTATCATCCTGGCAAAACTTGCTCAGGGCAAGTGATTTGTTTCTACTGCAAACAACCAGGACACATTTCTACTAAATGCCCAAGACCACTGACAGAGTAAAGGCCCAAGAATCAGGGTAGAGTGTTCGTGATGACACATAAAGAGGCTCGGAAGTCCCCTGAACTGATTCAAGATAAAATCCTTCTCAGAGGTAATGAATTATAGGTTTTATTTGATTTAGGTGCAAGCCATTCTTTTATTGCCTATGATTGTGTAAAGCGTCTGAGATTACATGTGCATAAATTACCGTTTGATTTGGTCGTATTGATGCCAATGGGTGTCAAGGCTGTGATGACCGAGGCTTGTTTGAACTGTGTAATAGTTGTTAAGGGATATGAGTCCATAGTCGATTTGATTTGTTTGCCGCTCCAACAACTATAGGTTATTTTAGTTTTTGACTAGCTGACAGCTAATAATGTGATGTTGGATTGTGGGAACAAGAGGATAATTTACCGTACTGCACAAAGGGAAAATGATGTGAATGCCAGTTTGAAGTTCCTTTCAATGGCTAAAGATGAGAAATATCTTGAGAAGGGATGCTAGGGGTATTGGTGTTCTTTTCCGTGCAAGGAGAGACAGCAAAAACTTTAGAAAGTATACATGTGGTAAGAGAGTTCCCCGAGGTATTCCCAGATGATCTTAGTGGGTTACCTCTGGAAAGGGAAGTACAGTTCCCAATTGAGACTATGCTTAGAGCTGGTTCTATATCTAATGTCCCACACTGTATGGCTCCAAATGAAATGGCGGAGTTAAAGAAACAAATCGAAGAGTTGCTTGAAAAAGGGTTTATTCAACCCAGTGGAAGCTTGAGGCTTTTGTATTGATTACAGAGAACTTAACAAAGTCATTGTTAAGAACAAGTATCCACTTCTGAGAATTGACGACCTTTTAGATCAACTGTCTGGTTCTTGTGTATTCTCTAGAATCGATCTCAGGTTGGGTTATCATCAGCGGCGTATAAGAGCAGAAGACGTACCAAAGACTGCTTTGAGAATGAGATATGGGCACTACAAGTTTCTGGTGATGCCTTTCGGGTTGACTAATGTACCTGTAGTATTTATGGATTACATGAACCATCTCTTTCGACAGTACCTTGATCAATTTGTTGTGGTATTAACCATGACAACCTGATATACTCTAAGAGTAGAGAAGAGCATAAGCATCATTTGAGAATTGTGCTTGAGACATTGCGTGAAAAGCAACTCTATGCCAAGTTGAGTAAGTGTGAGTTCTGGCTTATGGAAGTGAAATTTCTTGGCCATATGATCTCACGAGAAGGGGTCTCGGTGGATCCCAATAAGGTAGAAGCAGTACTTGACTAGAAGAGGCTAAAAACTGTTTCTGAGATTCGTAATTTTCTGGGTCTTACCGGTTACTACTGGAGATTTATTCATAATTTCTCCCGTATTGCCTTGCCAATGACCAAGCTCACGAGAAAGGATCAGCCATTTGTATGGGATGAACGTTGTGAAAACTGTTTTGCTGAGTTGAAGGAGAGATTGACTATATCACCAGTGTTGATTATACCTGATCTCAGTAAGGCTTACGTCGTGTATAGTTATATGAGTAAGTAAGGGTTAGGGTGTATCTTGATGCAGCAGGGACGTGTGGTGGTCTATGTCTCTTAACAGCTGAAGCTGCATAAAATGAACTATCCCACTCATGATATGGAGCTTGCGACAATTTTGTTTGCATTGAAGATTTGTCATCATTACCTGTATGGTGTGACAGTGGAACTATATTGCGACCACAAGAGTCTCAAATATCTGTGTGATCAGAAAGAGTTAAATATGAGACAGTGTTGCTAGATGGAGTTGCTTAAAGATTACAACCTGGAGATCAAATATCTTCTGGGTAAAGCTAATGTCATTGTGGATGCTCTTAGTAGAAAGGCGGTGTTTATTGCAGCAATAATGATTCACAAGGTGAAATTGATTGAGGATTTTTGGGACTTCAATCTCTCGAATGATATCCTGTGTGCCAATTATGGTGTTGTCCAAAAGGAGAATGACCTGAGGACTGAAATTAAAGAGGCTCAAATGCATGATGAGCGAGCCCAGTCCATCCAAGCTATGATTGAGAAAGGAGGGACTCGAGATTATGATTTATCAACCAATAGACTAGTTCGTTACTAGGGGAGAATCTATGTTCCACTAAGGGTTAACTTGAGGCAGAGAATTCTGGATGAGGCTAATAAGAGTCAGTATACTCTTTACCTAGGTATGACCAAGATGTATCACAACTTGAAGTATATATATTGGTTGCCAGGGTTGAAGAGTGATGTGACTAAGTATGTGGCGCGGTGTCTTACCTATCAAAAGGTGAAGATTGAATACCAGAGACCGTAAGGATTACTTCAGAGTCGAAAAATTCCAGAATGGAAGTGGGAGAGTGTGACCATGCATCTAGTGGTGGGTCTGCTCAGGATCAGAAACTAAGATGTTATCTAGGTGATTGTTGATCGACTCATGAAGTCAGCGTACTTCATACCTATCAATGCTAGCTATTCTCCTGATAGGCTGGCTGAAGTATACATCAAAGAGATAGTGAGACTCCATGGTACATTGAAGAACATTATCTTCGACAGAGATCCTCAGTTTACTTCAAGATTCTAGAGGGTTCTACATGAAGCTATGGGATTCAATTGAGGTTTAGCACGGCCTACCATCCTCAGGCAGACGGATAATCAAAGAGGACTATTCGACACTGGAAGATATATTACGAGCATGTGTCCTCGATTTTAAAGGAAATTGGAACTAATATCTCCCACTAGCCGAGTTCGCTTACAACAACAGCTATCATGCGAGCATTCAGATGGCTCCATATGAAGCATTGTATAGGAGAAAGTGCTAGTCACCATTGTGCTGGAAAGAGTTATCTGAGAAGAAGTTGTATGGGCTGGATCTTTTTTATCAGACCTTATAGCATATCAAAATCATCAGGAAAAGGCTCCTTATAGCGCAGAGTTGACAAAAGAACTATGCTGATAAAAAGAGAAGGCCTTTAGAGTTTGAAGTAGGGGATCATGTTTTCTTGAGATTATCTCTAGTCACAAACATCGTGAGAGCAATAGAGCGGAAGAAGTTGAGCCCGAGGTACATTGGTCCATTTGAGATTCTGGTAAGAATTAGACCGGTGGCATATCAGATAGAACTACCACCGAGTTTGAGCAGACTTCACGATGTGTTCTATGTCTCATAACTTATGAAGTACCAACTAGAACCTGAGCATATTATTGAGTATGAAGAGGTTGAATTGCAAGATAACTTCACTTATGCGGTAGAGCCAGAACAAATAATTGATAAAGAAGGACAAAGGCTCAGGCATTGAAGCTTACCATTTGTGAAGGTGGTCTGGAAGAGAATATCTCTAAGGGAAGCAACTTGGGATGTGGAAGCTGACATGAAGAAGCAATTTCTTGATTTTATGGCCCGAGATGTGTAATAAATTTTGGGGATGAAATTTATTAAATGGGAGGAGAATTGTAATGGCCCAAATTTTGATTAAGGGCTAATGATAAGTATTGTGAATGATTTGATGAATTAAAGTTGATTTAAGATCCAGATTAATTATTGGAAATAACCTATACCCTGTATTTTAGCATAATCATGTGACAAATAATTATTTGGGCTAAATATGAGGGAAATGGCGCATGGAAGGAGGAAAAGAATTTAATTAGGTGTTATGTGGCAATTTAAATTAATGTGCCAAAATTAGTGAAAAATTAGAAAGAATGGAAAATTGTCGGTTAATTATTCAGGGATTAATGAAGGAATTAATCACTAACTAAGAAGAAAGGATATGTGTGACTAAATGGCTAATAGAGTAGTTAGAGTAACTAAATAGTTACTTACTTTATGGGACCTAATGGAATTGGGACATGTGGCAAGTTTTTATGAAGAGAGAGTGGGTGAAAAAAGTCAAACCCAATATTTTAAGCACTTCTTCTCTCTCTTCCCTACCTAATTTCAGCTTATGACAAGCATAGGCATGAAGATTATCATTCTATCTTCATGTAGCCATTGTTGAAGAAGAAAGAGAAATTTTTCAAGGTAAGCTCTTGCTATGTGACCCTTTTTACAACCTCAAATACCAAACTCCTTTCTTTAATATTGTTCCTTGGGTTGAGGGCGTCATTTTCATGGTTTTAGATTTTCCATTAGTGGTGTTTTGAGCACTCAAGGAAATCTAAAGGTTGGTGAACCAAAGGACACCTTTGAGAAAGTTGTTGAGGTAAGTGAAATGAACATTTTTATATGAGTTTTGTGGCCATTGGATTTAGTCTTGAATTTTTGGGATTTTTGCCTATTTTCAAAAATTAGGGTCATTGGGAGTTTGGTATAATGTGATTATGGAATTGGTGTTTTGTTATGAGTTGGAATAGATAGAAATGGGTTTAAGGTTGAAATGACAAGTTTGGCAATTTTAGGGATTTTGTGTTAGATGTTGCCTAAAATGAAGCATGATAATTGAATAAGAATTTGGTAGTTTTGATGTTTCTATTGGTTTCCTTGTGCAAAATTATGTGGGAATAGCCTTGGATTAGAATTTGGGATCATTGGAAACATATGGTTAAAATTTGGAAAATGCTATCAACTTAGCTACGTTTTGGCTTCTGATAAGCATCACTCGAGTTATCTGGGGTCTCACTCGAGTGTAGCATTGCATGTTCTCTTTTTCCTTCAGTTTTTTTGTTGCACTTCCGTGCAAGAAAGCAGAAGTGTTTGTCTCACTTGCGAGTGTTATGTGTTCTCACTAGAGTAAACCTTGTCTCACTCAAATGTAGGTGTATTTGATACTATGAACTCACGTCTCTGGATATCACTCACGGTCAATCCGTCACTCGAGTGTCTTAACACTCGTGAGTGTTAATCCATCACTCGAGTGCCAAGGTCCCTACTTGAGTCTTTTCTCCTTTGAAAGATTCTTTTGCTCTCGGGTGAGTACTTCCTGAACCTCACTTTGTAGAACTCGGGTGAGCATTAGGCTATCACTCGAGTATTGTTTCCATGACTCAAGTAGAGTGAGCATTTCTTGTCTCTGTCCTTGCTTACTGTCAAGTACTCACATGAGTGTGCTTTCATGACTCGAGTGTAAGTTCATCATCACTCTAGTAGGCTTTCTTCACTAGAGTGCAAAAATGAAAAACCAGTATTTGTACTTCAAAAAAGGGATCTTTGGTATAGTTCTTCCAACCCTTTAGGGCTTTTGTTAGAGGCATTTGTAGCTTCCTAAAGGACATTAATGATAACCAAATCTAAGTGTTGAAGTCATTTAAGTATTGGAATAGAGAATAACGCTTCCTCCCTAATCATGAATTATAGGATTTGATATTTGCCCTGATCGAGAGAGACCAGTGCTAGAGCAAGCACGAAAAGACCAAGGTAGTCACTTTTCTCTTGTAATGTGTATGATGCTTGGTATGTATAACTTATGATTGTGTTGTTGTTGTGAAAACATACTGCATGAAAACTTGATGTTGTGAAAATTGTTAATGCAACTTGTGCTGTAGTGCATTGCAGTATGAGCACTTTAGCTGAGCAGTCGTAGGTGGTGATGCAGGTTACACCTACCCCTGTCGTTGAACTGCCATTGTAGTTGTCGTGGCTATGCTATGGAATTGTGAATTCCTACTTTGAGAAACATGCTAATATGACTATGTGTTGTGAAATGTTTTATATGGAACCCAACTGTGGTGAAATATATAGTTGTGAACCATGTTGTGGTGCAATACAGCGTGAGCAAACATAAGGGTGATGCCCGTCATACCTACCCCTACCGCTGTAACTGTCGTTGTAATTGCTGTGTGATTTGTTATGATTTGCTTATATGCTTTGTGGTTATGCATACTATGAGTGATTTGTTACTACGGGGATTCTTTAGAATCTCACTCTCCCAAACAATATTCAGATAGGGCTGGTGATTCCAAAGAGAAGTAGGTGACGAAGGGCAGTTAGAGCTCCTAGCTAGGAGTTTATTTTGGTTTTTGGTTATCATTCTGGATATTTGTAAATAATATTTTGGATCATAGAATAGTAATTATGTAATCCCCTATAACGGGAAAGTGATTATGGGCATTTGTGCCCTGTAAACCCGTAATTGATTAATGGATCCCAAGTGTGTCAAGAATTTTCATTGCACTCTGATATTTATGAATGGAATCGTAATGTACAAGCTAATTGTGTATTTGAAATGTGAATTTGAGACTATTGTTGAACAGGCTTTAGAAAAGTTTTTTTTTGAAATTATGTTTTGGGAAAAGAAATGTTAATAAGTCCCAAATCATCTTACGGTCTCTAATTTCACATAATCACCTATTTATGAACTTAATTTCGGCCTTGGTTGGAAAGAGGTTACACTTATAACACTGACTGGAGTTATAGGTTAACATATAGTCTAATAGAAACTCATCTATTTGATTGGATTGTCCTAAACTCATCAGTTCTTAAGATACACCCAACCAAAGGTGTAAAGCTTAAGTTTGGACTATGGCTCCCCTCCTTAAAAGAACACAACTAAGGAGGTGTCGCATGTCCCACAACTTAAATGCAATCCAGTCCAAAGGAAAAATGGAAGAAGGGGCCTTGTCAAATTTCATCCAATGTGCACTGAGTGATGGCATAGCACGTGGTAAAATATCTCATCATACAAATTCCTCCTTACTCCAAATTTATCACAAATGCAATCGTCATGACAGTTATAGTCAATCACCAATAAATATAATATCATTAAAAGACAAGATACAATAAATCATGCTTCCATTTATATCAAATATCATCTCATATTCAAATATGCCTAAAAGGAACCAATAATCCAACAATAAATTAATTATAATTAAATTATAACTATGTGAATAAAATAAGTTATAAATAAATTTGCTAGTAAAATTATTTACTTGAGAATTTATAATACATACACATATACATATAATTCAATCAATAGTCATTCACAATCATATACAATTCATAAGTATATGGAAGAATACTCCATAACTTAAAGGTAATCACACAAGAGTTACAGCAAAGCTCTCAATATGACTCTATAAAATCATAAATGTAAATATTTATTAATATATTAATTAAACCTAAACTAAAGTTGCTCTATGATTACTACTCCCAGGCTACTTAAAACCTTGAAAGTACCCTCTGCATATATTATATTCACATTAGCTCCATTCAGCTATTTTATTAAGCTTCAACATTGTTTAGGAATAATTTTTTTTGTATAAGATATAAAAGATTTAAACACAACAATTTGTTGTACTATATATATTTGTGTGTATAACTATGTCAAGATGTGTGCGTGTGCGTGTGCGTGTGCGTGTGCGTGTGCGTGTGCGTGTGCGTGTGCGTGTGCGTGTGTGTGTGTGTGTGTGTGTGTGTGTGTGTAAAGGGCAGTTGGAAGGAATAGATGCAAGAGTCACAAATTAAAGTCTTAGATATGTTGTATTTTTTAATAAGAGAGGACAAGGTCACTTGATGGGATATATGTAGCCAAAAGTACAAGAAGCAGTAAAGGACAAAATGCCCTACCAAATGAGTGAAGAAATAGAACGAAGGTCAAACCATTTGGTGAACGCATAGAAAGAAGAGAGACAATTTTGGTATATTTCAATAGAAAGTGTATATATTATAGTATAAGACCCAAATATGAAAGTGAAATAGAAAAACTAACACATTGTAGTTATATTCCCACAGTGCAAGAATGGACAAAAAGGAAAAACCAAAGGGAAGTAAAAAAAAGTATACATTTATATAAATTAAAACAGTCTCATCGATGAATTATATGGGTTAAGAAAAGATTATATATGTATATATACATATAGCTATAGAAATGGAGAAAAAGTGGGTTGAGTAGGTAGCTTGACCCCTATTTTCTATATAATATGTATATATATACTCAACCACAATATCAGAGTAAGGATGTGGGGTTAAGATTTTGGTTTTGAAAATAAACAAATAAACAATGGCATAAGATACACCCAGAAAAATGAAGGGTTTAACACAAGTCAAAAAAATAATAATAAAGGGAAAGTATACCCTCCATAGTCAGACATAGTAGGAAAGAGAGTGGGTGTCATATATATACACACACATGTATAAACAAACACACGTGCACACGGGGACACAATGGAGAAGGATTGTCTCAAACTTTTATCTCAGTAACCTTTAAAATCTTTTAATCAGGTCCGTCCAATTGATATCAACGGCTTAGAAAAAAGACACATCATGCAGTTGTTAAAATTGCTTCTCCATCGTCGACTTTGTTATAATTTGGACTGTCCGTTAAAGTCCTCATATCCCAAGAAACTTCTCTTTTCTTTAGGAATTTTCCTGATGCCACAACCCCCTGCCCCCAAAATCTTCTCCCTTATTGCCCTACAATCACTTATGTTACTTGCCACTCTTAAATAAAGAAGAATAGGTGATGGAGGATAGCAATGAAGTGTGAGCTCCTCAACTTTTGTTGTAATTTCTAGTTTGACTGGAATTTCTTTTGGTGAAATTTTATGAAAATCTGGAGGGTAAAGGGGAAATGGTGCTGTTTTCTATATTCTGATTGTAATATTTTGCTTTAAGGTGAGAAGAAATTATCGAAGGTGATAGTACCAGATAAGTGGAAAGAAGGTGCTAGCAATACTACCAAGGGTGGTGGCCACAAGATCAATGAGGATAAGCTTCTCTCAAAGAAGAACAGGTAAGTGAAGATTCAAGTTTATATTTTTTATTTTTCCTTTCCTTTTCATATCGAGCATGCTTGGGCTCTTTGATGATATTACTTTTAATGATTAGTTGATAAGGTCTAAGTGATATAAATACGCGCAAATTGAGTTTTTTTTAATGAAAAATAATTGAGTTTCCATGCAATAATCTTTCAGTTGTGTTTAAGAATTCGTGCTATGACAGACACTATACTAGAACAAATGTTGTCATGAATATTACAACATAATAAGGCAGTGAGTGTTACATGTCAGTGCCTATAATTCAATTAGACTTTATTTTATCAACAATATTGCAGATTTGCAAATGTGACTCCTAGAGAGGAAGCAACTCCTAAGTTGTGGGAAGAATTGAAGTTATGACCCTTGCTTCTTTCTTCTCTCGTTTCTATTGGGATATCATGATTTTACATATGCGCTTGTAATGTCTCTACCATCCAACACACCAATTGATTATATACTACAACAATTTCTAGTAAGTAGTTACTAATCAAAGTTTTCATTGAAGTTTTATATTATTACAAGTGCCTAGAATCCTGACTCCTTCTTTCTTTTTGTTCAAAAGTTTGCTAGTGTCTTGCTCCTTGAGTTGCTTGACGGTACCTTTAAGATGACAAGGAAAAAACTTTTGTGGTATTTAGGCTATGCCTTTATTAAAGAACAATCTATAAATTGTCTCAACTCAAAATGATATTCATGATCTGCATTGCTTTGCTCTACGTTGAAGAAGAAGCAGAAATACTTTATCTGTGTTGTGAAGATATTTGTGAGGTCTATGAAGACATTTTAAGTAAATGAAATACTATGTAAAGCGATGCCATAAATTATGTAATGTTATGGCCTTTTTTAGGAGTATATTGGGGACAAGTTTTGATATGTAATGAAATATTGATTGTCATTACAATTATGATGTATGGAATAAAATATCAGTAATGAAATATTTTCTTTCTTTGGAATCATTTAATTTGATGGATTCAATTTAGTGATTGGTTACACTTGCAATATTGCTTTAACTGAATACATGGTGTGAAATTGAGTTTGCGTGCACTTATCCCCATGCAACCTCACAGTATAACCCAAATTCATGCTCATTGCTGCCAATTTGCTATTGTCTTGCATTGACTATATTAGAATGATGCTGCCAAAACAAGTTTCATATGCATATATATGTGTTGCTGTCAAATAACTATAAAAAAAACTCACCATCAAAATACTAGTAAATGACTACACTTGAGGTAGTGCTTGCAATGTCGTAGGAGTAGAACATGAAATTGAAGCATCTAATTCCTCACTTCTTACCTTGAACCGCCCTTCATTTTATTTCTTAGGTGTTTTATTCCATTTTGCTCAATATGCCATGTGCATAATGCATGCTTCACCTCAGGAATAAATTCACGCATTGCTCTTGCCATTGCTTGATCTTGGTAAGCAAAAATTGTTGTAGGTTTCTTTTGATTGTTTGCTTTCAAGAAAGTTTCCAACAACCACTTGAATGATTCTGTAGTTTCATCGTATCACAAAGCTACACCAAAAATAATAATTCCTCTATAATGATTGAGTCCAAAAAAAATTGCATAAGGCCTATGATTATTGTTTGTGCAGTATGTGGTGTCCAATGAAATTACATCTCCAAAATAAGCATAATCTACAAGCATTGGAGCATCTGCCCAAGAAATATTTGTAATTTGATCTTCCATATCAGGCTGGTATGAATAGTAAAATGAAGGGTTCTTTGTAATCTGTTCTTTAAAAAAATTCAATAAGCATCGAACTTCCCCATCCACCAAACTTCTTCATCATTTAGTCATCAAATAATTTTCATATCCACTTGAGTAAAACCAAGATTAGCTCACCCATCTACTTTCTTACTCATAAGGTCAAAAGTTGGTTTTTGTTTAAGTCTAGCATCCCTGGCCTAATCAATCTCATCTGCTTGTGCATTACTTATTTTCCTTTGAGACCTCATCATATGCACCGTTTCTTGAAGAGGTAATGGGTGGTTATGCTTTTCTATAAAGTTGGTGATCTTGAATTTACCTTCCACTAATATAACTTTCATTTCAGCCTGACAATCAGTCCTGGTCTCAGAACAATGGTTGGTGATTAGGGTGCACCTTTTATCTGGTCTTCATTTACCCTATTTTGAACATGCATATCTATAGCTAATAATTTTCTTTTTATCTTTCTTACTCTTTGTCAACCCATTTTTCCTTGCACTAAAGCCTATTTTACAAGCATATTCATTCCAAAATCTCCATGCCTCCTCTTGATCATTAAATTCTATTCCTAATATAGGAGCTAAATGAGCTTCCATATATTGAAACTTGAAAAATTAAATTTATGCAGCACATAACAAAATCTTATTAGAAAATGAGAAATTGCAAAATCATTCTAAAATTTTATAGAAAATGACTACGCAATGAATAACTATAAAAAATAAATGCTAAGATATTATATGGCACAAAACACTGAAAAGCTTTCTTCGACATTATCTAGTAACATTCCTGAATCAACCTTTTGTTAAAAAAAATGACCTTGGCTATGAAAAAAATCTCAAAGATGCCATCTTTTATGAAAAAAAAAATAGTTACTTTTATCTTACCCTACCTCTTAAAATGAAGATGATGCTTTTGTTTTTCCTTATTTTCTCTCCCATCAAGACCAACAATGACGTTACATATGAATAAAAAATCTAAAAGATACCATCTTTTATTTTAAAAAATTATATATTTTTATCTTACCTTGCCTCTTACAATGAAGATGGTAGTGCTTGAACCTCCTTCCTCAAGAATGGATGCTTCTTCACTTGGATGACCTTAAAAAAGGAAAGCAAAGCCTTGCTGATTGCAAAAGTAGTCTACTGGAATAGGAAGTTACCATTGAACCAATATATCTAACCATATCTATATAAAATGTCGATGAAGCAAATTTCCCTTATGGAATAGCATTCCTGCCACGCTCAGCTATGAAAAGTCAAAGATTTTCTGGTTCTAGTTCTAAAGTATCATATATATATGGGTGTCTAGGATTAAAATGGGATGAATGGTTCAGATGAAATTTTAAATGACTCATGATGTGTCTGTTTGTAAGTGCTCCAATTGACTTAATGGCTGGGATGAAAAGATATTGAGAGATGAGGAGAAATGGGCTATTGGGAGTATCTGATGCCCCAGGACACATAAAGGATGAGATGAGGGGAATAGGTACATGCACAGTAGACTGATAGAGTAGGGATGAAAAATTTGACAAGACAAGACATAAGCTTAAACAATGGAAGAGAATGATGAAAACTAAAAGTTGAGAGACACTGGACAAAAAGAAGGAAGGAGAGGAGAAGAGAGATACTTTTGATTGGGAAGATTGTGCGGCAGCTAGAACTTGTGAGGGTGAGAAGATGACTTATATAGGAGTACACCTAGGGTTTGTCTCCTCCTAAAAATAATACTATTATTTTTTTAGAAAATAATAAATAAATAATATGGTGGTAACATTTAGACCTCCCTTTTTTTTCATATTACTTATTTCAATAATAAGATATATTCTCACACACATACCCATATATTTACAATAATTATTTTAAGAAGGTATTTCTTTTGTACTCCCCCCTTTTTTGTATATATAGAATAAATTTTAGAACTGGTTGCTCCTTTTAAATTATTATTTTATTATATGGACCTTGTACATATAAATTCTAGGCTGCCGCTAATAATTCTAGGTGCTATAAATATAAATTACGGATGTTGCACCTCCCATGGCCATCAACCTCTCTGGAAAAACTCCTCCTCTGGGTATGGATCAGAGAGTGTGTGAAGGAGAGACCAATTCCTTTATCTTCCAGAAAAAATATAGTACCAATCATCACATCATAATCGGCTTGCTGATTTGGTTGTTTTTTCGTTTTCGGCCTAAATCTTATTTTCCCAAATTGGTATATTAGAATTCATCATATTGGTTGTCAGAGACGTCGTTCCATTTATTCTCTTCTAAATGATTGCTCATTTACAAAGCAAATAAACGTACATTTATCCTTAACTAATTTTTATGGAAGAGGTAATGCTCATCCCACGTTGATACATATATTAAAAAGGTACCCATATTTGATTTAGATTCATGAAATTTGTACTGGATATAATTTTCATTGGCTGCTTCAAAGCAACCAATTTAATTTGTTTGCTATCCAACGTTTCCATGGTTTCCTTCCGAGTTCCATCATCCTCTTTTTTCCATCAGCACTCCATCACTGCGTTTATCATACAAGAGTTCATCATATATATAAGACAATCATCAATGATAGCAACCGCTCATGGCCATGGGAGACGAAGATGGTGGGGATAGTTGGATAGAGAACAAGAACGATCAGGGAGGAGAGAGAGAAGTTGAGTGAGGAGATGGTGCCCGACGGAGTCAATTTAAATTAACGGCTTCATGGATGGAAGGACTGGCATCATTAACCGAGTATACTATAAGGATTCAATAAAAAAAGAAAAAAAAAGGACCTACTTCAAAATCTGGCAAAACTATAAGGAGTGCCAAATTAATTTTCCCTTGAAATTATCATTATAGTATATCTATTAGATACTTTGTTTTTATTTTTTAAAAAGATAATATATTTATTTTTATAGTATATTTTTATCTCTTCTCTTTACACACTTTATCATATACTCTTTTATGGCTAATATTTTCCTGGCAATAGTTATCTGTAAGAAAATAAGAGAGTTTTTTTTTGGAGAATGACAAAAAAATACCACTTGAACTTCAAAAACCCCAATTAGTCCGTTGATAAATATTTGTGTTGTCAATCCCATTACTATTCTTGTCAATCCCATTACCATTCTTGTCAGCGGGATTTTGAAGTTCAAATGGTATTTTTCTGTCATTCTCCCTTTTTTTTCATTTTTTAGAGGAATTCGATTAGAAAATCAAAACAGCCTAAAACTTATTTTTTTTCCCTTCGCCACGCATGGCAATCCCATTTTGCTCCGGTACAAAATCCCAAAAAGAAATAATCATCTTAAAATTTAGAAATATGTAAAGCTATTGATAGCTTTTTTGTTTAAAGCACGCAATGTACCTTCTTTAGTCCTTTTAATAAACTCCTCAAAATTCCAACAATCATAGAAAGTTTTTGCATCTAGAATGCCTAAAGTTTTCTATTTGGAATTCAATTGTTTGCATAATTTTGTAAAACCAAGCTACAGGGTGGTTTTTCTTATCTAGAGTGTATGATGGTTTATTAATAAATAAAACACATTTTTTATTCATCAACTCAAGAAGGTCGACTAATTTCTAAAACTTCAAATAATGTGGCAAATGAAGTTATTGCTAATGTGAATAATAAAAGTGTTAAAATATATGTTTTAGGGAAAATCCGGTTAAAAATAATTGAATTACCCAACTCTAATTTGGGTCACTAAATTAAATTAAACAAGCATTAATCAGGCTATGTGGCACAATTAGGGATTTTAAAATCTAATGAAATGTCCATAATGCCCTATCAAAATGAGAAAAGTATTCATCCAAAGTGAACTTCAACAAATGAAATGTCCATAATTAAGTAATAATTTGAGTGAAAATTGAGTAGTTAAGTGATTAATTATTGAACAAATGTTGAATAGAATGTGAAGGAAGTTTTAGAGAAGTTTAATTATTGTATTCAAGAGTATAGACATTTGGAAGTAAGAAATATTGGAATAAGATATGAAAATGTAGGAAATGAGAAAGGGAATTTTAGAGCCTAGGCGCTTGAACGAGGGCCCAGGAACTGGATGAGGCTGGTGGAGGCCAATAGCACTAGCGCCTAAGTAGTCAAATGAGGGCCCACGTGTTGGCTGAGGCTGGGGAACGCAGTGAGAACCATCACCTAGGCGCTCCAATGAGGGCCCAGGCACTGTCTTAGACAGAGAGGTCTAGCGCCTAAGTGCTCAAATCGAGGCTTAGGCCCTAATGTCACAGATTTTTATAAATGGAGAATTGGGTGCTCGAAAATCAAAGGAAAATGAAGGAGAAAACATTTGGGCTCTCTTAAGGTTTGTATTTTTTGTCTAGTAGGGGTGTATTCAAGCTTCCTAACACCCCAGTAAGTGATTCTTGTTGGAATCCATATTTTGATGATAACAAAAAATTAATATAATGTTTTACAATGAAAAACCATAGTTTAATTGAATCAAGTTAATTATCAAATGCATTTCAAAAGTTGACAGAAACTTAATGCAGAATACATCTAATGCACTTGAGTGTTAGGGAAGAACTAAAGTTGTTTATGCTAATAAACTCGAGTTTGGTTGTCTAACTTTTGCAAGTTTTGTAAAGAAGCTTATTCAGAAACTAAAACTTCTCAAGTTTTAGAATAGAACTCGAGTTATGATTTGAAGAGAACTCAAGTTGGCAAGATAACTCTTGCAAGTTTTATCCAGAGACTAATGCAAAAACTGAAACTCTGTGAAGAACACGAGTTTAGGTATAAAACTCGAGTTATGGTCTAAAAAGAACTCGAGTTGGCAAATTAACTTTTGCAAGTTTTGTCCAGAAGCAAAAATAGAAGTGAAACAGTTTGATGTACTTGAGTTATATACAAAACTCAAGTTATGTGCCAAGGAGAACTCAAGTTATGGTAAAGAACTTGAGTTGTGCCTGTTAACTCTTACAAGTTCTAGTCAACTCTTGTAAGTTCTTGGTAGAGACAAAATGAAGTGATGACAACAACTTTAAAACTCGAGTTTCTGAGAAGAACTCAAGTTGGGATTTAAGAACTTCAAGGAAACTTGAAAGTTCAGTGGAATAGAAGTTGGAACTTGGACAAATCATTAAAGGAACATTAGTTATGCCTAAAAACTCAAGTTTAGGTAAAATTTCTCCAAACACACTTGAGAGGCACTTGAAAGTTTTTCTTTGTATAGTTATGACAATATAGGAGAAAACTCGAGTTGGTTGATGGAACTCGAGTTGACAGCAAGAACTCAAGTTCATCAATTATAGAAACAGAATGAGTTACAGAGTTATAGAGAACAATTCGAACATGGTTAAATGTTATTTTTTTCATTATGTTTTTACTTGTTACTATACCTAAACATTAACTAACACATTTCAAGTGTAAAACAGGAGATTAAATGTTCAGATCATAGATACAAATATAAAAGTCAATTGTGGCAAGCAACATAATTACACACCGAATGTCAACTACTTACCACGACAAACAGTTGACCCACCATGAAAGAATGTCTGAAAACTTAAATGAATACATCCCACTCCACAACGAGACATTCTACTCCACAATGGGACATTCCACAACAGCTAAATCAAATTAGCTATAAATACAGAGCAACGAAGATAGACTAAACATAGAGCATGAGAGCATACATTGAAAATTTACAAGAGTCTCTTATTTCATAATTCTCTCTATATTCATATTAGACTTCAGTGGTTATCATATCTACTCTATAAGAGAGTCTATAAATACTTTCAATTTTATTTTTTATTTGATCTCAAGGTAAAAGGAACTTGAAAGGGTTGATTTTTTTATGGGGAAGCTATAGAGAAAATTTCTAGTCAGACTTTTGCTCGTAAGACTTACAAGGTGAAAAAAATAGAGAACATTACTGTTCTAAGACTTACAGTGGTGTAAGCAAAAGAGAATGTTGCTACTCATAAGACTTGCACAGGTAAACGGGAGAAAAAGGTCTTCAAAATTGTTCTGCTCATAAGACTTTTGTAAAGGGGAGAAAAGATTCTAGGGATTAGAATATTTTTGCTCATAGTCCTTGCGAGGACAGCTGTTGTTCAGTGGCATTCTGATAGCCCACTAAATATTGGAAGATTAGTTGAAATATCAAGAGGTGTTGATCTCTAAGGACTAGACATAGGCCTGGGGTTTGGCCGGACCAGTATAAATCTCTGTGTGCAAATTCTCTCATCTCTACTCTCTCTTCATTTATCTCCATAACACCATAACATTAAAAATTTTATTACATCACCCAATTCACCCCCTCTTAGGTGAAGCTTGCCTCTTTCAATTCTACCTTGATTTCTCCTATTTTTTTCTTAGATTTTAAGACTTGGGGATTTTAAAAACCTTAGGATTCTTGAGATTTTCAAAATGGGTGATGATTGTAACAACCCCTATTTTCAATTACACGGCATATTATATCAGGTTATATAATGATATTCACATGTCTTTTCATAACTCAGAGGACTATGAAATGAACACAATAATATAGATTGTAAAAGAAGCAGAAAAACATAATTGATAGCTATGTAAAACATATCAGACACTTCTCAAGCCTTTATACTCATTCCTGTACATTATGCAATCATTAGGGCATATGCAAATATTTTTCATAACCAAGTTAAAAGAAAATCATATACAATATTAGTATATATACAAACTTGCACATAAAGAAATTTTTTGACTTACTCATGAATATATGGTCTATTTGTCACTCATCCAGCCTCTATGCTATATATGCATGTCTTGTACATATTTCCATTACAAGTTGAACCTCGTGATATATACGATGGTGTTGGTTATTCACTTGGTTGTGATTAATTCAGGCCTACTAACACCACCATATATATCACAACCTTGAACTTGCAATGCAAGATTACAAATATTTTTCACAACCAAGTAAGCAAAATTTCACATACAACAACTGCAACTTCTAGAGAGAATATTGATCTAGAAGAAAACTTTAATTTATATGGATGTAAGACAAAAAAATGAATTTTGAATCATGGTTTCGACAAAGAAGGAAAATAAGTAAGTATCCGTTTTTCGACAAATAAATAAAAGGAGTGAGCATAGGATCAACTGATTAAAATGTCCATGCAAACAAAAACAACAAAAGAGAACACTTATAGAAAAGGGCTAGCAAGGGTTTGTAAAAGCCAAAGAATTTTGTCAAACATGAGAGTAAAACGGCAACAACAAAGATGAAAAACCCCATAGAAAGGAATACCAAGCTATCCCAATAGTGAAAAGAAAGAGATTACGACGGCCAGAGGTGATGGAGAAAGGAAGAGTGTGTGTGCATGACTCTAAGAGGTGAGAGATGAAGTCTGAGCATGAAAGTGAGAATAAAATAGTAGGGAAAATTTTTCTAGACCAGTCCTCTAAAACTCTAGTCTCAATATTCATAAAAAGATTAGTTTTAGAGACGACCGGTCTCAATATGTAAAAAATATTTTAAATTCATAACAAGAGTGTCTTTTAAAACAACCGATCTTATATGTAATTTTTAGAAACAATGAAATAAAATCCAAGAAACAAAATTCATAAACAAGAACTTAAACGATCTGAATATTCATATATAACACGAAAAGATGAAGATCATCGCTAGGAAATAATAGTAACAAAATGAAAAGACATAAAAAGATTGAAAATTTTCTCAAGATGATATATTGTCACTATTCCTTTTTGATCTCCACATCTACTATTACATTTGATTATACTTTCAACTCAAATCTTGAAGCAACAAAAAATTATAAACAATATTTCATGTCTACATTAAAAAAAGCTATGCTCACAATAATCATGTATATTCATACCACTACAAACATACACCCACAAATTATGGAAAGTAAAACATATTTATCTTTACACTAAATCAATGATTAAATTTTCATATCATTGTCATAATCTTGTTTTAAGCCATACAAAAAATTTCATAATAGTATAATGCATAAAATTTGCTCTATATACCAAATAACAAAGCCCCCACTTAATTTAAAATCACAACTTGGTATTTTCTCAAATGAGGCCAGCAATAATTTTGCAATTTTAAAATAAAGCATTGTTTTATGAGGTACCTCCACATATTAGACACCTTATTTAAGATACCTCCACATTTTCAAATATCTCAAATTATATTTAGCAAATTTTTTAGGGAAAATTCCAAAAAATACAGTGGAAATTAGAAAAGGACAAAAAGGTGTGGTGAATTTCTCATATCCTAAATTAGTATTGCTATAGGAATCTGAAATATAAATCTTCATACAAAGACCTAAATGCCCTCTTAAGTGAGAGGCAAAAGGGAAAAAGATAACAGCTGAAGAGTGGAGAACAGAGTATGTTTGTGGTACCAAAAAGTGATGAAACAAGAGGAAACGTGACGGAAATCAAAGGCAAGTCCATGGTATAATATCCCAAATTTTGATTAAGGGTTAAGAACTCTAAAAGTGAATGTGATTATTGTTGAATAACACTTTTAGAGTATATGATGTGAATAGTGATTTGAATGTGTTACAAGCAATTCTGAAATCCTGTATTTAAGTCCAATAGTGGATTAACATCTAAATTGTCTTAAAATAGAGGGAGGGCACATGATTAGTGTGATGGAATGAGAAAAATGTGTGTGGTAGTATTTAAGAGAAATTACCATAATCAGGGGGAAAATGGTAAAGTTACCAGCTAATTGGTCAATTACCGAAAAGGAAACTCATTGGTAACTTGAAGATCAATGGTTGTCATTTATTGTTATGAGATCAAAGGGTGGAATCCCATGTGGTTGTGCTCATGTGAGCTCAAGGAAGAGTGAACAAGATTGTGACAAGTGTCACCACATAAGCCATTGGATTGGTCAAAGGGTCAAAACTCTTTTCCTCTCACCTTTCTTTCCTTTGATTCGGTCAAGAGCCTTAGGGGAGCCAAACATCTACTCTTTTTCTTCATCTTCATCTCTCTCTTCTCATCTCCATTTTTGTTGAAACTTAAGGAGGAAAGAGAAAGGAAAAAGGTAAGATTTGGCTTGCTTGATGTCCTCTAATGCTTAAACACTCTTCTATAAAGTTGTTTATAGTGATGAGAGCTTCATTGCTATGGTTTTATATTTATGAAAGAAGGTGTTTGAGAGCTTGAAGGAAATTGGAAAGATGAAGAATCAAGGAGCAAGTTTGGGAAAGAGGAAGATGTTAATATTTGATGCCTTTTAATCTATTTTTTATGACTTTTGGTTGAGTTTTGTAAATTGTGGAATTTTCCCTGATTTGGTATAATTGTGGAATGATAGTGTATTGTGGTAAAAATGGTGTCATATTGTGTTTTGATGCCATTTGAATTGATTTGGAATATTGGAAGCAAAAGTGTTGGAATTGGGTAATGTGTGTAATAACTGTGACCAATGTGGAAAATATCATTGTGATGTGATTTTGGAAACATATGTTGGAAGTTAGGGAAAATTCTATCATCTACTGCATTTTAGCTTCTGATAAGCCTCACTCGAGTGCACGGGGGTGTCATTCGAGTGCAGCATCATATTCCCTCTTTTCCCTTCAATTTTCAGTTACACTTCCCTGCTAAAAAGCAAGAGTGCATTTCCTCACCTGCGAGTAAAGTGGGTTATCACTCAAGTGTGAGCTGTCTTACTCAAGTGCATATGTATTTTGCACTAAGAGCCGCTTCTCGGGTAAGCACTCGTAGTCTATTTATCAGGAGTGTATGTTGGCACCCATAAGTGCTGTGCTATCACTCGAGTACCAGAGCTAGTACTCAAGTGCACTCTCCACTTCAGAGTTTTTGATGCTCTTAGGTAGACACTTTCTATGCTTCACTTTGTGGGACTCGAGTGAGTGTGAGGCCATCACTTGAGTGTTGAGTTTGTGACTCGAGTGCAATGATCACTTTCCATATCTAGAGTTTCTTTCTATCAAGCACTGGTACGAGTGAGCCGTCCTCACTCGAGTGCAAGCCATCCATTACTCGAGTGCATCATCCATCACTCAAGTGCATCAACCAGAAATCAGTGTTTTCTCTTTTGAGAGGGGATCTTTGGTCAAGCTTCTCCCAATGCTTTAGGAATGTGTTTAGGCTTCTAGTGGCCACTTAAAGGTGTTAAGTGATAACCAACTTTAAGTGTTTGAAGTTAAGAAATTGAAAAAGAGAATAACCCTATGTCCTCGATTTGGTTTATAGGGTTCGATGTTCGCCCTGATCATAAGTAAGCTGTGCAGGAGCTCACGTGGAAAGAATAAGGGTAGGGAACTTGCCTCTCTTACATGTATTGGATATTTGTGTTGGTGTGTTGATGCATGTGATTGCTTTGCATGATTATCTGTAATACATATGAATGTTTAAAGCTATTTTTCTATTTTTGCTATGGCCATAAGTATGTTGTTTGAAATATTGAGCTTGTAGATATGTCATTGTGTGAGCATGAGTTATGTAATACAAGCATGTCATGCATTAAACATTTATCATACATGCACATTGGTATTATTTTCCTACTGAGATTCTCTCGAATCTCATCCTCCCCTACCATTAATTTAGACAGGGCAAGAGGTTCGTGGAGGGGACAAACAACCAAGGGCGGCGATGACTCCTTCGGGATGTGGATTGGTAGTTGGTTATCAACATGGATTGGGATAACTGTATATATATTTGGATGTGTATATATATTCGAATGAGTAATCGGTAATGTAATCGAGATGGATTTATGTAATCCCCTATTTGGGAAGTTGTAATAGGCGAATGTGCCCTGTAAATCCTTAGTAAAGGCATGAACTCGGGATTGCCAGGATTATTATGTTGTGTACTCAGATATGTTATGAATGTGATTTATCTTCGCAAAGTAATTGTATTCAAAATGTGAATGTGAGACCAGGTGTATTAGATTTCGGAAGGTATTTGTGAAAACCCTATTTTAAGGATGGGGAGTTAAAATGAGTTTTGTCTATCCAACGGTCTCTAATTCATTTTCATCGCGTATTTCAGATATAATTACTGAGGGGTTTACAATGGGTAAGTAAATTTGAGAGAGAAATAATTTTTGTGTTGTGCTTCATGAATATTAATGGAAAATTGGTTGTTGTTTATAGTTGGGGTTTATGATATTAGAACTTTCACATTATGGGTAAGGGAAGTTTTAGATGATCATAGAGAAAAGGTAGTGGCTTTAAGGTAATGGGAGAATGTTGATGGTTGTGCGATGGATTTGATTGTGTTTGGTTGAGTGATTGATGAAGCTTATGCCTTTTTTGTTCATCGTGACTGATTATGGGATAAGTGTTGTATCAGGTAAAAGGTGGTCCGATGGTATATAGTAAGGTTGGGGGAGGGTGGTGTTATTAGTGAATATAGAGATGTAAAGAGTTATTGTCTGGGTGTTACTAGTAGAGGTAGAGTGATGAGATGGGAGGAGTGTTGTTATTAGTGAATATAGAGATATTAAAATACATTATGTTGTTGTTAATGGGAGATGCATGGTGAAGATTTGTAGGTATTGTTAACAGTGAAGATGGGATGTTAAAAGATATAGTGTCGTTGTCAATTGTAGGTGGTGGGTGATGGTAGGGAAAGTTATTCGGTTTAATAATCAAATTGTGACAAGATAAGCTTACTGGAGTAAGATTATAAAGAATGGTGTAAATTTTTTTTTTCAACTAAGCATGCAAAATGACATGTAATGAAGGGTCATCATCTTTGAAGGAACTATTTTGTTATATCCATGTTGGAGGGAAATTAGTGTGTAATGATGAAGGTAAAATTGAATATAATAGTGGTTATGTGAAGGCGAAGTGGCTACAATAGCTGATAACACTGACAGATTTGATATTGATGATATAATCATGGCTTGGTATTGATTGTAACATGTTTGAGATGAAATATACATTGAGGTTTGATGAGAAGACACTAATAGATTTAAATGATGATGATGAAGTTGAGAACTTTTTTGACTAAAATGACTGGAGTGGTCATGTGTATATAGCACAAAAAGGGAATGATAATATGTCAGAGATATCCGTTGAGCCAGACACGTAAGTGTAAATTTTTATATGTATCATAGTTGTTATTGGTTATTAAGTAACTGTAGTTGTTATTCACTGTAGGGTTGAAGATTTGTTGGGACTGTCACAATAAAGATCCATTCTGTGTCCAAGCATTGTGGAAAATGATTATGAACTAGTTAGTTATGAAAGTGTTGCTGCTTATTTGATGGCTAAAATTGGTGGAGGATGTAATAGGCTGCCATGTGGAGTAGAGAGTGCACCTACACTAGTGCTGGAGTTGAACTGTATGAAATGAAGGGGATTATTTTCATGAGTGATGTAGAGTTTTCCACATGCAGATGCTTTTAAGAAGGCATTGTACAAGTACAACATAACACACAAGTTTGAGTTTGAATGTGAAAAATATCAAGCAGTACATTTCAGTTAAATGTAAGATTTTTGGATGTCCTTGGAGGGTAATAGTAAATGCTATTGGTAAGATAACCCTATTACTATGGGTAACGACATTCAGAGATGAACATTTTCATAGTGCCCAAGACAATCTTTAGGTTAGTCATGGTGGAAGATCTAACTTGACATCTTCAGTTATAGTTGATGAGGTGAGAAATCACATTGACAAACGTCCAAATGAAATAAGAAAGACGTTGCAAACAGCATATGGTGTAACTCTTATATACAAGCAAGCATACATGGTGAAGGAAAAGTGATGAAAGACATACAAGGAAGACCACAAGATTCTTATATGTTGATACCTTAGATTTGTGATTGGTTGAAGTAATCAGATGAGAGAACTGTTGCTGAATGGGAAACAAGTGTAAATAACATGTTTAAGTGAGTATTTATTACATATGGTTGTTGTATTAAGGGATTCATGACTGGTGCTAGGCATGTGAAATACATTGATGGAACCCAATAGGCGAGAATCATAATTCTAGAACAAGAAGAAATACCACTGTGCAAGATGCCATGAAGCTGGTCACACTAGATGGACATGCAAAAATCCAAACCTAAGTTGATATTAGATGAAGTTATATTTTGAAGTAACATTGAAACCAGCACAAGAAGGGCTTTCAATATTTTGAAGTGACACTTTTTGTTTATGTTGTTGAAAGTTATTGTCAACCTACCAATGATTTTTTGGGAGATGGGTTGCTGTCATATGTGTACTCCATTAACTAGGTAATGTATTAAAAGTTCCTGATGTAATGCAATATTAGTGACTAGGAAACATTATGTACTGTTATAGTGTTAATGTTCCCTTGTTATTAAATATGTGAATGTATAAAAGGGTTAGTGGGTAACTTTTTTTTTTTGCTTCAGATGATTGGTGATTGTAATTATGCAGATTGTGATCATACAGCATCTGATAAATATAGCAAGGTGTTAAACCACCAGAACCATGTTGTTAATATAGAGCAACGTGTTGTTATTATCCTTGCAACTTCTCATTTTCAAACTTTTCCCTGGGCATGTCTTCTGTTGTCGTGTGATTGGAAGATGTGAAAGGTGTTGCTTTTAGCCATCGATGCTAGGACTTTCCAAGTTGTTCTTGGGCAGATGTTAATCAAGCAAATAATGTCATTAATAAAGAATATATTCTTGTTAATTATGGGTGAGGCGTTGTTTTAGGCATCCAACTTGTGACTTGGAAACCTTGTTCCTTCAAAGATGTTAATGAAGGAAGTAGAGTCATTAATAAAGAAAATGATATTGTGTTTTTCCATCTACATTATGACCTTCCCAACTTGTTCCTCATAAGATGTTAATGGTGGAAGCGTAGTCATTAATTAAGAAATTCATGTTGTTAATCCTAGGTTACATGTGTTTTCAAATCTATATTAGGACCTTTCCAACTTGTTCCTCATAAGATATTAATGGTGGAAACGTAGTCGTTAATTAAGAAATTCATGTTGTTAATCCTGAGTAGCATGTTGTGTTTTACCATCTATATTAAGACCTTCCCAACTTGTTCCTTATAAGATGTTGATGGTGGAAGTGTAGTCGTTAATTAAGAAATTCATGTTATTAATCCCGAGTAACATGTTGTGTTTTCTCAGCTACATTAGGACCTTCCCAACTTATTCCTCATAAGATATTAATGGTGGAAGCACAGTCGTTAATTGAGAAATTTATGTTGTTAATCCTGGTTGACATGTTGTGTTTTCCCATCTACATTAGGACCTTCTCAACTTGTTCCTCATAAGATGTTAATGGTGGACGTGTAGTCGTTAATAAAGAAGATTATGTTGTTAAATAGGGAGAGATGTTGTTTTCGGGCATGAAACTTGTGACTTTGCAATATTGTTCCTTCGAAGATGTTAATCAAGAATGTGTAGTCGTTAATAAAAATGATGATGTTGTTGATAGGGGTGAGATGTTGTTTTCGGGCATACAACTTGTCACATTGTGAAATTGTTCATTCAAAGATGTTAATCATGGATGTGTAGCTATTAATAAAGAAGCTGATGTTGTTAATAGTGGGAGAGCTATTGTTTTAGGGCATACAACTTGTCACATTGTGAAATTGTTAATTCAAAGATGTTAATGAAGGAAGCGGAGTTGTTAATGAATATTGTGGTGTTGTTAATGATGACAGATGTGTTGTTTTGTACCTAGCAACAATGCCAAACGGAGTTGCGAAACACAAAATATAAAGCCATTAATAAAGAAACTTGTATTGTTAATAATGGAAGAGGTGTTGTTAATTAAAAATATATACAAGTGAATCTGCAAGTGCGTAAATTAACAAACATGCAGCATGTTAACAGTTTCCTCATTCAACTACCGCAAAATACGGTCCAAATTGGGTGACAAAAAAGCACAACATGTGCACACAACTATAATGATATTGAAAAACTAACATTGGCCATAACAAAAAGGAGGTTGCCAATATGTTCCTATTGTTGCGGACAATATCACTATGGACTACTGTGTCGATTGTTATCATTTACTTAGTTGCTTTGGCAGAAGATTCAGAGCATAAACTCATAATGAATTTTGAGGGTGATTTACCAGGCACCACAAAATATCCTTCTTGTACTGTTTAACTTGATCCTACAATCATTGCAAACATTTTATTCAGTGGATTGTATAAGGAAAATAAAATGGAGAACATAAATTGACATAAGTTTCATGACAAATACATACATTTGTGTAATCAAATATCACATGTGGACTCCATTGAAACAACCATATCAAAACGTGGACACCATAGTCTTTCCTACAATTGCAAACAACAGTCACTTCCTTTGGTAACTTCCTTGGTTACACAGTGAAACCAATATATCTGTTCTACACAACATATAAGTTAACTCTTATAGATTATTTTGTTGTGGTAGAGGCGCCCGAATGATATCACTCTTTGGATTCTTCCTATGCCGATTGTGATTGAAAAATTGAACCGTATTATGAAACTTGTATTGCTAAACTGGAAACATACAATAATATTAGTGGAGTTGTGAACATTGCTAATTAAAGTACTCCCTCCTATCCTATTTATAAACAACTTTCTCCTTGATTGCACAAAACGAACTGGTAGTTAAAAGTAATAAGTGTGTCAAACATGTCATGTTTTTTCCATATATGCCCTTATTCATAAAGAGTATAGAAGAGAGAATAGATAAAAAGTCTGAGAGAAAATGAGTTTAAGATATAAGAGAAAATGAGTATTTAATAGGGGTAAAATAGGAAAAAGAAGCATACATTTTTAGACAAAAAGTGAAAGTTGCTTATAAAAGAGACTAGCCCTATGAGAGAGAAAGTTGCTTATAAATAGGACCGAAAGGAGTAAATGAAACGATCAATGATAAAGCACAGTACACATGTCTCAATTGCGAAGAATTAGGGATTTTCGAAGATGCTATTTTTCTTGGTCTTCTTGGTTGGGTCAACTATGGGTTTCATAGAGTCTGAAACATAGAAATGCATGGTTTTTGGCTCCAAGGCAACACAAAACCAATGGTCACGCACAAGTACAGGGCCAATAACTAAATCACAGTCCGCTATATTGTAGCTTATTCGCTCCGACAGTAATTGCCCCTTATAATCTGAAAGTCTCCAATTCATACTTTTTCTGACAAGGTACACCTACAAAATATACATATTAGTACCAATAAAAAAAATTAGAATCCCACTTTCATTATTGTGAACTAACCATAAAGTCGGCTTAAAAAATGTGCCTCTTAACTACTCCTTGTCCTTTCATATCTACCATCAGAGTCTTGCAAACAAGAGATACCACCTGCAGTCCACAATAACATAATCAAACCTTGGCCATTTACTCAATAAGATACAACATATCATCAAGCTTTGCTTTTACATACCCGATTTTTAACCTTGTGAATTCCACCTAAAGAGTATAGCTCTTCTCGAGTGACATATTCGTCACACATGGTCACCATTTCGCTATCATTGTATTCAACAAGTCAACAATAAAACAAATATTACACAACATTATTCAATTACTCTCAAATACAAATGACAAATAACACAAACATCAAGCACTCACTTATCTCCACCTATGCTTGGAGGGAGCTAGAAAATTACATTGAAAAACTTGTCCTTGTCATCCATTTCCTTCTTTTTTTTGTTTTTTTTTTGCTTAATTTCCTTAGGCATAACATAGGGGATTCTATTTTCTTCTTTTTTCTAACCCTACATGATCTGTACAACACTCGACCTCTTCCTCCATAATTGTAACCCCCTTCACGATCAAGGCCGAGATTAAGTTCATAAACACATAAATATGTGGAATTAGAGACCGTAAGATGACTTGGTACTTCATAAAATTTTCTTTTGCCCAAAACAGGATTTTCAAAAACTTTTACAAAACATGTTCAACAATGGTCTCATATTCACATCTCAATTATATAAATGGCCTGTACAGTACAATTTCATCCATGAATATCAGAGTATAATGCAAATTCCCGACACACTCGGGTTTCATTAATCAAAAAAGGGTCTACAAGGTACAAATGCCCTAATCAGTTTTCCCAAAAATAGGGGATTACACAAAACTATACCACAATCCCACTATTTACAATTGTTTCCCCAACGAATTATCCAATGATTTACAAAATGATAACCAAAAAACCAAATTACACTCCTAGCTCAAAGTTTCAGCCACTCTTCATCACCTGCTTTTCCTTGGAACTGCCGACCCTATTGAAATTTATTTTGAGAGAGTGAGATTCTAAGGAATCCCTATAGTGTCAAATCACTCATAGTATGCACAACCACAAAGTATGAAAGCAAACCATCACACACACATAGCAACCACAACGGCAGTTACAATGGCAAAGGCAAGTATGACTTGCATCACCCTTACGTTTGCTCATGCTGAAGTGCTCACGCTGTATTGCACATTCACATATCCATATCACATATATCACCACAGCTGAGATCCATATAAAATATTTCACATACACATAGACACACTGGCTGGATAATTAAATAGGAATTCATAATTCCACAACGCAGCCTCAGTAATTATAACGGCGGGGTAGGTATGATAACCATCACCCCCTACGATTGCTCATGCTGAATTGCTCACACTGTAATGTCCTACGGCCGATAACACATACACAATTCACAATGGCCTCAAGCCAAAGATTTTTCAAAACACATTAATGATCAAACAGGAATTCACAATTCCACAACGCAGCCTCAGCAATTACAACGGCAGATGCAACAGTAGGGGTAGGTATGATAACCATCACCCCCTATGATTGGTCATGCTGAACTGCTCACTGTTATATATGATTAGTTTTGATGATGTCAAATATAGATATTAAGTGATAAGAGCAAAAAGTTTATATAATGTATTTCTTTGACTAACTACTATATTTAATGTTACATATTTTATAGATTAGTCAAGCAAAGAATGAAGAAGATTGAATTAATGAAAATGAACAAGAGGAAGAAGAAGAAAGAAATTGAAGATAGTCAAGGAGGTGCTTACTTGGATTATGAAGAATGAAGAACTTGTTAGATCTTACAAGAAGATAAAGATTCAAGTTGTTAGATGTGATATTGGAGGTTTCTATTATGATACCGGAGGTTTCTATGATCAAATAATGGTTGGAATATGTTAATATGAAGTTAAAATGACTTATATATGAGTTTTGGCACTTTTAGGGGAGTTATGCTCGAGCACAAGGTGTTATGCTCGAGCACAGGAAGAACATGCTCGAGCACAGACCACTTCACTCGAAGCACGGGTGCATACTCTGTTCTACTCTGTTTTACGTTCAGCTTGAGCGAGGTCTGGTATTTTGATCATATCTCTCAAACCACACGTCGGATTGACCCGAAACTGGTGGCATATGAAAGAAGACTCCCAACACGTACAATTGGCACCAGAATCACATTGAAAGAAGATCAAATGAAGGAGATATGACTCGTCGAAAATGAAATTGAAATCACCGTCTTTTTCTGACACAGGTTCGGTATTTTGAGTATATCTCACAAACCACGCATCGAATTGAGACGAGACCAGTGCCAAATGAAAGTAGACTCAAAGAGCTTTCCATGGATAGCTAATTTGCCTAATTTGAACGTATATTCTAGGAGCTATGCCTTCTGGAAGTTGATGCTTGTGCAGACTAGCGAAATATACACTCCTTCGATCATAACTTGCAGAATACAAGGAGTTTGGAGCTGATTCTTGTTGCATTGGAATGCATATGATAAGAGCATTCTTATGATACATCATTTGAATCAAATGAATCAAATTTTTCTAAAGGGGCCCCACATCACCCGCGAGTGCAAAAACTTTCTCTCTGAAAAATGACGTGCGAGTGATGTCCAGAAGCTTATGAAACGTGAAGAAAGTTGCAACACTCGAGCACTAGGATTCATGCTCGAGCATTGGATGAATTCTCACTCGAGCAGAAGGTGTGTGCTCGAGTGAAGGCTCATATCACCTGCGAGTGATAAATTAATCCCTCTGAGATCCTGATGCGAGTGTTGATTTTGAGAGCATATTCCTTGAGAATATTCGTCTCACTCGAGCAGAGGTATGTGTGCTCGAGTGAGGGACCATATCACTCGCAAGCACAAAATCTCACTCTTGTAAAATGATGTGCGAGTGACAACCCGAGAAGAAGCATGTACGTGAAAACTGAAGGCTCACTCGAGCAGGAAGTTTTGTGCTCGAGTGATGTTGAGAATTCACTCGAGCAGATACGAGAGAAGAGTTGCGAGTGCTTGCCCGAGAGGAAGTCAGAACGTGGAAATATGAACTGCACTCGAGTGAGGCAGATTGCACTCGAAGTGAGAACTTGACAGAACGCAGAAACAAAACAGAGCCTCACAACCATCAATTCAAACATGGTTAAAACGTTATACAATCATTATGTTTTCACTTGTTATTGTTTCTAAACATTATCTAACATATATTTCAAGTGTAAAACAGGAGTTTACACATTTGGGTTGCATCTTCAAGAATGGAGGTCACGTATGAAAATTCTTCACTCAACGTGATGAATCCCAGAAGCCAGAAAATCAGTTTTTGACCAATGATCCAACATACCCATGACTAATACTTCATCATATTAATGATTAAGTATTTTGCAGTGTGAAACAGGAAATATAACGGTGAGCTTTCAAATTCAAATAAAAGTCAATCACGTGCTACCAACCACGACAGCAAATGACCCACCATGAAGAATTGTCTGAAACTCAAAACACTCCACAACGTGATGTACAGCTCAAAATGATTCTCTCTGCTATTAAACTAAGACGCTCCACTTTGCTTCACAACGGACAGGAGTGTGTTTTTCAAAAATGCTCAAACTTTCAAATGAGGCAATGGAACTCCAACGGACAAATGCTCACAACGGTCATCATCTTCATCAACTATAAATGAGAGAGTTTTCAACTTGGATGGCGGTGAGGAAAACGGTGAAAGACAGAGAAAACAGAGAAACATCTCCAACATGTGAAAAACATGAATCCTCTGCTTCTACCCAAACGCTCTCAGTTCTGCGGTTTCAATATTACTTTTCATTGAGAGAGTGATCATTTGTATTGTACTTCAGTGAGTATTATATCCACTCTGTGAGAGAGTCTGTAAACACTTTCATCTATATTTCTGAGTTGATCTCAAGGTAGAAGGACCTTGAGAGGGTTGATTTTCTTACGGAGAAGCAGTAGAGAGAATTGCCGTAAGACATTCTGCTCGTAAGACTTACAAGGTGCAAGCAGTAGAGAACGTTGCTGCTCATAAGACTTACAGGGGTGTAAGCAGGAGAGAACGTTGTTGCTCGTAAGACTTGCATAAGTAAGCAGGAGAGGAAGATCTTCGGAATTGCTCTGCTCGTAAGACTTGCCGTAAGAAGGAGTATTTCAATGAGAGATTTGTAAAAGGTTTCACAAGTACCCGGCTAAACTTGTGGGATTGTAAAGGCTTTTCTTGTGCCCGGATTAAACAAGAAGATAGTGGATTTGAAAATCTCAGGAGGAGCCTGGGGACTGGACGTAGGCCATCACAGATTGGACCGAACCAGGATAAATCACAGTTTGCATATTCTCTTCCCTAAACTCTTATATTTCCAGCATATATTATTTAATCTAACTGTTGATTTATAAACCTTCATACTTACTGTTTTCGTTAAGATACGAAAAGATCTTTAAAGTTCTTAAGTTTTTCTTATACACCCAATTCACCCCCCCTCTTGGGTAATAGCCGGTTCTAACATTTGGTATCAGAGCCCGGGCTCTTGTTTAAAGGACTTAACCGTCTCAAGAGTTACAATGGCTAATTTTGGGTGTTTTATACTTTCAGAAGGTTTTGATTATACAATCCCACCTCTTTTGAAAGATATTGATTTTTGGTTTTGGAAAGCTAGAATGACTAGTTTTATAAAAGCTTTTGATTTTGATATGTGGAATGTTTTTACAAATGTTTTTGATTTCAAACCAAGAAAGGATTGGACAGAAAGTGAAAAGAAAATGTTTTCATTGAACATTAGAGCAATGAAAATTCTGTATAGTGCTTTAACCGAAAATGATTTTGAGAAAATTAGATGTTGTTCTAATGCTAAACATATCTGGGACACTCTTGATTCTATTTATGCTTCTAACAATTGTGTTGAAATTGAAAGTGTTGACAGTTCGTGTGAAACTACACGTTACGCATCTACTGTGGATGAACAATTGGAAGTTGATGATGAAAATGGAAAAATCATAGAACACTTCCATACAGTCAACATGGACAAACGAGAAGAAGAGGATTCCCGAAAAGAGCTCAGTATGGACAAACATGAAAAATCACTCTCCAGAGCTCAAGATGAACTTAAGGTAAAAAGTTCTAATTCTTTGTGTGATTTTCATAAATATGATTTTCAGAGTTTACAAAAGTTTGTTTCTCAACCAATTGTTGATTCTATTGAGAAAAGGAAAAATGTTTTCAAATATGCTGGAAAGTTTGTTGGGAAGAAAGAATATTCAAATCAAATCCATTCGAATTTCTACTCTCATGATCGTCATAATACTTGCATGATATCCCATAATGTATATCTTGATACAATTTGCAATTATTGTGGCAAATCCGGTCATATTTCTCACACATGTTATATTAGAAGAAATTCCCATGTGAGAAATAAGTATATTTGGGTACCGAAGAAACATGTAAGGTTTAATACTAACAATCAAGGACCCAAGTATATGTGGGTACCAAAATGTCCATCTAGTACTTTATGTATGCAGGATGATTCGAAAAGAAATGGACATAAGGGTAAGGAGAAGATGAAAAAGAAGCCAAGAGTTTCTCATGCGCCAATAAAGAGGTTCATACCATTTATATCAAAAAGGAGAACTCTCAAGGCACCCATTGCTAGAACTGCAAAGTTTAACCACAAAGAAAGGCAATGGAGAAAAGGAGTACGTTCCACCTCAAGAATGAACTACCATAGAATACCATTCAACTATCTTGAGGAGAACAAGAAAAGGAGGATCTCTCAAGCATCAAATAAAAGACTCCTGGAGTCTATATATTTTGAGAGAAGGTTGCCAGCACCTAAAGCAAGATATTCAAAGTATCAACATCATAGAAAGATGCAATGGGTAAGCAAAAGCAATCCTCCAAATATCTAAGGCAAAGGTACACAATGATAAAACCTCCTATGTTGTTGTTTGTAATATTTGTTGAGGTTTTATATTTTGGAACCTTAGGAATGAGCATTGCAAATAATTTTGAAATTATGTTTTCGCATCTCTTAAAAAAAAAACCATTTAATAGACTTATTTATAAAGGTATTGTAATGCTCAAAAGGTTAATTCTTTATGCATGTATAATGATTTGAAAAGAAAATATTTCTCTTATGCATAAATACATGTTTAATTCATTATGCTCAATTGTCTCAAATTAATTATATTCTTAGAGCATGTGAATTATGATTCCTACAAGGTAACCATAAGTGGATCCATGTAAAATTGGATACCAAAGGAAGAAAAATATCTATAAGGTTTTGTAGGAAAGAAAGAGTTTCATCTCAAGATTATGACTACATAAGATTTCACTCAAATCTTGGTGAAGTTGGACCTTGAGGCTACATCTTAAATATGTAAACAAAAGAAGGCACTACTTGAGGCAACACTGCAAGTGCCTAGTTAGCAATGAAGGAAGAAAAGGTGTACAATGAAGCCTTACTCAAGTAACCAATCAAGTGATCATCATCACTGTGTGACAACTGGGAGTAAATGTTCAAGTGATAACACCAACTGAAAGAATTGAAGGTAAAAGTCAAGGAATTATGCACAAATGAACTCCAAAGGATAATTTCTCAAGTAATTACGAGATTACTTGAGCACGGTATTATCTTCTTTATTCTTACCTGATATTATGTTATATAAATTATTTATTTGGGTAATGAATAACTTGCTCATTATTGCATACCATTAGCAATCAATCATTTATGGGTTTTAAATTATTTTTAGATTGCTAAATGGACTGAAAGTGAAATTGTGCATAATCTTTCTATGTATTTGAGTTTCGAAATGCATATTTCAAAAATGTACCTAGATTCCAAATTATGCATAATTTTTCTATGAATTGGAAATTTGAAATGCATATTTCATAAATTTACTTGGATTTCAAATTCATCTTGTTATAAAAATGCATACACATTATTTGAAAATTATTCATATCTTGGTTGCATTCAAATCGGTTTCAAAATTGGAAGTTAATAATTTTATAATGAAAGTCAGAATGCTTCAAATTCATGCATCAAAGTATTTTCCCATCATTGACACTTTGATCTTAAATGTGCTATCCAATACTTGATCTCTCTTCATTCCTTAACATGCTAGATCTTACGCTAAACAAGTTAACTATCTATATGAGTGTCAAGTATATTCCCTTGATAAGAATTCAACTTGTGAAAGCCTTGTGCCTAATGCATAAATCATTAGTTGGCCATGTTATTCCAAGCATTATAAATGTTCATTAGTGCATTGAATCTTAATGCATTAACCATTATTGTGGAATAACTTACCGGGATAATATTCTAGAATTCTAGTCATTTGGATCAATGAGTATGTGCTTCATCATCCATAAATTCATATACTCATATTGTTGCTCAAATACATTATCATTTTTTTCTTCATCCATTTTTTTTGAGTAACTAGAATCTTGCACTTCAAATCTTGCTGCCTTAAATATTTATCCATTTTAAGACACAACTCTAAGAGGCAAGATTATCTCTTGATTAATACTAAAGTCATCATGCCTATATATGTCAAGATAAGCCATTTTGGCTAATTCATTTTTCATATGACTTTTGTTCTTGGGAAAATTCTCCAACATGTTAACTCTTATAATTAACATGTTATCTTAGTTGAATTCCTTAGTGAAGCTTTCTGATATATATATTTTATAACTGTTGACTTCCATTGTTTTTGGCATAAGCATTGGTATTTAACAAGCTTCATAAATGAGTTTTCATGCATTCAAAATCTTAATGTCATAATGCATATTTATGATTCGAAAGAACATTTGAGATTTTGAAACAATTTGCATATTGCATTATCATTCTTGAAAATTTGGTTTCATTCATGATTTATCATTTCATAAAAGTTGGTCATTATGGATAGTTTCTCTACTCTCTTTGATCCAACTTACATCTATTGCACGAAAATCTTATCAATGACATATCTTTTAAAGTGTATTTACAAATTGTCATTGATCATCATCATTCTTGGTATCACTTATTCATCATGCTTCATGTCTCAATGGATTGATTTTACTAGGTAAAATTATATTTTGATATTTGTTAGTTTATAGTACTCTTTGCTCAAATATCATATGCTTAATTTTATAAGAGCATAAGAGTTGCTATGTCTAATATTGTACGGACCCAAGAAAAGATGGGTACCAGAGAGCATATGTTTATACTTTTACAGGAATTGACCAAAATGCTCTACTTTTGGATACAAAGACCAAAGGCTAACAGAAAAGGCATGACTGATAGTGTTGCAGCGTGAGATGAAGCAGAATATGTGATATTACTCAAATGACATCCCACCACTAGCACATAACTAGCTAATGATACAATCAGAGAAAGAGAAAGAGAAGGAAGATCTCTTAGGAGACCCAGCGAAGATTATTTCAAAGCAGCACAGAGCCAAGAATAAGTTTATCCAATATGAATCTTTGTTGTCTACCCACCGTCCTTATCATTTCAAAGTGATTAGACATTTTCACTATGATATGGAGCCAACAGAGATGTTCAGAGGAAGATGCTGAGATGCACAGAATCATAAAGCTTGATGAGCCTATGAAGATTCTTAACTACTATCCTAGCTCTATGTCTAAATCTTCACTGGATTATCTGCTATACCTATACTAGAGCTATGATGAACAAGACCAATAAATGAGAGACAACATCTTGCTAGAGTTAGTCTCCCTGATTCTTCATTCTTTGGTCTATTTGTCTAAGGCTTTCTGAGAGAGGAGCTTCAACAATCACACAGAGCTTGCTACAAACAATGTTGAGATCATCAGTCAATGATAAGATGAAGCAGCTATGTGAACCAGAACTTCAAAGTTCTATTTAAGATGATGGATGACAAAATAAAGGTGTTATGTGCTATGATGAAATTAAAAGTTCTCAATGATGTTTGCTAAGGAAGGGGTACATACTAAGCCAATATGCACATAAAGCCTTACTCTGAGCTCATCTTGGTATCCTAAAGTGTTCACAAAAGACTACACTTCAGAATCCCTCAGTACCAGTCACATCATCCAATATTGACTAGGACATGATGCATCAATGGACTACAGAGGATTATGACTCGAGTGATTACGATATTACTCGAGTGAGGTATTGTATTCTTGCTTAATTCAAAATCCTTGAGTTGCATCACTTGAATATACAATCGAGTAATGATTGAGTAGAATCACTCAAGTAACCACTCAGGTGATATTGGGTCGTATCTCTTAAAACCTCTTATTAGCAATTGCCATTTAATTTCTCCCTAAATCTTCATACTGTCAAAATCATTTTCTCTACAAAATTTCCAATGGTTTCTCAAATCCAGGAGAGTAATTAATTTTTTTTTCCTAATGAAAATGTTTAAAACCATGCATCAATTAAGGGGGAGCTTCACATTCACATGTGTTTTATATGTTGAAAGCTCATCTCCTATTTGAAAGAAAATCCTTTTAATATACTCATCTGTATTCACCATGTCTTGATTAGTTTTGATGATGAGTTACTCTTATATTGTTCTTTTCATGATCTTAATTTTAATATATCATATGGAAAGGAACAGTTTGTTACTTGATTGAACTAACAATTCTCTTTGCAAAGAAAGATTTAAATTTTATAACAGGAGAATTTGTTTTGTGCAATAGCATTCCTCAACATACTACAAGAAGACTCTATCAACCTTGAGGATGTTTTTAACTCTCAGTCAAGGAATATATATTGGTTGTAACATTCAGAACAACAAATACATATGCCAATACAAATGAGCATTGAACATGCTAAACAGAAGCTCAACTCAATTGGAGAATCTTGACAACAACATGAATATATATCTGAGTTGCATAACAGAAGTGTGGTGTACATCAGAGTTGTACAAAGCACAACAGCATGCACCAGCATTGCCAAAGAAGCAACGGACTTCATGGAGCGCTTCACCAATTTCCAAATCTACATGAGCATTTCTAAACCTTCTCTATTTACATTTCAAGAATACGTTTCATATTTTTCATTGATCTTGATTATAAAAGTTTTCTTGAAAACCTCTCCAAATCTATTTTCAGTTCCTTCACATAGGGGAGAGTCAATTGTTTTCTTGGTTCATTCATTGTGATTAAAGTCATTTCTACTTTATTTACTTCTTCACAAGCCTTACTTCTTTATATATTTCAAACTTTTTGCTGATGTCAAATAGGGGGAGAAAAATGTAAGAAAAATATGTATGTTGCACTTTGCATTATAATATGTATATGTATGTTTGCACTTTGCATTATACATGTATGTTGCACTTCATTCAGACATATTTTTCTTAAAGGATTTGTCATCATCAAAAAGGGGGAGAATGTTATATATGATTAGTTTTGATGATGTCAAATATAGATATTAAGTGATAAGAGCAAAAAGTTTATATAATGTATTTCTTTGACTAACTACTATATTTAATGTTACATATTTTATAGATTAGTCAAGCAAAGAATGAAGAATATTGAATTAATGAAAATGAACAAGAGGAAGAAGAAGAAAGAAATTGAAGATAGTCAAGGAGGTGCTTACTTGGATTATGAAGAATGAAGAACTTGTTAGATCTTACAAGAAGATAAAGATTCAAGTTGTTAGATGTGATATTGGAGGTTTCTATTATGATACCGGAGGTTTCTATGATCAAATAATGGTTGGAATATGTTAATATGAAGTTAAAATGACTTATATATGAGTTTTGGCACTTTTAGGGGAGTTATGCTCGAGCACAAGGTGTTATGCTCGAGCACAGGAAGAACATGCTCGAGCACAGACCACTTCACTCGAAGCACGGGTGCATACTCTGTTCTACTCTGTTTTACGTTCAGCTTGAGCGAGGTCTGGTATTTTGATCATATCTCTCAAACCACACGTCGGATTGACCCGAAACCGGTGGCATATGAAAGAAGACTCCCAACACGTACAATTGGCACCAGAATCACATTGAAAGAAGATCAAATGAAGGAGATATGACTCGTCGAAAATGAAATTGAAATCACCGTCTTTTTCTGACACAGGTTCGGTATTTTGAGTATATCTCACAAACCACGCATCGAATTGAGACGAGACCAGTGCCAAATGAAAGTAGACTCAAAGAGCTTTCCATGGATAGCTAATTTGCCTAATTTGAACGTATATTCTAGGAGCTATGCCTTCTGGAAGTTGATGCTTGTGCAGACTAGCGAAATATACACTCCTTCGATCATAACTTGCAGAATACAAGGAGTTTGGAGCTGATTCTTGTTGCATTGGAATGCATATGATAAGAGCATTCTTATGATACATCATTTGAATCAAATGAATCAAATTTTTCTAAAGGGGCCCCACATCACCCGCGAGTGCAAAAACTTTCTCTCTGAAAAATGACGTGCGAGTGATGTCCAGAAGCTTATGAAACGTGAAGAAAGTTGCAACACTCGAGCACTAGGATTCATGCTCGAGCATTGGATGAATTCTCACTCGAGCAGAAGGTGTGTGCTCGAGTGAAGGCTCATATCACCTGCGAGTGATAAATTAATCCCTCTGAGATCCTGATGCGAGTGTTGATTTTGAGAGCATATTCCTTGAGAATATTCGTCTCACTCGAGCAGAGGTATGTGTGCTCGAGTGAGGGACCATATCACTCGCAAGCACAAAATCTCACTCTTGTAAAATGATGTGCGAGTGACAACTCGAGAAGAAGCATGTACGTGAAAACTGAAGGCTCACTCGAGCAGGAAGTTTTGTGCTCGAGTGATGTTGAGAATTCACTCGAGCAGATACGAGAGAAGAGTTGCGAGTGCTTGCCCGAGAGGAAGTCAGAACGTGGAAATATGAACTGCACTCGAGTGAGGCAGATTGCACTCGAAGTGAGAACTTGACAGAACGCAGAAACAAAACAGAGCCTCACAACCATCAATTCAAACATGGTTAAAACGTTATACAATCATTATGTTTTCACTTGTTATTGTTTCTAAACATTATCTAACATATATTTCAAGTGTAAAACAGGAGTTTACACATTTGGGTTGCATCTTCAAGAATGGAGGTCACGTATGAAAATTCTTCACTCAACGTGATGAATCCCAGAAGCCAGAAAATCAGTTTTTGACCAATGATCCAACATACCCATGACTAATACTTCATCATATTAATGATTAAGTATTTTGCAGTGTGAAACAGGAAATATAACGGTGAGCTTTCAAATTCAAATAAAAGTCAATCACGTGCTACCAACCACGACAGCAAATGACCCACCATGAAGAATTGTCTGAAACTCAAAACACTCCACAACGTGATGTACAGCTCAAAATGATTCTCTCTGCTATTAAACTAAGACGCTCCACTTTGCTTCACAACGGACAGGAGCGTGTTTTTCAAAAATGCTCAAACGTTCAAATGAGGCAATGGAACTCCAACGGACAAATGCTCACAACGGTCATCATCTTCATCAACTATAAATGAGAGAGTTTTCAACTTGGATGGCGGTGAGGAAAACGGTGAAAGACAGAGAAAACAGAGAAACATCTCCAACATGTGAAAAACATGAATCCTCTGCTTCTACCCAAACGCTCTCAGTTCTGCGGTTTCAATATTACTTTTCATTGAGAGAGTGATCATTTGTATTGTACTTCAGTGAGTATTATATCCACTCTGTGAGAGAGTCTGTAAACACTTTCATCTATATTTCTGAGTTGATCTCAAGGTAGAAGGACCTTGAGAGGGTTGATTTTCTTACGGAGAAGCAGTAGAGAGAATTGCCGTAAGACATTCTGCTCGTAAGACTTACAAGGTGCAAGCAGTAGAGAACGTTGCTGCTCATAAGACTTACAGGGGTGTAAGCAGGAGAGAACGTTGTTGCTCGTAAGACTTGCATAAGTAAGCAGGAGAGGAAGATCTTCGGAATTGCTCTGCTCGTAAGACTTGCCGTAAGAAGGAGTATTTCAATGAGAGATTTGTAAAAGGTTTCACAAGTACCCGGCTAAACTTGTGGGATTGTAAAGGCTTTTCTTGTGCCCGGATTAAACAAGAAGATAGTGGATTTGAAAATCTCAGGAGGAGCCTGGGGACTGGACGTAGGCCATCACAGATTGGACCGAACCAGGATAAATCACAGTTTGCATATTCTCTTCCCTAAACTCTTATATTTCCAGCATATATTATTTAATCTAACTGTTGATTTATAAACCTTCATACTTACTGTTTTCGTTAAGATACGAAAAGATCTTTAAAGTTCTTAAGTTTTTCTTATACACCCAATTCACCCCCCCTCTTGGGTAATAGCCGGTTCTAACACTCACACTGTAATGCCCTATGACCGATAACACATACACAAGTTCACAATGGTCTCATGCCAAAGATTTTTCACAACACATTAATGATAAGTTTGTATACCAAGCATCATACACAATATGAGAGAAAAGTCACTACCTTGGTCCTTCCGGGCGTGCTCTGGCACTGGTCTCTCCCGAATAGGGCAAATGTCGGATCCTATAATTCACAATTAGGGACGAAGTGTTATCCTCTATTCCAATACTTAAATGATCTCAAATCACTTAAATTGGTTATCATTATGTTATTTAGGAAGCTACAATTGCTTCTAACAAAAGCCCTAAAGGGTTGGAAGAACTATCCCAAAGATCTCCTTTTAGAAGCACAAGAATAGAATTTTACATTGTTTCACTTGAGTGAGGTCTTTTTCACTCAAGTGACGATGGACTTGTACTCAAGTCCTGGAAGCAACACTCGAATGATAGCCAAATGCTCACTTGAGTCCTAGGAAGTATGGTGCAGAAAGTGCTTTCCGAGAGTAGAAAGGAATGACAGAAACCAGAAATGCTCGCTGCACCCAAGCATCAACCGAATCACTCAAGTGATAGCCTAATGCTTATCCGAGTTCCACAAAGTGAAGTTCAAGAAGTTCCCACCCATAGCACAAGAAACTTTCAGAGAAGAATCACACTCGAGTAGGGATATTTCTACTCAAGTGACATCTTAGCACCCGTGAGTGCTAAGGCCCACTCTTGAAAAATGGGTCACGAGGGACAACCCAAGATGCGAGTTCATAGTGTCAGATACACCTTCACTCGAGTGGGATGAGGCTCACCCGAGTGATAACCCACGACACTCACAAGTGAGACAACACTTTTGGATTATAAACATGGAAGCACAATAGAAACATTGAGGGAAAAATGAAAGTATCATGCTTCACTCGAGTGAGACCCCATGTCATTCGAGTGAGCCATATCAAAACCCAGAAAAACTGACAATACTTCCAGAATTGACCCAAGTGTTTCCCAATGATCTCAAAGCCTCAACCAAAGTTATCCCCACATAATTTCACCCAAGGAATCACATGGAAGCATCAAATTCAACAAATTTCTATCCATTATCATGCTTTGGTTCTAGGCCACATTCAACTCCAAAGTTCTAAAATCTCCAAACATACCATTCCAATCTCAAATTAATCTATCTATCCAAAACTCATACCAAAACACCCATTTCCATACCAACAACACGCCAAATACCCAATGACCCTTATTTTTTAAATCAAGGCCAAAATTCCAAAATTCAAAGTTAAATCAAATGCCACAAGACTTATATAGAAGTGTTTCTCTTACTCACCTCTATAACTTTGCCAAAGAGGTTTCTTGATTCTCTAACTTCTAGATTTTCTTGATGCCACAAATCACCACCAATGGAGAAACTAAAACCATGAAAATGAAGCTCTCAAGCAAAGGAATAATATTAAGCATGAGAATTTTGGTATTTGGAGTCATTTTCTTACCTTAAATCAAGCTTTCTTCCTCTTACTTCTTTAATAATGGCGCCCGAAATATGGGGAGAGAAGAGAGAGATGATAGCTTGAAGATAAAGATGGAATGATTATTTTCCCATGCCCATCCCTTAACAGCCAAAAATGGGAGGGAGGAGAAAGAAAAAAACATTTTAAAATCCCTTTTTGACTTTTCTCATACTCCTCTCTCTTCACTAACTTGCCACGTGTCATAATCTTATTAGTTCTCCTCAAATAAGTAACTAAATAGTTACTCTAACCACTTCGTTAGTCATTTAGTTACACATATCATTTTTGAAAGAGGCAAGCTTCACCCAAGAGGGGGGTGAATTTGGTGATGTGATAAATTTTTTGGTTGATGTGGTGATATGACAATAGCTGTAGATAGAGTATTGTTGAGAATATTAGCAGACAGAGAGTTATACTGGTTTGGCCCAAAACCCAGGCCTACGTCCAGTCCTCAGACATCAAGACCTACTGAGATTTTCACTATTCTTACAAGATTCAGTGGGCTCTCGGAACGTCATTAGACAATAAGCGTCCTTCAATAGACTACGAGCAGAAATATTCTAACACTAGAAATTTCTCTCCCCCTTACGACAAGTCTTATGTGCAAAAAAACAAACCTATGACCTTTCTCTCTTGCTTACGTATACAAGTTTTATGAGCAACAATGTTCTCTCCTACTTACACCATTGTAAGTCTTACGAGCAGCAACGTTCTCTACTGCTTGTATCTTTAAGGCTTATGAGCAGAAAGTCCTACTAGGAATTCTCTCAACTGCTTCTCTCGTAAGGATATCTACCCTCTCAAGGTCCTAGTACATTGAGATCAAATGAAAATAGAATATGAAGTGTATACAGACTCTCTCACAGAGCAAATATGATAAACACTGAAGTACAGGGACCTTAACAAAATATACCCTCAACCAAACATCTATCCAATTTTACACTGCAGTCAACTCTCTATGCATGAGAAGACAAAACTCTACAATCTTACATTTAATCAAATAAATCATAGTCATAAACACATTGAAATCTCATGGGCATTGATCTAACTTCAATTTCTATCACAACAGGAATAACCGTAAAGCCTACGGTTTTTAATCAAAATTAAAAAGTTTTGTTCTACCTGAAAACAACATCTCTCCCACTACTACCAACATCATCTTCTTTATTAACGACCTAACATCCTTGCTTAACATCTTCGAAGGAACATTTTAGTCAAAAGGAAATCAAGATTTCAAATCGATGATTATGCATTTCCTAGGAAGATCTAAATACTTTTTTTTAATATTTGGTGTCTCCAAAAGGAAAATGATAATCTTTCTCTCTTTCACTAAAAAGAAAAACCCTCCCTTCTAAACCAAAACAAGCAGAGAGACTGAGAGAATAATGTGGAAGCAAAACACAGTAATACAGACAAAGACGAGATATTGACACATGATGAGATGGCATAAGAAGCATACGATGTGATAAATCAATATACATGTGTAGCAACAAGCATATCCCATAGAAAAAAAAAAGACAACCCCACCTACACACACCACAACTTTCTTGGCCATCAGATCAATTCTTGAAGAATATTCTCAACTAATACTTCTATGCTAATACAAGAAGGACAAGAAACATGATACTTATCCACATGATATACATTATTTATGACGGGTCAGTCCCAAGGCTACAGACCCAGTCACTTTCTTGGTTATGTCATGGCCTTCCAAACAAGATGTATCTATGAATTGTTCGCAAACCTTTTAAACACTAAACATTATTTTTTAGGGTGTGGTAGGCCTCACATTCCTTTACTTTTGCAAGCTGTTTGCATGTGAACTAACTGAATAGACAAGATGCCGCTTTTGGCTAAATTAACAATTGTGCTTTCACTTGTCACCGCCGAACCCTAGGTTTCGATTTTATGCAAGCAAATCCCTAAAACTTCACAAGGGGAAAACGTCCGAACATACCTCTCGCCGCACCGGCCCACCTCAAACAGTCCACCGTAGGCGAAGTTTCAACTTGCCACGCCGCGCCGCCGAACACTGTCAACTGAACCATAGAATGCTGAACCTTAGATAGACCACAGAAAGTAGAACGCACAACCGCACAATGCCGCCTTAACCTCCTTCGGAGACACAGCAGATCAGCACCAACCAGCATCAAACCACCATCCTTCTAATCATAGTTTTCCCGTCATTCTCTGTTTCTATCGACCATTTCAAATTCTACCTCTCTCGTGTCTCTTTTTCCCTTTTGCCGCTCACTTACTAGGACATTTAGGTCATTGTATGAAGATTTCATATTCCATATTTCTACATCCATACTGATTTGGGATATGAGAAATTCAACACACCTTTTTATCCTTTTATAATTTCCATTGTATTTTTTTGGAATTTTCCCAATTTTTTACAACCATTCTAATTAAATTAGAATGTCACACTACCTATCTCCTCCATTCTAATTAAATTTGAACTTTTCTACGTGTATTAGTATAACTCAGTGTGCCATTCTCTAAGTATCTATTACACCCCCTCTTGTGAAAGTAATTTAATGACCCACTCAATTATAGATAAACTCGAGTCTATCTAAATAGCTATGAATAATTTACCCAAGTGATCAAATATAAATTCCTCACTTAAATTAACAAGACATACGGGAAACTGAGCATGAGCAACCGGCAATGTTGGATGAACGTATTTATGATCATAGTCATGAATACATATAGCAAAACTCTTCTCAACCATATACAATTAAGGGTATTTATAGTTAAAAATAGGATATAACTTGGATCAATTTACTTTTATCAATTAGGTCAAGTCATTGGTGCATCTATAAGTGGATATACACGTTTTTTTTTTTTTTGGACAAAAAGCGAATAAACACATATTAACAAGTGAAAGTAGCAAAATTACATGTATCCATATGACAATTTACAAATTCTAATTGACAACTAACAAAAGCCAAAAAAACCAAATGGCTATATAAAAATTTACAAATCCCAATTTTAATAACTAACAATAACAAGATAACAAGTGTCCTAATTTATAATATAACAGTTTATATAAAAATTTACAAGTGTTTATTAGTGAATGTACAAGTGACTACACATTTTACCCATACTTACCCCTTTTTTCAGTACTTATCCTTTTTTTTTTTAAGTACTGAAGAAATAAACGGCTGAGCACTAGCCAAAAATTTACATGCAATAGTGACATGAGTAATTTTTGTAATTAAGTATATATAAAATAGAGTTTACAAGAAACTTTTCAGACATCCCCAAACAGTATCTTATAAAAAAGAACCAGATATAGTCAAGAATAGTATCCAATAAAAAGAAACGGAGGAATTTTGCAACGATGGATGCATGCAATCCGCTAGCTGTAAGGATGCCCATGAGAAACAAAATTTGAAAGATTCAAAACTAAATGTTCCACAAAAAAGTGGTCACTGGTTACTCTTGCCCTTTCACAAAAAGTATATAGCCACAATCCTACTGAAATTTAATAAAAATTTCTGCTTGGCATACTTATTTAATCATTTAGAGTTCAGAGCAAAGACAATGAGATCCCAATCATCCAGTTCTTTGTGCTCGAGATTCAGACTCCTTATCAGACGCACCATAATCATCATCATTCATTCCCGGGGTTAAGGCATCTTCAGCTCTATCCTGATCAGTCACTTCTCTGGTTGTGGCAACTTCAGCTCGACGAAACACGCGCCCATGAAGAACATATCCAGCCTACAAATAAAAACACCGTAGATCTTTTAGCCTAAGTGAATCAATGAGTAAGACATAATATGATAATAGAGCAGGTGGTTGTGGTTTTGCCAAATCCTCTTGTCAATTAGGGACAAAGGGATCTTTACAAGTCAGAACTAATGAATGGATCTTTTAAATGTGTCCATCCATGTTATGTTCTTACCCGGAAAAAAAACATAGGATAGCAAACACCTAAGGAACTTCTGGCTAAGTGCAACATAATATTAAAATAAATCACAAACGAGAAATGGAAGAGAATAATTATGTAATTTATCATCAAAATTGAACACATTAATCAAGGAAAAAAATTAAAATATTGGCAAGCTGAATTATACGGTGTTTCACCAAAATGTTACGTGAATTTACCTTCAGAACAGCAATAATAGTGCCTGGAGGCTGGGAACTAACTGGAAATTGGATGATTGCATCATGCCTAACTGGATTGTAGGACTCCTGCTTGGAAACAAATTTTTCCAAACCAATTTTTTCAAATACCTAAAAGCATAAGCAGTGAAGTTTTAAGTACTTTCAAAATAAATGAAAGCACAAAACTTAATCACACAATGATGGAGAACATAAGCTGTAAAAATTTCTTCATAGGCTAATAATTTGATTTCAATAAGAACTTTATGGATCTAGCAAGTGTAATCCTATAACAAAAAACAACGGTTATATTACGTAGCATTACCAAAGCTGCATGAAGATGTAGCACATTCTAATTGAAAACATAATTGATAATTGTTACAAATAATAAAACTTGAAAAGAAAAATCATAACATAATAATCATCCATAGATCACAAGTGCTTGAATCTCAAAATTCATCCATATCTAACAATGTTTTTCAGTCTAAGCTTTATCCTAAGATATGTAAATCAAATCCTTTATTTCAACAAATGCAAACATCATTAAGCAATTCATCAACTAACTCTTCCTCTCTGAGATTAACATTTTTTCATCAGCCATATTCAAGAGCAGGAGAATATAGAATAGCATTGCCCACTTTTCATGCCTCCTCATATGGTTAGTGAACTAATCATTCTATACTGATTGTCTATAAAGATGGCTTAGGTGGTCTTCACCAATGGCCTTTGCAAAACCAGTTAAAGTAATTGGTGCCTTATTTATATATGACGCTTGGGCATGAGCAACAGCTATGTATCGCTCAGCCACCGTACAAGCCTACACAGAAAGTGTTAGGAACCATAGCAACAAGAGCTACATCAAAGTATCAATAACTAAGAAGCATATACTATATCATCCTTGACTCACAACTACACAGACACAACACATAGTAGAACATTCTACCTCGTCAAGTAGTTTCTCAGTCTTTTCAACAGCTTCTAGAAGTGTTTTCAGGATGGGTAAAGCTTCATCGGACTTCTTAAATGCATCAATATTTGATAAGTTGTCCTTTGCAACCAAAGAAGCCCTTCTCAAATTATTACCTGCATCTGCCAGACCTTTTGCAAAATTCTGCAGCACAACAGTCAGGTAAATTTACCTTCAGAACCCAATAACTGAATCAAAGCACACTTCCAATATGAGCAAACTGAATAACTTTTCTTCATCAAATGCCTGATGGTTCGGAACTAACTTGAAGTTCGAGTATAGCACCATCTCTATCTTGACCACAAGGCTTTTGTTCAGGATCGAATTCATCGCATTTTTTAATCACCTGTAAGCAAAACCATTATAGGTTTATGCACTTTCACTATACCTCTGGATTTGAGAAGCATACTACTTTCAACCATTAAACTAAAACATAAGGCCCATTTGCTCACATGCATCAAGAGATAACATAATGTAAAAGCTTTTGCATTACCACAATAACAACATTTGACGGTGTTTTTATAAGGTAAACAGCTTTACATTATAAGGTCTGATTAAATCTAATCCTGTAATCCCCTATTTACATCCAACTTTGTGATAAAAATTATCAAATCAATGTAACCCTTGCTAAAAAGAACTGAAGTGTCCTTCCCTATTCTCCTTCATCCTCCATCACCATCCACCCATAGTCACCACCCTCTGCCATCATCACCATTGTCCACAGCCACCAGCCACTGTTTGCTGCTGCTGGCCACCATCTCCTACAAACGACCATTACCACCATCCTCAATTGCCGCCATCCATTGAGGGGCATTGCATTCTTTAATATTGCTTTTGCTTAATTTAAAAATAAAAAAATTGATGCACATGTCTCCCAACAAAAATAGGTAAATAGGTAATAGTCATTATACTTCATAACATTCGTTCACATCGGTTTCCTTGCAGGTAACCAAACAGGACCCTAGGTTGCAACAATTTCTTCAGAATTTTCTTTACTAGAAGGTATGAATTTATATCTTGATAATCACTTTGTGGATCTAGTAACTTCTTGAAGTATAATTCTATAAGAGGATTGGATAAATTAATCCTACCTTGTGTATGAAAAATATCAATGAATATTAGATAATAGTTATCAAGAGCATGTAGGGAACTCACAGAAAGGGGATCCAAAATCCAAAATACTATAACACGTGATGCATAGTATTGCTAGAGCTATATGAAGATGTAACACGCACTTAAAAACAACAAATTCAAAATATGCTACCTCATCAATTTGCTTCTCAGCCCCTTCAAGACATCCATGAAGTTTTTTCAGGAGTTGAACTGCTCCATCTAGTCCTTTAGAAGCATCAATGCTTGAAAACTTGTCATTTCCAAGAAATGATATCCTTCTCAGATCATCCACCACATCTAGCAAGCCCTTTGCAAAATTCTGTAGCATATTTGGAACCACGAAGCACAAAGTTGAAGAGTAATATTTAAGAGGAAGACATTTTAAATCAAGAAGTCAAGAATATAGACCTCCACAACAAACTCTCTTCCATCCCTGGAGAAATCCACTTCACTTCCTAAGCCTGAATATGAAAAAGTAGCTCATTTAGTAACTCCCTTCTTTATTTGAGAGATTGAGACAGATTCTAAAATAAAACCAGACCCATTGGTCTGTTTTGTAGCTTCAGCCTAACCAGAGCTTTCAGTCCCAACACTAGCTTTTGCTTCTTCACTTGCTTTTGTTGAGTCACAGGTTGAAAAAAATAAAGCTCTTGGAGTTGAGGATGCATGTATTGTCAGATGGAACAAGTTGATTGAAACTGGAATCAGCTGGAATATCAGAAAGCATGTGGGGCACTTAATGAGAATTTGGTAATTGGCAGTTATTTATAATATAAAAATGTTTCAAGAAGATTTGGATCAGGAAGAATAGGACTATAATGGGTACCTAAGTGGATGGGAGCCCTACATCAAAAGCTATCTGTTGAGGAGAGAGAACCAACTCACTTAAATACCCCCATTGAACATCCCATTGTACTTAATATAGGACTTAGTATCTCATACTAGCAAGTCTCCATCAGACACCAATAATTATAGATTGCATTTTTATATAATCACTAACAGTAGAGAAACAGAAAATTTTGGGGAATTACTGCCTCTTCATGAATAAAAGGCAGTTTTATTCATTAACTCAATAACAAATTACAATTCTTAAAACACTTAAAAATGGGGACGACCAAAAATAAGTAAAGAACTTGAAGACCTGATGTATTCAGATAAATAGCTCAGCAACAATTTGTTGCATTCAACTATGAGTAGCGGTTCATATGTGTCAAATTGAAGAGTTCACTGATACTGCTTCTTTCTGACAATTTGACTAGGTCCAAAGTCAAATATATCAAGCCGAAATGTAAAGAAGAGATATAAACTAAATATAAATCTAAACTATTTGTATGCTGTTACATTTTAATACTGTTCTGACCAGAGGGGACAGATAAAACTGGAAGCAGGAAGATGAAGATGCCTATCAGCATATATTTTACCATACAATAGCACTTGCAAGTCTGCTACCGATCATTTGTGAATTTAAATTCCACACAAAGAAAAATGAAGGAACTTTGAAAATGAGCAATAGGTTATTATTGTACTGGCTACACGGAACGCAAAAGAGGCACCAAATTATCTTAGCATACACTGAAATCTGAATTGGAATTAAGAATAGATTATCACTTTTTGTGTAAATCCTAAAACCCCTCTGGACAAAAAGTGAGCGTAATTACATTTTTCACCGGATTCTAGCATCGTACCTCATTGGGAGATGAAAAAACAAGGAAATACCAATCGCTAGAAACCACTCTAACTTTATTTGAGAGCAGCAACATAGATTTACAGTAATCCGAAAACCCTAAGAAAACCTTCAAAAACAAAAGTACAAAGATCAGCATCTCTGCCGATTCTAGACACTTACATTGTCGGAGGATTGAAGAACGTGGGAAGGAAGATGTTGTGATGATTGCGATGCAGGGAGAAACCTGTAGCTCCGGCAAACATTCCTGGAGATTCGGGAGAAAACCCTATACACAAACATGGCAACAGAACAACAGAAGAATAGCAGTAGATGGCAAGGCGTGAAGTCCTGAAGATAAGAAAATGGCAAAGAGAAACAGCAAAAGCACACAGGCAGAGCATATATTGTTTTTAGGGCAACAAGCATCTGCTCCGTCGAGCAACAAATTTATTTTTTAAAAAAAAAAACTGAAATTCATTAATTCATTAGAAGACTAATACACAATACAACTCAAAAATGTCACATCTAATAACCCCTCATCAACCACAGCATGCTAAAAGAAGAGGTGGTGGTTGATTAAGGATGACAAAACTGTGAGTGCTACTATGAGATAATTTAGCTAAACAATCAGCTTGAAGGTTCTGATCTTTAGAGATATGGCTAATAAGGGCACACCAATCTTTAGACAACCATAGTCTAGCATCATCAATGACGTCCTTAAAAGGATGCCTCACATCACAACCCCTAGTAAATAACTGAACCGCTTAAATACAATCCGTAAGGATAATAATATTCATAAAATTCATGTGCCAGCAAATTTGAAGACCCTGGATAATTGCAATAATTTCTGCATTGACCGGAGGAACCTGCAAAAGCTTACTCATGTATCCATATATCCAGCCACCGTCTTCTCCTATAATTATCCCCGTACTTCCACTCTGACCCGAGTCTAAGACCGATCCATCTGCTTGTAGAGTGTAAAAATTACAGTGAGCGCTCAGATCCCTATCCCAACTTGCTCGAAAAAAACTGGAGTGAGCATTTTGATAAAAAATCCTATCCTCTTCTCCAAAAAGCTTCCTGCATCTATCCATCCAAATATCCCAGCATATATATCCAAATAGAGTTGCCCAGCTGATCTTCCTGGTGAAATCCCTTCCCGCTTCATGCTTGAGGTTCCATTCGATCCACTCCATTCCTTACAAATTAAGAAATTTATTCCAACAAACAGGCTTAATTATGGAGATCCACCTTTCTCGAGCGTTCGTACAATCCCTCAAGAGATACATCAAATCCTCATCCATATCACATTGAAAGGGGCACGTTGGTAGATCAATTAGTCCCCTCCTCGCTCTTAGCTGTGCTGTATGAACCCTTCCATATGCTACAAGCCACATGAAAGATTTAATCTTCTCCAGAATTTCCCATCTCCATAGCTTCCTCCAAAAGGTTGAGTTAGAAACAGAAGGCGCTGCAGTCAGAAAATGATAAGCAGAACTAACAGAAAAACAACCATTAGAAGAAGGTTTCTATAAGCACTTATCTGCTCCTCTCTCATCGCATGGGGGTGAGCACATATAATTGATCAATGATATGAGAGTGGAAACATTTACTCAACTTGGCTATGTCTCAATCTCCCTATGGATTAATATAATCACGAACTTTTCCCTTTCTATCCACATAGGCCTTACGTCCCGGAATTAACTCAATCAAGGGTTGGTTTAGCTCCGACCAATTGTCATACCAAAAGGAGGCTGAAGCACCATAATCGATTTTAACTCCCACCCCCTTCTAAAATTTATCCCAAACAGAGCAAATACCTCTCCATGTTGACGATCTATTTCTTCTAGCCACAAGTCCATTATCCTAGTCCTATCCATACTTCTCTCTCAGAACACAAACCCACAACTTTTTAGTGTTATTCATCAATTGCCAGCAAAGTTTCATCATGAAGGCTTCATTCTGCTTGTACATATCCCAGATCCCCAAACCACCTTCCTTTTTATCTTTTGTAATCTGGTCCTAGGAAATGAGATGAAGTTTTTTCTGGTCCTCCTGTTCATCCCATAGGAATTTCCTACTTTTTTGTTCTGTTTCCTTCAAAATCCCCTTTGGTAACAAAAAGGTCTGCATCTGATATGAAGGTAGAGCAAACAAAACTGCCTTAATGAGGGTAACTCTCCCCGCGAAGCTTAAACATCCTCTCTTCCATCCTGCAATCTTTTTGAAAGTTCTTTCCAAAAGAGGCATGAAAGTGACCTTGGAGACTCTCTTATGAATTAGAGGAATGCCAAGATATTTCCTCAAATCACCCGTTAATCGAGCGCCCATCTTTCGACTCATATCATACGCCCTTGAAAATTATACTTTTGTTGAGAAGAAAATTCTAGTCATGTCCCTATTCATCTTCTAACCCGACATATTCCAAAATGACTGTAGGCAGTTAAGAATAACCTCCACCTGACTCTTAGAGGCCTCCCCGAATAGAATATGATCGTTCGCAAAGAATAAGTGAGAGATTTCAGGGCCATTCCGACTAAGCTTTATTGGCTTCCATTCTCCTTGTGTAACAGCATCTTTGATTATATGACTAAGTTGCTCCATGCACAATGTGAAAATGTAAGGAGACAGAGGATCCCCTTGGCTAATACCTTAGGAGGAAGTAAAGCTCTCTGTGTCTTCCCCATTCCATAGCACTTGAAAAGACGGATTTGTAATACATGCCATGATGATCTCACATATTTTTCCTTCAACACCCACCGATGTAAGAGTACCATAAATGAAAGGGCATTCAAGTCGATCATACACCTTTTCAAGATCCGCCTTCACCGCCATCCATCCCTTTCTTCTAGCTTTAGTCCTCATGGAATGTATCACTTCCTGAGCAACAATAACGTTATCACTGCTTTGGCGACCCGTGATAAAGTTGCATTGATGTTACCCAATCACCTTTGCTATAATATCACGAAGACGACGGCTCAGCACTTTAGTTATGATTTTTTAACTAACATTACATAGAGAAATGGGTTTGAAATCCCTGATTGTCTCCAAATTCTCCAATTTTGGAATTAGGACAATGTTTGTGTTATTAATGTCTCTAATCCTCTAGGGGTTTTGAAAAACATCTCCCACCATATTAGTAATATGATCCTCAAGGGGTAGACCAATATTCTTGATAAAATACTGCTTGTAATCTGTCCGGCCCTGGAGCCTTAAAAGCTCCAAGATCAAAAGTTGCCTCTTTGATTTCTTCCTTAGAGATATCTGCATTAACCCTCTCAAGCTCTGTCGGAGTTAGAACTGGAAAGCAGTTTTGCATATTAATGGGAGAGAAATTAGTCAATTCACTTTGAAAGAGCCTTCTGTAGTAGTCGATAGCTATACACTTTAAGGAAGCTTGATCAAACGTCCACACTCCATCATCGTTTTTGAGTCCATCAATTCTATTCCGCCTTCTTTTTATCATCGCAGTGGTATGAAAGAACTTACTATTTTTATCTCCCCACTTCAACCAACTGCATCTGGATTTTTGGTACCACAGGAGCTCTTCCTGAGAAAGGACTCTATTATTTTCTTTCCATAATTCATTCTCAGTTTGAGCTAAATGTTGACTATCTCGTCTAGCGCTTGTTCTTTCGATGCCTTCAATCCTTTGAATAATTTTCTTCTTCTTACCATTCATATTACCCACCTTCCTAGCATTCCAATCTCCAGCCTGTTTAGAGAAACTTTTGACTTTATCATTCAAAGACCCCCTACTCTAGGATTGTTTGACTATATCCCCAAATTCCTCTTCCAGAAACCAGGCAGCCTGACATCGAAAAGAGGGTTTTGATCGGCAAGTAGATTGAGATGGATAAGGTTTAACTAGGATTGGCCGATGATCAGATCCAAACCTGCTGAAATGGTAGGTCTTGGTTAGGGGAAATAATCTATTCCATTCATTATTCATAAAGGCCCGGCCAATTTTTTCTTTGAGCAGACCTCGTTCCCACGTGAATCGTTCTCCAACAATGTTGAAGTAAAATTGATAAATAAGTATTAATTACCTCCGTGATTTATATCGTGAATTTCTCAAGAAACAATTTATAAGGTCTAAACTCTTTCTTCTCATGTTGATATTATCCAAATATTTTGAGGGGTATACTTTAAATTGTAGGGAAAACCCAATTTTAGCTGTTTACTATCATTCAGTAACCTTGAATGTTTTAATGAGCTAGGCCATTCACAGGGATTAGTTAAATAAGAAAACACCTTAGCAACACCACCATAATGATTTATTAATTGATCATATACAAAAATATTTTCCCAACCAAATAAAAGAAGTCAATTGCTATTAAACTCTCACATGCAAAAGTTTAAGTTGCATGTGCGTTGAACCAAAAGACATAATTAGGTTTGTACCCAAAATAAAGGAAACATTAGGACTGAAGGAGTAATAAGTTTATCAATGAAAAGGGATTATAAATGGAAAACGTTGTATATTTAATTATATCCATATAATTATTATTCACAACTTATACTATATCTGTTAAGTAATATTTTCTTACAAGGCTATAAATCTCAACTTGTATTATTGTTAAAAAAAATATCAACTATTAATTATAGCATATATGATCATAGATTATAACATTATCCCCTGTTCTACAAAGGACACATTTAGTTTGATCCCATTATACCCTATAGTGCACTGTAATACTATGCAATGGTAGTGTAATATTAATAACATGGCTAGAGTTTGGTTTGATTTTAAAGCAAAGTGCAATGAGTTATTTTTTAAATAATTATTTAAAATTAATATATCACACAAAATCTATTTTAGCCTTAACATAATATATACAGAAAAAATTGCTAAGATTCACGAGCCTCGTCATCATAACTATCATGCTACCTCACCGAGGATTGTCCGATGGCAGTGGTTGTAGTGGTGGGGGCAATAATAATGGAGGTGTGCCCCAATGGAGGAAGAGGAGTAGGCAGTGGCAGGCAGTGGTAGTAGTGGCGACATTGTCATAGTAGAGGTGTTGGCGACGATAATGGGGGTAGTAGTGGAGGAGGAGGAGGAGGTAATAGCAGTGGCAACGATAGTAGTGACGACAGTCGTCATGGTAGAGATGGTGATGATGGTTGAGGTAGCAACGACGATGACGACAGGGCAGCAATAGAGGCGGTAGGGGAGGAGGTAGTGGTGGCGGCGGCGATGGTGGCAATTGTCATGGTAGAAGTGCTAGCGACGATGAAGGTGGTGGCAGCAACGACGGGGCGACGGTAGTAAAACCTCACTTTTTATTCACCAATATTCCTTATAAATATTTATGGCAATCAATGGAATAAAATGGTGAATTTTGGAACACTTGGAATGACAAAAATACCTTTAATTGAGGAAGGTGTCGAATAGAGGTGGAAATACGGGCCAGCCTGAATGAGCTTCCTGTAAAACCTTCAATTTTTAAAGCCCGTGGCCCTACAGGGCTAGCCCTTCACGGGCTCGGGTTTAAACAGGCCTAAACTCATTTTAATTCAAAAAAAATTCTTTTTCAAGTTTTATAATTTATTTATTATTTTGCTTTAAATTGAGATATATTATTTTTAAAACTCATAAATTTTTAGTTAAAATAATTATCTAATATCCAAATTAACCTTTTTTAAAATTTTAAATGAATAAGCCATTGTGGAAAACAATATAAATCAAGGGAAAATCCCTGATAAATGACCACAAAATGATGAAAAAGACATAGAGGTGATAGAAGATTCTAAAATACTGCAGAGGTGACAGGTGACTGAGTAGGGATTTTAATTTTGGGATCAAAAGACGGGTTTGTCCTTATGAGCTGAAAAAGGAAAGAAGAGAGAGATATGTGCAGAAGTGACATGGTGCAGCTGCTGTAATATCCCAAAAAGTGATTAAGGGCTAATGACTTTAAAAGTGGATGTAATTATTGTTGAATAAACACTTTTGGAGAATGTGTGATGAGAATTTGGATATTTTAATAATTCCAATTGCTTCCTTATGAAAATTCGTGTGAGGAGAGTATTTATTGTGAAATTGGAACCATTGGGAACAATTGTGCAAAAGTTGAAAGCTCTGTCCATTGAAACTCTATACAGGGTAGCCGATTTGTTTGGACGTTTTAAATAGGCAAATGGTGTCTAAAAATTCTAACATTTTCCAGTCTTAAAGTTCACATGTCAAGATTCAAAATGGACATATAATTTGTATCATTTTGATTTGTGAGCTAAGAGTTATGGATTTTTGAAGCTTGCCCAGCGAAATTAATTATTTTCTGGAACAATATGCAAAGATTGAAATTCTGCGAATTGTGTGATTCCATCCAGAAAAATTATATATTTTTCCTTAAAAATAGACTCAATAAGTGTTCTATAGGCTTTGGAATCACTCCATTTTGATTTTTCTAGAATTAGTTATGATTTTTCAAAGTTTGGGCAGAAATCTGCCAGAATTTCTGAAAAATCCGAAATTGTTGGAAATTAATCAATAATTAAATATCATATAATATATGATATTAAATACCATCAACCTTCTTTCTCCAGCCATTTTCGTGCTATTCCAGATCTGAAACAAGAGAGAGAATGTGAGAGAGTTTAGAGAGAGAAAGGGAAGAGATCTCACAAGGTAAGCCGATTTCTCCGACGATTTAGCTCCTAATACGTATAACTCCGACTCTAAGCTACTCCTCTTTATTCTTTAAGGTTGTGAAGCTCAAAATTTGGTGTTTCAAGGGTTAGGGTTTTCAGCCACCTTGAGGAAAAGCTAGTGGGAGCTTGAGGTAACTTTCAAACTTTCGTATATTGCTTATTCTAGCTGCTGTGGGTAATTTAATCGGTGAAATTTCGCCGGATTGCCATTGGTTTTAAATTTTGGAAATTGAGTTTCCTAAGGGTTATGCTGCCCAAATTGGGTCTTAATGTTAGTTGTAACCTATTGTAATGGTTAATAAAGTGGTTAGGAGTAGAAAGAAACGCGTTTACGGAGCCGAAATCGTAAAACCCTGATTTTCCCCGGAGAACTCATAAATTTCGGCCAGCTCTAGAAATGGGTCTTAGAGTTGGATTTTCAATGATTTGATGGTTCCATTGCGTTCAGGAGTGAAAATTAGGTGGGGTTACAGTTGGCCACTTTTTCGGAAAAGGCTGAAAAAGCATAATTACGAAAACGGCCTTAAAACCCTTAAAGTGGGGTTGCCAAGGGTAAATCTGTAATTTGACATTGAGTTTGATAATTCCGAGTCCGGAAATGGATTCCTTGGGAGGAAATTTGTTAGGATAGCCCAGGTTAGAATTTCGGGAAAAGTGTAGCCGGACCGGGTACGGCGGGCCCGGGCCGGGTCCCCGGGACATTTTTGTAAATTTTCATGATAGATTCATATAACCCCCAGAAACACTATGGAAGTGTCTAAATGGTGCATTTGGAATTGTAGGATTCGATATTTGCTTTGTTCGTGATCCACCTGTGCTAGAGCACAATCGGAAAGAACAAGGTAGTGACTCTTTCTCTTGTACTGTGTGTGAAACATTGTACGTATGTTTGTCATGCATTGAGAATACTTTGTGATGCTTTGAGTTCGCAGCGCAAGCTGACGCATAGTGATACTTTGTGATACATAGAGATCGCAGTGAAAGTTGACGCATAGAGATTACAGCCTTGAGTGTTGTCGTTTATGGCGAAAGCCATGATACATTGTGATGCTGCTTAACATGATCATATATGCTATGTGTTTATACACTGTATGAGTGATTTGTTACTACAGAGATTCTTTTGAATCTCATTCTTTCCATTGATTAACATTTCAGATAGGGCAAGTGGCTCCAAGGAGAAACGAACTACCAGGAGCGGCTAGGATCTTGTAGAGATGTGTTGTTAGGTTATTGGTTATCTATTTTGGACTTGGGATTACTGTTTATTTTTGAAATGTAGATATTACGTTGATGTTGGTTATGTAATCCCCTAGTTGGAACTTACAACCCTTAGTTTATACATGTATGAAACCTGGGAGTTGTCGGGAATTTGGCTATGCACTCTGATATGTATGAATGTGATTGAACTGCGTAGAGTAATTAGATTCGGAAGATGAATATGAGACCATGTTGAACGAATTTTAGAAAAGAGATTTGAGAAAACGTAATCATCGGTCTCTAATTCCTTTAAATTACGCATTTTTGAATCTTAATTACGATTATCAAGGTAGGGGATTACAGCTGCAAGATGAGAGTGAAGGAGCAAAGCAAGCCAGCGAAATGTAAGGCAGTTGAGGTATGTACAGATAATCCCTTGCCTCGTTGATCGTCATTAATTATTCTTCCTTATCGTCATTTGCATTTGCGTGGTAAGTGAGCGTTTCAGAGCTGGTTAGTACTTGGGTTGGAGGGACGTGATGCTTGGTGTTGTGTAAGGGTAAAATTGCTGATGCTAGGTGAATGTGGTAGAAGATGGCGATGGAAGATGAGGTGAGTTAGAGCTATAAGAGTGAAGAGAAAAGATAGGGTGGATTTTGTAGGAATGAGTAAGAGGAAGCTAACAAACCCTAATGCAGAGCTGTTAAACACTGAAGTGCACAGTTAGTTTTCTTCTTTTTACTGATACTGTGTGCATTTATTTGTTGTAGGGGAAGTAACAAAATGGATGAAAATAGTAGGGGCAGTGTAGCGAAGGAGTTGTTTTGTTATTTTCATATAGGGGAAATTTTTAAAGTAATGATGATGGTGAAGTTAAGTACATTGGAGGTAGTGTGAAGGTAAAAATGCTAAGAGAAGGGATAAGGCTGGAAGAATTAAGGGAAATCATTGCAATATAGACAGGTGATGTGGGGAGTAGTTGTGAAATTAAATATAAAGTTATGTTTGATGAGAGGACTTTAATTGATCTTGATAGTGATGGAGAAATAAGAAATTTGTTTCATTTTAATGATAGTAGAGCTCATGTGTTTGCAGCCCATAAGGATAATGTGAACCAACCTTTGCAATTTGATCTGTAAGTAAGAAAGAGTGTTGTAATGAATATGTTGGCATTTTGTAAGCAAATGTCGGTAATCGTTAATGAGATTTTGTAAATATTTTATGCAGGATTGAGAGATTCCTGCAACAGTCACCAGAAGTATAGGTTTATCCTATGAGTGATTGCAGTGATGTTCAGCCTGTGTCAGTTGTATTTGGTGGTGGCAATGTAATTTATGACACTGAACAAACACATATTAGTGAGATGAGGCATTTGAAATGGGGTGGACTAATTCAAGAGTTGGCCAACATTTTCCACATGTGGATGCATTAAGAGGAGCTTTGTACAAATATAGCATCACGCATAAGTTTTTGCCCAAATACGAGAAGAATTCCAAGGAGAAGATATATGTTAAGTGTAAAGTAGAAGGATGTCCCTGAAAATCATGTGCAAGTGGAGACGGCAAGAGTAGAACAATACTTTGTGTCACCAAATTTATAAGAGATCATGTGCATAGTGCACAAGATAATTTGGAAGTGACCGGGCATGATGCGAGATCTAGTCTGACATCATCAATAATCATTGAGGAGGTTAGGAACCATACAGAGAAGCGTCCAACTGAGATTATGAAGACTTTGCAAAGTGAGTAGGGCGTTAACCTAACATATAAACAGGCTTATAGGGGGCAAAGGAGAAGGCAATGGAAGACATTTATGGAAGACCAGAACAATCTTACATGTTAATCCCATGGATATGCCAAAGGTTGAAGGAAACGGATGATAAAATAGTGGCTGAATGGGTAGCAGATGGTTACAGGTTTGAGTGAGTTTTCATTGCTTATGGGTCATGCATTGAGGGATTCGTGCGAGGTGCAAGACATGTACTATAGACACTGGATGATTGGACTAGGTTTATGTATATGATTAAAAGGATTGTTGGTTCAATTGAAATTACAATTGTGTCAGATCGTCATAATGCCATAATAGGTGGTGTGGGAGCAATATTTGGAGGTCACCGTCATGCATTTTGTTATAGACATGTGAAAGAGAACTTCAGCGCTGAGATACTAAAAGTAAATAGGGGTAAAAGGAAAACAACTACTCGGCTTAAAGAGGATGCACTTATTCTTCTTAACAAAGTTGCATATGCAAGGCTTCCCGATGAGTTTGATAAGGCAATGGAACAGATGCTGCGGTACTCAAAAGAGTTATACGATTGGATTTTGAATCACGGGGATGTTGACAGGTGGGTAATGAGAAAGTTCCCTTACAAGCGTTGGGACAACATAACAACCAATCTTGCAGAGTCTATATTGAAAGTTCCCATAGTGTTTCTAGGGGTTATATGAGGCTATATTGAAAATTTACTAAAATACACCCGAGGACCCGGCCCGGCCCGGCCGTACTCGGTCCCGCTGTACTTTTCTTGAAAATTTGACATGGGCTATTCTAACATATTTTTGCCCAAGGAATCCATTTCTGGACTCAGAATTATCAAATTCAATGTCAATTTACAAATTTACCCTTGGCAGCCCCACTTTAAGGGTTTCAAGGGCGTTTTCGTAATTATGATTTTTCGGCCTTTTCCGAAAAAGTGACCAACTGTAACCCCACCTAATTTTTGCTCTTGAACTCAATGGAATCATCAAATCATTGAAAATCCATCTTTAACCCCTCCAAACTAGCCTTGGCCGAAATTCTAAATTCCCTGGGAAAAATTGGGGTTTTTCGGTTTCGGCTCCGCAGACGTGTTTCTTTATACTCCTAACCACTTTATTAACCATTACATTGGGTTAGAACTACCATTTAGTATCAATTTACATAGCATAACACCTAATCCAACCCATTTGCGAAATTTACAAACAAAGACAATCCGGTGAAATTTCACCGATTAAATCAACCACAGTAGCCAAAACAATCAAAGATTGAAGTTTCGGAAGTTACCTCAAGCTCCCTCTGGCTTTTCCCTAAAATGGCTGAACCCTAACTCATTTTCAATCAGCAAAATTCTTGCTTCAACACCTTAAATTACATAGAGTAGAAGCTTAGGAGAAGTATTGCACTAGTTAGGAGCTAAATCATAGGATGCATCGCCTTACCTTGCAATTTCTTGCTCCTTCTTTCTCTGGAAGCCAAACCAGCTCCTCTCTCTCATGTTGCACGAAAAATGATGGAAAATAACTGAAGAATCATAATTCCCATTTTCGGATTTTCTTGATGATGTCATGTCTTATCTTGATGATATCATAATTCCCATTTTCGGATTTTCTGGCAGATTTTCTGCCCAAACTTTGAAAAATCATAACTAATTCTAGAAAAATTAAAGTGAGGTGATCCCAAAGCCAAATGAAATATATTTAAATATTCTCTATAGGAAAAATATGGGTCATTACCCAAAATCACCACAAAAGTCCGAAATTACATAAAACTCATCACTGCCCCTAAACAAAGTTCAGTTTCCATCCCAAACTTTGGACAGTCATATCCCCTAGCTCACAAAACGAAATGGCATAAATTATATGTCCATTTTGAAGCTTGGGATGTGATCTTTAAGATTGGAAAGTTTCAGAATTTTTAGACACCATTTGGTCATTCAAAACGTTCACAAAATCTGACTGCCCAGAATAGAGTTTCACTGGACAGAATTTCAGATTTTGCATCTTTGCTTCGAATGGTTCCATTTTCATACCAAATATCATTCCCACATAATTTTTCACAAGGAATCCATTGGAAATACCAAATCAATCAAATTCACATCTCATTGACATGTTTTCACAACAATCTCAATATGTCAACACAATTCACATTTCAAAACCTAACATTGCAACTTTTTCATTCCAAAGTTCCAAACCAATTTCAATGACATCAAAACACACTATGACACCATTTCCAATGCAATACCCCATTTAATTCTTCCCTCTATTCTAAGTCAATTTAGATGTTAATCCACAATTAAACTCAAATACAGGGTTTCGGCGCTGCTCACAACACACACGAATCACATTTGATTGCCAAGTCACATCATATTCTCCAAAAGGGTTATTTATCACTAACCACATCCACTTTTGAAGTCATTAACCCTTAATCACAATTTGGGATCTTGCTAAACTGGGGCTTAGCAATCCACTAATCTCAGGCTTATTCTCTAGCCTCGAGTCTCAAAATTCAGGGTATTACAATGCACATGTTAGAACAATGTTTATTGCTGTTGGTCTTTTGGCACTGACAGTGAATTCTCCATTTTTGTGTCTGTAAGGTTATACCCCTTTATAAGGCCTACATGTAAGTATGTGATGTTTTTGGGTATATGTTGTCCACTCCTTTCTTTTTGTCTATGTAAGTTTGATGTGTTCTTATAACACAATTGCACTGTCATGGCATGCTGATGTTTCAAGTGTAATGCTACAGAAGTTGTGGAGGAACATGTTAAGTGTTAATGTAGATTTGGGAAATGTGCATCATCTATTCAGGGAATCTTAACAGTTGTAAGGAAAAATCCTGCAACAGTCTGGAATTTTGCTGTCGTAGATAAAAAAAAGTTATCAGCTACTAATAGTATAGACGTCTGCGAAATGCAAATCATAAATTGTGAAACATGTAATCCGTAGATGATAAACCTTTGTGCGGATTTGGGGAACCAATTTAACGTTAAGGGGCTTCAAAATTTGGAAAATTCAAAATGTTAACGTACACGCCTATGCAATCCTTATCTACAATTGTGAAAAGCTTATATGAACCTGATACATGTTAAGATAATCTTTGGGAAAACAATTTGCTTCAGTTCTTGCATCCAAGCTGACCAAGTAGTTAATACGTCTGTGAAATGAAAATAATTACTTGCGAAATAGGTAATCCTTATATGATAAACCTTTATCTGGATTTAGGGAACCATTATACCGTTCAGGGGCTTTAAATTTCGAAGAGTCAAAATGTTAGCATAAATGCCTGCGAAATAGTTAGCACAACTTGCGAAAATATTATATTAACATGAGAAATGTTAAGATGATCTTGGGGAAAACGGTATGTTTCAGTACTTGCGTCCAAGATGACAAAATAGGTAACATGTCAACGAAATGCAAATCATAAAATGCAAAAATTGTAATCCTCAGATGATAAAACTTTATCTAGATTTCTGGAACCAGTTTAATGTTCATGGGCTTCAAATTTGGAAGAGTCGAAATGTTTGTGTAAATGCTGCGAAATCCCTATCTGAAATGGCAAAAAGGTTATATTAACTTGAGAAATGTTAAGATAATCTTGGGGAAACAATTTTCTTCAGTGCTTGCATCCAAGATGACAAAATAGGTAAGTTGTCTGTGAAATGCAAATCGTAAATCATGAAAAAAGTAATACTTAGATGCTAAACCTTTATCTGGATTTGTGGAACCAGTTTAACGTTCAAGGGAATTAATTTTCGAAGATAGGCCAAATGTTAGTGGTATCATCTGCGAAAGACTTATCTAACATTGCTATTCGCTTATATATACTTGACAACTGTTAATATAAACAATTTGCTTCAGTTCTTGTTTCCGTCCAAGTTGCCAAATTAGTTACGACATCTGCGAACTGCTAATCATAAATTGCTAAACATTTAATCATCAAGTGATAAACCTTTATCTGGATTTGGGGAACCAGTATAACATTCAGGGGATTCAATTTTCGAAGATAGGCCAAAAGTTAGCGGTATCACCTACGAAATATTTATCTAACATTGAGATTATCTTATATAAAGTTGACAAATGTTAATATAATGTTGGTGGGTCATATGCTTCAGTGCTTGTTTACAACCAAGTTAACAAACTTGTGGGTGCGTCTGCGAAGTGCTTATCCTATATTGCTAAAAGGTTAACAAAACTTGATAAAACGTAATCACACATTGCAGAAGCCATGAAAAGTTAATGTAATTAAAGTGTCAGGCGAGTGACACAATGTTTGCGTTACCAGATGTAAAAAGCTAACGTATGTTTGCGAAACCCATAACATGAGTTTGTATCTTATAATGTTAACTTGGGAAAAACAAAGTACCCTCAGGCCATGTTCGTAACCAAGTCCACAAGCAACGAGGGGCATGTGAGGAAATGCTTATCAAATTTTGGTAAACATGTAACAAAACTTGATAAAACCATATCAGGAATTATGGAAGCACTTTTACTAGCAGAGTATGAAATGTACAAAGATTTGAACAGTGTAGGCATTATAACCTGCGGAACTGCTTATCTAAGTTTGTGAAAAAGTTATGACAAGTTCAAAAATTATAATGTAACGTGGGAAAAAACAAAAATAGCTGTAGCTCTTATTGGCATCTAAGGTGCAAAATGTGGGACGTTGTAATGGGAAATGCTAAACAAATATTGAGAAACAGAATTCATAACTTGATAAACTAGTAGGTAGTATTGTGGAACTTCCAAATTCAGGGGACATTTACAAAAATGTTAGCATCAGTATCAGCATCAGCATCAGCATAAGCACCTGATAAAGTCTTGTGTCCGTAAATGCTTGTGAGCATGTGACAATGCATAACAACTAATGGATTAATTGACAAAATAGGGCCGAAACAAGTTGTGCTCTCCCATATGCTAACAAGAAAAAACCTAACAACTCTGTGCATACTAAACAGTCAGTCACACTAAGCACGTTTTTTGGTGGTCACTATTACAGCGGGAATGAGCTCCAATGCAGTGTTATGGCGTAAGTTGAGCGGATGATTGACTGACCACCAAAGTATGTCGCTCCTTAATTGCTTTGTCTCCTCTTATAAATAAGTGACCAAGTTAATGTTGCTTATATATGACTAACAAATTACAAGGTCATAGTTTCATACGTATACATTTCCATACTCCAAGACACAATCAGGATCCCACTGGCTCAGCCATATCATTACGTGCACAACACAGTCCTTGCTATTATCACATAGGTAGTCACAGGTTGCATTAGTTCAAATGACATATGAATCAGTTATTTAAGTGAAAAAATAGCACAACTCACAGATTATTTTGTTGGAGAATAGGAGGCCACACAATATCGGTGTTTCCCTGCTTGCCGACCTTTTCTAGCTTTACTAGTGCCATAATGTCATGGAAATGATCCCTCTGCAGCCACAAATATAATACATAACAACTTAATGACATGGTGTGGGAAATAAAAGTCAGGGACCACATTATCCACTTGTATTGAGCTGAACTTACAATCAAGTTGACAATAAAGATGTAATCATCCTTCACGGCACCCTTCATACTTGACTTTTTATCGGCCATTTTAGGCTTCATCGAGTCCCACATGTAGAATTCCATATTCTTTGTCGCTAGAGCAACACAAAACAAGTGGCCACTCACAAGTACCGGCCCCATGATCAAATCACATTCCCTAATATTGTACCAAATAGTTTCAGGCATAAATTGTTGCTGCACAGATGAAACTTTCCACCCAATCAGGCTACCTAACAACTTTGTCTACGACAAAAAGATTGCGGTGTGTGATGACGACACGAAATTCCAACATGAGAACATTTAAATGAGTGGATGGACAATCTCGCTTACCATGAACCATGCATCAAATATATGCCGCTTCGGTCGTACTCCCACTTCCTTAAACTCATATATCAAAGTCTTACAGACAACTGACATAACCTGCAACACCGAACATATGAACTACCCTAAATTTCGAACTAGCAACCACGACTGATGATTTACTATTACTTGATAATGCTTATTTAACTTGAGAATATTTTTATATTCCCCTTCCATTTATATAGCTACACATACATACTGTATTGCTTATTCTTCGAACTCCCCCAGCATATATAGCTGATCCTGACTTAATTCTTCATCCAAGATGTCAACCAATGGCTTACAATTGTTTTCCAAACGTTAAGGTGGTTAATAGTTTATTTGTTTTTCATATGTATAAATGAAACACTAAATAACAGAACTGTTATACTCACGTATCACGCTATGGTCTTGAAGCCAAGCAGGAAATAATTTTGGAAAATGTCTCCTGATCATCAGTTTGCCTCTTCCTCTTTTGACCCACATGCAACTCTACAAATGGCGATGTGATGGCCCTTTTTGGCTGCCTCCTTGATCTTCATGGCTGTTTGGGCCTGCCAAAAATGGTACCTCCTCTTACACCTTCTCCTTCTACTTGCTCTGACATTGAAAGGGGGAATATATTTAATGGCGATAAGGATTCGTCATCTACTGCATTGCCTAGCTTGCCACTACTCCTTTCACTGCTAACCTTTACTCCCTCTGTATTAGAGTAATCATTACCACTTTCTTCATCGTTTGCATCATCATGCTCATCATCATCATGATCAGAAGCCTTATGTTCCTTTGCATCGTCATATGCATAATCATCATCACTCGCTCGTCCTTCATTATCCAAACTAGTACCATCCACATCGTCAACTGTCACAACAGGAATGGTTGGTTGCGCTTTTCCCTTCAGCTCTCGTGCATTCTGGACATTGGTTAACTCCTCAACCACAACTTTGATAAGTCGATTACGGTGTTCATCAATGACATCCATAAGCTGAGCATAAAGATCCCTCGACTCCTATGGCAATAACAGAATTTAATCTCTTATGTAATGTGTTAAATGAAGGAAAACAGGTATTACCCAAACAACACACATACCGGGTCTAAATAAGGCATTTGTTGTGCGTCCTCCGGGCCCGCCCATACTTTATTGCCCCTCACTTGGAACAAAATTCCCATAGTGCTCATCCTTTCATTGTTGACCATCGTTGATCTTGTCCTTTGTTCAAAATTCAATAGGGCTGGTGGACTCATGATGGACACTTTGTTTCAAAGGGAAATTTTCCGCAAAGAATAGCTACACCATAAAAAACCACATTAGTACTGCGTGTGAATGTTACAAATAAAATAATGAAAATGGAATAAGTATCATACCAGCAATAAGTAGAGGCAGCTACCCACATTGCAGGTCCCTTCGTGTTGTTTCTTCTTCCTATACACTTTTATGTAGTCACTCATTTCCTTCCACAACTCTTTGATAGTGTACGTTACCCAGTCGTATTTTTCAAATTCGTCCATTGTGCAACACATGACTCTCAGCATCCTGTCACTAATGACTCTACTTGAGTGCGGACATAAAAAAACTCTTAAAGTGTACAAGACAAAGAGAAACTCAAAGTTGTCACTGCTTTCTCCAGATTTAATGTTCTTCAAAATGTCAATGTATTTCTTTTTCCCATACTCTCTCTTCAACCTCTCATACAATAGATTAGAGTCCTCTACATCTACCGTAACCTCGACCCCTTCACATGTAATACCAAGCAACTTTTCCACATCTTTTGCTTCAATTTCTTTTGTCTTCCCCCTTATCCTAAATTGCTGTGTTGGTGGGTCATATACTCTAAGTATGGAAACAATCAAGTCATGGGGGAGTCTGTCTAATTCCACCTTCAAAAAGTTTCCAAAACCTATCCTCCTAACCCTTTCCTTCAAATCTTCATTCCCATTGATAAATTCCACTAACGATGTAAATCCTCAAAGTGAGGATCAGGTATGAAAGGACACTCTAATTTTACTCTTCTTTTCTGGCCTTCCTTCCTTAGCTCTTTCAGTGTACTCCTTCTTATCATCAAGCAGCTCTCACTATGCCTTTCCTATAGCCTTGCTTTCTTTTGTCATCATCTTCTTCTTCTCCCCTAACTTGGCCACAGTCATTTCTAAACAACATAAACCCACCTTGTACTGGTTGACTCTTCACAGGTTTGCTGTTTCCTCCTTTCGTCTTAATACTTGTGCTCTTTGCATGTCTACTCTTTAGATCTTTCTGCCTTGGTGCTTTTAATTTTGATATCTCTCCTTTTTGTAATGTTATCTTGTTTGACCTGCAAAAGCAGCATTTCACATTCATTAACATTGTTACAAAACAATTTAAATGGTTCTTTCACACTCTCACTTCTTGTGTATCCTAATTCCCCTCAAGAAAGTAGCACAATCAAACGAGTCTTTACAAAAGGATTCACAACTAGTGAAAACAATTTCACTGCTTGCTTCTCAAAAATAACCTTTTGACAGATATTGACAACTTCTTATTAAGGTTTCTGAAGTTATAATTACGTTTTCATAAGTACACTATAAAACATTTCCGCAAACCAACATGTTTTTCAATTTCATATTATCCATTCCCACTAAAATAGTAATGTTTTCCCATGTTAAGATTAGGATTTAACAACCAACCAACAAATTTTTACTAGGGATTTCTCTTATCTCCAAACTTCCCCACATCATTAGACAATTTCCCAATTTCTCATTACGGATTCACAAATTCTACAAAATGGTTTCGCAACTTTGAAATTACACCTTCCCACATACCTACTTGCTTTCACAACGTCATATAAACAATTCCCAACTTTATATTATGTTTTCACAGGTTAGCAAAACCTTATCACCACAATGCTTGCAAAATTTCCAATATACACCACAGTTTCCCAAGTCATCATAAATTGTTAACAACTTTAACATATGTTCCCACAACTTTGAAATTACTCATTCCCACAAACAAACATCCTGTCTTAATGAGAAAAAATATAATTCCCATTTTCATATTACATTTTATCAGCTTAAGCCCACACTAAATTTTGTACATTACAACACTGGTTCGCAATTTATCCAAAACAGTTCACAACTTTTTTATTGGTTTTTACATATTGTAGATAGCACTTTCTAGCATGCTTTCACAATAACACATAAACATTCCCAAGTTCAGTTTTCATTTTCTCAGGTTTATTTTACCTAATCACATTAACGCATCACAGTTTCAGATTAACCATTCCCAAATTCAGATTAAGTTTTCTTATGTTAGGTTTGCCGCTTCACATCCACGCATCACAAATTCACACCCCCCAATAAGCATTCCTAACTTTAATTTCAGTTTTCTCAGGTTATGATTAAAATTCCCCAACTACGCCTCAGAAATTGCCAAGTACCCATTATGCTAAGTTTCCCACATCATCTGACAATGTAACAAGTTATGATATACTTTTCGCAACTACGCATAACGTTATATCCACTTTCAAATCACACATTTTCCACATTCCAACAGGGTTTCACATTTATCTATTCCCAACTTTATATTCGATTTTCACATTTTAGGTTAAGAATTTCACAACTACACATGTGACAACATTTTAAACCTATTCACTTACCAGACTTTCGTGCCCTCCTGCAACTTCAAACTGGAACAACGATTTTTCCGCAACTTAGAACCCAATGCCACTTCCAGACCGCTATTGTCACCTTCTGTCAGCCTGCGGTGGACTAGCCAACTTCTTACCCACCATCGACGCCTCCTTCTCAACACAAAAGCACACCTAACTCACCCCAAATGACTGCTTTTACTGGCGTGGGTTGTTATTTGTTCTCATTTTTCAACCGCCGGAATAGTCGACCTCTTCTCTACTTCAATGGAAGAATGCGGCACACTCCCTAGCCCCGTCAACTCCTTACTTCCTCCTTAAATCGACCCCACCCACTTTGGACTCACTATACGACTAACAACCCCTGCTCCCCACCACTCTTTTACTCCTCCAAAACCGTCAATGACCCACTCCCGAAAAAAATGACTCCCTCTCTTCCTCTTTTCTTTTCAAATTTGCCTAGGGGCAATTGATCCTAAAATGAAAATCCCTACTTAGTCACCTATTACCTTTGTAGTATTTCAGAATCTTCTATCACCTCTGTGTCTTTTCATTATTTTGTGGTCATTTATCATGGATTTCCCATAAATCAAACCATTTAATAAGTGTTTACCTATTACTAATACTCTATTAGGTACTTAGGTGTCTCTCATATTAATAATTTGATATAATGATATTACATATATTAATTTATTTTTAAAAAAAATATTAAATAGGTCTAAAATGGCCGGTCCTACAGGGCTACAAGGCCAGGCCTTTTAGGCCTACTTCTATTTGAAGCATCTAAATCATAGGCTCGGCTCTCGTTGGGTGTAAACCCCCTGCTTTAAATAGCGTAATTATAATTCGATATCACTTAATTAAATTGGTTTAGAGACCATCGAATAGTTCAAAACTCATTTTAAACTCCCTTTTATAGTAGGGACTTTACAAAATTTTCAAAACTTTTTCCTTATTCCGGTCTCAAATTCAATTATCGAATATAATCACCTGTGCAGTTAATTTACATTCATTCATATCAGAATATCTAATAGCAATCCCGGCAACCCCCGGGTTCGATTCATTCACAGAAGGTTTACAATACCCATATAGGGGATTACACAACTATAATTTGTTACTAAATACAGCCCAAAAATAATTTACAAGATCCCGGTCCAACAGGTTTAACCAACACATCCAAAAGTAAATGTCCTTATAGGGTTCTAACTGCTCCGGGTCGTACGCTTCTCCTTAGAGCCACTCGCCTTGTCTGAAAGGTTAGTTAAAGGAAAGAATGAGATTCAAGAGAATCCCAGTAGTAACAAAACATTTATACCACACATAAGTACACAGCATGCAAGCAAATCATCATACAACAGTAGCAGCACAAATCACACTCCACCCTCATCCCCTTTCTCTGCCGGGAAGGTACACTGTCCTAACCCGAACCGTTGTTAGCTACTCAGGGACTATTGGCGTGGCAGTGCATACACATAGCCTTATAGCTCATATAGCTATCTGGCTTTCACAAATGGTGTAACCCCCTGACTTTAAACACGTAATTATAATTCGATAACACATATTTAAATCGGATTAGAGACCATTGGATGCTTTAACCTTGTTTTAAACTTTCTGTCTCACAGTAAAATTTTTACAAAACTTTCAAAACTCTTTTTCCCATCCAGGTCTCAATTTCAATATTCGAATATAATTACCTGTGCAGTTAATATAAATTCAATCATATCATAGTGTATAACCGCATCCCCGACAACTCCCGGGTTCTATGCATAAAAACCTGAAGGTTTATAAGTATACACTAGGGAATTACGCAACCAAAATCGAATGTAGTATTCCTGATTCAGAATATACAGTAATCCCGAGTTCAAAATACATAACCAACGTTTCCAATTCAACTATATACCCCTAAGGGTCCTAATTGCTCCGGGTTGGGCGCTTCCCCCTTGAGCCACACGCCCTGTCTGAAATGTTAGTCATAGGAAAGAATGAGATTCGAGAGAATCTCAGTAGTAACAAATCACTCACACAATGCATAAACACAAAGCATGTATATAAATCACAAACAGCAACAGCAGCAGCAATCTCAGAGATACATGGTTTTCACCACAAACGACAGCACTCATGGCTGTATACACAATACGACAGCTCTCGCTGTAATCATAATCACGACAGCTTACGCTGTAATCACCATCACGACAGCTTACGCTGTAATCACAATAACGACAGCTTACGCTGTAAACGACAGCTTGCGCTGTAAACGACAGCTATCACCAGCTATAACCACAGCAGTATCAAAGATTCATCACAGAACAGTGATAACACACACATACAGAGCATTACACATAGTATAAGAGAGAGAGTCACTACCTGATCCTTTCCTAACGTCCTTCGGCGCAGTTGGCTCCCGAGGGCGGCAAATATCAAATCCTACAATTCCAAATGCACCATTTAGACACTTCCATAGTGTTACTTGGGGTTATATGAGTCTATAATGAAAATTTACAAAAATACCCCCGGGGACCCAGCCCGGGCCCGCCGCACCCGGTCCGGCTGTACTTTTCTTGAAATTTTGACATGGGCTATCCTGACATATTTTCGCCCAAGGAATCCATTTCCGGACTCAGAATTATCAAATTCAATGTTAAATTATGAAATTGCCCTTGGCAGCCCTACTTTTAGGGTTTTAGGGTTTTAGGGGTGTTTCCATAATTATGCTTTCTCGGCCTTTTTTGAAAAAGTGCCCAACTGTAACCCCACCTATTTTCGCCCACTGAATCCAATGGAATCATCAAATCATTGAAAATCCAACTCTAAGACCCATTTATAGCCTTGGCCGAAATATACATGTTCTCCGGGAAAAATTGGGGTTTTACGATTTCGGCTCCGTAAACGCGTTCCTTTCTACTCCTAACCACTTTATTAACCATTACATTAGGTTATAACTACCATTTGAACCAAAATTGGGCAGCATAACCCTTAGGAAACTCAATTTCCAAAATTTAAAACCAATGGCAATCCGGCGAAATTTCACCGATTAAATTGCCCACAGCAGCCAGAATAAGCAATATACGAAAGTTTGGAAGTTACCTCAAGCTCCCACTAGCTTTTCCCAAATTTGGCTGAACCCTAGCCTCTTTGAAACACCAAAGTTTGAGCTTCACAACCTTAAAGAATAAAGAGGAGTAGCTTAGAGTCAGAGTTATACGCGTTAGGAGCTAGATCGTCGGAGAAATCGGCTTACCTTGCAAGATTTCTTCCTCTTTTTCTCTCTTTTCTCCAAGCTCTCTCTCACGTTTGTGCTGCTGGAAAAGACGACGGGAAATGGAAGGGAAAAGGTGTTGTGATTGTTTTATAACATTAGGCTCATGTCATGGTATTGCTTGCTTATGTCATATTTAGGAATTTCCAAAAATCCACTTTATGTACACAAATCCTTTTTGTACATATAAATGATTCACAAGCCCAATTAAATTCCAACCACTCTTTCCTCTTCTTGGTCAGTCATATGCACGTCCAGGGGCCCAATTTTGTGCCAAAATGGGCTGATCACAAATTATCCCATAATTACAAAGTTACCATCACAAAGTTTCCATTTTCGGATTTGTTGGCAGATTTTCTGCCCTAACTTTGAAAAATCATAACTAATTCTAGAAAAATCGAAATGAGGTGATTCCAAAGCCAAATGAAAGATATTTAAGTCCTATTCATAGGAAAAATATTGGCCATTACTTAAAATCACCACAAAATTCCCAGAATTTCAATCTTTGCATACTGTTCCAGAAAATAATTAATTCCGCTGGGCAAACTTCAAAAATCCAAAACTCTTAGGTCACAAATCAAAATGATACAAATTATATGTTCATTTTGAAGCTTGACATGTGATCTTTAATAATGGAAAATTTCAGAATTTTTAGACACCATTTGCCTATCTAAAACGTCCATACAAATTGGCTGCCCTGTACAGAGTTTCAATGGACAGAGTTTTCAACTTTTGCACGATTGTTGCCAATGGTTCCAATTTCACAATAAACACTCTCCCCACACGAATTTTCACAAGGAAGCCATTGGAATCATTAAAATATCCAAATTCCCATCACACATTCTCCAAAAGTGTTTATTCAACAATAATTATATCCACTTGTAAAGTCATTAGCCCTTAATCACTTTTTTGGGATATTACAAATGGCCCATCGACCTTCACAAATAGCCTTTCGGCCCACATAATCACATATATCACACCTCATCCTCATCCCCTTTCTCCGCCGGGAAGGCATACAACCCTTGCCCAATCTGTTGTTAGCTACTTAGGGACTATTGGTATGACGGTGTTTACACATATTGACAATGTCGCGGCATACGAGTTTATCACAAATCAATGATAATACACACATACAATGCATCACATATGGTACGAAAGAAAAGTTACTACCTCGTTCCTTCCTGACGTTTGCTGGCTCAGTGGGCTCACGAGGACGGCAAATGTCGAATCCTATAAACCAAATTAGGGACAATAAATCAATCTCTTTTCCAAGTTCTTAATTCCATAGTACTTAAGTTGGTTATCATTTAGACTCTTTAGGTGGCTATTAGAGGCCTAAATATATACCCAAAGGGTTGGGAAAGGCTATACCAAAAACCACCTTTAAAAAGTGTAAAATACTGATTTTTGGGGGTGGGCCGCGGCCCACAATCCACTGGCTACGGCCCAAAACTGCCCAGAAATGCTTAGATACATTTGGGCTGCAGCCCAGAATCCACTGGCTGCGGCCCAAAACTGCTCAGAAACACTCAGAAACATTTGGGCTGCGGCCTAGAATCCGCTGGCCGCGGCCAAGAAAATCCAGTTTCTTGGCTGAACTTCCAAAAATCATAACTAATTCAAGAAAAATCAAAATAAGGTGATTCAAAATCCAAATGAAAGCTATTTAAGTCCTCTCGCAAGGAAAAATATTGGCCATTACTGGAAATCACCACAAAAATCCAGATTTACCAAAAACCTAACGTTGTACCAAAACAGGGTCCAATTTTGATGCCAAACTTTGGACAGTTCAAACTCCCAGCTCAAAAAGCGAAATGACACAAAATTTATGTCCATTTTGAAGCTTGAGATGTGAACTTTAAGACTGGAAAGTTTCATAATTTTTCAACATAATTTGCCTGGTCAAAACGTCTACACCATCTGACTGTCCAGAACAGACTTACATTGGCTAGATTTTCCAGATTTTCACATTTGATCCCAAATGATTCCCATTCCAACCCAAACACCATTCTCACACAATTTTGCTCAAGAAAACCATTGAAATCATCAAAATGACCAAATTCAACTCCCATTGACATATTACACAACAACCACAACATGTCTCACAATGTCACAACACAATTCACTCATTGCCACACTTTCCAATCCAAGTTCCCAAATCAATTCCAATGGCCAAAATGTTCAACAAAAGACCAAATTCTATACAACACATAAGCTAATTCATTCCATTCAAAAATTGCACAAAATCAGGGGAAATTCATAAATTCCCAATACTCAACCAATGATTACAACAACTATACCAAAATGCTTCTAATTCTTACCTCTTCTTATTCCTAAAGCCAATTCTTCAATTCTCCAACTTCCAAATTTCCACAAGTTCTCAAACTTCACCAATCAAAATTCTGAAACCATAGGAATATAGCTCTCAACCTCATGAACAACATTAATGAAAGACACTTAAGCATATGAAGGCATTAACTTACCAAAAACTCAAGCTTTTCCCTTTCTCTTTACTTAGCTTGTTCAGCGAAAAATGGAGGAAGAGGAGAGAGAAAAATGAGATATTGATGATGATGATTCATTTCCTCACATATACATAAACCGACTAGGAAGAGAAGAGAAAGAGAAAATGGTTTGAAAACTTGACTTTAATCCAAGGGTCCTTGTTTTGCCACTTAGCACCATCCTATTCTTCCTACCATGATTTCATATAAACTTGCATGCATAGGATTCCACCTCTTGTTCTTTCAATCCTAGCCATTGATCTTGATTACTAAGAAGTGTTCTCAATGGTATCTAACCAGCCGGTCGGTAAATTTACCGTTTTGCCCCTGATTATCACAATACACAATATATACTTCAAAAGTACTCAATTAATATTAATTACATTACTTTGAAGTTGCTAATCTTTGGTCACAATATGGGATATTACATTGGGCTTGAGCCTAAATGGGCCGGCCTGACAGGCTCAACCCAATTTCTTGGTTCTAGTGTCAAATCAAATTCTCTTGTTGGAAGGGCTAGGGTTTCGACCGCACTAGGAAAAGCCAGAGGAAGCTTAAGGCAACTTTTAAAACTTCAATCTTTGATTGTTCTGTCTGCTGTGGACAATTTAATCGGTGAGATTTCATCGGATTGTCTTTGGTTTTAAATTTGGAAATTGAGATGGCATATGGGTTATTCTGTCAAAATTTAGTCTAAATAGTAGTTGTAACCTAATTAAATAGTTAATAAAGTGGTTAAAAGTAGAAAGGAACACGTCTGCGGAGTTAGAATTGAAAAACTGCAATTTTCCCTAAGTATTGTTCAATTTTGCCAGAGCTAGAAATGGGGCTTAGAGTTAGATTTTCAATGATTTGATAATTCCATTATGTTCAGGAGGGAAAATTAGGTGTGGTTATAGTTGATCACTTTTCATAAAATCCTTAAAAAGCATAATTATGAAAAACCTCTAAAACCCTGAAATAGGGGCTGCCAAGGGTATTTTGGTCTTTTAGTAGTGAATTTGGTGATTTTGAATCCATAAATGGATTCTTTGGGCAAAAATATGTCAGAATAGCCTATGTCAAAATTTCAGGAAAAGTACAGTCAGACCGGGAACGGCGAGGTCGGGCTGAGTCCCTGAGGGGATTTTGGTAAATTTTCACCATGGGCTAATATAACCATTATAAATGCTATGGAAGTGCCTAAAATGGTACATGAATGGGTTCTAACCTAAATCTTGTACATTTTCTATTTTAGGACCGCGTTGAGAGCCGAGCTGTGTCACGTATTACGAGGCTTGTAATTCGAGGTGGAAAAAAGTTCAAGGTTGGCAACTTATCACTCATGCATGTATTTGATATTTATGCTGGTTTATAGATGTATATTAATGCTTTTCTTGATTTTGTGAAACATAGATGAATGATTGAAGCTTTGTTTCTATTTATGTTATGGACATAAGTATATTGTTTGAAACATTGAGCACGCAGATATGTTATTGTGTTAGCATGAGTTTATGTAATGCAAGCATGTCATGTATTAAGCACTTATCCTGCATGCATATTGGTACTATTTCTGTTAGATCTCATGTTTTGATGATAACAAAAGAATGGTTTGAAAAGGAAATGTTTAATAATCAAGCTTGAACTAAGTAATGATAGGAATAAGTTTTACTTGAGATAAGCATGGAAGTAGTGAAGATTGGCCAAGAGAAAATGCTGAGGAACTTGATCAGAAGTGTATTTTCTAAGGCATTACTCGAGGCGCTACTCGAGTAATGAGCCAGAACTTGAAGTAACCAAGCAAAACTTCCAGTTACCTGCCACCATTACTCGAGGCGCTACTCGAGTAACCAGGTAAAACTTTAAGGTTGCTCTCGGCCTGCTAATGTTACTCGAGGAGCTACTCGAGTAACCATGTGAAAACTTCCAGTTGACTTCAAGTTTTTCCCCATGATACTCGAGGAGCTACTCGAGTACCTGTGTTTTCTAAAATATGGACCTCTCGGCATTTTGTACCACTGCTAATGTTACTCGAGGAGCTACTCGAGTAACCAGGTCAGAAACTTCCAGTTTGCCTTCAAGTTTTCCATGATACTCAAGGAGCTACTCGAGTAACCGTGTATTTGAAAATGTGAAGCTCTCGGCACTTTGTACCACTGCCAATGTTACTCGAGGAGCTACTCGAGTAATGCACTAAGGTGAGTGAAAACTTGAGGTTTGTACTCGATTAACTTGATTTATTTTCTTCATCTTCCTCGAGTACTTACTCCATTAAACAAGTCTTTCATGGTTTATTTTAAGTGGACTCCTCGAGTATGTACCCCAGTATATGCAAATGTTTTCAAGATAAACTTCAAGGCATTACCAGAGTAAATCACTTTGGAAAGTTTCAGTTACTCGAGGAGCTACCCGAGTAACCTATGCAAAAATGAATGCATTACTCGAGTCCCTACCCGAGTAATGAGGTATTTGCTCTCGGCCTTGAAATCCTGCCAACATTACTGGAGTAGAGCATCGAGTAATCAAAAGATTTTCAAAGGATTACTCGAGGTGTTACCCCAGTAATCTATGAAAGTGCAGAAGCATTACTGGAGGAGCTACCCGAGTAAATGACTGTTCACAAAGGTTTGAAATTTAGTTTACTCCATGCACTACCCGAGTAATCTTGTTTATCTTCATTGAATTTTAAATAAACAGTGATTTCACGATGTTACTCGAGGAGCTACTCGAGTAAACTTCAAGGGTTACTCGAGGAGCTACTCGAGTAAGCATACCCATAAATTTAGAAATCATTCAAACTTTCATTATATTGTTCCCTATATGATTAACCTTTCATTGTATTAGCATTCTTAGAATATTTACAGAGAAACAATGAAGAAATCATATCAAGAGATGAAAGTCAAATCAAACGTTCAAATGCCAACCACCGCCAACGGATATTTTTCAAAAACTTGAAAAGTCAACAGTGGCTGCGCACTCACCAACGGACGAAAGGAAGTGTTCCAACGGTCATCAACAACATATCTATATATATGGGAACCTTCAAACAGAGAAGAACAACTAAGCATCCATACAAACGATTCATTAAGTTCATTGCTCTGTTTTCACGTTGAAATTGTATTCATTTGCTTCAGTGATTATTACTTACTCTTTGAGAGAGATATTTCATTCAAACTCAATAGTTGTTATTGAGATAACTTAAGGTTGTGGAACCTTGAGTTGGGATTGGATTACAACCTGTAAGGGGGAGCGAGTGTCCAGGTGAAAGGAACTTGCTTGTACTGAGGTGCCAAGAACCCACTGAATCTTGGAAGTTATAGTGAAACTCTCAGAGAAGCTCTGAGGATTGGACGTAGGTCAAAGTGGTTGTGACCGAACCAGTATAACTCCCGGTGTACACTTCGGTGATATTTCTCCTTCCTTATTACTATTTTAATTCTTGTGTCAAAGTTTTATATTTTCGAAAGAAATTTCAGTATCACCCAATTCACCCCCCCTCTTGGGTGAAACGCTTGATCTAACATTTGGTGTCAGAGCATAGGTCTTCTTGTTAAGGTTTAACAGCCTAAGAAGGATCCAATGGCAAGCATGGGTGAAGGAATTCTTCCCGACGGAGCATCTATCACTAGACCCCCTGGTTTCAATGGAGGACACTTCTCCTTCTGGAAAGCTAAGTTCAGAGTGTTCGTGATGGCTACTGAATATGGGCTATGGGATGTAATTGAGAGTGGAAATTATCTACCTACAAAGGTTGTAGATACTCAGAAAATTCCAAAGACGCCAGCGGAATACGATGAAAATGACAAGAAACTTATCACTCTCAATAGCAAAGCAATTCTGATGTTGCAAAGCGCTTTGAGTCAAAGTGAATATTTCAGAATTTGCACACTCCCAACAGCAAAGCAAATGTGGGAAGCTCTAGAAATAGCTCATGAGGGAACTTCGGGAATAAAGGAGAATCGAATCAACACCTTGGTCACCGAATTCGATTTACTTCGAATGAAATCAGGTGAGTCAATTTCTGAATTCGAACTTAGATATACTCATCTTGTTAATCAACTTGCAGCTCTTGGGAAAGTCTATGATCAGCACACCCAAGTACGAAAGATCTTGAATATTCTTTCTAAAAAGTGGGAAGCAAAAGTCACTGCAATAGAAGAAGCAAAAGGAGAATCAATGAGATCAGTTGCTTCTCTATTTGGAAGTCTTTTTGAATATGAAAGCAAACTAAAGTTCAAAAGAGAACTAGATGATATTGGTGACAAGAAAAAGAAAGGACTAGTTCTAAAAGTAAAAGAAGAAAATCAGGATGAGGATGAAGAGTTCGACGATGACGAAATGGGGCTAATCATAAAACGATTCAGAAAGTTCTACAAGAAAGGTCAAGGATTCAAACATTTTCAGAAAGGAGGAAATAATAGCAAAGATCATATCATTTGCTATGAATGTGGGAAACCAGGACATATCAAGTCAGAATGTCCAGACTTGAATCAAAAGAGCAAAGAAAAGAGAAGAAGTAAATTCTTCAACAAAAAGAAAGCCTTTGTATCTGCTATATGGGGTGACAGTTCCTCAGACGAAGAAAGCGATGAGGAAGAGGTAGCTAATATATGTCTTGTTGCTCAAGAAGAAACAGAAGAAGAGGTAAATGATTCTGAACCTACTTATGATGAATTACTTTCCGAATATAATGCTTTACATTCTGAATTCATCAAAGTAGTTAAAGAATTGATTGTTGTTAAAAAGAAAAACAAAGTTCTTGAAACTAAAGAAAAGGATTGTGAAAATTGTTTATCTCTGAAAAAGAAAAACATTGATCTCACAAAAACTCTTGAAAAATTTACACAAGGAAGTGAGATGTTAAATGTTATTTTGAAAGCTCAACGATTTATGAATGATCGATCTGGAATTGGATATGATCCAAAGTTAGATAAAAAGAAAGGTAGAAAGAAAGCAGGAGGTAAATCTTACTTAAATTGTTTTCAGCATTCTGTGCATACATCAAATCCTTTTGCATTTTGTAATTACTGTAATAGAAAAGGACATCATACATCTTCGTGCATTCATAAGAAGAAAAGAACAATAGGAACCTACAAATGGGTACCTAAAGGCACATATGTTCAGAAAATCATTTACACTAACCCAAAAGGACCCAAAAAGAAGTGGGTACCTAAGACTTAGTCATTTGATTGCAGGTATGTCTTAAAGCATCCAAAAATAACAAATGGTTCATAGACAGTGGATGCTCAAGACATATGACCGGAGATTTCGAAAGTTTTACCACATTACAACCTAAGGAAGGAGGAAAGGTAAAATTTGGAGGAAATCAATCCGGAAAAATAGCAGGAATTGGTGAAATCAAAAATGACAAAGGCATACAAATCAAAGATGTATATTACGTTGAAGGCTTGTGTCATAATTTGCTGAGCGTAAGTCAAAGTGCTGATAAAGACAACTGGATAATATTTGATTCAGAGGAATGTCTAATTATCAACAAGAAAGACTTACTACTTGATAAGAAAAATATCAAGGCTAAGCTCAGAGCAAAAAGGGAAGGTAACTGCTATACTTTAGATATTAGTAGAAATGAATCTGAAAACTGTTTTCTGAGTAATGTCGATGAAAGTTGGCTATGGCACAAGAGATTGGCACATGTCAATATGCATCAACTAGGCAAATTACTCAAAAAGGATTTAGTACTTGGTTTACCCAAAGTAAATTTCAAAAATGATTTGATTTGTGATGCATGTCAAAAGGGTAAACAAACTAAATCATCTTTCAAATTGAAAAATGAAATTTCAACAAATAGACCATTACAATTGTTGCATATGGATTTGGTAGGTCCAGCAAGAGTAAAGAGTCTTGGTGGCAACCTATATTCATTGGTCATTGTTGATGATTTTTCTAGATTTACATGGGTTATATTTCTATCATCAAAAGATGAAACCTTTGAAGAATTTATTGTTTTTGCCAAGAAAGTGCAAAATGAGAAAGGTATGTCTATTGCAGGTATTAGGACCGAACCAGTATAACTCCCGGTGTACACTTCGGTGATATTTCTCCTTCCTTATTACTATTTTAATTCTTGTGTCAAAGTTTTATATTTTCGAAAGAAATTTCAGTATCACCCAATTCACCCCCCCTCTTGGGTGAAACGCTTGATCTAACAATTTCCAATTGAGATTCTCTCCAATCTCACCCCCTACCAACAATTTAGATAGGTGGATGCAGAAGAAAGAGGCTTTAAGGGCAAAGATGAAAGTTCCGGCCACATACGCTCTTCGTTCAAACTAAGAAGAGGACTTGGTTATCTGCATACTTTTAATTATTTTAAAGGTTTGTAATCTTAGGTGTTGTTGGAAATTGTGCCCTAAGGGCTAATCATTATACTTTGAACATTATTATTTTAATGAAATTTCTCCATTATGTTATCATAGTATTTGCATGTTAACTATGATAATTGTATCCTTGGATAATTCATAAAGATTGTCCTAAAATGTCCCTAGTCGGTCATCTATGCGGGAGCACAGATGAAACAAGATCAGTATGACTTTGATAAAATATGGAGATACGAATCAAAGTCTTAGACACTTGTAAGAGTACAAGGTGCTGGACCGACCTACTATGAGAAAGCTACATGGATCAAGTCATAAGCTTTTCTCATGTATAACCACATCACAATGCCCTTAGACCTGAGGTCATCATGGATTCCTACATGAGAGTTGCTAAGCTTTGAACTAGTCAAAATTCACTTTTGACCGGGTGATGATAAAGGCTACGATCGGGCTTGGTGATTTTTCATGCAGAGGAATATGAATGATCAAGATGGAATTTGTAATACCCTGGATTTTGAGATTTGAGGCTAGAGAATAAGCCTTAGATTAGTGGATTGCTAAGCCCCGGTTTAGCAAGATCCCAAATTGTGATTAAGGGTTAATGACTCTAAAAGTGGATGTCATTAGTGATAAATGAACCCTTTTGGAGATTATGGTGTGATTTGGCACCCGATGTGATTCGTATGTGCTGTGAGCAGCGCCAAAACCCTGTATTTAAGCTCAATTATGGTTTAACATCTAAATTGACTTAAAATAGAGGGAAGGCGCATATTGTGGCTAAATGAAAAGATGTGAAGTGTTGGTGGTGATTCTATGAGAATTACCGTAATCAGGGGCAAAACGGTAAAGTTACCGACCAATTGGTCAGTTACCGAAGAGGGAACTTATTGGTAACTTCAAGATCAATGGTTAGGATTGAATTGTGCAAGAGATCAAAGGGTGGAATTCCATGTGAGTGTGCTCATGTGAACTCATGAGAGGTGTGGCAAGATTGTGACAAGTGTCACAATGTGAACCATAGGATGTGGTTAAAGTGTCAAATTCATTTCCTCTTTCCTCTCCCTTTTTCAAAGTCGGTTATATGAGCTAGGAGGGACTAAAATCTGATATCTCATCATCTTTTCTCTCTCTTCTCAAGCTCAAAAACGTCCAAGCCATAGAAGAGGAAAGAGGAAGGAGAATCAATGTGAAGGTAAGCCATTTTAACCTTGTAGATAACTCCTTTTGCTCAAAACCTCTTCTATAAAGTTGTTCATAGTGATGAGAGCTTCATCTCTATGGTTTTAGATTCTTGATTGGTGGTGTTTGATAGCTTGAGGAAAATTGGAAATATGAAGAATCAAAGAATTGATTTGGGAAAGAGGTAGAGGTAAGTATTTGAAGACTTTTGATCTAAGTTTTGTGAGTTTTGGTTGAGCTTTGTGAATTTCGAATTTTGCCCTGATTTTATTTGATTTTGAAATGGAGGATTTGCATTGTGTAGTGTGTTGTAAATGGTCTTTTGTTGTGTTTTATGACCATTGGTATTTGTTTGGAACTTTGGTTGGAAAGGATTGCAATATGGTGCATTGTATTATGATTTGTGATGACATGTTGTGATTGTTGGTAAAACATGTCAATGTAATGGGAATTTGGTTGTTTTGGTGCTTCCAATGGTTTCCTTGTGAAATTTTGTGTGAGAATGATGTTTGATATGAAAATGGAACAATTGGAAGCCAAATTGCAAAATCTGGAAAATCTGGCCAATGTAAGTCTGTTCTGGATAGTTAGATGGTGTGGACATTTTGATTGGGCAAATGATGTTGAAAAATTATGAAACTTTCCAGTCTTAAATTTCACATCCTAAGATTCAAAATGGACATAAAGTTTGTGTCATTTCGCTTTTTGAGATAGGAATTTGAACTGTCCAAAGTTTGGCATCAAAACTGGACCTTGTTTTGGTACAATGTTAGGTTTTTGGTAAATCTAGACTTTTATGGGGATTTCTAGTTATGGCCAATATTTTTCCTTCAAAAGAGGACTTAAATAGCTTTCATTTGGCTTTGGAATCACCTTATTTCGATTTTTCCTGAATTAGTTATGATTTTTGGAAGTTCAGCCAAGAAACTGGATTTTCTGGGCCGCAGCCCAAATGTTTCTAAGCGTTTCTGGGCAGTTTTGGGCCGCAGCTAGTGGATTTTTGGGCCGCGGCCCACCCCCAAAAATCAGTATTTTACACTTTTAAAGGTGATCTTTGGTCAAGTGTTTCCCAAGCCTTTAGGCATATGTTTAGGCTTTGATTAGCCACCTAAAGGTGTTAAATGATAACCAACATTAAGTGTTTGTATGTTGAGGAATTGAGAAAGGGATTAACCCTATGTCCTTGCTTTGGTTATAGGGTTGATATTCGCCCTGATCGTGGTTCGGTATTCATTCTGATCGCGAGTAAGTGAAGCTGGAGCATACGTGGAAAGAGTGTAGGGAACTTACCTCTTTTGCCTGTATATGATATTGTGTTAATGTGTTGATGCATGTTATTGCTATGCTTGATTATGTGGAACATATATGATGTTTGAAGCTCTGTTTCTATTTATGCTATGGCCATGAGTGTGTTGTTGAAACATTGAGCATGCAAATGTGTCATGGTATGGACATGTGATATGTATTGCAAGTATGTCATGCATTATACACTTATCATACATGCATTTTGGTATTTGTTTCCTACTGAGATTCTCTCGAATCTCACCCTCCCCTACCAACATTTTAGACAGGGTAGGTGGATCGAGGTTGGAGCAAACAGGCAAAGGCAATGAGGACTACTTCGGGTTATAGATTTTGGTAGTTGGTTATCATAGTTGGGATGTATATTTGGATATTCGTATTTGGATTTGGATGTGTATATACGGATGGATGAGGCTTTGATTATTTGTATTGAGAATTGTTGTGTAATTCCCTATTCGTGAAGTTGATGGACTAATGTACCCTATGATTGCTAATGAAGATATGTATTCCAGGATTGCCGAGAATTTATATTGCGTACTCTGATATATGAATGTGATTTATCTTCGTGTAGTAATTGTATTCGGAATGTGAATGTGAGACCAGGTTATGAATGATTTTGAAAGGTATTTATGAAAACCCCGTCTGGTAGATGGGTTTGTAAAATGTTATTTGTTTCTTATTGGTCTCTATTTCACTTTAATTGCGTATTTCGGATATAATTACGGCAGGGGGTTACAGAATTTGTCCCTCACATTAGTAAAGAGATATTACTGGGTCCCTCGATGAGTGAGTCTGAGAAATGTATGGCCATACTATTATGAAAGGAGTTTCTATCTCTATTATCAGGCTACTCAGGAATCGAGAAAGTAATGGTCAGGAACAAGAGGATGACATTATCCATGCCTTATCCTTGATCGATATATCATGTGACAAAAGGGACGTGACATGGTGGTATGATAGGTTGCATCGTGATAACGATCCTCATATGAATTGGATAGTCGTAATGTCTTGCTAGAGGCCGCTTGCGACTTTTGGGTTAGTATAGTTATTGGCCCACTGCCAACTTCATATGGGTCTACAGGGTCGCATACAAGAATGGCCCAACACGAGATAATGTTTAATTTAGGGTGGATAAATTTTATATTTATATATATATATAATATAAAATTCATTAATAATATTATATAGATATATATATTTTCGAAATATATATCTTATATATGTGTGTGTGTGTGTGTGTGTGTGTATATATTATATGATATTATTATATTGTGTTAGTTTTAAATTTAATTTATTAAGATATATTAAATTTAATAACTAACATGATAGAGATATAGTATCTCAGATTTAATTTATGAAGATAAATTAAATCTAATGTCTCTTTATTTGGATTAAATAAATAGGTTAAATTAAAATTGTTGGACAGATTTAATTTAAACTGAATTTATTTAATTAGCTCATCAAGATAATTAATAGTTAATTAATTTCAAAATTAATGATGATTAATTTTAAAATTTGAAAATAGCCCTCATAGGTTATAAACTTGATAGAGCAAATATATTGATACGCACATGAGAATTGAGGGCCGCGAGTGAAACCCTAGGAGACATTAAAGGCGCTAGCACACAGTCTTGGTTGGAGAGCATTTGTGTAGATACCGATAGAGGGAGCGGACCTAACGTGTTGGCTCTTAGAGATCGTGAAAACTCTGAATCATCAAAAGGTATGAATCCTTCCAACTTGGTTTAAACGCCGTTGATAGATCCTCGATTAGGATCGGTGAAAAATTTAAAATTCTTCCGCTGTGCCTACCGATTCTAACAGTGGCATCAGAGCTAGATCATTTGTGCATTGAAACTGAGTTTATGATTCTTATACATGTGATATATATGGGATGTGTACGTATGTTTATAAGAAACACTCAAATATGCATGTGATTTGGTTAATACGAATAGAAATTATTTAGAAATATGTGATCTTGTAATTCTGTTGATTTTTGTTTTCGTTTAAATTGAATCTTGAAATTGTTTCGTTTTCGGTTTTGAAACATGTATGTGATTCTCGTTTTGGAACAAGCATGAAATCGATTCCGAACATGTATATCTTGAAACATGTATGTGATTTTCATTTTGAACAAGCATGAAATTGGGTAAGGTACCGAGATCATAGTTGGCGGCAATCAAATGGTTCTAGGTTCGGATATCTATTCGGGTAATAGGGATCTGAACTATGGGGAAGACAATCTAGATTAGAAGCGTTCTGCCCCTTACAACCCCGCAAGGGCGGCTCCCCGCCGTGACCACCTCTGCGTAGCGCAATATAATCTGATCATGACATTTATTGATTTTCATATTGTATGAATTCTTGTTGTGGTTTATTATTTATCCTTGTTTGGGTATGGTGAACAATATAGCTTTAGAATTTTACAAAGGTTGTAATATTTAAATACGGCCTGCGTGCCATGCCTTTCTCTAAATACTCTCGATGTACATTCTCTTCTCATCTCACTCCCCTCGATGTTTAAATGAGGTTTCTCTCAATGTATTTCTTTTTTTATTTTGAGAAGTCCTCTCATTGGCTTGGGATGATTTTAGGTTAGGTAAGCCATGTTGTGTCACATTTAACTTATGCTTTTGATTAGATAATTGCATGAATACTTTTGCGTTTATATGCATTTATCTGTATAAGATATGACCACGATTGCATCCATATAAATAAAACTAATTAATTAAGCCCTCTGAATCAAATCTTAAGTCATAATGCCATCAATTAAAGAATACTTGTCAAAACCTAGATCGCTCAATTGTGGAAACCACCAAAGTCGATGCACTTGAGTTATCTTGATGAGATAAGCTTGAGTAATGGTGCTACTCATAATATTCATTATTGTTTTGACTTAATTGAGATTAACAAAACGGTTTTTAAATCTCAAGGCATTAGATGGGGTTAAACATGCCGGATCATATGATGATTAAATCCCATAAAGATTTAAGAGTTACATGTGATATAATTGGTAAATAGGTTACCTACCTAAATAACTTGAATTTAAGTGTCTTGCCAAATCGGACTTAAGTTTAAGCCAAATATGGATCTTAGCCCACTAATTATTATATTAAGGGTTGTTAATTTAGTGGGAGATTACTAACTAACTTTGCATATTTTAATTGTAGAATCATGTTGACTAGTAATACTGCTACACTATCATTGCGATCGGTCCTTGAGAAGGACAAACTCAATGGGACAAACTTTCTTGATTGGTTCAAGAACTTGAGAATTGTTCTCAAGCAGGAAAGAAAGGCTTATGTCCTAGATCAACCCATTCCTGAGGAGCCTGCAGCCAATGCTCCAAGAGCTCAAAGAGATGCTTACACAAAGCATAAGGATGACTCCGTGGATGTAGGTTGCTTGATGCTTGCCACTATGGTTCCAGAGCTCCAAAGAGATCTGTAACTCATGGAGGCTCATGAGATGATTGTACATCTCAAGGAAATGTTCCAGCAACAGCCAAGGTAAGAAAGGTATGACACCATAAAGGCCTTACATTCTTGCAAAATGGCTGAAGGTGCATCAGTTAATACTCATGTGTTAAAGATGAAAGGCTATATTGATCACCTTGAGAGGCTTGGATTTACCATAAGCCAGGAGTTAGCTACGGATTTGATCCTCAACTCACTCTCGGAGAGTTATGACCAGTTTGTTATGAACTACAACATGAACAACATAGAGAAATCAATTTCTGAGCTGCATGAGATGCTCAAAACTACTGAGTAAAGCATTAAGAAAAAGCCTAGCACAGTTTTGATGGTTCAGAAAGGAAAGGGTATGAAAAAGAAAGGAAAGGGTAATGGCTCAGGTGGTAAGACCAAAAGAGTCAAACAAGCCCAAAACCAAGCCTGCACCCAAGAAGGCAAAGCCTCCAAAGGAAGGAGTCTGCTACTTCTGCAATGAACCCGGTCATTGGAAGAGGAATTGCAAACTCTACTTGGAAGATCTGAAAAAGAACAAGAAGGATAGCACGGCTATCGCTTCAGGTATTTATGTTATAGACATTCATTTTTCTACTTCCTCTATATGGGTATTAGATACTGCATGTGGTTCTTACATTTGTACAAATGTGTAGGGTCTAAAGGGCAATAGAAAGCTGAAGAAGGGCAAGGTGGACCTACAAGTTGGAAACAAAGCAAGAGTTGCTGCTTTAGCCGTAGGCACTTATGAATTAGTTCTGCCCAGTCGGCTTTTGTTAGTTTTGAACAATTGCTATTATGTTCCTGCTTTGAGTAGTAACATTGTTTCTCTTTCTTATTTGGATAAGGAAGGTTGTACTTCCATTACTAGGAATGGTAAATGTTCTATTTATCGTAATGACATTTCTATGCTGATAGTGATTTGCATGTTGGTCATTATATATTAAATTTGGAACATCTTAATAATGGGAATATCTATAACGTAACTACTAAGAAGATAAAATCAAACGATTTGAATTCGACTACCTATGGCATTGTCGTCTAGGCCACATAAATGAGAAACGCATTTCTAAACTCCATCAAGATAGATTTCTAAACTCATTTGATTTTGAATCATATGATACATGCAAATCTTGCTTATTAGGAAAGATGACTAAGGCACCTTTTACTGGGCATAGTGAGAGGGCTACTGAATTATTGGGCCTCATACATACAGATGTATGTGGACCATTAAATATAGCTGCCAAAGGAGGTTATGTCTACTTCATTACATTTATAGATGACTTTAGTAGATATGGCTATATCTATCTAATGAAACATAAATCTGAATCTTTTGAAATGTTCAAAATATTCCAAAATGAAGTACAAAACCAACTTGGTAAAACAATTAAAGCACTTCGATCTGATCGAGGTGGTGAATATTTGAGCCAAAAATTCATTGATCATCTTAGGAGTTGTGGGATAATCTCACAATTGACTCCTCCAGGAACACCACAATGGAATGGCGTTTCTGAATGAAGGAATCGAACACTATTAGATATGGTTCGATCCATGATGAGTCAAATAGATCGTCCACCATCCTTTTGGGGACATGCCCTATAAACAGCTGTGTTCACACTAAATCGTGTTCCATCTAAGGCAATTGAAAAGACACCATATAAGATATGGACTGGAAAGAAACCAAGTTTATCTTTCCTCAAGATCTGGGGATGTGAGGTATATGTTAAGACACAAGCCTCTGATAAATTAGTGCCCCGATCCACAAAGTGCCTTTAATTTGCGGTATCCTAAAGAAACGAAAGGATACTATGTCTACAATCCCACCGATAACAAAGTGTTTGTTATTCGAAATGGGAAGTTTCTAGAAAGAGAGTTTGTCTCTAAAACAACCAGTGGGAGTGACGTACATCTTGAAGAAATTTGAGAGCCATAAGATTGTACAGAACCACAGATGGAAATTAGAGAAGACTCACAACAAGTTGCTGAGCCTCCTCAAGTAACACAAGGTCCACGAAGATCTGATAGGACACGGCATCAACCTCAGAGATATGGATTTCTAATTACTGAAGGTTGTGATGTGTTGCTCATTGAGCAAAATGAGCCCACCACCTATCGAGAAGCCACAGTGGGACCAAACTCTGAGAAATGGCTAAATGCCATAAAGTCTGAAATGCAATCCATGTACGACAATCAGGTATGGACCTTAGTCGATCCACTTGAAGGTGTAAAAACCATTGGGTGTAAATGGTTTTTAAAGGAGAAAACTGACATGGATGGCAATGTAAATGTCTTTAAGGCACGACTAGTTGCAAAAGGATTCACTTAAACTTATGGTATAGACTATGATGAAACCTTTTCCCCAGTTGCAATAGCCAAATCAATCAGAATCATACTTGCCATTACAGCATATTATGACTATGAAATATGGCATATGGATGTAAAAAAGCCTTCCTTAATGGAAAGCTGCTTGAGGATGTGTACATGACATAACCTGAAGGTTTTGTGCGTCTAGAGGACTCTGGTAAAATTTGCAAGCTTCAAAGATCCATTTATGGATTGAAGCAAGCATCTCAGAGCTGGAATCATCGTTTTGACGAAGTAGTCAAAGAGTTTGGATTCATTCAAAACATCGATGAACCTTGTGTTTATAAGAAGGTTAGTGGGAGCATAGTTGTATTTCTAGTTCTTTATGTAGATGACATCCTACTCATTGGGAATGATATTCCTACCTTGCAGAGTGTCAAGTCTTGGTTAGGAAAGTCCTTTTCAATGAAAAACTTAGGTGAAACCACCTATATCCTAGGGATTAGGATCTATAGGGATAGATCTAAAAGACTAATAGGCCTAAGTCAGAGCACATACATAGACAAGATACTGCATAGGTTCAATATGCATGATTCAAAAAGGGGTTACATGCCCATGTCTCATGGCATCCATCTTAGCAAGGATCTGTGTCCTAGTACACCTGATCAGCGAGATCGCATGAGTAAGGTTCCATATGCCTCGGCCATTGGATCCATCATGTATGCCATATTATGTACTCGACCGGATGTCTAGTTTTCCTTAAGTATGACCAGCAGATACTAACAAGATCCTGGTAAGGGTCATTGGACTGCCGTCAAGAATATCTAAAGTACTTAAGAAGAACTAAGGACTTATTTTTGGTCTATGGTGGATTGGATGATGAGCTCTGCGTAACCGGTTACACAGATGCAAGTTTCCAAACTGACCAAGACGACCTTAAATCGTGATCTGGATATGCATTCCTCCTGAATGGTGGAGCAGTAAGCTGGAAGAGCTTAAAGCAGAGCACTATAGTAGATTCTACAACAGAAGATGAGTATATAGCAGCATCAGATACAGCTAAAGAAGCTGTTTGGATCAGAAAGTTCATTACTGAACTAGGGGTGGTGCCTACCATCTCAAATCCAATAGATTTGTTCTGTGACAATAGCGATGCTATTGCACAAGCCAAGGAGCTTTGGTCACATCAAAGGACCAAGCATATACTCAGGCGATTTCATCTTATTAGAGAAATCAATGATAGAGGTGATATAAAGATATGAAAAGTAGTAGGAGAAGATAATGTTGCTGATCCTCTTACTAAGCCACTTGCACAGGCAAAGCATGAGCGTCATGTTAAGGCAATCGGAATTAGGCAAATTAATGATTGCACCTAGGGAAAGTGGGAGGATGTTGGAAATTGTGCCCTAAGGGCCAATCATTGTACTTTGAACATTATTATTTTAATGAAATTTCTCCATTCTGTTATCATATTATTTTCATGTTAACTGTGATAATTGTATCCTTGGATAATTCATAAAGATTGTCCTAAAATGTCCCTAGTCGGTCATTTGTGCGGGAGCACAGATGAAACAAGATCAGTATGACTTTGATAAGATATAGAGATATGAATCAAAGTCTTAGGCACTTGTAAGAGTACAAGGTGCTGGACCGACCCACTATGAGAAAGCTACATGGATCAAGTCATAAGCTTTTCTCATGTATAACCACATCACAATGCCCTTAGACCTGAGGTCATCATGGATTCCTACATAAGAGTTGCTAAGCTTTGAACTAGTCAAAAGTCACTTTTGACCGGGTGATGATAAAGGCTACGATCGGGCTTGGTGGTTTTTCATGTAGAGGAATATGAATGATCAAGATGGAATTTGTCCCTCACATTAGTAGAGAGATATTACTGGGCCCTTCGATGAGTGAGTCTGAGAAATGTATGGCCATACTATGAAGAAAGGAGTTTCTGTCTCTGTTATCAGGCTACTCAGGAATCGAGAAAGTAATGGTCAGGAACAAGAGGATGCCATTATCCATGCCTTATCCTTAATCGATATATCGTGTGACAAAAGGGACGTGACATGGTTGTATGACAGGTTGCATTGTGATAACAATCCTCATATGAATTGGGTAGTCGTAATGTCTTGCTAGAGGCCGCTTGCGACTTTTGGGTTAGTATAGTTATTGGCCCACTGCCAACTTCATATAGGCCTACAGGGTCGCACACAAGAATGGCCCAACACGAGATAATATTTAATTTAGGGTGGACGAATTATATATATATATATATAATATAAAATTCATTAATAATATTATATAGATATATATATTTTCGAAATATATATCTTATATATATATGTGTGTGTGTGTGTGTATATATATTATATGATATTATTATATTGTGTTAGTTTTAAATTTAATTTATTAAGATATATTTAATTTAATAACTAACATGATAGATATATAGTATCTCAGATTTAATTTATGAAGATAAATTAAATCTAATGGCTCTTTATTTGGATTAAATAAATAGGTTAAATTAAAACTGTTAGACATATTTAATTTAAACTAAATTTATTTAATTAGCTCATCAAGATAATTAATAGTTAATTAATTTCAAAATTAATGATGATTAATTTTGAAATTTGTAAATAGCCCTCATAGGTAATAAACTTGATAGAGCAGATATATTGATACGCACATGATTGAGAGCTGTGAGTGAAACCCTAGGAGACATTAGAGGCGCTAGCACGCAGTCTCGGTTGAAGAGCATTTGTGTGGATACCGGTAAAGGGAGCGTGTAATGTCCTGAACTGTAATCAAGGATTAATAACTTCAAAGTGGTGTAACCAATGTTAATTAAGCACATTTGAAGTATGTGTTGTGCCATGTGATGTAAAGGTGTTTAATGATGGTTTAATGAGCATTGTGATAATCAGGGGTAAAATGGTAAATTTGCCAATTGATTGGTCAATTACCGAAGAGAAAACTCCTTAGTAATCAAGATCAATGGCTAGGATTGAAAGAGCATTTGGTGGAATCCTATGTATACAAGTCCATATGAAATCATGGTAGGAAGAAGGAGATAGTGACGTGTGGCAAACGATGGACCATGGGATTAAGTCAAAGATTCAAACATTGTTACTTCTCTCTTTTCTCTCATAAACCGATAGTGAGCCTAGGAATGAGGAAAACTCATGATCATCCTCTTCATCATCATCTTCTCTCTTTTCTCCTTCATTTTCGGTGAACTAGGCAAGAAAGAGAAAGGAAGGGTTTGAAATTTATGAAGGTAAATGGCTTTATATGCCTAAACACTCTTCATTGATATTGTTCAAGAAGTTGAGAGCTTGACTTCTATGCTTTCAGAATTTTCATTGGTGGTATCTAAAGGATTGTGAAGTTTGAGAAGTTGAGGAATCAGGGGTTTGATCTTGGCAAGTTGAGAAGGTAAGCATTGGTGACCTTTTGGTATAAGTGTTATGACTTTTGGTTTAGTTTAGCAAATTCTGGATTTTTGCCCTGATTTCTTGTGGTTTTAGAAGATAAGAATTGAGTAGTGTAATGTGGTGAAATAGATGTCAAATGGTGTATAGAAGTCAATGCTTTTGGTGTGGATTTGAAAAGAGGAAGTTTGATAAATTATGGTTTTGGTGATCTTGTGGTCTAGAGATAAGAATGTGTTGCTTGAGTAGGGAATTGGGTTGTTTTGGGTTACCAATGGGTTCTTTGTGTTAAAATAAGTGTGAATGAGTTGTAGTATAAGTCTTAGGACCATTGGTAGCAAATTGGTCAATTCTGAAAAACCATATCAGTTGCTGCGATTTAGCATCTGATAGGCATCACTCGAGTGAAGGAGGATCTCAATTGAGCACGATGTGGAATTTTGGAAATTTTAGTTAAATCTTTAGGCAGAAACTGCGAGCAAACTTCCTGACTTACGGTGAGTTATGATCCTGCTCGAGTACGCATGGGCATGCTCGAGTGAGGTCTTACCTGGAAGTGGTCTGTGCTCTCAGGCAAACACTCTTGTTTTTGTGCTTCCTGTAACCCCCTGACTTTAAACACGTAATTATAATTCGATAACACATATTTAAATCGGATTAGAGACCATTGGATGCTTTAACCTCGTTTTAAACTTTCTGTCTCACAGTAAAATTTTTACAAAACTTTCAAAACTCTTTTTCCCATCCAGGTCTCAATTTCAATATTCGAATATAATTACCTGTGCAGTTAATATACATTCAATCATATCAGAGTGTATAACCGCATCCCCGGCAACTCCCGGGTTCTATGCATAAAACCTGAAGGTTTATAAGTATACACTAGGGGATTACGCAACCAAAATCGAATGTAGTGCTCCTGATTCAGAATATACAGTAATCCCGAGTTCAAAATACATAACCAACGTTTCCAATTCAACTATATACCCCTAAGGGTCCTAATTGCTCCGGGTTGGCCGCTTCTCCCTTGAGCCACACACCCTGTCTGAAATGTTAGTCATAGGAAAGAATGAGATTCGAGAGAATCTCAGTAGTAACAAACCACTCACACAATGCATAAACACAAAGCATGTACATAAATCACAAACAGCAACAGCAGCAGCAATTCACAGATACATGGTTTTCACTACAAACGACAGCACTCACGGCTGTATTCACAATATGACAGCTCTTGCTGTAATCAACATCATGACAGCTTACGCTGTAATCAGTAATCAACATCACGACAGCTTACGCTGTAATCACAATAACGACAGCTTACGCTGTAAACGACAGCTTGCGCTGTAAACGACAGCTTGCGCTGTAAACGACAGCTTGCGCTGTAAACGACAGCTATCACCAGCTGTAACCGCAGCAGTATCAGAAATCATCATAAAACAGTGATACAACACACATACAGTGCATTACACAAAGTATAAAAGAGAGAGTCACTACCTTGTCCTTTCCTGACGTCCTTCGGCGCAGTTGGCTCTCGAGGGCGGCAAATATCGAATCCTACAATTCCAAATGCACCATTTAGACACTTCCATAGTGTTACTTGGGGTTATATGAGTCTATAATGAAAATTTATAAAAATACCCCCGGGGACCCGGCCCGGGCCCGCCGTACCCGGTCCGGCTGTACTTTTTTTGAAATTTTGACATGGGCTATCCTGACATATTTTCACCCAAGGAATCCATTTCCGAACTCGGAATTATCAAATTCAATGTTAAATTACGAAATTGCCCTTGGCAGCCCTACTTTTAGGGTTTTAGGGGTGTTTCCGTAATTATGCTTTCTCGGCCTTTTTTGAAAAAGTGCCCAACTGTAACCCCACCTATTTTCGCCCTCTGAATCCAATGGAATCATCAAATCATTGAAAATCCAACTCTAAGACCCATTTACAGCCTTGGCCGAAATATACATGTTCTCCGGGAAAAATTGGGGTTTTACGATTTCGGCTCCGTAAACGCGTTCCTTTCTACTCCTAACCATTTTATTAACCATTACATTAGGTTATAACTACCATTCGAACCAAAATTGGGCAGCACAACCCTTAGGAAACTCAATTTCCAAAATTTAAAACCAATGGCAATCCGGCGAAATTTCACCGATTAAATTGCCCACAGCAGCCAGAATAAACAATATACGAAAGTTTGGAAGTTACCTCAAGCTCCCTCTGGCTTTTCCCAAATTTGGTTGAACCCTAGCCTCTTTGAAACACCAAATTTTGAGCTTCACAACCTTAAAGAATAAAGAGGAGTAGCTTAGAGTCGGAATTATACGCGTTAGGAGCTAGATCGTCGGAGAAATTGGCTTACCTTGCTAGATTTCTTCCTCTTTTTCTCTCTTTTCTCCAAGCTCTCTTCACGTTTTTTTTCTCTGAAATGGGTCGGGAATGGCTGATCAAGATGATGGAATTGCTTTTAATTCCATGTTGATGTCACCTTACCACATGATGATGTCATAATTTCTAATTTCACATTTTCGGATTTTCTGGCAGATTTTCTGCCCAAATTTGAAAAATCATAACTAATTCTAGAAAAATCGAGATGAGGTGATTACAAAGCCAAATGAAAGATATTTAAGTCCTCTTCATAGGAAAAATATTGGTCATTACTGAAAATCACCACAAAATTCCCAGAATTTCAATCTTTGCATACTGTTCCAGAAAATAATTAATTCCGCTGGGCAAACTTCAAAAATACAAAACTCTTAGGTCACAAATCAAAATGATACAAATTATATATTCATTTTGAAGCTTGACATGTGAACCTTAATACTGGAAAATTTCAGAATTTTTAGACACCATTTGCCTATTTAAGACGTCCATACAAATTGGCTGCCCTGTACAGAGTTTCAATGGACATAGTTTTCAACTTTTGCACGATTGTTCCCAATGGTTCCAATTTCACAATAAACACTCTCCCCACACGAATTTTCACAAGGAAGCCATTGGAATCATTAAAATATCCAAATTCTCATCACACATTCTCCAAAAGTGTTTATTCAACAATAATTATATCCACTTTTAAAGTCATTAGCCCTTAATCACTTTTTGGGATATTACATTTCTCCCCCCGTAAAATAAATTTCGTCCTCGAAATTTGTCACACAACTTGACCCATAAACTCTGGATAACGTCTTCGCATATCCGCCTCCGCTTCCCAAGTCGCTTCACTCTGAGTCATTCCCTTCCAGATCACCTTCACAAAGGGAATGCTTCGGTGTCTGAGCCGTCGTTCTTCTCTATCAATGATCTGTTCTGGCTCTATCGCATATGTGAAGTTGTCTTGCAACTCGACTTCTTTATATTCAACAATGTGAGATGGATCCGGTTGATACTTCTTCAGTTGGGAAACATGAAACACATCGTGGAGTCTGCTCAAGTTTGGGGGTAGGGCTACTCGATAAGCAACAGGCCCAATCCTCTCAAGGATTTCAAAAGGACCTATATATCTTGGGCTCAACTTCTTTCGTTTGATTGCTCGCCCAATGCCGGTGACAGGAGATACCCTCAGAAGCACATGGTCACCAACTTCAAACTCTAGAGGCTGTCTTCTCTTGTCAGCGTAGCTTTTCTGTCGACTCTGCGCTGCAAGCAACCTCTTACGAATAATCTGAATTTGTGCTGAGGTTTGATCAACCAAATCTGGCCCATAAAGCTTCCTTTCGGATAACTCGTTCCAGCACAAAGGTGATTGACACTGTCTTCCATACAACGCTTCATACGGAGCCATTTGGATGCTCGCATGATAGCTATTGTTGTAAGCGAACTCAGCCAGTGGAAGGAAATGATCCCAACTTCCTTTAAAGTCGAGAACACAAGCTCGCAACATATCTTCCAGCGTCTGAATTGTTCTCTCAGATTGTCCATCCGTTTGAGGATGATAAGCCGTACTGAATCTCAGTTGAGTACCTAAGGCTTCATGCAATGCTTTCCAGAATCTCGAAGTGAATCGGGGATCTCGATCGAAAATGATGTTTTTCGGAACACCATGAAGTTTGACAACCTCTCAGATATAAATCTCCGCTAGCTTATCCGGAGAGTAACCAGCATCGATTGGTATGAAGTAGGCTAACTTTGTTAATCGGTCCACAATTACCCAGATCGCATCAAAATTCCTGATCCTGGGCAATCCCACAACCAGATCCATGGTCACACTTTCCCATTTCCATTCCGGAATCTCAGGACTCTGAAGTAAACCAGGCGGTCTCTGGTGCTCAATTTTCACTTTCTGACAAGTGAGACACCTTGCAACATATTTGGTCACGTCACTCTTCAAACCCGGCCACCAATACACCGATTTCAGATTCTGATACATCTTGGTCATACCAGGATGAAGAGTATATCGGCTCTTGTGTGCCTCATCTAGAATCTTCTGCCTTAACTCTGCCTTAAGTAGAACGCAGACTCTTTTCTGGTAATGAACCAATCCACGTGGCGATATGTCGTAGCCTGAAACTTCTCCCTGTTCGATTCGAGTCAGATTGCGCTGTATCCAGTCATCTTTACTCTGAGCTTCTTCAATTACCACCCTTAGATCACTCTCCTCTTGAGAAACAGTGTAATTGGCACAGATGATCTGGTTTGTCAAATTTAAATCACGGAAATCTTCAATCAATTTCCTTTCTTGTATCATCATAGCTGCAACGAGCACAGTCTTTCGGCTAAGAGCATCAGCGACTACATTTGCCTTACCCGGATGATATTTTATTTCCAGGTCGTAGTCCTTAAGGAATTCCATCCAACGGCGCTGTCTCATATTCAGTTCTTTTTGATCATACAGATATTTGAGACTCTTGTGGTCGCAATACAATTCCACAGTCACACCATACAGGTAATGACGCCAAATCTTCAAAGCAAATACAATGGCCGCAAGCTCCAGATCATGAGTGGGATAGTTTAATTCATGAGGTCTGAGCTGTCGAGAGGCGTAGGCCACCACACGTCCCTGCTGCATAAGGACACACCCTAATCCCTGCCCACTGGCATCAGAATACACAACGTATGTCAAACTAGGATCGGGTAAAATCAACACAGGTGCCGTTGTCAACCTCTCCTTCAGCTCCACAAAACAGTTTTGACATTTCTCATCCCACACAAACGGCTGATCCTTTCTTGTGAGCTTGGTCATCGGCAACGCAATACGGGAGAAATTTTGGATAAATCTCCGATAATAACCAGCAAGACCCAGAAAACTACGTATTTCCGCCACAGATTCTGGCCTCTTCCAGTCCAGTACTGCTTCCACTTTACTGGGATCCACAGAGACCCCTTCTTGCGAGATAACATGGCCTAAGAATTTCACTTCTGATAGCCAGAACTCGCACTTGCTCAATTTAGCATATAGTTGTTTCTCACGCAATGTAGTCAATACAAATCTCAAATGATGCTCATGCTCCTCCATACTCTTAGAATATATCAAAATGTCATCGATAAACACAACAACAAACTGATCCAAATATTGTCGAAAGATACGGTTCATGTAATCCATGAAAACCGCAGGCGCATTGGTTAGCCCAAATGGCATCACCAAGAACTCATAGTGACCGTACCTGGTCCGAAAAGCAGTCTTTGGAACATCTTCTCCTTTCACTCGTAGCTGATGACACCCTGACCTTAGATCAATCTTCAAAAATACACACGAACCGGATAGTTGGTCTAAAAGGTCATCGATTCGGGGAAGAGGGTACTTGTTCTTAATAGTAACTTTATTTAGTTCTCTGTAGTCGATACACAATCGAAGACTCCCATCTTTCTTCTTTACAAACAACACTGGAGCTCCCCAAGGCGACACGCTGGGTCTAATGAACCCTTTTTCAAGCAAGTCTTCTATTTGTTTCTTTAACTCTGCCATTTCATTTGGGGCCATCCGATATGGGGCCTTAGATATAGAGCCAGCTCCAGGCACAATATCAATTGGAAATTGAACTTCCCTTTCTGGAGGTAATCCGCTCAAATCATCCGGAAACACCTCAGGAAATTCATTTACCATGGGTATATTATTCAAGGTTTCGCCAGTTTCCCCTTGCACAGAGAAAAACACCACATAACCCTGGCAACCCTTTTCAAGATACTTTTCAACTTTGGCTGCAGCAAGGAAATTCATACTAGAATCCACAACTTTAGCCCTCTGAGAAACAGGATATACTATCCTCTTGTTCCCACAATCAAGTAATACATTATTTGCCGTTAACCAATCAAAACCCAAAATAACTTCCAATTGGTAAAGCGGCAAACATATAAGATCTACAACAGATTGGTGCCCTTCCACAGTTATGACACAACTCAAACAAGCTTCTGTGGTTAAGGCCTTAACACCCATTGGAGTTGACACTACTAATTCAAATGGTAACTTATGTACATGCATTCCCAGGCGCTTCACGCAATCATAGGCGATGAAGGAGTGACTTGCACCCGAATCATACAAAACTTGCAACAGATGGCCATTAAGAAGAATATTACCTTGTATCAGCTCAGGAGATTTACGGGTCTCTTCGTGGGTCATAGCAAATACTCGGCCCTGTGTCTTCGGTCTCTGGTCTGGTCGTGGCTCTTTGCAGTCAGCAGCAGTATGGCCCACACGCTTACAATTGTAACATATTATTTTGCCATCACATATTTTACCCTGGTGTGGTTGATTACAGCGACAACAAATCCACGGTGCAAAATATGTTCTTTGCTGATCGCGGCTCCCAAACTGGTAGGGCTTCTTACCACTTCCAGATGAAGATCCTTGCCCCTTCCGCTTCTGTGAGGTAGCACCCTTACTAGGTTCCTTGCGGTGGCTAATAGCTCTGGCAGGATACAATTCTCTCAAGTTGTTCTCTGTAATTCTGCACTGTTCAACCGCCTTGTTGAACTTAGTAAATTGGTGAGTAGCTAGGCGTTTCCTCAACTCTCGCCTCAGACCGCGAATGAGCATATTAGAACTCCATTCTTCGTCATCCTTGTACCGGAGGTAAGAGGAGTACCGAGCCAACCGAACAAAACGGGACAAGTAATCATCGAAGCTCTCTGTATCCCCTTGTCTGATATTCAGAAACTCCGTCTCCTTCTCGAGTCTCACTGATTTGGGAAAATACTTCTCGTTGAACTCTTGTTGAAACAGTTCCCAAGTCAATGGCATTTCTTTGCTCTTCAATGTTAGGGCGATATTCCGCCACCAACGGTCTGCATCCCTTCGAGCCTGTAAACAGCCAGCCGTGGCTTCACCTCATCCGGACAACCAAGAACCTCAAATATTTTCTCCAGCCTGTTCATCCAATCTTCGGCTGCCTGAGGGTCAAACCTTCCTCTGAACGCCGGAGGCAGATGCTTGCAGAATCTGGTGACCCAAAACTGAAGGTCTCTGTCCTCTCTAAGCGGCATCCCATATGATTCTTGATTTGGAATAGCATGAGGTGGGGATTCTAGTGGTCGTGCTGATCCTTCTGTAGTGTCCTCATGTCGAGTTTCTTCTTGAGTTTCCTCCGGAGTGGACTGAACCGGACTTTCCTTGTTCTTCGCCTTCTCTTCTCTGAGCTCTTCTCTCAGCTCAGTTATCATATCCCGCTGATCTTTGATTAGACCCATTAATTCCTGCATTGAATCCGGTGGGTTATCCTTGATGACCTCCACCTCTGGGTCTACACGCGGAATATTGGGGCGTCCTCTAGTTTTCTTCATTCTACAAACAACTTGCCCCATTAATTTAGCAGAGATAGTATGCACATATAGTCACAAAACTCATATATATATCCATGTCAATAAAATATACATGTGCATACACAACAATCATTCACAGATAATCTTCTATCCCTACTACTATCTAAGGGATCTATCCTAGTAACCTCTACCCTTGCCAGGAACTACAGCTCTGATACCAAAATGTAACCCCCTGACTTTAAACACGTAATTATAATTCGATAACACATATTTAAATCGGATTAGAGACCATTGGATGCTTTAACCTCGTTTTAAACTTTCTGTCTCACAGTAAAATTTTTACAAAACTTTCAAAACTCTTTTTCCCATCCAGGTCTCAATTTCAATATTCGAATATAATTACCTGTGCAGTTAATATACATTCAATCATATCAGAGTGTATAACCGCATCCCCGGAAACTCCCGGGTTCTATGCATAAAACCTGAAGGTTTATAAGTATACACTAGGGGATTACGCAACCAAAATCGAATGTAGTGTTCCTGATTCAGAATATACAGTAATCCCGAGTTCAAAATACATAACCAACGTTTCCAATTCAACTATATACCCCTAAGGGTCCTAATTGCTCCGGGTTGGCCGCTTCTCCCTTGAGCCACACGCCCTGTCTGAAATGTTAGTCATAGGAAAGAATGAGATTCAAGAGAATCTCAGTAGTAACAAACCACTCACACAATGCATAAACACAAAGCATGTACATAAATCACAAACAGCAACAGCAGCAGCAATTCACATATACATGGTTTTCACTACAAACGACAGCACTCACGGCTGTATTCACAATATGACAGCTCTTGCTGTAATCAACATCACGACAGCTTACGCTGTAATCAGTAATCAACATCACGACAGCTTACGCTGTAATCACAATAACGACAGCTTACGCTGTAAACGACAGCTTGCGCTGTAAACGACAGCTATCACCAGCTGTAACCGCAGCAGCATCAGAAATCATCATAAAACAGTGATACAACACACATACAGTGCATTACACAAAGTATAAGAGAGAGAGTCACTACCTTGTCCTTTCCTGACGTCCTTCGGCGCAGTTGGCTCTCGAGGGCGGCAAATATCGAATCCTACAATTCCAAATGCACCATTTAGACACTTCCATAGTGTTACTTGGGGTTATATGAGTCTATAATGAAAATTTATAAAAATACCCCCGGGGACCCGGCCCGGGCCCGCCGTACCCGGTCCGGCTGTACTTTTTTTGAAATTTTGACATGGGCTATCCTGACATATTTTCGCCCAAGGAATCCATTTCCGAACTCAGAATTATCAAATTCAATGTTAAATTACGAAATTGCCCTTGGCAGCCCTACTTTTAGGGTTTTAGGGGTGTTTCCGTAATTATGATTTCTCGGCCTTTTTTGAAAAAGTGCCCAACTGTAACCCCACCTATTTTCGCCCACTGAATCCAATGGAATCATAAAATCATTGAAAATCCAACTCTAAGACCCATTTACAGCCTTGGCCGAAATATACATGTTCTCCGGGAAAAATTGGGGTTTTACGATTTCGGCTCCGTAAACGCGTTCCTTTCTACTCCTAACCACTTTATTAACCATTACATTAGGTTATAACTACCATTTGAACCAAAATTGGGCAGCACAACCCTTAGGAAACTCAATTTCCAAAATTTAAAACCAATGGCAATCCGGCGAAATTTCACCGATTAAATTGCCCACAGCAGCCAGAATAAGCAATATACGAAAGTTTGGAAGTTACCTCAAGCTCCCTCTGGCTTTTCCCAAATTTGTCTGAACCCTAGCCTCTTTGAAACACCAAATTTTGAGCTTCACAACCTTAAAGAATAAAGAGGAGTAGCTTAGAGTCGGAATTATACGCGTTAGGAGCTAGATCGTCGGAGAAATCGGCTTACCTTGCGAGATTTCTTCCTCTTTTTCTCTTTTTTCTCCAAGCTCTCTTCACGTTTTTTTTTCTCTGAAATGGGTCGGGAATGGCTGATCAAGATGATGGAATTTCTTTTAATTCCATGTTGATGTCACCTTACCACATGATGATGTCATAATTTCTAATTTCACATTTTCGGATTTTCTGGCAGATTTTCTGCCCAACTTTGAAAAATCATAACTAATTCTAGAAAAATCAAAATGAGGTGATTCCAAAGCCAAATGAAAGATATTTAAGTCCTCTTCATAGAAAAAATATTTACCATTACTGAAAATCACCACAAAAGTCCCAGAATTTCAATCTTTGCATACTGTTCCAGAAAATAATTAATTCCACTGGGCAAACTTCAAAAATCCAAAACTCTTAGGTCACAAATCAAAATGATACAAATTATATGTTCATTTTAAAGCTTGACATGTGAACTTTAATACTGGAAAATATCAGAATTTTTAGACACCATTTGCCTATTTAAAACATCTATACAAATTGGCTGCCCTGTACAGAGTTTCAATGGACAGAGTTTTCAACTTTTGCACGATTGTTCCCAATGGTTCCAATTTCACAATAAACACTCTCCCCACACGAATTTTCACAAGGAAGCCATTGGAATCATTAAAATATCCAAATTCCCATCACACATTCTCCAAAAGTGTTTATTCAACAATAATTATATCCACTTTTAAAGTCATTAGCCCTTAATCACTTTTTGGGATATTACACTTCCTGGTGCTCGAGTGCACTTAGGGTCATTGCTCGGGTGCAGTCTCTTATGCTTGAGTGAGTGTGAGAGATATTTTGAGGATTTACTCTTGGGCAAACACTTCCTGTGTTTCACTTGCTGGAACTCGAGCACAATTAGGGGCATCACTCGAGTGAGATGATTGTCACTCGAGTGAGGCAGCCCAAAAGTGATGTTTTGCATTTGAAAAAGGTATCTTCTGGGTAGTTTCTTCTAACCCTTTGGGGATATGTTTAGGCCTATTATAGCTACCTAAAGAGTCTAAATGATAACCAATATAAAGTATTACGAGATTTGGGAACTTGGAAAGAGATTGACCTATTATCCCTATTTTGGTATAGGATTTGATATCTGCCGTCCTCGTGATCCCACTGAGCCAACAAACGCCAGGAAGGAACGAGGTAGTGACTTTTCTTTTGTACCATATGTGATGCATTGTATGTGTGTATTATTATTGATTTGTGATAAATTCGTATGCTGTGACATTGTGAATATGTGTAAGCACCGTCATTCCGATAGTCCCTGAGTAGTTAACAACAGTTCGGGTAAAGGTTGTGTGCCTTCTCGGCAGAGAAAGGGGATGAGGATGAGGTGTGACTTTGTGATTATGTTAAAAGCCGAGAGGCTATTTGTGAAGGCCGACGGGCCATTTGTGAAAGCCGGATAGCTATATGAGCTATAAGGCTATGTGTATACACTACCACACTAACAGTCCTGAGTAGCTAACAACGGTTCGGGTTAGGACGATGTGTCTTCCCAGCGGAGAAAGGGGATGAGGGTGGAGTGTGATTTGTACTGCTGCTGCTGTATAATGATTTGCTTATATGCTGTGTGCTTATGTATGGTATAAATGTTTTGTTACTACTGGGATTCTCTTAAATCTCACTCTTTCCTTAAACTAACCTTTCAGATAGGGCTAATGGCTCCAAGGAGAAGCGCATGACTCAGAGTGGTTAGAATCCTGTAGGGACATTTTCTTTTGGGATATGTTGGTTAATCATGTTGGACAGATATCTTGTAAACTATTTTTGGGTTGTAATTAGTGTTTAAGCATAGTTGTGAAATCCCCTATATGGGAATTGTAAACCTTGAAGTGAATGAATGGAACCCGGGGGTTGCTGGGATGGCTAGTAGATATTCTGATATGAGTGAATGTAAATTAACTGCAGAGGTGATTATATTCGATAATTGAATTTGAGACCGAAAAAGGAAAGAAGTTTTGAAAATTTTGTAAAGTCCCTACTCCTGAATGGGTGTTTTAATGAGTTTTGAACTATCCGACGGTCCTTAACCCCTTTTCACTATGCGTTATCGAATCTTAATTACGCTAATTAAGGCAGGGGGTTACCGAGCGGACCTGACGTGTTGGCTCTTAGAGATCGTGAAAACTCTGAATCATCAAAAGGTATGAATTCTTCCAACTTGGTTTAAACGCCGTTGATAGATCCTCGATTAGGATCGGTGAAAAATTTAAAATTCTTCCGCTGTGCTACCGATTCTAATAGGTATGACCTGTTAGTGCAAACGTTTCACCCAATAGGGGGTGAATTGGGTGATACCAGAAATTTCATTGTGAATATATAAATTGACTGCAAATTTAAAAATAGTTAAGAGCTAGGAGAAATATCACCGAAGTGAACACCAGGAGTTATATGTAGGATCAGTAAGCACAACGGAAGAATTTGAAAAAAAAAATTTTCTCCGATCCTAATCGAGGATCTATCAACGGCGTTTAAACCAAGTTGGAAGGATTCATACCTTTTTGATGATTCAGAGTTTTCAGGATCTCTAGGAGCCAACACGTCAGGTCCGCTCCCTCTACCGGTATCCACACGAATGCTCTCCAACCGAGACTGCGTGCTAGCGCCTCTAATGTCTCCAAGGGTTTAACTTGCGGCTCTCAATTCTGATGTACCCTGAGTCTATCAGCTTTATCAAGTTTATAACCCATGAGGGTTATTTTCATATTTCAAAATTAATCATCATTAATTTTGAAATTAATTAACAATTAATTATCTTGATGAGCTAATTAAATAAATTCAGTTTAAATTAAATCTGTCCAACAGTTTTAATTTAACCTATTTATTTAATCTAAATAAAGAGCCATTAGATTTAATTTATCTTCATAAATTAAATCTGAGATACTATATCTCTATCATGTTAGTTATTAAATTTAATATATCTTAATAAATTAAATTTAAAACCAACACAATATAATAATATCATATAATATATATACATACATATATATATATATATAATATTTTGAAAATATATATATCTATATAATATTATTAAATATAATAATATAATATATATATATATATAAGATATATATTTCGAAAATATATATATATATCTATATAATATTATTAATGAATTTTATATTATATATATATATAAATATAAAATTCATCCACCCTAAATCAAACATTATCTCGTGTTGGGCCATTCTTGTGTGCGACCCTGTAGGCCCATATGAAGTTGGCAGTGGGCCAATAACTACACTAACCTAAAAGTCGCAAGCAGCCTCTAGCAAGACATTACAACTACCCAATTCATATGAGGATCGTTATCACGATGCAACCTGTCATACAACCATGCCACGTCCCTTTTGTCACACGATATATCGATCAAGAATGACGCTCATGCTTTGCCTATGCAAGTGGCTTAGTAAGAGGATCAGCAACATTATCTTCTCCTGCTACTTTGCATATCTTTATATCACATCTATCATTGATTTCTCTAATAAGATGAAATCGCCTGAGTATGTGTTTGGTCCTTTGATGTGACCTAGGCTCCTTGGCCTGTGCAATAGCACTGCTATTGTCACAGAACAAATCTATTAGATTTGAGATGGTAGGCACCACCCCTAGTTTAGTAATGAACTTTCTGATCCAAACGGCTTCTTTAGCTGCATCTGATGCTGCTATATACTCAGCTTCTGTTGCAGAACTTGCTATAGTGCTTTGCTTGGAGCTCTTCCAACTTACTGCTCTACCATTCAGGAGGAATACATTTCCAGATTGTGATTTAAGGTCGTCTTGGTCAGTTTGGAAACTTGCATCTGTGTAACCGGTTACACAGAGCTCATCATCCAATCCACCATATACCAAAAATAAGTCCTTAGTCCTTCTCAAGTACTTTAGGATATTCTTAACGGCAGTCCAATGACCCTCGCCAGGATCTTATTGGTATCTACTGGTCATACTTAAGGCAAACGAGACATCCGGTCGAGTACATAACATGGCATACATGATGGATCCAATGGCCGAGGCATATGGAACCTTACTCATGCGATCTCGCTGATCAGGTGTACTAGGACACAGATCCTTGCTAAGATGGATGCCATAAGACATAGGCATGTAACCCTTTTTTGAATCATGCATATTGAACCTATGCAGTATCTTATCTATGTATGTGTTCTGACTTAGGCCTATTAGTCTTTTGGATCTATCCCTATAGATCCTAATCCCTAGGATATAGGTGGCTTCACCTAAGTCTTTCATTGAAAAGGACTTTCCTAACCAAGACTTGACACTCTGCAAGGTAGGAATATCATTCCCAATGAGTAGGATGTCATCTACATAAAGCACTAGAAATAAAACTATACTCCTACTAACCTTCTTGTAAACACAAGGTTCATCGATGTTTTGAATGAATCCAAACTCTTTGACTACTTCATCAAAACGATGATTCCAACTCCGAGATGCTTGCTTCAATCCATAAATGGATCTTTGAAGCTTGAAAATTTTACCAGAGTCCTCTTGAGGCACAAAACCTTTAGGTTGTGTCATGTACACATCCTCAAGCAGCTTTCCATTAAGGAAGGCTGTTTTGACATCTATCTGCCATATTTCATAGTCATAATATGCTACAATGGCAAGAAGGATTCTGATTGATTTGGCCATTGCAACTAGGGAAAAGGTTTCATCATAGTCTACACCATGAGTTTGAGTGAATCCTTTTGCAACTAGTCGTGCCATGAAGACATTTACATTGCCATCCATGTCAGTTTTGTTAGATCCCAAGTTTTGATGATAACAAAAAGACAAGCATGTGTAAATCATGTCTTTAGGAGATTAAGAAAAGTTTACAAAGTTACCAAATGCATAGAGGAAGTTTTCTGATAACTGCTGTGAAATTGCACTGGAGTGCTCGAGCATGGATTTTGCACTCGAGCATAGATCTTCTCTGTGCTCGAGCAGGTGCGAGTAAAAGCCAGAAAGTGTGCACCTGAGAGACATTCCTTTGTTATGTTCACTGGATCACTCGAGCACCAAGGTGTGCACTCGAGCAGAGAAGTCATTCTCACTCGAGCACATGCGAGTGAGGGTCTGCGAGTGCTTGGCCGAGAGCAAGTAATAGTATGCTTCCTTCATTCACTCGAGCAGAGACATCAATGCTCGAGCATGAGCATTTTGTGCTCGAGCAAGGTACTGCGAGTGCTTGGCCGAGAGTCATGAAGATCAGAGAAGTGCAAGTGTGCTCGAGCACACCCTTATATGCTCGAGTGACACATCAATGCCTGCGAGTGATAATTTTATCCCTCTGAATTCCTGATGCGAGTAATGGTATTGAGAGCATATTCCTGGAGAATATGCGTCTCACTAGAGCAGGAGTATGTGTACTCGAGTAAGGGACCATATCACCCGCGAGTACAAATTCTCACTATTGTCAAAATGGTGTGCGAGTGATGACCCGAGAAGACACTCCCAGTGGAAAATGGAAGATCACTCGAGTAGAGGAAGTTGTGCTCGAGTGAGACCCCTCTTCACCCGCAAGTGAAGATTCTGTCTCTCTGAAATTCTATGCAAGCACAACCCGATAACAGAAGCATATGAAGGAAAATAGGAGATCACTCGAAGTGAGCCTTTCATGCTTGAGTGATGCCCTGCTTGAACACCAAAAATGCCAAGTCTCACAACGTTCATTCCAAATATGGTTTATTGTTATTTATTCATATCATCATTACTTATTATCATTGTTTAACATTACTTTGAATGTATTATAAGTGTGATACAGGAAAATGAACGTTTGAAATCAGCTGTTACGGAGAAAGTCAAACAGCGGCAGACAACATGATTACAAACACGTTCGCACCTACCACATTAACAATATTCAAACATGCGCGTGTTCTCCTACAGTTGGAAAAGTCCCGCTCCTCAAATGTTGATTTTCCAAACGGGCAAAAACTGAAGCAACTATATATACAGAGATTTAAGGAGAACGTAAACAAGAACGTAGAACAAGAATTCACAAGCTTATACACGAGTCTCTGCTATTCATCATTTTCTCTGTATACACATTGATCTTCAGTGTTTATTCATTTGCTCTGTAAGAGAGTCTTCATACAATTCAAATTCTATGTTTACGTGATCTAAAGGTATTGGGACCTTGAGATAGTAGTTTTTCCTTACGAGAGAAGCAGTTGAGAGAATTCCTTGTTGTGTCTTCCACTCATAAGCCTTATAAGATACAAGCAGGAGAAAACGTTGCTGCTCGTAAGACTTACAGTGGTGTAAGCAGGAGAGAACGTTGCTGCTCATAAGTCTTGTATACATAAGCAAGTGAGAAGGGTCATAGGTTGTTTTTCTGCACATAAGACTTGTCGTAAGGGGGAGAGAAGTTTCTTGTTGAGAGAATATTTCTGCTCGTAGTCCGTTCAAGGACGATTGTTGTTTTGTGGCATTCTGAGAGCCCATTGAATCTTGGAGGTATAGTGAAAATCTCAGTAGGTCTTGATCTCTGAGGACTGGACGTAGGCCTGGTTGTTAGGCCGAACCAGTATAACTCTCTGTGTTCAAATCTTCTCAACTCTACTCTATCCACTATATTCTTCATATCACCACATCAAGCGAAAAATTTATAACATCACCCAATTCAACCCCCTCTTGGGTAAAGCTTGCCTGTTACATTTGGTATCAGAGCCTCGTCTTCTCCGAAGAGCCTAACAGCTTGAGAAGGATCCGACAAATGGCAACAATGGGTGAAAATATCCTTCCAGACGGAGCTTCAATCACTAGACCTCCTGGTTTTGCTGGAGAACATTTTTCGTTCTGGAAAGCTAAATTCAGAGTGTTCGTGATGGCCAACGAGTACGGATTATGGAATGTTATACAAGATGGTGACTATGTTCCAATGAAGAAAATCGAAGATAGAGCAGTTAAAAAGAGCCCAGATGAGTTTGATGAGAATGATAAAAGGTTAGTGACATTAAATAGTAAAGCCATTTTAATGATACAGAGTGCTCTTAGTCAAAAAGAATATTTTCGTATATGTACTCTACCCACTACCAAAGATATGTGGGATGCTCTTGAAATTGCTCATGAAGGTACATCTGGAATCAAAGAAAATAGAATCAATACTTTAATTATAGAATATGATTTATTTCGTATGAAGTCTGGAGAAAGTATATCAGAATTTGAACTAAGGTATACTCATCTTGTTAATCAATTATCTGCTCTTAGAAAGTCGTTTGATCAAAATTCCCAGGTAAGAAAGATTCTTAATATTCTTACGAAAGAGTGGGAAGCAAAGGTAACAGCCATCGAAGAAGCTAAAGGAGAATCTATGAGATCCGTAGCTGCTCTCTTTGGAAGTCTTTCTGAATATGAAGGTAAATTGAGATTCAAAAAGGAACTTGAAGAAGTCGATGATAAAAAGAAAAAGGGAGTTGCACTTAAAGCTATCAAAGAAGAAGAAGAAACTACCGAGAATGAAGATGTCCCTAATGATGATGAAATGGGAATGATCATGAGAAAATTCAAGAAATTCTATAGAAGAGGTCAAAGAAATTTCAAGAACTATCAAGGTGGACCAAGCAAGAAAGAAAATAAAGAACAACAAATAGTATGCTATGAATATGGGAAACCAGGACATATTAAATCTGAATGTTTCAGAAACAAAGACAAAAAGAAGCTGAAAAAGAAAGCATATATATCATCTATTTGGGGTGATAGTTTGTTAGACGAAGAAAGTGACAGCGACGAAGTAGCAAATCTATGCTTGGTAGCTAAGGAAGAAGAATCAGACTCTGAGGTAAGTGATTCTGAACCCTCTTATGATGAATTGTTATCTGAATATAATGCATTGCATACAGAGTTCATCAAAGTTGCTAAAGAAATGGTTAGTTATAAGAAGAAAGTAAAAGAATTAGAAAGTAATGTCATATCATCATATGAAATGTGTAAAGAGAAAGATAAGAAAATAGAAGATTTAACAAAGATTGTTGAAAAATTTACTAAAGGAAGTGAAACTCTCAAAGTTATTTTAAATTCTCAGAAAGTTTCATTTGATAAATCTGGAATTGGATATAATTCTGTGCGTGATAAGAATAAAAGATATAAGAAGAATAGTAGAGACTATCTTAAATATTTCAGGAATACTGTGCATACATCGAATCTATTTGCATCATGCAATTATTGTAATAGGAAAGGACATTATACTTCATCGTGTTATTTCAAAAAGGGACAGGTTGTTGGAATATATAAATGGGTTCCGAAAGGAACACATACTTCAAATACTAACCTCAAAGGACCCAAGAAAGTGTGGGTACCTAAAACTTGATCATCTTATTCTAGGTATGTCTCAAAGCATCTCGAGCGAACAAATGGTATATTGATAGTGGATGTTCGAGACACATGACTGGTGACAAAAATAAGTTCACCATGCTTGAAACTAGAGAAGGAGGAAAAGTAACACTTGGAGGAAATCAATCTGGACGTATTACTGGAATTGGTGAAGTGGGAAGAACCGATGGCGTTCAAATCAACGGAGTATATTATGTTGAAGGATTATGCCACAATCTCTTAAGTGTAAGTCAAAGCACTGACAAAGATAACTGGGTGATTTTTGACTCAAAAGAATGCTTGATAGTAAGCAAGAAAGATCTACCCCTAAACAAAGAAACTATCAAGGCAAAGATCCGAGCTCAAAGGGACGGTAATTGTTATACTATTGATTTAAATTCAAATTCTTCTGAAAATTGTTTTCTTAGTCGATCAGAGGAAAGTTGGTTATGGCATAAGCGTTTGGCTCATGTCAATATGAACCAACTTGACAAATTGATTAGAAAAGATTTAGTTGTTGGTCTTCCCAAACTCAAATTCAAAGACAACATGATTTGTGAAGCATGTCAAAAAGGAAAACAAACTAAATTTTCTTTTAAAACAAAATATGAAATTTCTACTTCAAAACCTTTACAATTACTTCATATGGATTTGGTAGGACTTGCAAGAGTAAAAATTTTTGGAGGAAATTTATACACGTTAGTAATTGTTGATGATTTTACAAGATTTGCATGGACTATATTTATTGCCTCAAAAGATGAAACTTTTGCTGAATTTATTATGTTTTCCAAAAAGGTTCAAAATGATCAAGGTATTTCTATTATCTCTATTAGAACAGATCATGGAGGAGAATTTGATAATCAATTGTTTGAAGATTACTGCAACAACGAAGGAATAGATCACAACTTCTCAGCCCCTAGAACACCTCAACAAAATGGAGTAGTAGAAAGGAAGAACAGAGTTCTTACAGAAATGGCAAGAGCATTACTTAATGAAAAAGAAATGTCACAAGTGTTCTGGGCAGATGCAATGAGTACAGCATGCTATATTTCAAACCGAGCATATATCCGTAAATCACTTGGAAAGACGCCATATGAACTTTACAAAGGAAGAAAGCCAAATATTGCTCATCTTCATATCTTCGGGTGTAAGTGTTTCATTCACAACAATGATAAAGAAACCTTAGGTAAATTTGATTCAAAGTCTGATGAAGGTATATTTCTAGGATATTCTAATAGAAGTAAGGCTTATAGAGTTTTCAATAAAAGAACATGTACTATTAAAGAATCTATTCATATTGTGTTTGATGAAATTGAATCTCAGACAAAACTTAATGATGAAGAAGAAATGGATTCAATCAAGAAAAACAAATCTATTTCAAAGCAGGATGATTTTGAAACAAATGATTTTCAAAATTTAGAAGATGTCGATGATCATGCTCAACCTAAAGCATGGAGACATATGAAGGATCATCCAATTGATCAGGTTATAGGAGATATTCATGAAGGTGTCAAAACCAGAAATAAAATTCTCAATGAGGTAACTTTTTCTGCTTTTATTTCTAAAATTGAGCCTTCTAATATAGAAGAAGCTTTGTCTGACAATGATTAGGTGATTGCTATGCAAGAAGAACTAAATCAATTTCAAAGAAATCAAGTTTGGGATTTAGTTCCTCGACCTAAAGATCATACGGTTATAGGGATTAAATGGGTTTTCAAAAACAAACTTGATGAATCAGCAATCATTGTGAGAAATAAAGCAAGATTGGTAGCCAAGGGCTATAATCAAGAAGAAGGTATTGATTATGAGGAAACATATGCTCCAGTGGCAAGATTGGAAGCAATACGAGTACTCCTAGCTTTTGCTTGCATCAAAAGTTTTAAACTTTATCAAATGGATGTGAAAAGCGCTTTTCTAAATGGTTATATTATGGAGGAAGTTTATGTAGAACAGCCTCCTAGTTTTGAAGATAAAACAAAACCTGATCATTTCTTCAAACTTAAGAAAGCATTATATGGTTTGAAACAAGCACCCAGAGCTTGGTATGAAAGACTAAGCAAATTTCTTCTTGATCAAGGTTTTGTCAGAGGTAAAGTTGATACAACTTTATTCATCAAACATGACAAAAATGATATTCTAATTGTTCAAATTTATGTTGATGATATTATTTTTGGTGCTACTAACGAATCTATGTGTCAAGAATTTTCTAAGATTATGCAGGGAGAATTTGAAATGTCCATGATGGGAGAATTGAACTTCTTTCTTGGACTTCAGATCAAATAAAAGAAGAATGGTATATTTATATCTCAGACAAAGTATTTGAAAGAGTTGTTGAAGAAATATGGATTAGATAATGCTAACGGAGCTGATACTCTAATGAGTTCTACAACGTTGTTGGATGGTGATGTAAAGGGACCTAGCTTCAACATCACAAAGTATAGAGGAATGATTGGTTCGTTACTCTATCTCACAGCAAGCAGGCCAGATATTCAGTTCAGTGTAGGAATGTGTGCAAGGTATCAATCCAATCCTAAGGTATCTCATGCAGAGATAGTAAAAAGAATTTTCAAATATCTAGGAGATACTTCAGAGCTTGGTCTTTGGTATCCGAAAAGAGGGAACGAGTATTTAATGGCATATTCAGATTCATATCACGGTGGATATAAAACTGACAGAAAGAGTACCAGTGGTCAATGTCAATTTCTCGGAGGCTCTCTAGTGTCATGGTTCAGCAAGAAGCAGAATACAGTTTCATTATCTTCAACTGAAGCTGATCATATAGCTGTGGCAAGTTGCTGTTCTCAAGTGCTATGGTTAAAACAACAACTTCAAGATTTGGGAATTTATTTAAAAGAAATTCCAATTTATTGTGATAACACTAGCATGATAAGCTTGGCAAAGAACCCTGTACAACATTCAAGGACCAAGCATATAGACATTCGACATCATTTCATTAGAGATCATGTTCAATAGAGAGATGTCAAAATGGAATTCATACCAACTCATCTTCAACTTGCGGATATTTTCACAAAACCAATTGCAAAAGATCAATTCCTATATATTCGAAGAGAATTGGGAATGGTTAATCCCAATGAGTTGTAAGTTTTCTTGTTAAAAAGATTAATTAAATGTTTCTCTTTGATGATAACCATACTGACTTTAGCATCGGAGTGTTCAAAATTTGTTTTTGTAGGACTGTCACTCGAGCACTGAGGGTGCTGCTCAAGTGATGAGCTGTGTTACTCGAGCACAAGTAGCTCTGCTCGAGCACAGCACTATTAAAAATGCTCTGCTTTATGACATAAAAAACAGAGGTTAACAGAGGAGATGAGAATATCAAGAGACTATATCAAAAGCAATAGTGAGAATTGAACTCACTCGCAAGTAAGGAACTCTCACTCGAGCATGATATGAACATGCTTGAGGTGAGGAGTGCCTGCTCAAGTAAAGAAGAAGAATTTCTTCTCAAAAGCTATCAAAATCATGGTTACTCAAATGATCTTGGAGGATTTGAGTACAAAGATACAAAAATATGTCAAGAAATCCACAATCCAGGTACATTTTACATGTTTCTTTATTTTTCCAGAAGATCACTCGAGCATAGATAGAACACACTCGAGCACAGTATGAACATCACTCGAGCACTAGGGTTCATGCTCGAGCACTGTCACTTATATCAGTTACGGGGGAGCTCAGAACGTCGCACTCCTTGCTCTTTCACTCGAAGGTCACATCTCTTCACCTTCAACCGTTTCTCTTCATTCAATCGCGTCCTTCTACCTCAAATCGTCGTTACAACCTTTCATTTTTCTATAAAAGGTGATTTTTACTCTTTGCTTGTTACATTCGGTGCCCTAAACTCTCTGAGTTCTTGCTTTTCTCTCATTTTCTCTACAATGGCAAGAACCAAAATACCTACTATTCCTCAAAGATCTCAATCTCCTTCTCCTACTCATTCTGCTGCCAGTGTATCTGGTACCCCTGAACCAACACCTCCCTCTCCAAAAATTTCTTCCTCACCGTCACCACCTCCTAAGCCCAAAACCAAAAAGAGGACTCCGGCTAAGAAACCTCACCCAAAACCTTAGGTTTCAAAGAAAGATCAACCTCCTCAAAAGAAACCAAAGGGAGTGGTGTTCAAGGAACCTATAATCACCCAGTCTCAATCCAAAGAGGTTCAAGGAAAGGGGAAGAAGAAGGAGTCAGAACAACCCCAATCATCTTCTTCTTCTGGGGATACCTTCAGTAGACAACTCCGAGAAGCAATAGAGAAATCCAAACTGGACAAGATAGTTGGGAAGATTTCTTCTCAAGCCGGTGTTTCAAGTTCACATCAAGATAGGCAACCAAGTGCCTCTGCTTCAGGAGCACCTTCTGCCTCTCAAGGACCAGTGGATGACCAACTCACCAGTCCTCCTGAGGGATTCAATGTTGATGAACTTAAGGCCTTGCCTCAGAAGGTATATGATGATGAATTTAAACATAGACATTTTTGTCCTGTGGTATATGTGGATCTGGATTACCTGAAAAAGAATTGTCACTTGGATTTATACCCTTATCTTCAATACTATTCTCCCTGGCTAGATATCCATTTGCCATATTCTCCCACTGTTGTGAAAACCTTTTATTGCAACATGAAGTCTCATAATATTAAGTCTAGATCTGGTGAGTTGATTGAAGAAGCAGTATCTACTACTATTAGAGGAAAATTTATTATGATTTCTGCCAAGATCATAAATGACTTACTTGGTTATGTTGCACCTCCTCCTGATCCACCCTCTTTCTCTGCCAATGAAGTTTTTAAAATTCTGAGACCAAAAGACCCCATTGGCCCCCTCATTTTCAAACCTATTGATATGCCTGATACTCACAGAGTCCTTCATTATATATATTCCCGGAGCATAGTCAATAAGTCCAAAAATTTTACCCACTTTGCTCAAAAGGATTATTATTTGTTGGCTTCTTTGTTTGCCGGGCAACAAAGAAATGTGGGGGAGATTATTTTTAACGAGATGAGAAGGTTTCGTTTTTCTTCAACAAGATCCACAACCATACCATACCCTCAGCTTATTTCTTTCATTTTGATGAAAAACAAAATTTGGTATTTGGAAGGAACTGAAAGGGTACTCATCTCAAGGTTTGGTAAGACTCAGTTAACTCACATGGGTATCAATCTTCCGGTGAGTCGGACCAAAGCCACATCCAAGAGGGAAGCCACTCCATCCAGAGGTGATGAGGCACAATCATCTACTCAAGGTCCTATTCCTCCTCCTTCCTTTCTTAATGCCTCTCTTTCAAACCATGTTTCTGAGGCAATTAATCAAGCTGTATCAAGTTTGAAGAAGGAGTTAGTGACTGAGTATGAAAAGCTTGTGGAGAAGATGGAAGCACAAGTCATTAAATTGGTAGACAAGGCCAATCTTAACTTTGAACTGATGTTCAAAACTCAGGATGAGATGTCACAGAGGATCACTAATATGGAGACCTTCCTGCACTCACATTTTCCCTCTTCATTTATGGAGACCTTCCTGCACTCACATTTTCCCTCTTCATCTTCCGGGGTGCCTCCTGAGACCACTCATACCTCACCACTTCATCCACAGACTCATGTACTTTTCATCGATCCAGAGTCTAATGTAGATGTTACTTTTGATCGGTCGCCTTCACTACCTCCCTCATCTTCTGTACCACAGCCAACATCTCCTCCTGATCAACCCATTGACCCTCTCACTGCCATGGTGTCCTTTGTTCCACCTCCTCAGCCCCCTTTTGATGTTGACAAAATGGGGGAGAAGGATGTATGATGTTTTCTGAGCTTCTGTAGGGTGTATTTGGGTGTTTGGGTAGATTTCTGTATTGGGTAGGATTTGATGTTATTTGATGTTATTATGTTATTTGAATTGAAGTTAATATTAATGAAGTTTTTCTTTTAAATTTCAAGTTATTATCAAGTTTAAATGATGTTTCATATTGTTAAAGTTATATACCTCATACTATGCTTATCTTGGTTGTTAAGAATCCAGAAGAAACATTGCAGGAAAATTTAAACTTGAAGCCAAAACTTGATATGCATTTGGAAACATTGAAGAATTTCAAAGATTTTCAATCTCAATCAATTTTACTTAAATTTTCATCACAAAGGTTTTGTCATCATCAAAAAGGGGGTGAATGTTAGATCCCAAGTTTTGATGATAACAAAAAGACAAGCATGTGTAAATCATGTCTTTAGGAGATTAAGAAAAGTTTACAAAGTTACCAAATGCATAGAGGAAGTTTTCTGATAACTGTTGTGAAATTGCACTGGAGTGCTCGAGCATGGATTTTGCACTCGAGCATAGATCTTCTCTGTGCTCGAGCAGGTGCGAGTGAAAGCCAGAAAGTGTGCACCCGAGAGACATTCCTTTGTTATGTTCACTGGATCACTCGAGCACCAAGGTGTGCACTCGAGCAGAGAAGTCATTCTCACTCGAGCACATGCGAGTGAGGGTCTGCGAGTGCTTGGCCGAGAGCAAGTAATAATATGCTTCCTTCATTCACTCGAGCAGAGACATCAATGCTCAAACATGAGCATTTTGTGCTCGAGCAAGGTACTGCGAGTGCTTGGCCGAGAGTCATGAAGATCAGAGAAGTGCAAGTGTGCTTGAGCACACCCTTATATGCTCGAGTGACACATCAATGCCTGCGAGTGATAATTTTATCCCTCTGAATTCCTGATGCGAGTGATGGTATTGAGAGCATATTCCTAGAGAATATGCGTCTCACTCGAGCAGGAGTATGTGTACTCGAGTGAGGGACCATATCACCCGCGAGTACAAATTCTCACTATTGTCAAAATGGTGTGCGAGTGATGACCCGAGAAGACACTCCCAGTGGAAAATGGAAGATCACTCGAGCAGAGGAAGTTGTGCTCGAGTGAGACCCCTCTTCACCCGCAAGTGAAGATTCTGTCTCTCTGAAATTCTATGCAAGCACAACCCGATAACAGAAGCATATGAAGGAAAATAGGAGATCACTCGAAGTGAGCCTTTCATGCTCGAGTGATGCCCTACTTGAACACCAAAAATGCCAAGTCTCACAACGTTCATTCCAAATATGGTTTATTGTTATTTATTCATATCATCATTACTTATTATCATTGTTTAACATTACTTTGAATGTATTATAAGTGTGATACAGGAAAATGAACGTTTGAAATCAGCTGTTACGGAGAAAGTCAAACAGCGGCAGACAACATGATTACAAACATGTTCGCACCTACCGCATTAACAATATTCAAACATGCGCGTGTTCTCCTACAGTTGGAAAAGTCCTACTCCTCAAATGTTGATTTTCCAAACGGGCAAAAACTGAAGCAACTATATATACAGAGATTCAAGGAGAACGTAAACAAGAACGTAGCACAAGAATTCACAAGCTTATACACGAGTCTCTGCTATTCATCATTTTCTCTGTATACACATTGATCTTCAGTGTTTATTCATTTGCTCTGTAAGAGAGTCTTCATACAATTCAAATTCTATGTTTACGTGATCTAAAGGTATTGGGACCTTGAGAGGGTAGTTTTTCCTTACGAGAGAAGCAGTTGAGAGAATTCCTTGTTGTGTCTTCCACTCATAAGCCTTATAAGATACAAGCTAGAGAAAACGTTGCTGCTCGTAAGACTTACAGTGGTGTAAGCAGGAGAGAACGTTGCTGCTCATAAGTCTTGTATACATAAGCAAGTGAGAAGGGTCATAGGTTGTTTTTCTGCACATAAGACTTGTCGTAAGGGGGAGAGAAGTTTCTTGTTGAGAGAATATTTCTGCTCGTAGTCCGTTCAAGGACGATTGTTGTTTTGTGGCATTTTGAGAGCCCATTGAATCTTGGAGGTATAGTGAAAATCTCAGTAGGTCTTGATCTCTGAGGACTGGACGTAGGCCTGGTTGTTAGGCCGAACCAGTATAACTCTCTGTGTTCAAATCTTCTCAACTCTACTCTATCCACTATATTCTTCATATCACCACATCAAGCGAAAAATTTATAACATCACCCAATTCACCCCCCTCTTGGGTGAAGCTTGACTCTTACAAGTTTTCTCCTTGAAATCCCATTTGCACCCAATGGTTTTTACACCTTCAGGTAGATCGACTAAGGTCCATACCTGATTGTCATATATGGATTGCATTTCAGACTTCATGGCATTTAGCCATTTCTCAGAGTTTGGTCCCACTGTGGCTTCTAGATAGGTGGTGGGCTCATTTTGCTCAATGAGCAACACATCATGTTCTTCAGTAATCAGAAATCCATATCTCTGAGGCTGATGCCGTGTCCTATCAGATCTTCGTGGACCTTGTGTTACTTGAGGAGGCTCAGCAACTTGTTGTGAGTCTTCTCTAATTTCCATCTGTGGTTCTATACCATCTTATGGATCTTGAATTTCTTCGAGATGTACGTCGCTCCCACTGGTTGTTTTAGAGACAAACTCTCTTTCTAGAAACTTGCCATTTCGAATAACAAACACTTTGTTATCGGTGGGATTGTAGACATAGTATCCTTTCGTTTCTTTAGGATACCCTACGAAAAGGCACTTTATGGATCTGGGCACTAATTTATCAGAGGCTTGTTGCTTAACATATACCTCACATCCCCAGATCTTAAGAAAAGATAAACTTGGTTTCTTTCTAGTCCATATCTCATATGGTGTCTTTTCAATTGCCTTAGATGGAACACGATTTAGTGTGAACACAGTTGTCTCTAGGGCATGTCCCCAAAAGGACGGTGGAAGATCTGTTTGACTCATCATAGATCGAACCATATCTAATAGTGTTCGATTCCTCCGTTCAGAAATGCCATTCCATTGTGGTGTTCCTAGAAGAGTCAATTGTGAGATTATCCCACAACTCCTAAGATGGTCAGTGAATTCTTGGCTCAAATATTCACCACCTCGATCAGATCTAAGTGCTTTAATTATTTTACCAAGTTGGTTTTGTACTTCATTTTGGAATATTTTGAACATTTCAAAAGATTCAGATTTATATTTCATTAGATAGATATAGCCATATCTACTAAAGTCATTTATAAATGTAATGAAGTAGACATAACCTCCTCTGGCAGCTATATTTAATGGTCCATATACATCTATATGTATGAGGTACAATAATTCAGTAGCCCTCTCACTGTGCCCAGTGAAAGGTGCCTTAGTCATCTTTCCTAATAAGCAAGATTTGCATGTATCATATGATTCAAAATCAAATGAGTTTTAGAAATCCATCTTCATGGAGTTTAGAAATGTGTTTCTCATTTATGTGGCCTAGACGACAATGCCATAGGTAGGTTGGATTCAAATCGTTTGATTTTATCCTCTTTTTCAGATCTTCCAGGTAGAGTTTGCAATTCCTCTTCCAATGACCGGGTTTATTGCAGAAGTAGCAGACTCCTTCCTTTGGAGGCTTTGCCTTTTTGGGTGCAGGCTTGGTTTCGGGCTTGTTTGACTCTTTGGTCTTACCACCTAAGCCATTACCCTTCCATTTGCCCTTCCCTTTCTTTTTCATACCCTTTCCTTTCTGAACCATCAAAACTGTGCTAGGCTTTTTCTTAATGCTTTGCTCAGCAGTTTTGAGCATCCCATGCAGCTCAGAAATTGATTTCTCCATGTTGTTCATGTTGTAGTTCATAACAAACTGGTCATAACTCTCCGGGAGTGAGTTGAGGATCAAATCCGTAGCTAACTCCTGGCTTATGGGAAATCCAAGCCTCTCAAGGTGATCAATATAGCCTTTCATCTTTAACACATGAGTACTAACTGATGTACCTTCAGCCATTTTGTAGGAATGTAAGGCCTTTGTGGTCTCATACCTTTCTTGCCTTGCCTGTTGCTGGAACATTTCCTTGAGATGTACTATCATCTCATGAGCCTCCATGAGTTCCAGATCTTTTGGAGCTCTGGAACCATAGTGGCAAGCATCAGGCAACCTACATCCACAGAGTCATCCTTATGCTTTGTGTAAGCATCTCTCTAAGCTCTTGGAGCATTAGCTGCAGGCTCCTCAGGAATGGGTTGATCTAGGACATAAGCCTTTCTTTCCTGCTTGAGAACAATTCTCAAGTTCCTGAACCAGTCAAGAAAGTTTGTCCCATTGAGTTTGTCTTTCTTAAGGACCGATCGCAACGATAGTGTAGCAGTATTACTAGTCGATATGATTCTACAATTAAAATATGCAAAGTTATTTAGTAATCTCCCACTAAATTAACAACCCTCAATATAATAATTAGTGGGCTAAGATCCATATTTGGCTTAAACTTAAGTCCGCTTTGGCAAGATGCTTAAATTCAAGTTATTTAGGTAGGTAACCTATTTACCAATTACATCACATGTAACTCTTAGATCTTTATGGGATTTAATCATCATATGATCCGGCATGTTTAACCCCATCTAATGCCTTGAGATTCAAAACCGTTTTGTTAATCTCAATTAAGTCAAAACAATAATGAATATTATGAGCAGCACCATTACTCAAGCTTGTCTCATCAAGATAACTCTAGTGCATCCACTTTGGTGGTTTCCACAATTGAGCGATCTAGGTTTTGACAAGTATTCATTAATTGACGGCATTATGACTTAAGATTTAATTCGGAGGGCTTAATTAATTAGTTTTGTTTATATGGATGCAATCATGGTCGTATCTCATAACGATAAATACATATAAACGTAAAAGTATTCATGCAATGATCTTATCAAAAGCATAATTTAAACGTGACACAACATGGCTTACCTAACCTAAAATCCTCCCAAGCCAATGAGAGGACTTCTCTAAATAAAAAAAAAAGAAATACATTGAGAGAAACCTCATTTAAACATTCGAGGGGAGTGAGATGAGAAGAGAATGTACATTGAGAGTATTTAGAGAAAGGCACGGCACGCAGGCCGTATTTAAATATTACAACCTTTGTAAAATTCTAAAGCCATGTTATTCACCATACCCAAACAAGGATAAATAATAAACCATAACAAGAATTCATACAATATGAAAAGCAATAAATGTCATGATCAGATTATATTGTGCTACGCAGAGGTGGTCACGGCAGTCCCGCTTTGTCTTCCCCATAGTTCGGATCCCTATTACCTGAATAGATATCCGAATCTAGACCCAATTTGATTGCCGCCAACTACGATCTCAGGTACCCTACCCAATTTCATGCTTGTTCAAAATGAAAATCACATACATGTTTCAAGATATACATATTCAGAATCGATTTCACGCTTGTTCCAAAACGAGAATCACATACATATTCGAGTGTTTCTTATAAACATACGTACACATCCCATATATATCACATGTATAAGAATCATAAACTCAATTTAAACGCACAATTGATCTGGCTCTGATGCCATTGTAGGATCGGTAAGCACAGCGGAAGAATTTGAAAAAAACATTTTTCACAAATCTTAATCGAGGATCTATCAACGGCGTTTAAACCAAGTTGGAAGGATTCATACCTTTTTAATGATTCAGAGTTTTAACGATATCTAAAAGCCAACATGTCAGGTCCTCTACCGGTATCCACACGAATGCTCTCCAACCGAGACTGCGTGCTAGCGCCTCTAATGTCTCCAAGGGTTTAACTTACGGCTCACAATTCTGATGTACCCTGAGTCTATCAGCTCTATCAAGTTTATAACCCATAAGGGTTATTTTCAAATTTCAAAATTAATCATCATTAATTTTGAAATTAATTAACAATTAATTATCTTGATGAGCTAATTAAATAAATTCAGTTTAAATTAAATTTGTCCAACAATTTTAATTTAACCTATTTATTTAATCTAAATAAAGAGCCATTAGATTTAATTTATCTTCATAAATTAAATCTGAGATACTATATCTCTATCATGTTAGTTATTAAATTTAATATATCTTAACAAATTAAATTTAAAACCAACACAATATAATAATATCATATAATATATATACATACATATATATATATATATATAATATTTTGAAAATATATATATCTATATAATATTATTAAATATAATAATATAATATATATAAGATATATATTTCGAAAATATATATATATCTATATAATATTATTAATGAATTTTATATTATATATATATATAAATATAAAATTCATCCACCCTAAATCAAACATTATCTCGTGTTGGGCCATTCTTGTGTGCGACCCTGTAGGCCCATATGAAGTTGGCAGTGGGCCAATAACTACACTAACCCAAAAGTCGCAAGCGGCCTCTAGCAAGACATTACGACTACCCAATTCATATGAGGATCATTATCACGATGCAACCTGTCATACAACCATGCCACGTCCCTTTTGTCACACGATATATCGATCAAGGATAAGGCATGGAAAATGTCATCCTCTTGTTCTTGACCATTACTTTCTCGATTCTTGAGTAGCCTGATAACAGAGACAGAAACTCCTTTCTTCATAGTATGGCCATACATTTCTCAGACTCACTCATCGAGGGGCCCAATAATATCTCTCTACTAATGTGAGGGACAAATTCCATCTTGATCATTCATATTCCTCTACATGAAAAACCACCAAGCCCGATCGTAGCCTTTATCATCACCCAGTCAAAAGTGACTTTTGACTAGTTCAAAGCTTAGCAACTCTCATGTAGGAATCCATGATGACCTCAGGTCCAAGGGCATTGTGACGTGGTTATACATGAGAAAAGCTTATGACTTGATCCATGTAGCTTTCTCATAGTGGGTCAGTCTAGCACCTTGTACTCTTACAAGTGCCTAAGACTTTGATTCGTATCTCCATATCTTATCAAAGTCATACTGGTCTTGTTTCATCTCTGCTCCCGCATAGATGACCGACCAGGGACATTTTAGGACAATCTTTATGAATTATCCAAGGATACAATTATCACAGTTAACATGCAAATAATATGATAACAGAATGGAGAAATTTCATTAAAATAATAATGTTTAAAGTACAATGATTGGCCCTTAAGGCACAATTTCCAACATTATACTGGTTCACAACCACTTTGACCTACGTCCAGTCCTTAGAGCGTCTCTGAGAGTTTAACTATATCTTCTAAGATTTAGTAGTTCTTGGCACCTCAGTACAAAGTAAGTTCCTTCCCTGGACACTCGCTCCCCCTTACACGTTGTAATCAAATCCCCAACTCAAGGTTCCACAACTTTAAGTTGTCTCAATAATAAATATTGAGTTTGTAATGAAAAACTCTCTCACAGAGCAAACATATAATCAATGAAATACAAAGAGTGAGTATAAGAAAACAGAACACAAAGAATGTATTGATCGATATGAGTTTGCTTGTTCTCAGTTGTTGTGTTCTATTCTCTGAATGCTCCATATATATAGATGATTTGTGGTGTCTGTTGGAAGCATTTCAACCATGTCTATTAGAGTCACGCAGCTACGGTTGACCGTTATTCGAATTTGAAAACTATCCATTTGCGGTAGGTGAGATCTCAGACTTTTTATTTGACTTTTCTCTCATTGCATGTTTTCTTCATTATTTCTCTGTAAATATACTTAGAATACTAATACAATGAAAGGTTAATTATATAGATAACAAACCAATAAACATAAGATTAAAATCATGCTTTCTGGACTGCCTTACTCGAGTGGCTACTCGAGTGATTATGTCCATTACTTAAGTAATCCCTTGAGTAATCATATTAAAAATCAGACAGAGAGCAATTCAATAATTTCTCACCACATTACTCGATTAAGACATAGAGTAACTTACTTCACAAAACCTTTAAATACCTGGTTACTCGAGTGCTCCCTCAAGTAAGGTGCCTTTCCTTTACTCGTTACTTGAGTGGTCCCTTGAGTAAGATCTCTAATAAGTTTGTAGATTACTTAAGTGGTCCCTCGAGTAATTAGACTCAAATCTTGTCCAAGAGTGCCTATTCTTTTGCTTTACCTGATTACTTGAGTAAACCCTTGAGTAATGGTTCAAATAACTCTGCAAATTATTTGAGTGCTCCCTTAAGTAATGCATTTTTCTCTGCAGTTACTCGAGCGGTCACTCGAGTAAATTGTGACATTTCTTGGCTGAGAGCTACTGGATGATTTCTGCTCTGGTTACTCGAGTGGCTTCTCAAGTAATGGTTCATTTAACTTTACAGATTACTCGAGTAGTCCTTCGAGTAACTTCATCCAAAATTTGACAGTGCTTCACTGGAAGATTTTCTCCATCATTACTCAAGTAATGCCTCGAGTAACTAGGTTCATTACTCGAGTGCTCACTTAAGTAACTCCTTCAAAAATCTACCAGTGATGGTTTTTCCTGTGCTCTGTCTCCCAGTTCTTCTTCATTACTCCAGTGCTTACTTCAAGTAATGTTTTTGTCTGCCATTTAGTTACTTTGTTCAAATTCTTTTGTTTGTTATGAAATCCTTTTGTATTATAAATCCAATCTTTGTTATCATCAAAACACATGGGATCTAACATTCTCCCCCTTTTAATGATGACCAAACTTGGTGATTTTGAACAAAGTTTTTGAAATTTAGTTTTTAATCAAATGCTTCTTGAAAACTTTTCATATGAAATATCTTGTTCAATTTAAACTTGAAAACTCTTTTGAAGTAAGTTGGTAAAGATTTTTTTTTTAAAATATCATTATCTTGAAAAATTTAGTCTTTGAAACCTTTTTTAACTCTAATTTGTTCACCTTGTATATGCAATCACAAACTCATTAGTTCAAAATATAATATAACTTCAAATTTAAACTTCAGAGTGAGTTCATTACATAATCAAAAAAAAGAAAGTAAAGCTCCCTTAAACGCTATAACCCATATCCCAATGCATAATCGCATTATAATTCACAAAATCACACCCAAGTTCTTCTCCCCTTTTTTATCTTCATCAAAAGGGTAGGATCAATCAAGATCAAAAGGAGGAATAGATGGCTTGGCTGCAGAGATAGGAGTGATAGCAAGTACCAAAGATTCATGTGAGTCATCTGAACTGGAAGAATCTGAAGATGATGGTTCAGGTTCAGGAAGATTCAATGGGGGTACCTTAAGTTCTGCTGGAGGGTTTTAAGGTTGAAATGGAACCAGAGAAGTAATCTCTACCTCCTCTATAGCAGCAGGTGAAGATACAAGCACTTCCTCAGTACGTGTAGGTGAGGCAATAGGAGTAGGTATTGACTCAGGCTGAACTGGATGGGCTAGATCATTAGTGGTGATGTGGATTAGCTCAGATATGTCTGGGTCAGGCATAGAGAACAGAAGATTACTGGGTCCAAGCTTAGAGGTTATATGCTCAGTAGGTATAGGATTCGAAGGACTAGGCTTAGAAGGGCTAGGTTTAGAAGGTCCAGGTTCAGAGGTTGGTACTGGCTCAGGCATAACAGAAGAACTAGAAATAGGGGAGCCAGATGCCATAGCATCAAGTCTAGCAACAATTGATCTTAGAAGCTCACCTTGGGCACGTTGTTCTGCTAACATCTCTTCGAGCCTTTTATCCATTTTCTCCATAAGTTGTCCCATCTTGAAATTCATGTTGGTTATCAACTCATCATTTGTTTTACAATTTCAACATGAAATCCCTTTAGGATATTCTCCATAAATGCCTATATTGTGGCACCAAAAAATGAAGGAGTGGATGTGTTAGCTGGAGCAGAAGACTGTGTGTTATCCATTCGACTTGTTACAGTCTCAATCTTCTTCTTTTTCTTGGGACTTGCTTCTAGAGGAGTCTTCAGGGGAATATCAATATTCAATTTCCCAATTTGATTTCTCCCCACTGGAGTTATCCTCTCAATTGGTTCCTTACTCTCCAAGTACCATATCTTATTCTTCTTCAAGAATAGATATATAAGCTGAGGATAAGGCATTGGAGTATTAGGTTTTTCTTCAAACCTATATCTTTTGATCTCAGCAAAGATATATTCTCCCAAGTCCTTTTGTTCTTTGAGAAGTAATAAGGAAAATTTTTTGAAGTCCCTTTCAATGAAATGAGTGAAGTTATTAGATTTGTTCACTATGGCTCTATAATAGATATACCATAGGACTCGATGAAAATCACACATCACTCATATTGAAATTAAGGGGTCCCATTATCTCACCAGGTCTTATGATAGAAAACAATTGGTTTGAATCAAGATTAGGATAAATATCATCAGGAGATCCTCTATTCCTAACTAGGTATTGATTCTAGAAGGTGAGATTAGAATTCTCTGTCCTCTAACCTTAAAAGTCATTTATTCTTCCACAAGCTTTGTAATGGAATCATTTATAGGCTCTAGATTGCAATAAAAGTGTCTTACAACTTTGGTGCAAAATGGGAGTTTAATAGACAGCTAGGGCATATAGGAATCAAGATAAGGACTTAAGTTGAATTTCAATACCTCTTGAAGAGCCTTGTAGTCAATATAGTGCATCTTGCACATACTTCTTCTTACAAAATGACTCAAGTACTTCTGTGATTCCTCAAGCTTGTTCACATTGAATCCCTTTGGAGGGAATGTGATTTCTTCTTCCCTTTCTTCTGGTTGCTTTGAAGATTGCCCTTTCTTTGCTCCCTTAGATTGAATAGTTTCCTCTAGAATGTGTGCCATGACCTTTTTAATCTTCTCATCATACTTTGGCCTTTTAGATGATTTGGGAGAAAATATAAGTGTGTCAGATGAGCCAGAAGGAGGAGGAGATGGCTCTTTTGTTTCTTTGCCTCTTCCTGGAGGTGTATTCTTCTTGGTTTGAGTTCTTGTGGTTACTGGTTCCTTGATAACAGCCCCTTTCACCTTAGGTTTAGCTTGCGGCTTGGTTTTAGCTTTAAGTTTGGGAGATAATTTTCTTTTCTTGGTAGGAGGAGAGGAAAGTGAATCAGAGGGTTGATATGGTTCAGAGGACTCAGAAGGAGTGCTAAGATTAGGAGATTTTGTTCTCACCATTATAGTTGAGAGAACTGAGATTTTCTGAAAAAAAAACTGGAGTCGGAAGTCATGAGTTAGGGCAGTTGATTCTGAGCAATCTGAGTTGTTTTTGAAGGTATAAAATAGTAGGTTTTGACGAAAATAAGAAGACAAAGTGTTTGCGAAAATTTTTTGCAGAGCACTAGGACAATCACTCGAGGAGATTTTGTGAAGAATGACAGAGTAGCGACTAAAATAGCCCTAAAGCCCAACATCACTCGAGGGCTTACTCGAGTGATCATGAGCTTCACTCGAGTGATCATACCAGAAATTTCCAAATGCAGTAAATTCATGTGCGTACTTGGCATAAATAATATTGTAATTACCCATGTATATTCCCTCGATCATTTGATGGCTCTTTAAGACAAATTTGAGCTGAAACTCAGCAAATTTGTGATCTGCAACCAGATTTACTCAAGGCCTTACTCAAGTAATCTTGAAGTTTACTCGAGGCCTCCCTCGGGTAATATGTCTTTTCACATTATGACTGTTTATTTCCAATTGTTATGCCGTTTCATTTGAATTCATTGTGAATTAATGCTTCTCTGTCACATTTTCCAGGCCATTACTCGATTATCTACTCGAGTAACCATTTATTTACTTCAAGGTATTTCTCTAGTAATGATGGTTACTTGAAGTTGTCCCTTTAGTAATATTCTCCTCTGTTAACCTCTACTTTTCATACCCTAAAACAGAATATTAGGATCCTGCAAAATAGATTGCTAAACACTCCAATGCTTAAGTTAGTAATCATCAAAACATCAATAAATAACATTATCTAATATTTTATAAACATTATTAACTTAAAATTCATTGGGATTTACCATTCCTAATTCTCTTCTAATATATTAGAATTGATCTTTTGTAAGGGGTTTTGTGAAAATATCAGCTAGTTGAAGATAAGTTGGAATGAATATCACTTTGACATCTTTCTTTTAGACATGATCTCTGATGAAGTGATGTCTTACATCAATATGCTTGGTTTTGGAATATTGAACTAGATTCTTTGCCAAGCTTATCGTGCTAGTGTTGTCAAAGTATATTGGTATCTCCTTCAAATAGATACCAAGATCCTATAGTTGTTGCTTAAGCCATAATACTTGTGCACAACAACTTGAAGCTACAATATACTCAGCTTTTGTTGATGAAAGAGACACTGTATTTTGTTTCTTGCTAAACCATGATACAAGTGACCCTCCAAGAAACTGGCTTTACCCACTGGTACTCTTTCTGTCTGTCTTGTATCCTCTATGATCAGAGTCTGAGTATGCAACTAGATATTCACTTCTTCCTTTAGGATACCAGAGACCTAATTCTACCGTGTCATCGAGATATTAAAAGATACTTTTGAGAGTTTTAGCATGTGACTCCTTTGGTGTTGATTGATATCTTGCACATATACCCACCTGAATTAAATGTCAGTTCTGCTTGTAGTGAGATAAAGTAATGATCCAATCATTCCTTTATATTTTATGATGTTGTAATATTTTCCCTTAACATCAGCATCAAGCAACGTAGTTGAGCTCATAGGCATGTCCATTCCATTTGCCTCATCCATTCCATACTTCTTCAATAGCTCTTTCAAATATTTTGTTTGAGATATGAAAATTCCATTCTTTCTTTGTTTGATTTGCAAACCAAAAAATAAATTCAATTCTCCCATCATTGACATCTCAAACTCCCCCTGCATTATCTCAGAAAATTCCTTGCACAAGGCTTCGTTAGTAGCACCAAAAACTATATCATTAACATAAATTTGCATGATTAAAATGTTATCTCATTTTCGTTTTATAAAAAGTGTTGTATCAACTTTTCCTTGTACAAAACCTTGATTAATGAGAAATTTACTGAGCCTTTCATACCATGCTCTAGGAGCTTGTTTTAAACCACATAAAGCTTTTCGCAATTTGAAAACATGGTCAGGTTTGTTTACATCTTCAAAACCTAGGGGTTGATCTACATACACTTCTTCCATGATGTAACCATTTAGAAATGCATTTTTTACATCCATTTGATAGAGTTTGAATCCCTTGATGCATGTAAAGGCTAAGAGTACTCGTATAGCTTCCAATCTAGCCACTGGAGTATACGTTTCCTCATAATCAATTCCTTCTTCCTGATTATAGCATTTGGCCACCAATCTTGCCTTATTTCTGACAATGATGGAAGATTCATCAAGTTATTTCTTGAATACCCATTTAGTGCCAATGATCGGATGATCCTTAGGACGGGGTACCAAATCCCAAACTTGATTTCTTTCAAATTGGTTTAGGTCTTCTTACATTGCTATAACCCAATCATTATCTGATAGAGCTTTGTCAATGTTAGAAGGTTCAATCTCAGAAATAAAAGTAGAAAAACTAACTTCATTGAAAATTCTATTTCTAGTTTTGACTCCTTCATTCACATCTCCTATGATTTACTCTAGGGGATGACTTTTATTGTATTTCTAGGTTCTAGGTTGCCTTAGAACTGATCTTCTTCCTTGGTTTGATCATATTCAGGGATGAGAGATTTAGAAATAGGATGACCATTTTCTTGATTTAAAACAATTTCCTGCTCATCATCAATATTTTTGTCAGAGGATTTAAATTCATTGAATACAACATGAATTGATTCTTCAACAACACATGTTCGTTTATTGAAAATTCTATATGTTTTACTCTAATCAGAATAGCCTATAAAAATTTCTTCATCTATTTTAGAATCAAATTTTTCTAAGTTATCTTTACCATTATTATGAATGAAGCACTTACAACAAAAAATGTGCAGAAGAGCAAAGTTTGGCTTCCTTCCTCTGTATAGTTCATATGGTGTCTTTTCAAGTTTTGTTTTGATGTAGGCTTTGTTTGAAATGTAGCATGATATGCTCAATACATCGGCCCAGAAAGCTTGAGACAGGTTCTTTTCATTCAACATTGATCTAGCCATTTCAGTGAGCACTCTATTCTTTCATTCCACAACTCTGTTTTGTTGAGGTGTCCTTGGAGCAGAGAAATTGTGATAAATGTCATTAGTATCACAATATTCTTTAAAGACTTGATTTTCAAATTCTTTACCATGACCTGTCCTAATACCGACAATGGACATACCTTTCTCATTTTGCACTTTCTTGGCAAAAACAATAAATTCTCCAAAGGTTTCATCCTTTGATGATAGAAAAATGGTCCATGTAAATCTATAGAAATCATCAACAATGACCAATGAATATAAGTTGCCACCAAGACTATTAATTCTTGCTAGTCCAACTAAATCCATGTGTAATAATTGAAGTGGTCTATTAGTTGATATCTCATTTGTCAATTTGAAAGAAGATTTAGTTTGTTTACCCTTTTGACATGCGTGACAAATCAAATCATTTTTAAAATTTACTTTGGGTAATCCAATCACTAAATCCTTTTTAATTAACTTGCCTAGTTGGTGCAGGTTGACATGAGCTAGCCTCTTATACCATAACCAACTTTTATTGGCATTACTTAGAAAACAATTTTCAGAATCATTTCTATTTCTATTGATATCAAGAGTATAGCAGTTACCTTCCCTTTTTACTCTAAGCTTTGCTTTAAGATTCTTCTTATCTGATTGTAAATCTTTCTTGTTTACAATTAGACATTCCTCTGAGTCAAATATTATCCAGTTGTCTTTATCTGCACTTTAACTCATGCTTAGCAAGTTGTGACACAATCCTTCAACATAGTATACGTCTTAAACTTGTATGCCTTTATTGTTTTTTATTTCACCAATTCCTGCTATTTTTCAGGATTAATTTCCTCCAAATTTTACCTTTCCACCTTTTTTAGGTTGTATAATGGTAAAATTTTTGAAATCACCAGTCATATGTCTTGAGCATCCACTGTCTATATACCACTTGTTGTTTTTGGATGCTTTTAAACATATCTGCAACTAAATACGATTAAGTCTTAGGTACCCACATCTTTTTGGGTCCTTTTAGGTTAGTACAGAATATTTTCTGAACATATGAACCTTTAGGTACCCATTTGTAGGTTCCTATTTTTCCTTTCTTTTTATGAATGCATGATGAAGTATAAAGACCCTTTCTATTACAGTAATTGCAATATCACACTCTTGACTAATGGCCTGTGAGTGCTTGCCCGAGGCCAACTCTTAACATGGCATTACACTTGTACTCGAGTAAACCCATGCTTACTCTAGTGATGGCCTGTATTGTTAGAACCGGCTGACACCCAAGAGGGGGGGTGAATCGGGTGTAAGGTAAAAACTTAAGAACTTTGGAAATCTTTTCGCATCTTAGAGGAAGCAATAAATATGAAAGTAATGAATCATAAATCACAGTTAGATATTTAAATGATATATACTGGAAGTATAAGAGTTTAGGGAAGAGAATATGCAAACTGTGATTTATCCTGGTTCGGCCCAATCCACGATGACCTACGTCCAGTCCCCAGGCTCCTCCTGAGATTTTCAATCCACTATCTTCCTCAAGTTTAACCGGGTACTTGAGAACCACTACAATCTCACAAGTTTGATCCGGGCACTTGTGAAGCCTTTACAATTCTCGTACTGAGATTACTCCCCCTTACATACCATAAGATTACAACCAAGTTGCTCCCCCTTACACACAGTAAGGATACAACTTTGATGATGAAAGATTACAATCAATCTTCTCTCTCAGAAGTGAATAGATGAATACTGAAGCATAATGAAAATAGTCTCTCTCTCAAATATACATGATATAGAAAATCGATAAGAACAGAGAGTAGTTGGGTTGGAGTAGATGATTCATGATCTTTGCATGTTTCTCGTTGTAGTGTTTTCGTTGGTGTTTTGAACTCTGAATGCTCTTCTATTTATAGTTGATGAAGGTTGATGACCGTTTGAGCATTTCAATATATCCGTTGGAGTTTGGCTTCTTCAATTTGAAAACTAGCCGTTGTGAACGTTGACGCTCCGCTTCCGTAAATTCAACTTTTATCTCTTCTCATCATCTCTTCATTGTTTTACTGGAAAAATGCATTAAACACTAATACAATGAAGTATTAGAGTGATTAGAAGCAAGAAGAATGAGTTATATGATCATTCTATTGATTTCCAGAATTTTCGGGACGTTGTTCTGTTTTCCTGGGAAGCATTACTCAAGTGCTTACTCGAGTAAACATCAAGTTTCTTCACAGGTTACTCGAGTGACCTTCTATTTTCTGCATAGCTTACTCGGGTAGTGACTTGAAGTTCTCTCTTCATGCACAGTGCTTTACTCCAGTAGTGACTTGAAGTTTTCGTCAATAACTCTTCATGTACAGTGATTTACTCCAGTAGTGACTTGAAGTTTTCGTCTAAACAGTGCTTTACTCCAGTAGTGACTTGAAGTTTTCGTGCTTTACTCCAGTAGTGACTTGAAGTTTTCGTGCTTTACTCTAGTAGTGACTTGAAGTTTTCGTCAATAACTCTTCATGTACAGTGATTTACTCGAGTAGCTACTCGAGTATTCATTAAAGTTTACTCGAGTCTTACTCGAATAATGTTGCAGTGGTACAAAATGCTGAGAGCAACTGCAAGTGACCTACATGGTTACTCGAGTACTTACTCGAGTAAAGTCTTTTGTTTTCAACCAGTTACTCGAGTAGTGCCTTCAAGTAAATTATTGATTTTGACTCGAAACATGGCAAATTATATATCATCGGAAAGCCCTCATTATCTACGTTCCAATGCAATAAGAATCAACTCCAAACTCGTTGTGCACAGAAAGTTATGATCCAAAGAGTATCTCCTGTACTTAGACAATCCTGAAATCACGAGCAGCAACTTCCAGAAGTCATAGCTCTTAGGATATAACTTCAAATGTGACAACTTATATATCCATGGAAATCGCTTTGAGTCTTCTTTCATATGGCACCGGTTTTGTTTCAATCCGATATGTATTTTGAGAATTATGTCCAAAATACCGAAGCTGTCCTGGAATATGACGGTGATTCATGAGTCAACTTCAACAGATCATATCTCCCTTATCGGAACTCATTTGAATGTGATCTTGGTGTCAAAAGTTCGTGTTGGAAGTCTAGTTTCATATGCCACCAGTTTCAGTTCAATCCAACATGTGGTTAGAGAGATATCATCAAAATACCGAACCTCTGTTCTGCCACGTGAAAAACAGAGTCCCATTTACTTCAAGTGCCGCCTCGAGTAATTCATCAAATAACCCGGCAGATTAATCGAGTAAGGGCTTGAGTAAACACCTCCAAAATCAGACAATGCCATATTACTCGAGTGATTACTCGGGTAATCATCCCCAAAGGTACCATAGCTTCCGTATACATCATTTTAGCTTCGTATTGACCCATTCTAACTTTCGTATGATCATAGAAACCTCCGGTATCACTTCTAGGAGCTTGAATCTTGATATTCTCATGTAATCTTGCAAGTTCTTCTTTCTTTAATCTCTTTCTTCTTGTTTTTCCTCTTGATGATCATTCTTCATAACCCAACTTCAATCTTCTTGATGAATATCTTCAATCTTCTTCAATCTTTGCTTGATATTCCTATTAGTCTTGCAATGCCTTCTTTCTTCAATCCCTTGTCTCTTGATTTTCTTCTTGAGATCATCTCCACATATGAGGCATTATAACATCAACCCACAATGATGTCTATGACTAATCTACAAGATATACAACATTAAATATGGTAGTTAGTCAATGTGGAAGATAAGTATATTATACAAACTTTTTGCTCATATTTGACATCTATATATGACATCATCAAAACTATTCATATCTAACATTCTCCCCCTTTTTGATGATGACAAATCCTTCAAGAAAAATATATATGAGTTATAAAAACTATGTAAGAACAATATATTTTTCTTGCCTTTCTCTCCCCCTATTTGACATCAGCAAAAAGTTTGAAGTATAAAGAAGAAAGACTTGTAGAGAAGTAAATATGAAGTCAAATGAGAAATGTCATTCTCCCTATAAATCAAAATAAATGCATCAGAAAAACAAGTTTCTTTCCCCTGTTTTGAGTGTAGTTTCATTTATAATGTGATGTAAATGAAAAATGGTTTTCCTGAAAAACACATTTGAAAGAATATGGAAAGGTTTTCAAAAAAAACTTTCATAATCAAGGATAGGCAAAGTAAGCTCAAAATATAAAGAGAGGGTTTAGAAATGCTCATGTAGTTTTTGGAAAATGATGAAGTGCTCCATGAAGTCCGTTGCTTCCTTTTCTTGTTGTGTAGATCTATGATGTTGTGTTCACCATACTTTTGAAGCGCAACTCTAATGAATAAAGTTCATAGGAGTGAACTATAGCTGGCTTAGTGGTAGACTTTGAAGTGTGCTCAATAGGAAGCTCAGGAATAGCCTTCCTTAGAATGCTACCAAAATCATCCTGATTTGTGCCTTTTGTTGCTTTGAGGGTTGTATCCAGTGTTAAATCATCTTTCCTCAAAGTTGATAGATTCTCCAATTGAGTTGAGCTTCTGTTCAGCATGCTCAATGCTCATTTTTATTGGCATATGTATTTATTGCTTTGAATATTGCAGCCAATTTATCTCCCTTGATTGATTGTTAAAGCATATGTCATCATATATGCTCCTTTTAGTATGCTGAGGAATAATCTTGCATAGAACAAATTCTCTTGTTATAAAAACATTCTTGCAAGGAGAATGGTTGGTGCAATCAAGTATTAAATTTATTGCATAAACCAAAACCATCCTTTCTATATGATATAAAAGGAAAAATATAAGATTAACTCATCATCAAAACTAATTAAAAAAAAATTCAGATGAGTATGTTAAAAAGATTTCCTTTCAATAAAGGAGATGAGCTTTTTAAGATATAAAACACGTATGAATGTGAAGCTCCCCCTTAATGAATGCATGGCTTAAAAGAAAATCGTTATGAGCAATACAATTAATAACTCTCTTGAATTTGTAAAATCATTGAAAATTTTGTTGAGAGAATGAGTATGAAAATATGAAGATTAGAGAAAAATCAAGTTGAAAATGATGATGCTATTCAGGGTTTTAAGGTTGTAACCCTGTATCCCTTGAGTAGTTATTCGAGTAATTCCACTCAACCATCACTCGAGTGCTCACCCGAGTGATGCAACTCAGAGAATTTTAATTAAGAATACAATACCTCACTCGAGTAATATCGTAATCACTCGAGCCATAATCCTCTGAAGTCCGTTGATGCATCGTTAGATACTCACTGTCTGATAATGTGATTAGTACTGAAAGATTCTGAAGCATAATCTCTGTAGGCACTTTAGGATACCAGGATGAGCTCATAATAAAGCCTTGAAGTTCTGGTTGATTGAACCACAGAGTTGTCTAATCTTGCCATTCACAGAAGTGATGAACTCAGCATGTTTGTAGCAAGCTTTGTGTGATTGTTGAGCTCCTTTCTCTGATAGCCTTGGATAGATGGACTAAAGAATGAAGGACCAGGGAGACCAACTCTAGCAAAGTGTTGTCTCTTATTTATTCTTGAAGTCTCAGCTCTCATCCTCTATGCCTCTTGTGTTAACTTGGAGTGAGATTCAAACTTACTTGGAGTAATTGCGAATTACTTGAAGGTCCACTTGAAGTAATTGCAAATTACTTGAAGTAACTTCGGATTACTTGGAGTAAGTCCTGTAGAAGTATATATATATATACTTCTTGTTCTTTGAAAGACATTATCTCTCCGACGTTCCTCTCCTTCTCACTATTAATATAGGCCATTGTGTGATAATCCTTTCATGAAGCGATTGAATTAGCCTTACTCACCATAGCTCTAGTATAGATATATCATGTAATTTTGTGAAATTATAGAGCTAGGATTTTAGTTGAGAATCCTCATAGGCTCACCAAGCTTGATGATTCTGTGCATCTCAGCATCTTCCTCTAAACATCTTTTGATCACCTTGGAACGATAAGGAAGGTGGGTAGGCAACAAAGATTCACATTGGCTATACTTGTTCTTGGCCTTGAGTTGCTTTGAGATGAATCTCATCTAGGTTCACGTAAGAGATTTTCTTCTTCTTCTTCTTTCTCTTTCTCTGGCTGCATCACTAGCTACTTACTTATGGTGTCACTTAAACGATACCACAGATTTTGCTTCTGCTCACATTGCAACACTGCTAGTCATGCCTTTTCTGTTAGCCTTTGATCTTTGTATCCAAAAGTATAGCATTTTGATTAATTCCTGCAAAAGTATATGCTCTTTGGTATCTGTTAGGTCCAGCATTGTCAGCTACTGGGCCTACCATGCGGGACACCCCAGGCCCATTTCTGAGCCCAGTATTGGCAATCACCGCTCGGGTATTGTAGGTTTGGTCCAAGGCCCTCTCGGGTCCACGATCCCTGCATGCAGCAGTTCTGGGGGTTTATAGGCTTGCGCCACTTCCCCCCCAAGGATCGAAGTCGAGACCTCCCCCCTTTATTGGCATTTGAAATGCCACGCTTATCACCACTTGAGCTGCAGCTCAAGTGGTGATAAGCGTGGCATTTCAAATGCCAATAAAGGGGGGAGGTCTCGACTTCGATCCTTGGGGGGGAAGTGGCGCAAGCCTATAAACCCCCAGAACTGCTGCATGCAGGGATCGTGGACCCGAGAGGGCCTTGGACCAAACCTACAATACCCGAGCGGTGATTGCCAATACTGGGCTCAGAAATGGGCCTGGGGTGTCCCGCATGGTAGGCCCAGTAGCTGACAATGCTGGACCTAACAAAAAGGCGCTTTTTTGGGAGGAGCAAGGCGGTATACCCTACTCCCCGAATGGGCCCCCGCTGACACGGTACTGGGCCCCACATTACCCGAGTCCAGGGCCCCTCTCGGGTGCCCGATCCCATGCTGCAGCATTTAGGGAGGAGGCCGTGTCATTGGCGCACCCTGGGATTCGATCTCTGGACCTCGGGCTATCACTCCCTCAAGCTGACACTTAAGGGAATAGCCTTCACCACTTGAGCTGCAGCTCAAGTGGTAATAAGCGTGGCATTTCAAATGCCAATAAAAGGGGGAGGTCTCGACTTCGATCCTTGGGGGGGAAGTGGCGCAAGCCTATAAACCCTCAGAACTGCTGCATGCAGGGATCGTGGACCCGAGAGGGCCTTGGACCAAACCTACAATACCCGAGCGGTGATTGCCAATACTGGGCTCAGAAATGGGCCTGGGGTGTCCCGCATGGTGGGCCAGTAGCTGACACTGCTGGGACCCAACAGTATCCAACTTTCTCTTGGGTCCATACAGTATCAAATATTGTAACTCTTATGCTCTTATACAACTGAATCATATGATATTTGAGCAAAGAGTATAATAATCAACAAAGACCAGAATATAATTTTACGCAATTAAATAAATTCAAGCAATTGAATCATAAAGGGTAACGAACAAATAATACCAAGAATGATGATTTCAAATATTAATGACAATTTGTAAATACACTTTTTAAAAAAAATTAAGTCATTGATAAGATTTTCATGCAATCAATGTAAGTCAGATCAAAGAGAGTTGAAAACTTATTCATAATGATCAACTTTTATGAAAGGATAAATCATGAATGAAATCAAGTTTTTCAAGAATGACAATGAGATATGCAAATTGTTCAAATCTCAGATGTAGTTTCAAATCATAACAATGCATTGTAAAATTCAAATTTTGAATATATACAAAACTCATCTTTGAAATATGTTTATAATCAATGTTCATGTTAAAAATGGTGGAAGTCAACAGTTTAAATATACATATAGCAGAAAGCTTCTCTTTTTAGGAACAACTAATATAACATGTTAATCATCAAAGTTAACATGTTGAAGAATTTTCCAAACAGCAAGAGTCATATGGATAACCAAAAGGATTAGCTTGATAGACATATACAAGTATCATGACTTTGCTATTGATTCATAGACTATATTGACACTTAGAGTTATGTCTTGAAAGATATGAATATTCAACTTAAGAATTCAAATACATGACACCGTTTACTCAAAGATAGATTTTTATCAATGGTGAATGTGTTTGAGCAATGAAATGAGTACACGAATTTATGAGTGATGAAGCACATACTCATTAGTCCAAATGACTCGAGTACTTGAATATTATCCTAGTAAGTTATTCCACTATAATGATTGATGCATTAAGATTCAATGCACTAATAAACATTCATAATGCTTGGAATAACATAGCCAACCAAAGATTTATGCATCAGGCATAAGGCTTTCACATATTGAATTCTTTTCTGGGAAATATACTTGAAACTCATAGATAGATAACTTGTTAGACATAAGGTCTAATTTGTTAGAAAATAATGGTTGAGGAGTTCAAGCAATAACAAGTTTAAAATCGAAAAATAATATGTGAATGATGGGGAAAACTCTAGTGGATGGATTTGAAGCATTTCTGACTTTTAGTATATATAAATATTAACTTCCAATTTTGAAACCAATTTAAATGCAAACAATATATAAGTAATTTTCAAATAATGTGTATGCATTTTTATAAACAAGATGAATTGGAATCTAAGTATATTTTTTTAAATGTACATTTCAAAACTCAAATACACAATTTCATTTTAAGTCCATTTAGCAATCTAAAAACAATTTTAAAACCATAAATGATTGATTGCTAATGGTATGCAATTTTATAACACATGATGAAATGGAACCAAAACACATTTTTGAATTGTGCACTTCAAAACATAAATTGATAGATAAACTATGCACAATTTCACTTATCGTTCATTTAGCAATCTATAAACAAATTAACAATCATGAAGGATTGATTGCTAAATAAATGCAATAATGGACAAATACTTATTACTCAAAATAAATAATTCATATAGAGTAAGGATTAGATATCACCGTAATTCCTCTTGTCCTTGTGACAGCTTGCTTGATTTTGGTGAAATGATATTGGTTTCTCTCCTTTGCACAATCAGCACCAAAATCCAAACTCCGAATTTCAGCATCATCAAGATATGAATTTGTTTTCATGTGGTCATAGTCTTGAGAAGCTTTTTCTTATTCTACAGAACTATATAAATTTCTTTTCTTCATGGTATCCAACATTGATTGGATCCATTTCTTGTTAGCTTGTAGGAATCAAGATAAAATTCACACGCTCTAAGAATATAATCAATTCGAGGCAATTGGGCATAATGAATTAAACATGTCTTTATGCATAAAAGAAATATTTTCTTTTCAAATCATTATATATGCATAAAGAATTATCCTGTTGAGCATTGTGATCCCTTTATAAATAAATCTATTAAGTGGCTTTTTAAAAGATGTGAAAACATAATTTCAAAATAGTTTGCAATGCTCATTCCTAAGGTTCCAAAATATAAAATCTCAATAAATATTACAGACAATAGTATAGAAGGTTTCATCATTGTGTACCTTTGCCTTAGATACTTGGAGGATTGCTTTTGCTTACCCACTGCATCTTTCTAGGATGTTGATACTTTGAATATCTTGCTTTGGGTGCTAGCAATCGTCTCTCAAAATACATAGACTCCAGGAGTCTTTTACTTGATGCTTGAGAGATCCTCCTTTTCTTGTTCTCCTCAAGATAGTTGAGCGGTACTCTATGATAGTCCATTCTTGAGGTAGAACGTACTCTTTTTCTCCATTGCATTTCTTTGTGATTAAACTTTGCAGTTCCAGCAATGGGTGCTCCGAGAGTTCTTCTTTTTGATATAGATGGTATGAACCTCTTTCTTGGTGCATGAGAAACTCTTGGTTTCTTCTTCATCATCTCCGTACCCTTATGTCCATTCTTCTTATATTCAGTCTGCATACATAAAGTACTAGAAGAACATTTTAGTACCCACATATACTTGGGTCCTTGATTGTTAGGATTAGACATTACTTGTCTTTTCGGAACCCAAACATATTTATTTCTCAAATTAGAATTTCTTCTAATATAGCATGTGTGAGAGATATGACCTGATTTACCACAATAATTGCAAATAATATGATGATATGTATTATGAGATTCTATGCAAGTATTGTGTTGATCAAGAAAAGATGATTTCGAATGATCATTTTGCCTAAGTTCTTTCTTCCCGCATGAATTTCCAGCATGATTGAAAATCTTTTTTCTTTTCTCAATAGAATCAATAATTGGTTGAAAAACAATTTTATGCAAACTTTGAAAATCAGTTTTACGAAAATCACAAGAAGAATTGGAACTTTTTACCTTAAGTTCATGTTGAGCTCCAGAGAGTGAATTTTCTTGTCCGTCCATAACGAGCTCTTTTCGAGAATCATTTTCCTCTTGTTCTTCTATGTTGGCAAGATCATGGAAGTATTCTATGATTTCTCCTTCTTCATTGTCAACTTCCACTTGTTCATGAATAGTCGATATATAGCTTGTAGTCTCACATGAACTGTCAACACTTTCAACTTCAACACACTTGTTAGAAGTATACAGAGAATCAAGAGCATCCCAAATATCTCTTGCAGTAGAGCAAAATCTAATTTTCTCAAAATCATTTTCAGTTAAAGTACTATACAAAATTTTCATTGCTCTAATGTTCAACGAAAACATTTTCTTTTCTCTTTCTGTCCAATCCTTTCTCGGTTTGAAATCAAAGACATTTGTAAAAACATCCCACATATCATAATCAAAGCATTTTATAAAAGATATCATTCTAGCTTTCCAAAACCAAAAATCAATATCTTTCAAAATAGGTGGAATTGTATAGTCAAAACCTTCGGAAAGCATATAACACCCAAAATTAGCCATTATAAACTCTTGAGACGGTTAAGTCCTTTAAACAAGAGTCCGGCTCTGATACCAAATGTTAGAACCGGCTGACACCCAAGAGGGAGGGTGAATTGGGTGTAAGGTAAAAACTTAAGAACTTTGGAAATCTTTTCGCATCTTAGAGGAAGCAATAAATATGAAAGTAATGAATCATAAATCACAGTTAGATATTTAAATGATATATACTGGAAGTATAAGAGTTTAGGGAAGAGAATATGCAAACTGTGATTTATCCTGGTTCAGCCCAATCCACGATGACCTACGTCCAGTCCCCAGGCTCCTCCTGAGATTTTCAATCCACTATCTTCCTCAAGTTTAACCGGGTACTTGAGAACCACTACAATCTCACAAGTTTGATCCGGGCACTTGTGAAGCCTTTACAATTCTCGTACTGAGATTACTCCCCCTTACATACCGTAAGATTACAACCAAGTTGCTCCCCCTTACACACCGTAAGGATACAACTTTGATGATGAAAGATTACAATCAATCTTCTCTCTCAGAAGTGAATAGATGAATACTGAAGCATAATGAAAATAGTCTCTCTCTCAAATATACATGATATAGAAAATCGATAAGAACAGAGAGTAGTTGGGTTGGAGTAGATGATTCATGATCTTTGCATGTTTCTCGTTGTAGTGTTTTCGTTGGTGTTCTGAACTCTGAATGCTCTTCTATTTATAGTTGATGAAGGTTGATGACCGTTTGAGCATTTCAATATATTCGTTGGAGTTTGGCTTCTTCAATTTGAAAACTAGCCGTTGTGAACGTTGACGCTCCGCTTCCGTAAATTCAACTTTTATCTCTTCTCATCATCTCTTCATTGTTTTACTGGAAAAATGCATTAAACACTAATACAATGAAGTATTAGAGTGATTAGAAGCAAGAAGAATGAGTTATATGATCATTCTATTGATTTCCAGAATTTTCGAGACGTTGTTCTGTTTTCCTGGGAAGCATTACTCGAGTGCTTACTCGAGTAAACATCAAGTTTCTTCACAGGTTACTCGAGTAGCTACTCGAGTGACCTTCTATTTTCTGCATAGCTTACTCGGGTAGTGACTTGAAGTTCTCTCTTCATGCACAGTGCTTTACTCCAGTAGTGACTTGAAGTTTTCGTCAATAACTCTTCATGTACAGTGATTTACTCCAGTAGTGACTTGAAGTTTTCGTCTAAACAGTGCTTTACTCCAGTAGTGACTTGAAGTTTTCGTGCTTTACTCCAGTAGTGACTTGAAGTTTTCGTGATTTACTCCAGTAGTGACTTGAAGTTTTCGTCAATAACTCTTCATGTACAGTGATTTACTGGAGTAGCTACTCGAGTATTCATTAAAGTTTACTCGAGTACTTACTCGAATAATGTTGCAGTGGTACAAAATGCCGAGAGCAACTGCAAGTGACCTACATGGTTACTCGAGTACTTACTCGAGTAAAGTCTTTTGTTTTCAACCAGTTACTCGAGTAGTGCCTTCAAGTAAATTATTGATTTTGACTCGAAACATGGCAAATTATATATCATCGGAAAGCCCTCATTATCTACGTTCCAATGCAACACGAATCAACTCCAAACGCGTTGTGTACAGAAAGTTATGATCCAAATAGTATCTCCTATACTTAGACAATCCTGAAATCACGAGCAGCAACTTCCAGAAGTCATAGCTCTTAGGATATAGCTTCAAATGTGACAAATTATATATCCATGGAAATCTCTTTGAGTCTTCTTTCATATGGCACCGGTTTTGTCTCAATCCGATATGTATTTTGAGAATTATGTCCAAAATACCGAAGCTGTCCTGGAATATGACGGTGATTCATGAGTCAACTTCAACAGATCATATCGCCCTAATCTGAACTTTTTTGAATGTGATCTTGGTGGCAAACGTTTGTGTTGGAAGTCTAGTTTCATATGCCACCGGTTTCAGTTCGATCCGACATGTGGTTGGAGAGATATCATCAAAATACCAAACCTCTGTTCTGCCACGCGAAAAACAGAGTCCCATTTACTTCAAGTGCCGCCTCGAGTAATTCATCAAATAACCCGGCAGATTACTCGAGTAAGGCCTCGAGTAAACACCTCCAAAATCAGACAATGCCATATTACTCGAGTGATTACTCGGGTAATCATCCCCAAAGGTACCATAGCTTCCGTATACATCATTTTAGCTTCGTATTGACCCATTCTAACTTTCGTATGATCATAGAAACCTCCGGTATCACTTCTAGGAGCTTGAATCTTGATATTCTCATGTAATCTTGCAAGTTCTTCTTTCTTTAATCTCTTTCTTCTTGTTTTTCCTCTTGATGATCATTCTTCATAACCCAACTTCAATCTTCTTGATGAATATCTTCAATCTTCTTCAATCTTTACTTGATATTCCTATTAGTTCTTGCAATGCCTTCTTTCTTCAATCCCTTGTCTCTTGATTTTCTTCTTGAGATCATTCTCCACATATGAGGCATTATAACATCAACCCACAATGATGTCTATGACTAATCTACAAGATATACAACATTAAATATGGTAGTTAGTCAATGTGGAAGATAAGTATATTATACAAACTTTTTGCTCATATTTGACATCTATATATGACATCATCAAAACTATTCATATCTAACATGTATCACTCGGGAATCAGGAAGTATAACATGGGCGAAAATATGCACAATGCTTGAGTGAGACTCATCCTCACTCGAGTGAGGCTTATCAGATTGCCAGATCACAGCAAAAGATAGAAATTCCCAGATTGGCCAAAACTGATCCCAATGGTTCCCAAACTCAACCCAAAGCTCATACCCACTTAAAATCCCATAAGGAACCCATTGGTAACCTCCAAAACACTCAAAACCCATCCTAACAACAATTCATACTCTTGGGTCTCTATGACACCCACAATACCCAAATTCATTCAACCCACTTCCAAAAATTCAAAACCATATCCAACACTCAAATAACTTCACACTAAACCAATTCCAACATCATTCATCAAATAATCCATGCATTCAAAAATTGGCATAAAACCAGGGCAAATTCCAAAATTCATCATATTCAACCAAAAATCACAATAAATATATCAAAATGATCTAAATGCTCACCTCTTCACTTTGTTAAACCAAAACCTTAATTCTCCAACTTTCAAACTTCTCCAACACTCAAACTACCACCTTGCAAAATTCTAAAACCATCAAGATGAAGCCCTTAACACTATAAACAAGATTAGTGAAGAGTCTTTGAGCATAGGAGGACCATTACATACCCAAAATTCAAGCTTTCCCTTTCTCTTTCCTTACTTCAAGTCGTCAAAAATGGAGAAGGAGGAGAGAGAGACGATGAGATGATAATGATGAAGAAGATCACTTCCCTTCCCTATGCTCACACCTACCGATTTGAGAGAGAGAAGAGAGAGAAAAGTGACTTTGACATGTTTACTCAAATCCAAGGTCCATATTAAGCCACTTGCCATAATCTTGCTCACTTCCTCCATGAGCTCACATAAACTCAAAGCACAGGATTCCGACCCATAGCCAATAAATCTTAACCATTGATCTTTAGCCACCAATAAGTTTCCTCTTTGGTAACTGACCAATTGGTTGGTAAACTTCCAATTTTACTATCTTGCCCCTGATTTTCACTATGCTTAATAAATTATCATCTAATACATTTTATATCAAATTCACATCACATTTCTCCAAAAGTGTTTAATTACACTAATTACAATCAATTTCGAAATCATTAGCCCTTATTCTCAAATTGGGTCATTACAATGTGTACTTGGTATTTGGGAAAATAGGTTTGTTTAGACCAAGTATGTGTTTTGTAACCCCCTCACCGTAATTACATCCGGATTATGAAATTAAAGTGAAATAGAGACCAATAATTACAAAACAACATTTTCAATTTCCTATCTTCTAGATAGGGTATCTACAAAACAGTTCAAAATACTAGTAATTTGGTCTCACATTCAGTTTCGAATATAATTACCTGCACAGGTTAATCGCATTTATAAATATCAGAGCGCACAACTAAAATCCCGGCAAGTCCCCGGGTTACATATATATGTTGGGTGTATCATTTTTCCCAAAAATGGGGATTACATAACCAAAGTAGTATTACAACCCCAAATATATACAATAATCATGTTCTCAAAATAGATAACCAACAGTTTCAAGTCAAATATCTCTAAGAAGTCCTATATGCTCTTGGTTATCCGCTTTTCCCTGGAGCCACTTGCCCTGTCTGAAAGGTTAGTCATAGGAAAGAGTGAGATTCAAAAGAATCCTAGTAGTAACAAATCATTCATACCACACCTAAACACAAAGCATTTAAACAAATCATCATACAGCAGCAGAACGAATCACACTCCACCCTCATCCCCTTTTACCTCCGGGAAGGCACACCGTTCTAACCCGAACCGTTGTTAGCGACTCAGGGACTGTTGGCGTGGCAGTGCATATACATAGCCTTATTGCTCATATAGCCATCTGGCTTTCACAATTGGCCCGTCGGCCTTCACAAATAGCCTTTCGGCTTCTCACATAATCACACATATCACACCCTATCCTCATCCCCTTTTACCGCCGGGAAGGCACACCGTCCTAACCCGAACCATTATTAGCGACTCAGGGACTATTGGCATGGCAGTGCTTACACATATCCACAAATGTCACAGCATACAAATTCATCACAAATCAATGATATAACACACATACAATGCATCACATATGGTATAAAAGAAAAAGTCACTACCTTGTTCTTTCCGATTGTGCTTTGGCGCAGGTGGATCATGAGCAGGGAAATTACCGAATCCTATAAACCAAAATTAAGGATGACGAATTATTACCTATTCCAATTCTTTAATAACTCATAATACTTAAGTTGATTATCACTATGGTCATTTAATCAAGTCAACTAAGGAGCTAAAGTGGTCAATTAACCTAAAAGGCTAATTTCTAACCTCAAAGTTCCACAATATTACATTATGCCATAAAATCTTCAATTTTCGCATAGGTGGCCAATCTGCCAGAATTTTCCAATATCTTTGAAAAATCATAACTAATTCTAGAAAATACAAAATGAGGTGATCCCAAAGCCTATTGAAGTCCTCTTCATAGGAAAAATATGAATCTTTACCAGAAATCACCACACAATTCCAGAATTACACAACATTCCACACTACTCCAGAATTAGGTCCAGTTTCGACATCAAACTTTGGGCAACTAGAACTCCCAGCTCAAAAAACGAAATGACACAAATTATATGTCCATTTTGAAGCTTAGAATGTGAAATTTAAGACTGGAAAGTGTCAGAATTTTTAGACACCAATTGACTATTCAAAATGTCCCTACAAACTGACTGCCCTGCACAGAGTTACACTTGACAGTTTTTCCAATTTTCAACCAATGTGTCCAATGGCTTCAAAATCAACAACCAAACCTATTCCCACATAATTTTTCATGTAGAACACAATGGTAACATCAAAATGAACAAATTCCCAATCATTCCCCATGTCCTGCTTTGGCAGAATTTTAGGGTATTTCACAACAAACAACCACTTCACTATCTAGTCACTAAGCTTAGCTCATTTGCCTCCAAACCAACATATAAGCACATATATAGGATGAAAGCTTCATGATCCCTAATATACCCTAAAAAAAAAAATTAGGGCTGTCACAATAGCCCACCACAACTCAGCCAATTAAAGCATCGTATACATCAACATAATGCTCTTACTCACCTCTTGCTTCTTCTTGTGTTCTTTTCTTGATTCCTCAACTTTTGTTCTTGCAAGGTGGCTGAAAACTCCTATTCTTCAAAAACAAAAACCATAGAAATGAAGCTAAGGAAGAGAGGAACAAGTTTCATGAAGGTCACTTGAACCATAGATGAGGTTAAGGAGGTGAAAATCTATATAGAAGATCTTACCTCAATTTTGTTCTTCACTTTCTCTTATCTTGCTGAACTTGGCCGACCTTGAGAAGAGGTGAGAGAGTGATTTATGATCAGTTTTTCTCTTACCTTATCCTCTTAATATCTGACCGAAAATGTGGCCCAAAGAGAAAGAAAAGTTGTGGTGGAAAATAATTCTTTTTACACAAGCTTATGCCATGTTGACTTTGGTCATTTGATTAAGGTTTCTCTTACCTCTTCTCTTCTTGCTTTTGGACGTGATATGGGCTACACAAATGGAGAATTATTATTGACCAACATGTTCTTCAAAAGGAGGAAGAAAGATTGACCAATTGCATGAACTTGCATAGCCATTGGTTATACAAATTTTCTAGTTGCAATTTTTGACTTTTCAAAGACAAAAGTGAAGAAGTGTATGAAGTAAATTTCTCTTTCCTTCCTCTCTTTAAAATTTGACCGAATATGGAGGCTTGAAAAAGGTTAAAGCTTTATAAAATATCTCTTGGCATTTCTTCCATTTATCATATTTAATTGCCTTTTGTTGCAATTGTTGACCAAGTCATCATCCTTTTACAACTTGGTCAAATTGTCTCATCTTGCTTTCATTTTGAGTCAAGCATCATTCCCTTTTGCTTTGTGTCATGCTTTACACGAGATTATGGGTCTTTGAAGAGGAAAAATGATCTTTATAATATCTCCTTGAATAATATACTTTAATGTTGAATTAGCATATGCTAATTAGACTTGTTGACTTCTCCTTTTTGTGTTTGGCCAAAAATGCTTCCATGTGTCTCATATTATGGAAAAATAAATAAATATTCTCCTCACATTTCTCTTCCATAAGCCATTTCCCCCCTCTTCTCATGTTCAAATGAGTCCTTTAGTCATTTTTTTTTACTTTAGGCGGAAAGATTAAATAGTTATCTCAAGTTAATTAGAACTAAAGTCATAACAAAAATTCCAAAAGTAATTTTGTCATTAATCCCACCATCTATTCTGTACATTTAGCTCTTGAATACATTTTGGGATATTACATGTTTGAGAGAGCTTTTAATAGGGTCATTCATGCATTTTTAAGGCCCAACAGGGCTTATGAGATTTTTCCACTTTTTATGGATGTTTGGGACCACTTATTTTCATATTGGCTTATTAGTGAAAAGTGGCTTTAGCTAATAATCTCTAAAAGCCAACTTATTTGAGCTTCTGTGAGTAAAGGGTTATTGAAATATTTATTAAACCATTATTTATTTTGAACAACCCTTATTATTATTTCCTCTGAGATGTCCGGATTTTCTCTCTATCTCTCTCTCTCTCATCTAATATTTATTAAACCGTTATAAAATGATTTCAACATTTGTTAGACCAATATTATTTGGTTGATGCTCGCTATTCGACACCAGTTGGGTATCTTGGTCCTTACAAATGTGATCATTATCACTTGTCAGAATTTAGGCGTCAACCTACATTTGGAAATGCTAAAGAGACCTTCAATTTTTATCATTCCAATTTGAGGTTTACTATAGAAAGGACTTTAATTGTGTGGAATAATAAATTTGAAATCTTATAAAGAATGAGCAAATATAGCTACCAAACACAAGTTTGCATAGTTTATGCAATAATGGCCATACATAATTTTATTAGGATAAATTCTCAAATAGATGTTAATTTTGAGCAAGTTGACAATGTGATTATAGGTCATGTAGATAATTATACTGTAGATAAAGAGCCTTCATCGACAAATTATGTTGCGACATCTTCAACCCAAATGAATCATAGGGAATTCAGGCCAACTCAAGCCTAATGGGCTGGCCTAACATGGGTTGTAGACCCATTAGGTTAGGCTGATTCAGCTTGATCAAATGGCAGCCCAATTAACATTTTTTCCTAGATGCAGCCCATTGCATGCAGCCTAAATCAAAGAAGTTAGTGAATTGAAGCTGCCCGATTTCACATTGAGTAAAAGTGCTTGAGATGCTTTTTTTTCTTCATTCCATTAAGAGGCCTAACTTATTTCTATGATTTAAAATAAAACAATTATATTCTTAGGAATAAAAAAGAGGTAGAATCAACATATTTCATCATTCCATACATTACACAACACATCCAAGTTCAATTCACTTAATGTCTCCATTTTAGATTTTCATTCTTATCACTTTTGAAATGGAAATAACCACAAGTCGACAATACATAACAAACATAAACTAATAAAAGGCAATAATGGATAACAAGAAACTTTTAATCTTCCTCATTCTTCAATCATCAATAATGATATTTGAAGCATTATCTAAAGCTACAAAAATAGGAACAGGAGCAGTTTCCCTTTTCTCATTCTCAGAATCCTCTGCCACACATAATGACATAAACAACAAATAGTACTAGTAAGATAATTAGATTTCTTAATTGTTCTAAAGTGTAGACTAAAAAATTAAAGAATTAGATATTACTTTCCTATGGAAAACCAAGAAGCCAATTTCGAGTGCAAATAAGAGCTTCAACATTATCTGGAAAGACAAGATCAATACTTTGTGAGAATTCGAGATCCAATGCTAAAAGCTGATTCACTGGCAACGGTGGTAATTGGAATGTTAAGAATATCACATGCCATCTGTTCACCGTTTAGCTTCCGTAAGCATACGGGTCTCAAGTAATAAAGTGATGAGTAAAGATCGTTCCCATGAGGACTATGACAAAAGTGAACTAATGAATGCAATCATGTGTTCAATTAGGTTGAATAGATTCATTTGAAATTGATCAAGTTGGAATAAAACATGTTGGTTGGGTAAAAAAGAAATTTAAAACTACTTTTCAATGGAAAATTTACAGAAGCAAATGATTCTTTAAATTCAAGTATTTAATGAAGCTTAGGATTGTTTATCCCCCATGTATTTCAAAAGCACTCACTAAATCCCCCCAATATATGCTACTTAATTAAAGATTATGCTAACCAAGGATACTAATTTACCTATAAGTGCTCTCTCAAGTCTCCAAATAGGTGTATAGTTTAATTAATTCATTAATCTCTTAATTAACTAATCAAACCCTGATTACATTACAAATCCTATTTGGCTATGTGAGGTCAATGAGTATATCTCTACCTCATTAACAAAGCTATCCATTCAATTCACAAATTTCAAGCTCTCACACGATTTAACTCAAGTTCTACACTCAATCTAGCCCTCTCAAGCATTGATCAAGTAAACCCAACAATCTTATTGGTGGCCAATCAACAAGAAGCTTTAAGTAAAATATAAAGGGGAAAATGAGTACTTAATCCATACAAGGGTTCAAAACAACCCTAAAATGAGGTGCCTAGCTACATATAGTTATGAAAAAGCTACAAATATGTAGAATAATTACAGCCATATCAAAAACTAGGCAAATAAAGAGAAGAGGAATGAGAAAAACCAAGGATTGGAGCCTAAAATCTCTTCTAGACTTCAACCCAAGCTCAATACTCTTCAAGGAGGGAAAACCCTAACACACCCAGCTCCTAGGAACACTTGAAAACTGAAGAATGACCTAATTTTGGCCTATCCCTTGCTTAAATACCCTCCACATGTGTTTCAGTAAGTAAAGCGCATGGTTGCATAATCTGTCGTATGCTTCGGCACATACGTGTGTGCTGAAGCATATGACACAGTAAGTTCTGGTCCTGGTTGGCTTCAGCCAAGGGTTGGGTGCTGAAGCATATGACACAATAAGTTTTGACCTCGCTTGCTTCTGCACATATGCTGTTGGCTGAATCACATGACACAGTGAATGCAATTCCCCATTTGCTTCAGCACATATATTTTTGGCTGAAGCCAACAACACAGTAGCTTCCCTCCTAGTGTATGGAGCTGTTCCTTGGTCTTTGAAAGCTTTAGCACTTATCATCTTTACCTACAAGAGACACTTTATAAGCTCTAACTTGAATGGATAATCCTACTTATATGCTTTTAATTCATGATATGAACTTTTCTTTTGTTCTATCATATTTTCCTCTATATATGCATGATTTATACTTAAAAGTAAGTGAACAGATAAGAAAATGTGCTAGAATGTTATCAATTTCTATGAGTTAACACACCCCCAAACTTAAACTTTTACTTGTCCTCAAGCAAAGAAATTTATCCTCACTGAAAGTCAACTACTCATCATTTATGCATGAACAATTTATCCTCATCATCTGCTCAAGTGATTATATTAAACAAGAAATGAGTGCAAGATGCAGAGATGAATGCTTCATAGATTTAAAACATGCTTTTCAAGAATTCTTAAGCGTGAGTATGTGTACGGAGTCCATATTTATTCCTTTTGCACCAGTTAAAATTCAAAGCAATATATCAAGTCATATACCAATATTCAAACAAATAATTTTATCATCCCCTAATTCCTTCCTTTTTTCTTTGAATTCATTCCACTTAACTAAAAAATCAAAGGGACTTTTCTTAGCTTGTAATGGAGCCAAGGGTTATGGGTTTCAAAAGAAAAGGTAAAGGATAATCAATTAAATACCTTAAGATAGATGATACTTTTCAAGGGTTTTCTTTCTTTTCTCATTAAGCATACTTCCCCAAACTTGAACCAAACTGACTTTTTCATATCAAGCCTTCTTTTTAAGCCTTTTTCTTTATTTGTTTGTTTGTTTTTTTATATACACACTTTTTATTTCTTTTTGGAATATTTTGGCTTGATTTATGTACCTTGTGAACTCTTTTACTTTCTACACTCCTTTCCCAATCTATTATAACTTTGCATAACATCACTATATTCCACTACCCAATCAATTATCATCTATCTCAAACCAAGGGAATCATGGTCTTTTACATTGGTTGGGGTAGGTAGATGTTAGGTTTTCCATTAAAAATCTTTAATTGGTTTTTCAAATAGGCTCAAAATAAGGGTTTAAAGGGAAATCACATCAATTGGGTAAGTTTGATAGGCTCAATCACATTTTCTGAATTACCCTAATCATTTTTTCAAATCTTGTGAAGTAAATAAAATGTTATGAAGAATTCCAAAGAGGATCCTAAAATCAAAAACTTGAAACAAAAGTATATAACATAATTTGCCACAAAGTCCTTCAACTCGCACATCCAGAATAAATTTAACTCCAATAGTGCATGAATTACTTAAAAACTCTTGAACAACATGTTTTATCACTACAATATACTTATCCATGCACATTATAAAAATTTCCTATCTAATATAACATCTCAAGCAGAAATTCATATCATAGGATCATCTAAACAATGTTTGACAAATAACCCAAACTAACCGCTCATTTTCAACAATTTTTAACAAGCAAAAACTTAAGCATGAGAAATTTCAAACATTCCAACAATTTTCTTAAAAAACCTGTTCAAAATTTTTCTGTGCACTCCATTTCTTTCAAAAAGTCTCGCAATTGAAGTCAAAATTTCAAGCAATTTCAAAATTGAAGCGCTCTCACCCCCAAACTTAAAATTAACAATGTCCTCATTTCAACTAAATGGATGGAAGAGAAAACAGCCAGCACCTATACAGCACAATATTCATAGCATTTACACCATTCAATATTTAACAAAAATTAGGCCCTCAGTAGCCTAACCAAGACCAGGAAATGACGTCATCACTAGCCATCAATAGCTAGGAGATTAACAATCATAGTAGGGAAATCATCAAATAGAGACAATCACATGAACCACTCAAACTAGCCATCAGTAGCCAGGAAAATCATATTCACATATTAACAAGAGTGTCAAAGAGTATTGACCATCAGTGGCCAGCACCAAGCATCAACTATTCAGTGTCCTGCAGTAGCATTCTCATTCATATGCCAAATTTCAAAATATACCACTCCAAAACAGGCACCAAGAATATGCATACTAAGTACAAGCTAGTAGCAGATCAATCATTGGGCTAACTGGAGCTCAAGCAAAAGATAGAAGCAACAGTTATCAATGTTATTATAGTCCTAAAAAGAACACAAAACACACCAAAATATAAAAATGAAATCAAATAAAAAGAAACAAACCTGATTGAAACTATCCTAAAAGGAAAAGAAAGATACCCCCAAACTTGAATTCTAACTAAACCAAGACTAATAACTGCGATTCCAAACCTAATCATGTCCTCACTGCCTCTTAGCACTACAAATGATCTTGGATAAGCTATCAAAACTTTACAAAATGAAGGCTAACACTGGTGCAATTGACTCAAGCTAACAAAGTTCAAAAATTCTCGAATATGTAGCCAACAAATCCCAAAAAATCCTTTAAAGACTAAAATTTGTAAGACTCAGATTAGTGCCTTTATACATCAGTGTGTACATGGATCTTTAAAGGCTACCATTATGAAGTTCAAATCTTTGAAATAATATCAAATCACTCAGAGAATTGTATAATTTATTCACTTAAGTCAAGAACCAAGTAAGACTCATATAGCCAATCATGTTTGAAACTCTTTTACAAAATTAGGCACAGCTACTTCATGACCTATCTACCACAAGCAATCATTGATAGAGAACTAGCAGTAGCAAATTCAATTGAAAAAATTTTATCTTTTAAGATCATGAAAGTTCAAGCCGATCAGTTCAAACAATTATCTCAAATTTTCCAAACATGAGAAACCAAAGTAGTTTAAGAAGAGACCAAGTCAAAAGGAAGAGAAACTCATCAGTAGAAACGCAAATCAAAATCAAATTAGAACTTTATTTCATTGATCCATAACTTTTCCCAACCAAAATCAAATGATCCAGGGCAACCAATAGTTTCACCAAATGCAATGCTCCTTTTTGACTTAGTGAACAGAATTTGGGCTTTCCACATAGAAGTATTTTGAGCACAACACATTAACCAAGCACTAGTTCATATACTGCCAAAGTGCCATATGGTTTTAGATTATGCAGTGCAAAATGTGTTCTTAAACCTTATTTATTTGGGCAATACGTGATGCCAAAAATTCAGTGCACAAGTATAGATTAAAACCAATGACTTAAAGATTGTCATAACAACATTATTTGGCAGCATAAGCGATGCTTAGTTAACCAATTATGCTTAAAAAAATATGGAAAAATGTATCAGAATGAATCAGCAACTGCATGATCTAATTTCTAGCCACTAATCCTCAAATCACATTATATAATCAAACCAGTTCATTCATATTCAAATCAGCAACTCATAGATTTAGAACTTTACAACTCAGTAGCATGTGACAATTATTAACCAATCCATTATGCTGGGAACAAAATGGAACATGGCCCAATAAATCAGCAATTTCAGAACTATTTTTTGCAAGCAATCCTCAGTAATTACTCTTGACTAAACCTCCAATCTCATATCCAACCACTCCTTTGGGTTTCGGTTGAAGAGGAATTTTAGCTTTTGGTCTAGGGGTGAGTTTTCTTCTCTTTTTGGGAGGAGAAGAAAGAGGATCAGTGTGTTGTTGGGATTCAGAGGAATCTATAGGAGTAAGATTTTTGGTTCTCATTTTTCTGAAGAATTGAAAACCTGAGATTTTCAGAAAAATGAGTAACTGACGCGAATTAGGGCATAGAGAATCTGAGAAAAATAGGAGGTTTTAGGAACTGAAATCTCTTGGGTTTTGACGGAAATGAAGCAAAGAATCACTTGTGAAAAGTTTCTGTGAGAGAGAATAGTGATTTACTCGAGGAGATTTTGTGCAAATGACCGAGTTTGCGACAGATAAGGACCTAGAACCCGACGTTACTCGAGGCCTTACTCGAGTAATCTTTAAGTTTACTCGAGGCCTTCCTCGAGTGTTCATACAGAAAAATTCTAAAATAATTCATTTAAATTGCGTACCTGGTATGAATTATATAGTAATTATCCATGGATGTTCCCTCGATCATTTATAACCCATTTCGGTCAGATTTTAGTCATTTTTCAACAATTTGAGAATCTGGACTCCGACATTACTCGAGGCCTTACTCGAGTAAGCTTCAAGTTTACTCAAGGCTCGCCTCGGATAACCTGCTTTTCAACTTCTGACTCTTCATTTCTTTGAAAACTGAACCGTTAGATTTAAATTTCAAGTAACTTGATCCATTACGTCCAGTTTTGAAGTCCATTACTCGAGTACATACTCGAGTAAAGTGCTTCTTTACTTCAAGTTGTTCCTCGGGTAATGCTTCTCTGTTAGTGACAACTTCAAGTTGATACTCCAGTAAATGTGTCCTCTGATAATCTCTGTTTTTGTTTCCCAAAACAGAGTTTCTTTCTTCCTGCAAAACAAGTTTCTATATACTCCGATGCTTAAGTTAGTAATCATCAAAACATTATCAAGTGACTTCATTTAATATTATGAAATACTGAAATTACTTATAACTCATTGGGATTTACCATTCCCAATTCTCTCCTAATGTAGAGAAATTGATCTTTTGTAAGGGGTTTTGTAAAGATATCAGCTAATTGAAGATGAGTAGGGATGAATATTACTTTTACATCCTTCTTTTGGACATGATCTCTGATAAAGTGATGTCTGACATCGATATGCTTGGTTCTAGAGTGTTGAACTGGATTCTTTGCTAAGCTAATCGTACTAGTATTGTCACAATAGATTGGTATTTCTTTAAGATAAATACCAAGATCTTGTAATTGTTGTTTTAACCATATCACTTGAGCACAACAACTTGAGACTGCAACATATTCGGCTTCCGTTGACAAAAGAGACACTGTATTTTGTTTCTTGCTGAACCATGATACAAGAGATCCTCCAAGAAATTGTCCTTGTCCACCGGTGCTCTTTCTGTCTGTTTTGTATCCTCCATGATCTGAATATGAATATGCAACAAGATATTCACTTCTTCCTTTGGGATACCACAAACCCAATTCGGGTGTGTCAGCAAGGTATCTAAAGATTCGTTTAACGGTTTCAGCATGTGATTCTTTTGGTGCTGACTGATATCTTGCACATATGCCAACACTAAATTGAATATCCGGTCTACTTGTCGTGAGATAGAGTAATGATCCAATCATTCCTCTATACTTTGTTATGTTGAAGTCTTTCCCTTTGACATCAGCATCAAGTAACGTAGTTGAGCTCATAGGTGTGTCTGTGCCATTTGCTTCATCCATTCCATACTTCTTCAATAGCTCTTTCAAATACTTTGTTTGAGATATGAAGATTCCATTCTTTCTTTGTTTGATTTGCAAACCAAGAAAGAAATTCAATTCTCCCATCATTGACATCTCAAACTCTCTCTGCATTATCTCAGAAAATTCCTTACACAGAGATTCATTAGTAGCACCGAAAACAATGTCATCAACATATATTTGAACAATTAAAATATCATTGTGTTTTCGTTTTATAAAGAGTGTTGTATCAACTTTTCCCTGTAGAAAACCTTGATCAATAAGAAACTTATTGAGCCTTTCATACCAGGCTCTAGGAGCTTGTTTTAAACCATATAATGCCTTTTTGAGTTTGAAAACATGGTCAGGTTTAGTAACATCCTCAAAACCTGGAGGTTGTTCTACATACACTTCTTCCATGATGTAACCATTTAGAAAAGCACTCTTAACATCCATTTGATAGAGTTTGAATCCTTTGATGCATGCAAAGGCTAAGAGTACACGTATAGCTTCCAATCTAGCCACTGGAGTATACGTTTCCTCATAATCAATCCCTTCTTCCTGATTATAGCCTTTGGCCACCAATCTTGCCTTGTTTCTGACAATAATTGCAGATTCATCGAGTTTGTTTTGAATACCGATTTAGTACTAATGATCAGATGATCCTTGGGTCGGGGTACCAAATCCCAAACTTGATTTCTCTCAAATTGATTTAGTTCTTCTTGCATTGCTATAACCCAATCATTGTCTGATAAGGCTTCGTCAATGTTAGAAGGTTCAATCTCGGAAATGAATGCAGAGAAACTTACTTCATTAAAAGTTCTATTTCTAGTTTTGATCCCTTGATTTACATCTCCTATGACTTGATCTAAGGGATGACTTCTATTGTATTTCCAAGCTCTAGGTTGACCTAGGGATTGCTCTTCTTCCTTAGTTTCATCAACTTCTGGAATAAGAGACTTAGAAATAGATTGACCATTCTCTTAATTTAAAACAACTTCCTGTTCTTCATTAATGGTTTTGTCAGAGGATTCAAATTCATCAAATACAACATGAATTGATTCTTCAACAACACAAGTTCTTTTATTGAAAATTTTATATGCTTTACTTCGGTTAGAATATCCTAGGAAAATTCCTTCATCAGTTTTAGAATCAAATTTTCCTAAGTTATCTTTACCATTATTATGAATGAAACACTTACAACCGAAGATGTGTAGATGAGCAATGTTTGGCTTCCTTCCTTTGTATAGTTCGTATGGTGTCTTTCCAAGTTTCGTTCTGATATAGGCTCTATTTGAAATATAGCATGCTGTACTCATAGCATCAGCCCAGAAAACTTGAGACATGTTCTTTTCATTTAACATTGTTCTAGCCATTTCAGTAAGCACTCTATTCTTGCGTTCCACAACTCCATTTTGTTGGGGCGTCCTTGGAACAGAGAAATTGTGATCAATGCCATTAGTATCACAATATTCTTCAAAGGCTTGATTCTCAAATTCTCCACTATGATCAGTCCTAATACCTGCAATGGACATACCTTTCTCATTTTGCACTTTCTTGGCAAAAACAATAAATTCTTCAAATGTTTCATCCTTTGATGATAGAAAAATAACCCATGTAAATCTGGATAAGTCATCAACAATGACCAATGTATATAGGTTGCCACCAAGACTCTTTACTCTTGCTGGGCCAACTAAATCCATATGCAATAATTGTAATGGTCTATTTGTTGAAATCTCATTTTTCAATTTGAAAGATGATTTAGTTTGTTTTCCCTTTTGACATGCATCACAAATCAAGTCATTTTTGAAATTTACTTTGGGTAATCCAAGCACTAAATCCTTTTTTAGTAGTTTGCCTAGTTGATGCATATTGACATGAGCCAATCTCTTATGCCATAACCAACTTTCATCGGCATTACTCAGAAAATAATTTTCAGATTCATTTCTACTAATATCTAGAGTATAACAGTTACCTTCCCTTTTAGCTCTGAGCTTAACCTTGATATTCTTCTTATCAAGTAGTAAGTCTTTCTTGTTGACAATCAGACATTCCTCTGAATCAAATATTATCCAGTTGTCTTTATCTGCACTTTGACTTACGCTCAGTAAATTATGACACAAGCCTTCAACGTAATATACATCCTTGACTTGTATTCCTTTGTCATTTTTGATTTCACTAATTCCTGCTATCTTTCCGGATTGATTTCCTCTAAATTTTACCTTTCCACCTTCCTTAGGTTGCAATGTGGTAAAACTTTCGAAATCTCCGGTCATATGTCTAGAGCATCCACTATCTATGTACCACTTGCTATTTTTGGATGCTTTGAGACATACCTGCAATCAAATAACTAAGTCTTAGGTACCCACTTCTTTTTTGGGTCCTTTTGGGTTAGTATAAATGGTTTTCTGAACATATGTGCCTTTAGGTACCTATTTGTAGGTTCCTATTGTTCTTTTCTTCTTATGAATACATGAAGAGGTATAATGACCTTTTCTATTACAGTAATTACAAAATGCAAAAGGATTTGATATATGCACAGAATGCTGGAAATAATTCAAATATGACTTACCTCCTACTTTCTTTTTACCTTTCCTTCTATCTGTTTTTGGATCATATCCAATACCAGATCGGTCATTTACAATTCGTTGTTCTTTTAAAATCACACTTAGCATCTCACTTCCTTTAGTAAATTTTTCAAGAGTTTTTGTAAGATCAATGTTTTTCTTTTTCAACGAAGAACAATTTTCACAATTCTTTTATGAACTTTCTTTAAGTTTAATTTCAAGAACTTTGTTTTTCTTTTTGAAAACAATTAATTCTTTAACTACTTTGATGAATTCAGAATGTAAAGCATTATATTCAGAGAGTAATTCATCATAGGTAGGTTCAGAATCATTTACCTCTTCTTCTGTCTCTTCTTGAGCAACAAGACATATATTGGCTACTTCTTCTTCATCACTTTCTTTGTCAGAGGAACTATCTCCCCATATAGCAGATACAAAGGCCTTCTTTTTGTTAAATAATTTGCCTTTTCTCTTTTCTTTGCTCTTTTGATTCAGTTCTGGACATTCTGATTTGATATGTCCTGGTTTTCCACATTCGTAGCAAATGATATGGTCTTTGCTGCTAGTTCCTCCTTTTAGAAAGTGTTTGAAGCCTTGACCTTTCTTGTAGAACTTTCTGAATCGCTTTATGATTAAGCCCATTTCATCATCATCAAACTCCTCATCTTCATCTTGGTTTTCTTCTTTCGCTTTTAGTGCTAGACCTTTCTTTCTTTTGTCACCGATGTCATCTAGTTCCCGTTTGAACTTTAATTTGCTTTCATATTTAGAAAGGCTTCCAAATAGAGAAGCAACTAATCTCATTGATTCTCCTTTTGCCTCCTCTATCGCAGTGACTTTGGCCTCCCACTCTTTAGAAAGAATATTCAAAATCTTTCGTACTTGGGTATTTTGATCATAGACTTTACCAAGTGCTGCAAGTTGATTAACAAGATGAGTATATCTAAGTTCGAATTCAGAAATTGACTCACCTGATTTCATTTGAAGTAGATCGAATTCAGTGATCAAGGTGTTGATCCGATTCTCCTTTATTCCCGAAGTTCCTTCATGAGCTATTTCCAGAGCTTCCCATATTTCCTTTGCTGTTGGAAGTGTGCAAATTCTGAAGTATTCATTTTGACTTAAAGAACTCTGTAACATCAGAATTGCCTTGCTGTTGAGAGTGATAAGTTTCTTGTCATTCTCATCATATTCCGCTGGGGTCTTTGGAATTTTCTGAGAATCTACAGTCTTTGTAGGTTGATAATTTCCACTCTCAATTACATCCCATAGCCCATATTCAGTAGCCATCACGAACACTCTAAATTTTGCTTTCCAGAAAGAAAAGTGTTCTCCATTGAAACCGGGAGGTCTAGTGATGGATGCTCCGTCGGGAAGAATTCCTTCACCCATGCTTGCCATTGGATCCTTCTTAGGCTGTTAAACCTTAACAAGAAGACCTACGCTCTGATACCAAATGTTAGAGCAAGTGTTTCACCTAAGAGGGGGGTGAATTGGGTGATACTAAAAATTCGTTGCAAATATAAAAACTTTGGCAGTGAATTTAAAACAGGAGGAGTAAGGAGAAATATCACCGAAGTGTACACCGGGAGTTATACTGGTTCGGTCACAACCACTTTAACCTACGTCCAGTCCTCAGAGCTTCTCTGAGAGTTTCACTATAACTTCTAAGATTCAGTGGGTTCTTGGCACCTCAGTACAAGCAAGTTCCTTTACCTGGACACTCGCTCCCCCTTACAAGTTGTAATTCAATCCCAACTCAAGGTTCCACAACCTTAAGTTATTCAACAACAAATATTGAGTTTGAATGAAATATCTTTCTTACAGAGTGATTAATGATCACTGAAGCATAGAAAATCAATTTCAACGTAAAAACAGAGGAATGAACTTGATGATACGTTTGTGTGTGTTCTTGTTGTTCTTTCTCTGTTTGGATGTTCTCATATATATAGATATGTTGATGATGACCGTTGGAACATATTCTTTCATCCGTTGGAGAGTGCACAGCCACTATTGACTTTTCAAGTTTTTGAAAAATATCCATTGGTGGTGGTTGGCATTTGAACGTTCCCTTTGACTTCCATCTCTTGACATGATTTCTTCATTGTTTATCTGTAAATAGACTAAGAATACTAATATAATGAAAGATTAATCATATAGGAAACAAATCAATGAACGTTTGAATGATTTCTAAATTTATGGGTATGCTTACTCGAGTAGCTACTCAAGTATCCCTTGAAGTTTACTCGAGTACCTACTCGAGTATCATGGGAAATCTTTGATTAACTGCAAGTCAATGAACAAGTATAGGATTACTCGGGTAGTGCATGGAGTAAACTAAATTTCAAACCTTTGGAAATAGTTATTTACTCGGGTACCTACTCCAGTAATGCATTTATAACTTTATAGGTTACTGGAGTAACACCTCGAGTAATCCTTCATATTGTTTTTGATTACTCGATGCTCTACTCCAGTAATGTTGGCAGGATTTCAAGGCCAAGAGCACTTACCTTGTTACTCGGGTACTGACTCAAGTAATGCATTCATTTGTACATAGGTTACTCGGGTACCACCTCGAGTAACTATACTTTTTGTGCATGACTTACCCGGTTAATGACTTGAAGTTTACCTTGAAAATATTTCTGCATACTCGGGTACTTACTCGAGGAATCCGTTTAAAATAGAACATTAAATACTTGCATACTAGAGTAAGGACTCGAGGAAAATGAGATAAAAAGAAATCAAGTTAATCGGGTACTACCTTTAAGTTTTCACTTACTTCAGTGTGTTACTCGAGTAGCTCCTCGAGTAACGTTGGCAGTAGTACAAAGTGCCGAGAGCTCTATATTTTCAGAAACAGAGTTACTCGAGTAGCTCCTCGAGTATCATTAGCCTTCTGAAAACAACTGGAAGTTTTTCACATGGTTACTCGAGTAGCTCCTCGAGTAACATTGGCAGGCCGAGAGCAACTCCAAGTTTTTACCTGGTTACTCGAGTAGCTCCTCGAGTAACATTGGCAGGATGAGAGCACCTTGAAAATACTTACACTATTACTCGAGTAACGTTGGCTGTTTACTGGAAGTTGTCTCTGGTTACTTCAAGTTTTGTCTCATTACTCGAGTAGCTCCTCGAGTAATGCCTTAGAAAACTTGCTTCTGATCAAGTTCCTCAGCATTTTCTCTTGGTCTTTCTTCATTACTCCAATGCTTACTTCAAGTGATGCTTGTTCCTGTTATTACTTTGTTCAAACTTGTTTATTAATCATTTCCTTTTCAAACCATTCTTTTGTTATCATCAAAACATAAGATCTAACAGTAACTTCTTCTCCGGGCATAGCGTCCTGCTCTTCTTTTCAATGCTCCACTGCCTATATGGTTGGTGAGGGAGAGTGAGATTCAAGGGAATCCTAGTAGCGAACAGTGCTAACAAATGTATACAAGAAATGCTTTATGTATGACATGCTTGCTTACATAAATTCATACCAACATAATGACATATATACATCTCAATGTTTATCACATTACACTAATGGCCATGTATAAGTAAAATAGTGCTTTACTCGCTCACATATTCTTCATACAATTCATCAAAGCAACTAACACATCAATACACAAGCACACATATCCAGTTATGCAAGTTAGGAAAGTTTCCTACCTTTTGTCTTTAAGTTCCTTCCTTGTATATTTTCTTCCAACCATTAAAGCTTCTTAGAATTGTTTCGCTTTTCTTCTTTCTTGACTTCTCATGACCCTATATAAATGGTCATTTTATTAAAGCCATGACAAATAAATGTCTAATAAGCTACTTTAGACTCTAGGACTTGTCTTTATTTTTTGGGCCCATACTTGTCCCAAATTTAATAACTCAAGAACCCTTAGTTGATTAACCTTAAAGTTAACACATTAGACCCCATAGGTATTTAATGGGTCCATACTAACTTTATGGGATTCACTTAACCATTGAAATTTAAATTAATTACCAATTGCCCGTGCTTTCTTATTTTCGCCTAATTACCAAAATCTGCCAGAATTTTCAATAATCTTTAAAAAATCATAACTAATTGTACAGATGTCTAATTTCCCTTGATTCCAAAGTCTATGTGATCCCAAATTAGTCTAGTTTTAGGAAAAAATATAGTCATTACACTTATAGATACACCTCAATACAGAATCTCATTTGATCACTACCCCTAAACTTCACCAGTTTTCCATACCAAACTTTGAAAATTCATAATTAATTCTACAAAACTCCAAATGCGTTGGTTTCAATGGCTAATTAAATCTATTTAAGGGGAAAATATCATAGAGTACCAATTATAGCCATATATGTCCCAGAAATTTGTCAAACTCAGACTGTCATAGATTTCATTCCAGAAACAAGGTTAATCTTTGAAAAATCATATACTGGTCCAAATGGCTCATACGACCTATCAAATTAAAGCCTGGGATGTCTACTTTAATCTTGTAAAATTTCAAAGCATTTGGACTAAGTGTGGGCAATAAAAAACACGATGCAACTCAACTACCTCCAGAAAATAAAATATGACAGCACCCATACAAAAATTCCAACTTTTGGTTTTTCATTCTAATTCATTTAAGACTATTATTGGGGACCATTCCCACACCGTTTTTTTTGAATAAAATCCATTAAAAACCTTTAAAAAACCTCTTGGCAAAAATTTTAGGCCTTCCAAGAATCCACAAAAGTCAACAAAACCATAGCATATACGGTTTAAAATGATGTTAAGGCTTACGTTTTCACATTTCTACAACCAGTTTAGAATTTTGGCAACACTTCAGCTAGCAAGATGACATAAAATACCTCAGATAAGAAATCTGAGATCATAGAATTGAAGCTTACAATAAGTAAAAGAAGTTTCCTGAAGGACATACTGTAATATCCTAAATTTTGATTAAGGGTTAAGGACTTTAAAAGTGGATATGATTATTGTGGAATAACACTTTTAGAGTTCAATTCTATGATCTCATTTAAGAAATCTAAGATCATAGAATTGAAGCTTACAGTAGGTCAAAGAAGTTTCCTGAAGGACTTACTGTAATATCCTAATTTACGATTAAGGGTTAAGGACTTCAAAAGTGGATGTGATTATTGTGGAATAACACTTTTGGAGTATACGATATGAATGGTTATTCGAATGTGTTATGAGTAGTGTCGAAACCCTGTATTTAAGTTCAACTGTGGATTAATATCTAAATTGACTTAAAATAGAGGAAGGGCACATGATTGGGGTGATAGAATGAGAAAATATGTTTGATGGTGATTTTAGAGCAATTACCATAATCAGGGGTGATAAATCCCAAATTTATTATATTTTATCCCACCTTATTCATTTATTTTGGAGATTATTTTAGGCTAATTTGGATTTATTAGATAATATTTGGATAATTAGCCAATTTTGGGAAATAATATAAATCTGAATTGATTATGATATTATTGGGCTTAAAAAGTTAATATCTTAACTGTTATCTTGTGATTGAAAAATATTTCCAATTATATGATAAATCACGATTTTATTTGATTCTTGCAGAGCAAGGAAAAGGAGATTAAAAAATCCTACGGTGCAGAACTTTTCTTAGAAATTCAAAAAGAATCCAATGGTGGAATTTTATTGGGCTTTTGGAATTTTAATAGGCCCAAATTAGTACCCAAAACTCTCCCCTCCTGTCTTAAAAAATTAACCTAGCTGCTGCCGCTGAGGAAGGAGCCATTATTGAGAACCATCACGCTGAAACGGGATACGCAGACGCTGCTGGACGGGAGACGCATGCACTGACGCGAGGGGATGCTGACCACATAACCACTTGAATTGGTGCTGGAATCATACTCATCAATTTCCATTCTCTAGTCTCTTCACGGGCCCACCTCCACAACACCTTTTGAATTGTCATCAAATCTCGTTGCACAGTGACGAAGAATGTACAGTGATGGAGCTGAGTTAATCAATTCTTCTCAATATTTCTTCATGGCCGTGACTTTTATGAAAGAGTTTGAGAAAGAAAATTACATGGAAGCTTAAGTCTTCTAGGAGGCAACTTAGGAGGAGCATGGAGGAAGCTAGAGCCTAGGAGCTTACACTTGAAGACTACAAGGGAGTGTCTTTCTTTTATCTTTTTGATTCAAGACTTAAGATTATTTAGTTTTAAATAATTTTGGGTTGTGTTAATTGAGAACAATCTAGTTTTAGATTGTAGACTTATTTTTTATTTGGATTGAATTGATAATTTGGATTTGATTTATTCTTAATTGATTATTGGGATTTTTGTTTGCAAACCTTTGATTGTCAATTAGATTATTAATCGAATTTTCATTATTAATTTAATTGTCAATTTGGATTTAATCTCTTGATTGTTTAATTAAGGTGATTAATTGTCGAATTGTTTAATTAGGCAATTGTGAACATAATTTCCAAAACTATCTTAAGCAATTGTGATTGGTTTTCAATGGATTTAATTAACCACCGCTTTTTCCATTATGAGTTTTCTAGTGGATTAGGTGTTATTGAGCATAAGGGTTTCCCATGTCTTGATTAGGTGATTAAATCTATTAATTCCAACTTTTCATGAATCTCCCTTGGGTCTAATAAATTGAATGGCTAAGAAAGCTAAATCCATGTGAATCCTAAGTTGTCCCCTTCATTATCATAACTGAACCAAATCCTTGTTGATTGTCTTGCTTTTTATTATTCTCTTTGCTTAGCATCTTAATTCTTTTTTCATAAAAAAAACCCCAAAGATTGCATTTCAATTCATTTAGGTTAGTTTCATTCTCATATAGATTTTAGAGCCATTTGCATTTAGGTAGTAGAATCTTGCATTTTAGTTTAGGTCCATTCTATTGCATCTTTTGTTACTTAAAAATCAATCCTAAAGAAAACCCATAGCTTGCTCCTTGGGAGAATGACCTAGGTTGACCCTAAACTACATAATTAATTAGGACCTAGTTTAATTGATTGCTTTAGCGACAAAAGCACGCATCAATTTTGGCGCCATTGCCGGGGAGCAGCGGTTAGGCTTTAGGTTTGAATTTTTAGGCAACTTCTTAGGTAGTTGTTTATTGCATGACCCGATCCTCTTCTGAAAAATTGTTTGAATTTGATCCTGAGATTGAGAGGATACTTCACCAACGAAGAAGGACTAGAGCTAGTACTTTTGTAGGCAATAGTTCCTCTGTTGAGCCCATTGTTGATTCTTCTGATTCTAAGGTCAATATGGATGCTAATAATATTGTTGTTAATGCTGATGGGAATGTTAATGTTAATGCAAATGCAAATGCAATTGTAAATGCAAACACAAATGCAAATGCAAATGCAAATGCTAATATTGTTAATCCTGCTATGACTATTAGAGAATTGGTTTCACCTGATTTGCATTTTCAAAATTGGTGTATCAATTATCCTGATATTAATGCAAATTTTGAATTGAAATCTGGATTGATTCACTTACTTCCAAAATTTAATGGCCTTTCAGGTGAGGAAGCGTACAATCACTTGAAGATGTTTCACATGATTTGCACTGCTATGAAACCTGTTGGTGTGATTGAAGATCAGATTAAGATGCGTGCCTTCCCATTCTCTTTAGAAGGATCTGCTAAAAATTGGTTGCTTCGATTACCTCCTAGATTCATTATTTCATGGAACCAATTGAACCAATTCAGGACATATGTGGATGTCGACAAGTGGTTGGAGAGTCCTTATATGAATATCTAGAGCGTTTTAAAATGCTATGCTCTAGCTGTCCCCACCATCAGATTCCGGATACGTTACTGATCCAATACTTCCATGAAGGTCTCTTACCTCTAGAGAGAGATTTATTAGACTCAGCTGCTGGTGGTGCACTTCTACACTTGACTGTGGATCATGCTTGGGAATTGATTGAAAGGAAAGCTAAAAATAGCCAACAATTTGGTACTAGACAACAGGTCAAAGTTAATGAAGTGGGATGAATTTCTTCTAATTCTGAATCTCGCCTAGAGAGCAAAATTGATAGACTTGCATCTGCTATGGAAAAAATGGTTATGTCTCATATGCAAAATTCTTCTAATATGGCCACTTCTATGGGGTCCTCTACTTCTGTTACCCCACAGACTAACTCTTCTGCTTTAGTAGGGCCATTCTGCTCTATTTGCTCTCTAGCTACTCATGGTACTGACTCTTGCCCCTACATGAATGATGGAGTTGAATCTTGTAATGCGATTTACCCTTCTAAGCCTTTGACTCAAGGCGGCCAAAGATATGATCCTTACTCCAATACATACAATCCTGGATGGCGTTATCATCCAAATCTTCGATATGGAAATGGCCAAGCTCAGCAAGCACAATTCAATCAAAGTGGGAATTCTAGTGGCAAGATGTTTCAACAGGTTAGACAATCAATGCCAGTCCAAGATGAAGATTCAAGGTTAGAAAGCAAGATGGATGCTATAATGAAAATCCTGATGCAGCACCAGCAACAGATGCAGGAATTTCAAGCTTTTAAAACTCAAATGGATCAATTTTCTAACACACTCAGTAATGTACAGAGTCAAGGTTCAGGAAAGCTTCCATCTCAAGTGATAACCAATCCGAATGTTGGACCTCAACAAAATCTTAATATTGGTGGAGTTAATGCTATATCTCTTCGACGTGGAAAGATAATCCCTTCTGCAGATCCTGTTACCACCAATACTTCAAATGACAAGGAAGTTGTTGATGACTCTCCTTCTACTCTTCCTTCTACTTCTACTTCCACATCACAGGATCAGTCCACTTTATCAAAAACACAAGTGGCACCTCATGAAGAACAAGAAAAGGGTGAGGAAGGACAGCAAGTGATCAAACCGGCCCTGCCATTTCCTACTGCAGTAGCTAAGGCTAAAAGGAGAAAGAAGGAAGCTGAGATGTTTAATGAAGTCTATGATATCTTTAAGAAAGTGGTGATCAATGTTCCATTAGTTGACTTAGTCGCACAAGTGCCTAAATATGCAAAATTCTTGAAGGAGTTATGTACTACAAAGAGAAAATTTAAGCATGAAGGCAAGGTTGACTTAGGAGCAGTGGTCTCCTCTCTTTATCAAATGCCAATACCAGTAAAGTGTAAGGATCCTGGTAGCTTTCTCATCCCTTGTACTATTGGTGACATTGACTTCTCAGATGCCTTAGCAGACTTGGGAGCAGCTATCAACGTTATGCCAAAATAAGTCTTCAATCAACTCAAGGGTGTAGAGCTTAAGCCCACAAATCTCATTGCATCCCTTACTGATAGACGTTGCACAGTCCCAGAAGGCGTTTTGGAGGACATTTTGGTTAAGGTAAAAGATTTCATATTCCCTGCAGACTTCTATGTTCTTGATATGGATGATGGTAGATTTAGGCAGAAAGGACATTCATCTTTGATTCTAGGTAGGCCTTTCCTTAAAACTGCTAGAGCTATAATAGATGTGTATGCTGGTAGCCTTACTCTGGAATTTGCTGGTGAAACTATTAGATTTAATGTGCTTGAATCCATGAGACATCCCCTTGATGATTGTGTTGAGATAGATGTTAATGCTATTGATGCTATTATGGATGATTCTATTGTAGATCTTAGAGATAGCATGCTTAATAGATCCGGTGATATTACCTGTTTAGATGATACTATCTCTTGTTCATGTGCTAAAATTGGTAGTTGTGATACGTGTGCTGATCTTGATAGTGCTGATATTGATATTTTCACGGATGCTATTGAGATTATGAGACATTCTAGACATGATCATTCTGTACCTAATTGTAGCATTAGCAATTCTAGTGATCACACATCTGCTACTTCTATTGATTCTAATGGACTTTCTCGGTTTCTTAGTGTGATTGATGCCATAAATAGAACTGATTTATCTCCACTACTTGACTCTGAATTATTGATTGACCTTGATCATATTTCTGATAGTGAGATTTCTGATTATGATTTTATCTCTGACATGAGTGCTACTGATGGCACTATTGTTGTTGATTGTGATGTGTTGCTTGATTCTACTGCACTTACAGTTTCTACTAATACTCCCCAAGATGGGAAAGTTTGCTCTTCTGTTTGTGAATCAGTTGTGCAGGTTTCTAATTTGACTGATATAAATTTGAAGCCGCTCATACCTTCAATTGAGCAAGCTCCATTTTTGGAGTTAAAGCCACTTCCTGACTTCTTGAAATATGTCTATTTGGGGAAGAATGAGACACTTCCTGTGATTATAGCTAGTGACATAACTGCTGATGAGGAACCCCGCCTCTTAGAGGTACTTAGGAGACGGATGAAAGCTATTGGATGGACTCTTGCTGATATCCCTGGAATCAGCCCAAATGTGTGCATGCATCAGATCCTGCTAGAAGATGGTGCCAGAGCTGTGCGACAGCTACAGAGGCGACTCAATCCATTGATCCTTGATGTGGTAAAGAAAGAGGTCTCCAAACTTCTTTCTGCGGGTATAATCTACCCTATTTCTGATAGCCAGTGGGTAAGTCCAGTTCAGGTAGTGCCTAAGAAAACTGGTATTACAATTGTGCGTAATGACGAAGGTGAGCTAGTTCCGACTAGAGTCCAGAATAGTTGGAGAGTATGTATTGACTATAGAAAATTGAATTCTGTGACTAGAAAGGATCACTACCCCCTTCCCTTCATAGATCAGATGTTAGAAAGACTGGCTGGTATATCACATTACTGTTTTTTGGTTGGTTTTTCTGGATATTTTCAGATTTCTATTGCCCCTGAGGATCAGGATAAAACCACATTCACATGTCCATTTGGAACCTTTGCATATAGACGCATGCCATTTGGCTTATGTAATGCACTAGGCACTTTTCAACGTTGCATGGTTTCCATATTTTCTGATTTTCTTGAGCATTGCATGGAAGTTTTCATAAATGATTTCACTGTTTACGGTGATTCTTTTGATGCATGCTTAGCTAGTTTGGACAATGTTTTGGAAAGATGCATTCAATATAATCTTGTGTTGAATTTTGAAAAATGTCATTTTATGGTTAAGAAAGGAATTGTTTTGGGCCATGTTGTTTCACATGATGGTATTGAGGTTGATAAAGCTAAAGTTAATATTATCTCATCCCTTCCATATCCTTCTTGTGTGAAAGATGTACATTCTTTTCTTGGGCATGCTGGATTTTATAGAAGGTTCATCCAAGATTTTAGTAAGATAGCACTGCCATTATCTTGTTTGTTGCAAAAAGATGTGGGTTTTGTTTTTGATGATTCTTGCAGGTATGCATGGGATGAGTTAAAGAAGAAACTCACTACACCCCCATCATTCAGCCACCTAATTGGAGCCTTCCATTTGAGCTCTTGTGTGATGCTTCAGATTATGCATTAGGTGTTGTTCTTGCCCATAGAGTAGAAAAGAGACAACATATCATAGCCTATACCTCTCGAACACTAGATGCTGCTCAGGCTAACTACACTACCACAGAGAAAGAGCTATTTGCAATCGTCTTTGGGTTAGAGAAGTTTCGATCTTACATCCTTCACACCAAGGTGACTATCTTTACAGATCACTCAGCTATCAAATACTTGTTCAAGAAACCGGACTCCAAACCCCGTCTCATTAGATGGGTGATGTTGTTACAAGAGTTTGATGTGGAGATTCGTGATAAGAGTGGTGCAGAGAATATGGTAGCTGATCACTTGAGTAGGATCGAATCACCTCCAATAACATCTTTACCCTTAGATGATTTTCCCGATCAAAGGCTTTGTGAGGTTGTTGTTTCTATCCCTTGGTATGCTAATATTGCAAATTATCTTGTTGCGTCTATTTTGCCAGCTGACATGAATACACATCAATTGAATAAGTTTAAGAAAGATGTTAAATTCTACATATGGGATGATCCTTACTTGTGGCACATTTGTAGTGATCAAATTATTAGGCGATGCATTCCTGATGATGAATTTGAGTCTGTCTTAACTTTTTGCCATACTCTTGCATGTGGGGGACATTTTAGTGCTAAGCGTACTGCTAGGAAAGTTTTGAAAAGTGGATTGTTTTGGCCTAGTTTATTTCGTGATGCCCATGAATTTTGTAAGAAGTGTTCCAGGTGTCAATTTGTGGGTACTATTTCTAGGAAACATGAGATGCCCCAACAACCCTTATTATTCTGTGAAGTCTTTGATGTTTGGGGAATTGATTTCATGGGACCTTCTCCCACTTCATTTGGTTATCTGTATATCTTGCTGGCTGTGGATTATGTGTCCAAGTGGGTTGAGGCTATCCCCACTCGTACTAATGACTCTTCTGTAGTGGTTTCCTTTGTTCGGTCTCACATTCTTTGCAGGTTTGGCATTCCCAGAGCTATCATTAGTGATCAAGGAACTCATTTTTGCAATCGGAGTTTGCTGAACTTGCTTAGCAAGTATGGTGTGATGCACAAGGTAGCCACCCCATACCATCCTCAGACGAATGGTCAAGCAAAACTCTCTAATAGAGAAATCAAGCTCATTTTAGAAAAGACAGTGCAACCCAACCGGAAGGACTGGAGTAAAAGGCTCGATGATGCACTTTGGGCGTATCGTACAGCATATAAAAGTCCCATTGGCATGTCTCCATACAGGATTGTCTATGGCAAAGCATGTCATTTGCCAGTAGAGGTGGAGCATAAGGCGTATTGGGCAATAAAAAGGTGCAACCTCGATCTTGCTAGTGCCGGTGCTGAAAGAAAGTTGCAATTGCAAGAGCTTGAAGAGTTAAGAAGGGAAGCTTATGAGAATGCGAGGATTTATAAGGAAAGAACTAAAGCAGCCCATGACAAACTCATTATGAAGAGAGAATTCCACGTGGGCCAAAAAGTTCTACTCTACGTCTCCAGATTGAAACTCATGCCTGGAAAGCTCCGCTCTAGATGGGAGGGGCCCTTCATTGTCATTGATGTTTTTCCATATGGCGCTGTGTAGATCAAAAGGGAGACGAATGGAAAATGCTTCACCATCAATGGACACCGCTTGAAGCCATTCTATGATGGATTCTCCACTCAAGCAGTGGAGGTTACCGCACTACGAGACACCATGTAGACCTCGGTTGTATTCCTTCCTTCACTCTTTTATTTTGCATTGTCATATTATTAAGTTGAGTAGTGCTGCATATTACTTGTCTTTGTGCTTTGCTATGACTGTTTTGCATTGAGGACAATGCATTGTTTAAGTGTGGGGGAGGGATCAACTGTTTTGAATGTGAAAAATTGCAAGTTTTAAGTAACTTTAGTATGATGCATCCTTGATTTGAAAGGTGATTGATCATGTTTTGAGATAATAGACTAAGTGGCAATGAATTTGACTTAGGTGAATTTAGGCTAGTAATCATATAGACCTAGTGAGATTTTGAGCCCGATGCATTTTTTTTTCAGTGTGTACCCCTATCTCTTTACTTGATCTAGAACTTGACTTGAATCTTATTTGAAGCCACATTTTATGCATGTGTATTCATGAAGATGATAAAGGCATTCATTTCATTTTAGCCAGATAAGCCAAACAGCATATCCTTTCCATACATATACCCTTTGTTTAGCCCCTTTGAGCCTATATTTTAATTTTTTCTCACCCTATAACAAAAAAAAATCCTACCCTTTTGAATGTCTTAGGAGTTGAAGAGCATTGCATTATATCTATTTTGGATGTAAGAACATGTATAAAATTAGGAATTGGGTCATTGTGAAAAGTACAATATGTTATCTTAAAAAAAAAGAAAAGCAAAAAAAAAGGGAAAAAAGAGCAATAAGATTCCGTTCCGCTGGTTTAAGCTGTGCTTAGTAACCGGGGGTCTTCATCACCAATGTTGATCTTCGCGTCAAACGGCCAGTAAGAGCTATGAGCGTGCTAGTAGCATATTGGTGCTATTGAGTTATAAATGTTTGAGTAACCGGGCCTTTGTATCACTAATACACAGGTTCGCGTCAAAAGAACATATATATAACAGCCCAAAAGAATTGCAAAAGAAAAAAAAAAGAGAAAGGAAAAGTAATGACCCAGTTCAAGTGTGATTTAATTTCTTTCATCCTGTTTCATCCTATTGCATCATTCTCTTCATCTTCTAGGAAATTCAACTTTGTTTCTCCAAACACTATACCCTTTCTTTCTTAACCTTAGCCCTATTACAACCTAATAAAAGTCCTTTATGTTTGCATTTGCTTTGGTAGTGGTGGAGAACTTAGATCCTTGTCAAGCCTATGGAAAGAGTACTGGATAGGGTGGATTTGAGTGCAAACACAAGCCTATACACTTTTGAGTGATGAGTGACATACACATATCCTTGGTGAGGGATTTCTAGCTTAGATATTCCTTTGTCAAGTAAATTTCCATGAAGTTTGTTTTCTTGAGTCATGAGAAAATCACTTGGATAAAAGAGGTGTTGAAATGCTTTTGTTTATTTTTTACTTGTGATTGGAACATTCACTTTTGAAGTTTTGTTTTATTTTGTCTTGTTATACTCCCTTGGTCTTGATTTGTTTTGCCCAGGAGTGCAAATGATAAGTGTGGGGGAGTTGATAAATCCCAAATTTATTATATTTTATCCCACCTTATTCATTTATTTTGGAGATTATTTTAGGCTAATTTGGATTTATTAGATAATATTTGGATAATTAGCCAATTTTGGGAAATAATATAAATCTGAATTGATTATGATATTATTGGGCTTAAAAAGTTAATATCTTAATTGTTATCTTGTGATTGAAAAATATTTCCAATTATATGATAAATCACGATTTTATTTGATTCTTGCAGAGTAAGGAAAAGGAGATTAAAAAATCCTACGGTGCAGAACTTTTCTTAGAAATTCAAAAAGAATCCAATGGTGGAATTTTATTGGGCTTTTGGAATTTTAATAGGCCCAAATTAGTACCCAAAACTCTCCCCTCCTGTCTTAAAAAATTAACCTAGCTGCTGCCGCTGAGGAAGGAGCCATTATTGAGAACCATCACGCTGAAACGGGATACGCAGAAGCTGCTGGATGGGAGACGCACGCACTGACGCGAGGGGATGCTGACCACATGACCACTTGAATTGGTGCTGGAATCATACTCATCAATTTCCATTCTCTAGTCTCTTCACGGGCCCACCTCCACAACACCTTTTGAATTGTCATCAAATCTCGTTGCACAGTGACGAAGAATGCACAGTGACGGAGCTGAGTTAATCAATTCTTCTCAATATTTCTTCATAGCCGTGACTTTTATGAAGGAGTTTGAGGAAGAAAATTACATGGAAGCTTAAGTCTTCTAGGAGGCAACTTAGGAGGAGCATGGAGGAAGCTAGAGCCTAGGAGCTTACACTTGAAGACTACAAGGGAGTGTCTTTCTTTTATCTTTTTGATTCAAGACTTAAGATTATTTAGTTTTAAATAATTTTGGGTTGTGTTAATTGAGAACAATCTAGTTTTAGATTGTAGACTTATTTTTTATTTGGATTGAATTGATAATTTGGATTTGATTTATTCTTAATTGATTATTGGGATTTTTGTTTGCAAACCTTTGATTGTCAATTAGATTATTAATCGAGTTTTCATTATTAATTTAATTGTCAATTTGGATTTAATCTCTTGATTGTTTAATTAAGGTGATTAATTGTCGAATTGTTTAATTAGGCAATTGTGAACATAATTTCCAAAACTATCTTAAGCAATTGTGATTGGTTTTCAATGGATTTAATTAACCACCGCTTTTTCCATTATGAGTTTTCTAGTGGATTAGGTGTTATTGAGCATGAGGGTTTCCCATGTCTTGATTAGGTGATTAAATCTATTAATTCCAACTTTTCATGAATCTCCCTTGGGTCTAATAAATTGAATGGCTAAGAAAGCTAAATCCATGTGAATCCTAAGTTGTCCCCTTCATTATCATAACTGAACCAAATCCCTGTTGATTGTCTTGCTTTTCATTATTCTCTTTGCTTAGCATCTTAATTCCTTTTTCATAATAAAAACCCCAAAGATTGCATTTCAATTCATTTAGGTTAGTTTCATTCTCATATAGATTTTAGAGCCATTTGCATTTAGGTAGTAGAATCTTGCATTTTAGTTTAGGTCCATTCTATTGCATCTTTTGTTACTTAAAAATCAATCCTAAAGAAAACCCATAGCTTACTCCTTGGGAGAATGACCTAGGTTGACCCTAAACTACATAATTAATTAGGACATAGTTTAATTAATTGCTTTAGCGACAAAAGCACGCATCAGGGGCAAAATGGGAAAGTTACCAGCTAATTGGTCAGTTACCCAAGAGAAAATTCATAGGTAACTTGGAGATCAATGGTTGTGATTGATTGTTATGAGATCAAAAGGGGTGGAATCTCATGTGTATGGGCTTATGTGAGCTCATGAGAGATAGCATAAGATTGTGACAAGTGGCAACACATGAGTCATTGGATTGGTTAAAGGTTCAAAATCTTCCCTTTCCCCTCTCTTCTCTCTTAGGTCGGCTAAGGGGCCTCTTTTGCCCAAAATTCTGATCTCATTCTCTCTCTTCTAAGCCTCTATAAGCGTTGAGCTCAAGGGAGGAAATACAAATGGAAAGGTGAGTTTTTGGTTGGTTTAAAGGTCTCTTATGCTCAAATCATCTTCTTTAATGTTGTTCATAGTGATGAGACCTTCATCTCTATGGTTTTAGATTTGTGAAAGGAGGTGTTTGAGTGCTTGGGGAAAATTGGAAAGATGAAGAATCAAGAAACTAGCTAGGGAAAGAGGAAGAGGTGAGTATTTGATGCCTTATGATCTAAGTTTTGCGACTTTTGGTTGAGTTTAGTGAATTGTGGAATTTTCCCTGATTCAGTGTAATTGTGAAATAAATGAATTGGATAGTGTTTTATGGTAAAAATGGTGTTATATTGTGTTTTGATACCATTAGGATTGATTTGGAACATTGGAAGCAAAAATGTTGGAATTGGGTAATGTGTATGATAAGTGTGACCAATGTGGAAAATGTCATTGTGATGTGATTTTGGGTGTTTTGAGGTGTCCAATAGGTTCCTTGTGTAAAATTATGTGAGAGTGGCTTTGGGTTAGAGTTTTGGGACTATTGGAAACTCATTGGGAAGTTAAGGAAAATTTTGTCATCTACTGTGTTTTGGCTTCTGATAAGCCTCACTCGAGTGCACAGGGTGTCACTCAAGTGTAGCATAGTATTCTCTCTTTTCCTTTCATTTTTCGGTTGCACTTCCATGCCAAAAAGCTAGAGTGCATTTCCTCACCTACGAGTGAAATGGGTCCTCACTTGAGTATGAGGTGTCTCACTCGAGTGCATCTGTATTTTTATTCTAAGGCAGCTTCTCGGGTTAGCACTCACAGCCCATTTGTCAAGAGTGTGTGTTGGTACTCGTGAGTTTTATCCTGTCACTCGAGTGCTCATGGGTGCAACTGAGTGCACTCTCCAATTTGCGGTATTGATGCATGTTATTGCTTTGCATAAGTATAGGGGACTTACCTCTTTTGCATGTATTTGATATTTGTGTTGGTGTATTGATGCATGTTATTGATTTGCATGATTATATATATTATATATGAAAAGTATTTGTGAAAACCTTATCTTAAGGATGGGGAATTGAAATGAGTTTTGTTTATTTGACGGTCTCTAGTTCATTTTAATCACGTATTTTGAATAATAATTATGGAGGGGTTATATTTTTGTATTAGAGCTGTAGTTCCTGGCAAAAGTGGATTTTGCTAGGATAGTTCCCCTAGTTGGCCTAAGAAATAGGCGATGATTTGTGATTAGTTGTGGTATGTACATTAATGTCCCTATTATTATGGATATATGAGTTTAAGGGTTGTGTGTATACATTATCTGTGATGTGGATATGGTGAATCAGTGTGGTTTGCTCGAGAATTTCATGTATAAACCTGGAGGTGGAGGTAATGAATGATAATCCACCGGATCATATGTGGAGGATGACGGGTCTGATTGGAGAACATTGGAAAATGATTTCCAAGGTATATGATAGTAAGGTTCTATGTATCAAGATGAACCTAGATGTTGGGTGGGAAACCCTAGTCGGTATAATATCACCTACCAGTGATATTGTACTGGACTTGTGTATTTAAAGGCCCTAAGACCTAGGGGACCAGTGTGCCTTAAGCTGGCAGAGATATTTGGACTCGTGATGGAGTGAATGATGCTCTGAGGAAATGAGGGAACTGATTTCCCGGTTCAACTAAGGTTGAGGTTTAAGAGATGAATTGTGATCCAAGGATCATACTCAATAGCTGGGCTGATTCTTAGGAAGTTGGCTTGACCTGGATGGTCAAAGGTACTAGAGTATGGTACTAGATTGAATTGAAATGTGTATCAAGTATCCTGAGATTGCTAGTTGTAAATCTAGCAAAAGAAAAGAGTTATTCTATGGAGGATTCAGATTAGAGAAGGCTACCTATGGAGATTTCAGATTGAAGATGGCTACCTACTGTGACATCTGATTGGAGTGGCTATTTGTGAGTCTTTCACCTGCGGCCCATCGACGGTTGCGGTGGGAGGATCATGCTTGCAGGGCAATAGAATTCGGGGGATTGACTGTCACATAAGGCCCATCGATGGTTTCGGTGGGAGGATCGTGCCTTTTTGAGCGGTGGAGATACGGGGGACTGGTTATGTGAAAGCTGAAAGGCTATGTGTAAGTCTCTCACTTGTGGCTCATCGGTGATTCCGGTAGGAGGACCGTGCTTGCGGGGCGGTCAAGTTACGGGGGATTGACTATGTGATTATATTAAAGCGGCCATAACGATAAACTCTAGTGTGCAGCTGTTATGACAACAAACCGTAGAGTGCAGTCACTGTGACGTTGAATCATGGAGTAGAGCTATGGGAACATTGGGAGTATGGGCTCTCAGCGATGTGTTGGTTATGGCTTTTGGAAGTGGAACTTTGGGGCTATGTATTTGTGTGAGAAGGGGGTCTTGGAGGATCCTAGCTTGATTTTGCGATGTGTTGTGATACGTTGTTAACAAGCAAGGGTTTGGGTATGCCCTACCTAGCTTGATGGATAGTATGAATTGTGATGTGAAAAAGGAAATAGTGATGAATATACCCGATTCCAGCTTGATGTTATTGCGTATTTTGAGTCTATCTCCCAGGTTGGGCATAATCGGGTTGGTTCTGTGGGCTGCGCTAGGTTGGCATAGGCCCAGGATGTGACAAATATTTGTGTGTCTTTCACCTGCGGCCGCATAAGGGGTTCCCATGGCGGATGACCGTCCCGTTGGGACAGTAGTTTATAGGGGATTAACTTTGTCAGTTGCAAAGATCTGTTGTTGAGTAACAGAGCAGAGCTAGTTTAGCTGATAGCGAATTCTACTACATGATCAGGGGCTCTTACTTGTGAGGGCACTTACCCCAATATGGCCAGCATGGCTAACTACCAGGCTGGTTGCACCGGTGTTGCCCTAGGCTGAAAGGCGGTGTGTAAAATTAGAATTTGCGATGTGTGTTGCTGTGGAAGCTATATGATTACAATGAAGGCTGTCATTATTGTGAATACAGCTGAGAAAAATGTTGCATTTGTGTAAACGACAAAGGCCAATATATTCTTGCAAACAGCGTAAGCTGTCGTAATGTGTATGCGCCGCCACGCCAATAGTCCTCGAGTAGCTAACAATGATTCGGGTGGTTATAGTGTGCATCTTTGATAGAGAAGGAGGATAAGGGTGGTGTTGGGTGATTGAGACTTCCAGTCAGTCGCCTGGATATAAGAGATTGAGACTCTAGGTGGACTGTTACCGTAGGGAGCTTCGAATAGAAGAGATTGAGATTCTGGAGTGGCCTGATGAGATTGTGAATACCCAAAAATCCTGGTTACCACTAGCGGAGTCACTGGTGGGTGTACAGGTTAGGGTGATGTTTTGAATCTGCGATTACAGTTAAAGCTGTCGTACGATGTGTTGGAAATTGTGCCCTAAGGGCCAATCATTATACTTTGAACATTATTATTTTAATGAAATTTCTCTATTCTATTATCATATTATTTGCATTTTAACTTTGATAATTGTATCCTTGGATAATTCATGAAGATTGTCCTAAAATGTCCCTGGTCGGTCATCTATACGGGAGTAGAGATGAAACAAGACCAGTATGACTTTAATAAGATATGGAGATACGAATCAAAGTCTTAGGCACTTGTAAGAGTACAAGGTACTGGACCAACCCACTATGAGAAAGCTATATGGATCAAGTTATAAGTTTTTCTCATATATAACCACGTCACAATGCCCTTAGACGTAAGGTCATCATGGATTCCTATATGAGAGTTGCTAAACTTTGAACTAGTCAAAAGTCACTTTTGACTGAGTGATGATAAAGGCTATAATCGAGCTTGGTGGTTTTTCATGAAGAGGAATATGAATTATCAAGATGGAATTTGTCCCTCATATTAGAAGAGAGATATTATTAGGCCCCTCAATGATTGAGTCTGAGAAATGTATGGCCATACTACAATGGAAAGGAGTTTCGATTTCTAACCCTAAGTTGAAAAAGGTACGGGTTCTTTCTAACCCAATTTAAACGCCGTTGATAGATCCTCGATTAGGATCGGTAAAATTTTTAAAATTCTTCTGCTGTGCCTGGCGATTCTTATAGTAGCATCAGAGCCAGATCAATTGAGCATTTAAATTGAGTTTATGTCCTTATACATGTGATATATATTGGATATATATGTGTGGTTATACGAAAACATCCGAATATGTTAATAAGAAACAGAATATGTTAATATAGCGGGACCGCCGTGGCTACCTCTGCATAGCGCAATATAATCAGAACACGACATTTATTGCTTTTCATATTGTATGAATTCTTGTTGTGGTTTATTATTTATACTTGTTTGGGTATGGTGAACAATATGGCTTTAGAATTTTACAAAGAGTTGTAATATTTAAATACGGCCTGAGTGCTATGCCTTTCTCTAAATCTCTCGATGTACATTTTCTTCTCATCTCACTCCCCTCGAATGTTTAAACGAGGTTTTTCTCAACGTATTTCTTTTCTTATTTAGAGAAGTCCTCTTATTGGCTTGGGAGGATTTTAGGTTAGGTAAGCCATGTTGTGTCACGTTTAAATTATGCTTTTGATAAGATCATTGCATGAATACTTTTACATTTATAAGTATTTATCTGTATGAGATACGACCACGATTGCATTCATATAAACAAGACTAATTAATTGTCCCTCTAATCAAATCTTAAGTCTTAATGCAGTCAATTAATGAATATCTGTCAAAATCTAGATCGCTTAATTGCGGAAACCACCAAAGTGGATGCACTTGAGTTATCTTGATGAGACAAGCATGAGTAATGGTTATGCTCATAATATTCATTATTGTTTTGACTTAATTGAGATTAACAAAACAGTTTTGAATCTTAAGGCGTTAAATGGGATTAAACATGCTGGATCATATGATGATTAAATCCCATAAACATCTAAGAGTTACATGTGATGTAATTAGTAAATAGGTTACCTACCTAAATAACTTGAATTTAAGCGTCTTGCCAAAGCGGACTTAAGTTTAAGCCAAATATGGATCTTAGCCCACTAATTATTATTTTGGGGGTTGTTAATTTAGTAGGAGATTACTAACTAACTTTGCATATTTTAATTGTAGAATCATGTTGACTAGTAATACTGCTACGCTATCGTTGCGATCGGTCCTTTAGAAGGACAAATTCAATGGGACAAACTTTCTTGACTGGTTTAGGAACTTGAGAATTGTTCTCAAGCAAGAAAGAAAGGCTTATGTCCTAGATCAACCCATTCCTGAGGAGCCTGCAGCCAATGCTTCAAGAGCTCAGAGAGATACTTACACCAAGCATAAGGATGACTCTGTGGATGTAGGTTGCTTGATGCTTGCCACTATGGTTCCAGAGCTCCAAAGAGATCTGGAACTTATGGAGGCTCATAAGCTGATTGTCCATCTCAAGGATATGTTCCAACAACAGGCAAGGCAAGAAAGGTATGAGACCATAAAGGCCTTACATTCCTATAAGATTGCTGAAGGTGCATCAGTTAGTACTCATGTGTTAAAGATGAAAGGATATATTGATCACCTTAAGAGGCTTGGATTTCCCATGAGCCAGGAGTTAGCTACGGATTTAATCCTGAACTCACTCTAGGAGAGTTATGACCAATTTGTCTTGAACTACAATATAAATAACATGGTGAAATCAATTTCTGAGCTGCATGGGATGCTCAAAACTGCTGAGCAAAGTATTAAGAAAAAGCCTAGTATAGTTTTGATGGTTCAGAAAGGAAAGGATATGAAAAAGAAAGGGAAGGGCAAATGGAAATAGAGCAAGAGTTACTGCTTTAGCCATAGGCACTTATGAATTAGTTCTGCCCAGTGGGCTTTTGTTAGTTTTGAACAATTGCTATTATGTTCCTGCTTTGAGTAGTAACATTGTTTTTCTTTCTTATTTGGATAAGGAAGGTTATACTTCCATTACTAGGAATGGAAAATGTTCTATTTATCATAATGACATTTTCTATGCTGATGTTGATTTGCATATTGGTCATTATATATTAGATTTGGAACATCCTAATAATAGGAATATCTATAACATAACTACTAAAAGGATAAAATCAAATGATTTGAATCCGACCTACCTATGGCATTGTCGTCTAGGCCATATAAATGAGAAACGCATTTTCAAACTCCATCAAGATGAATTTCTTAACTCATTTGAGTTTGAATCATATGACACATGCAAATCTTGCTTATTAGGAAAGATGACAAAGGCACCTTTTACTGGGCATAATGAGAGGGCCACTGAATTATTGGGCCTCATACATACAGATGTATATGGACCATTAAATACAGCTGCCATAGGAGATTATGTCTGCTTCATTACATTTATAGATGACTTTAGTAGATATGGCTATATCTATCTAATGAAACATAAATCTGAATCTTTTGAAATGTTCAAAATATACCAAAATGAAGTACAAAACCAACTTGGCAAAACAATTAAAGCACTTCGATCTGATCGAGGTGGTGAATATTTGAGCTAAGAGTTCTTTGACCATCTTAGGAGTTGTGGGATAATCTCACAATTAACTCCTCCAGGAACGCCACAATGGAATGGCGTTTCTAAACAGAGGAATTGAATACTATTAGATATGGTTCGATCTATAATGAGTCAAACAAATCTTCCACCATCCTTTTGCGGACATGCACTAGAGACAGCTACTTTCACACTAAATCATGTTCCATCTAAGGCAATTGAAAAGACACCATATGAGATATGGACTGGAAAGAAACCAATTTTATTTTTTCTTAAGATCTGGGGATGTGAGGTCTATGTTAAGCAACAAGCCTCTGATAAATTAGCACCCAGATCATCAAAGTGCCTTTTCGTGGGGTATCCTAAAGAAACGAAAGGATACTATGTCTACAATCCCACCGATAACAAAGTGTTTGTTATTCGAAATGGTAAGTTCTAGAAAGAGAGTTTGTCTCTAAAATAACCAGTGGGAGCAAGGTACATCTCAAAGAAATTCGAGAGTCACAGATAATACAGAACCATAGATGGAAATTAGAGAAGACTCACAACAAGTTGTTGAGCCTCCTCAGTAACACAAGGTCCACGAAGATACGATAGGACACGGCATCAGCCTCAAAGATATGAATTTCTAATTACTGAAGGCCGTAATGTGTTGCTAATTAAGCAGAATGAACCAACCACCTATCGAGAAGCCATAGTAGGACCAAACTCTGAGAAATGGCTAAATGCCATGAAGTCTGAAATGCAATACATGTACGACAATCAGGTATGGACCTTAGTCGATCCACCTGAAGGTGTAAAAACCATCGAGTGCAAATGGGTTTTCAAGGATAAAACTGACATGGATGGCAAAGTAAATGTCTTCAAGGCACGACTGGTTGCAAAAGGATTCACTCAAACTCATGGTGTAGACTATAATGAAACCTTTTCCCCAGTTGCAATGGCCAAATGAATTAAATTCCTTCTTGCCATTGCAGCATATTATGACTATGAAATATGGCAGATGGATGTCAAAACAACCTTCCTTAATGGAAAGCTGCTTAAGGATGTATACATGACATAACCTGAAGGTTTTGTGTTTCCAGAAGACTCTGGTAAAATTTGCAAGCTTCAAAGATCCATTTATGGATTGAAGCAAGCATCTCAGAGCTAGAATCATCGTTTTGATGAAGGAGTCAAAGAGTTTGGATTCATTCAAAACATCGATGAACCTTGTGTTTACAAGAAGGTTAGTGGGAGCATAGTTGTATTTATAGTGCTTTATGTAGATGACATCCTACTCATTGGGAATGACATTCCTACCTTGCAGAGTGTCAAGTGTTGGTTAGGAAAGTCCTTTTCAATGAAAGACTTAGGTGAAGCCACCTACATCCTAGGGATTAAGATCTATAGGGATAGATCCAAAAGACTAATAGGCCTAAGTCAGAGCACATACATAGAAAAGATACTGCATAGGTTCAGTATGCAGGATTCAAAAAGGGGTTACATGCCCATGTCTCATGGCATCTATCTTAGCAAGGATCTGTGTCCTAGTATACTAGATCAGCGAGATCGTATGAGTAAGGTTCCATATGCCTCGGCCATTGGATTCATCATGTATTCCATGTTATGTACTCGACCGGATGTCTCATTTGCCTTAAGTATGACTAGCAAATATCAACAAGATTCTGGTGAGGGTCATTGGATTGGGGTCAAGAATATCCTAAAGTACTTAAGAAGGACTAAGGACCTATTTTTGGTCTATAGTGGATTGGATGATGAGCTCTGTGTAACTGGTTACACATATGCAAGTGTCCAAACTGACCAAGATTACCTTAAATTGCAATCTGGATACGTATTCCTCCTAAATGGTGGAGCAATAAGCTGGAAGAGCTCCAAGCAGAGCACTGTAGCAGATTCTACAACAGAAGCTGGGTATATAGCAGCATCGAATGCAGCTAAAGAAGCCGTTTGGATAAAAAAGTTCATTACTGAACTAGGGGTAGTGTCTACCATCTTAAATCCAATAGATTTGTTCTTTGACAATAGCGGTGCTATTGCATAGGCCAAGGAACCTAGGTCACATCAAAGGACCAAGCATATCCTCAAGCGATTTCATCTTATTAGAGAAATCAATGATAGAGGTGATATAAAGATATGCATAGTAACAGGAGAAGATAATGTTGTTGATCCTCTTACTAAGCCACTTGCACAAGCAAAGTATGAGCGTCATGTTAGGGCAATAGGAATTAGGCAAATTAATGATTGTACCTAGGGTAAGTGGGAGGATGTTGGAAATTATGCCCTAAGAGCCGATCATTGTACTTTGAACATTATTATTTTAATGAAATTTCTCAATTCTGTTATCATATTATTTGTATGTTAACTATGATAATTGTATCCTTGGATAATTCATGAAGATTGTCTTAAAATATCCCTGGTCGGTCATCTATGCAGGAGCAGAGATGAAATAAGACTAGTATGATATTATTATATTGTGTTAGTTTTAAATATATATATATATATTATATATTATATATATCTTATATATATTATATATATATATATGTATATGTATATATATATATTATATGATATTATTATATTGTGTTATTTTTAAATTTAATTTATTAAGATATATTAAATTTAATGACTAACATGATAAAGATATAGTATCTCAGATTTAATTTATGAAGATAAATTAAATCTAATGGCTCTTTATTTGGATTAAATAAATAGGTAAAATTAAAACTGTTGGACAGATTTAATTTAAACTGAATTTATTTAATTAGCTTATCAAGATAATTAATTGTTGATTAATTTCGAAATAAATGATGATTAATTTTGAAATTTGAATATAGCCATCATAATTTATAAACTTGATAGAGCAGATATACTCATACGCGCATGAGAATTCAGAGCCGCAAGGGAAATCCTAAAAACATTAGAGGCGCTAGCACGCAGTCTTGGTTAAAGAGCATTCTTGTGGATACCGATAGAGGGAGCGGACCTAACGTGTTGGCTCCTAGAGATCGTGAAAACACTAAGTTGAAAAAGGTACGAGTTCTTTCTAACTCGATTTAAACGCTGTTGATAGATACTCGATTAGGATCGATAAAATTTTTAAAATTCTTCTGTTGTGCCTGCCGATTCTAACATGATGTATACAGCTGGGAATGTTGTCATTTATGCGAAGTGCATCTATGATACTTGGAGTTACTCCTGAAAGGGTTGACTAGATCGAGTAGAGTGGTAGCATGTGTCTCCCAACTGCTGAGATGGTGTGATATGTGCTAGCCATCCAAGATTTAAAGGCTCACAGCGATTGTGGATAGGTGATGATAGTATTGTGGTAATCGTACGAGGAGGCGATTGCTTTTGTTTAGCAATTGTGTGGTGAATGTGTTTGTTTGGCAATCGTGTAATGGGCCGATTGGTGTTTCATGGGAATTGTGTTGTATTCGTGCCTATACCAAAGATATGGTGTTATCACCTGTATAGAGTGATAGCAGAATTATACAGTGATTATGAGAATGATGAGTGTTGTGTGGTCAGGAAGAAACCGAGCACGACACATTATTTCATTTACGATTCTCACAGGAATCAGATATATGGCGTACCGATTGTAAGGTTGGTCTAGAAGGGACTATCCCAATGAGGAATAATTTATGAAATGGAAGGCGTCATGAAGAGGCATTCGAGTTTATGGGTTGTAAGGTGTGACAAATTTTGAGGATGAAATTTATTTAAATGTGGGGAGAAATGTAACATCCCAATTTTCGATTAAGGGTTAAGGACTTCAAAAGTGGATATGATTATTGTGGAATAATACTTTTGGATCATAGGAATTCGAATGTGTTATGAGCAGTGCCGAAACCTCGTATTTAAGTTCAACTGTGAATTAATATCTAAATTGACTTAAAATAGAGGGAGGGCGCATAATTAGTATGATAGAATGAGAAAATATGTTTGATGGTGATTTTAGAGCAATTACCATAATCAGGGTTAAAATGGGAAAGTTACCGGCTAATTGGTCAGTTACCTAAAAGAAAATTCATTGGTAACTTAGAGATCAATGGTTGTGATTGACTGTTATGAGATCAAAAGGGGTGGAATCTCATGTGTGTGGGCTTATGTGAGCTCATAAGAGATAGCATAAGATTGTGACAAGTGGCAACACATGAGCCATTGGATTGGTCAAAGGTTCAAACTCTTCCCTCTCTCCTCTCTTCTCTCTTCTCTCTTAGGTCGGCCAAGGGGCCACTTTTGCCCAAAATTCTAATCTCATTCTCTCTCTTCCAAGCCTCCATGGACATTGAGCTTAAGGGAGCAAAGAGAAAGAGAAATGGAAAGGTGAGTTTTTGGTTGGTTTAAAGGTCTCTTATGCTCAAATCATCTTCTTTAATGTTGTTCATAGTGATGAGACCTTCATCTCTATGGTTTTAGATTTGTGAAAGGAGGTGTTTGAGTGCTTGGGGAAAATTGGAAAGATGAAGAATCAAGAAACTAGCTAGGGAAAGAGGAAGAGGTGAGTATTTGATGCCTTATGATCTAAGTTTTGCGACTTTTGGTTGAGTTTAGTGAATTGTGGAATTTGCCCTGATTTAGTGTAACTGTGAAATGAATGAATTAGATAGTGTATTGTGGTTAAAATGGTGTTATATTATGTTTTGATACCATTAGGATTGATTTAGAACATTGGAAGCAAAAGTGTTGGAATTGGGTAATGTGTATGATAAGTGTGACCAATATGGAAAATGTCATTATGATGTGATTTTAGGTGTTTTAAGGTGTCTAATGGGTTCCTTGTGTAAAATTATGTAGGAGTAGCTTTGGGTTAGAGTTTTGAGACTATTGGAAACTCATTTGGAAGTTAGGAAAAATTCTGTCATCTACTATGTTTTGGCTTCTAATAAGCCTCACTCGAGTGCACAAGGGTGTTACTTGAGTGCAGCATAACATTCTCTCTTTTCCTCTCATTTTTCGGTTGCACTTCCATGCCAAAAAGTAAGAGTGTATTTCTTCACCTATGAGTAAAGTGGGTCCTTACTCGAGTGTGAGGTCTCTCACTCGAGTGCATCTGTATTTTTACTCTAAGGCTGCTTCTCGGGTTAGCACTCGCATCCCATTTGTCAAGAGTGTGTGTTGGCACTCACAAGTTTTATGCTGTCACTCGAGTGCTCATGGCTGTCACTGAGTACACTCTCCAATTTGGGGTTTTCATTACTCTCGGGTGGTTACTTTATGTACTTCACTTTGTGGAACTCGAGTGAGTGTGAAGCCATCACTCGAGTGCTGTGTTTATGACTCGGGTGCAGTGATCACTTCCGTCTCTATTGTTGCTCTCTGTCAAGCATTCCCTCAAGTGAGCCATCCTCACTCGAGTGCAAGTCATTCATCACTCGAGTGCACCAGCCATAAATTAGTGTTTTCTCTTCTGAGAGGGGATCTTTGGTCAAGCTTCTCCCAATCCTTTAGGCATGTGTTTAGTCTTCTAGTGGCCGCCCAAAGGTGTTAAGTGATAACCAATTTTAAGTGTTTGAAGTTAAGAAATTGGAATAGAGAATAGCCATATGTCCTTGATTTAGTTTATAGGGTTCGATGTTCGCCCTGATCGTGAGTAAGCTGTGCTGGAGCACACATAGAAAGAATAAGTATAGGGGACTTACCTCTGTTGCATGTATTTGATATTTGTGTTGGTGTATTGATTCATGTTATTGCTTTGCATGATATGTGTAATATATATGAATGTTTGAAGCTATATTCTGTTATGCTATGGCCATTAGTATGTTATTTAAAACATTGAGCTTACAAATATGTCATTGTGTGTGCATGAGTTATGTAATACAAGCATGTCATGCATTATACATTTATCATACATGCATATTAGTATTGTTTTCCTATTGAGATTCTCTTGAATCTCACCCTTCCCTACCAACATTTTAGACAGGGTAGGTGGATCGAGGATAGAGCAAGCAACCAAGGGCGGCGAAGACTTCCTTAGGTTGTAATTTTGGTAGTTGGTTATCATTGTAGTTGGGATAACTGTATATGTTTTGGATGTATATTTGGTTATCTAGATGTGTATCTGTTCTGATGAGTATTTTTGGATATGTATTCGAAAAGGATATTGTGTAATCCCTGGATGAGAAATTGGAATAAGCAAATGTGCCTTGTGAACTTCTTAGTTAAGATATGGGACTCGAGGGTTTGCTGGGATTATTATGTTGTGCACTCTGATATGTTATGAATGTCATTTATCTTCGCGAGGTAATTGTATTCAAAATATGAATATGAGACCAGGTGTATTAGATTTCAAAAAGTATTTGTGAAAACCCTATCTTAAGGATAGGGAATTGAAATGAGTTTTGTTTATCCGACAGTCTCTAGTTTATTTTAATCACGTATTTCAAATAATAATTACGGAAGGGGTTATACTTACCATACATACGATAATAGCAATTCTGGGTTGAAATCGGCTTTAGAGCTCAGAAACTTTACTACTTACTCTTTATCTATCCTTTTTCTTTTTTAGATGAATTTTTGTAGATTTTCTCTCACACTCTCTCCATTTGGCTGAATATAAGGACCATAAAGAAGAATGGAGGTTGTGATTAAATCTTGCTAAGTGATCTTATCTTAGCTTGCCAAGTGTCACAAGATTAGAGTCTTAGATTGCCATGTGTCATGTAAGCGTCACATCTTCTCTTTCCCTCTCTTAGGTGGCGTAATTTAGTCAGGGAAAGGAGAGGCCTGGCAATTTTCTGGGTTTAGTGTTTGGGAAGTCAAGAATGTAATGATAAGGGATACTTGTCACCTCCTTACTCTTCTAACACAAAAGTGCCATTATCTTTTGTAATAATTAGGGGTCACTTGTCATCCTTTTACTTAGCCAACACAAAAGTTATGGCATCATGGGTTATCATTGCTTATTTTAATAATGTTACTTTAATAAAGTAACTTTATTAGTACATACTCAGGATTCTACTCTACACTTACTCGGGATTACATCACACATATTGGAGCCTGCAAGATTACGCCAGGTCAGAGTATTGATGTGGGCCCCACATGGCACCACATACCGATGTCTTCTTCAAAAGCGTAAGGACACACACTACTACAAATTAGACTTTTTACTACCCTAAAGGATGTCTCTTTTTAAGTTAGAGACATCCAAAGTTCAATATATGGCGGGAAGCTTTAGCGCTAGATGAAATTGTTTTAAAAAGAAAATTCACCACTTTAGACATCCCCAGAAAAAATGGGGACGTCTAAAGCTTGCTTTAGACGTCCCCATTTTTTCTGGGGACGCGAAAGAGGCTATTAGCTATCCCATCATGGAGCTGCTGCTACAGATTTACCTTTCTCTTCCCCTTGCATTGAGTTAACCTCCCGTGTTCCCTCTCCCATGAGTTTTCCCTGTAGTTTCCATTGATGCAAAGCTCATTATCTCACCTCCACAACATTTCAAATCTAAAATTCTCATTAACTCTCTCATACTCTCTTCTTTCTTATTGCTTTCCGTTGATGCATTTGGATTCTCAGAATCAGGGCTGGGTTTCTTGAATTAGGTGCGTCATGTCTGGTTAAATCTCTTCTTCACTGAATCAGGTGCATGGTGTCTGGGTTTCTTAACTCTCTTCTTCACTGAATCAGGTGCGTCGTTGCTTTCCGTTGCTGCATTTTCATTCTCAGAATCATATCCTGGTTGCTGGGCTTCTTAAATCAGGTGCATTATAGGTTTCTTAAAGCAGTTTCTTTTTTGCTGAATTAAATATGGCTTAGTATATATTGTACAATGCATTATGTATTACTACTATATTTGTGTTGCTTTAGAGTTTGGTAGGTTTGTTATTGAGCTCACCCATATTGTTACTATGTGTTATATAATGATAATAATGATGACGATGATGGGAGAGTCTTGAGAGTTAGTTAGTCTAAGAATTAGTTACTTAGTTAGGATTATAGCCATTTTAGTGTACGTTTTTTAACCATTCTTTTTCAGTTCAGTTAAGGGTTATAACAGAAATATGAAATATACATAGTAGGATATATACTTAGCAATCCTATGTTTCTCTTAATTGACCTCTCTCTAAAAGCTAAAGCATATAGTAATAGTAGCATAGACTCAGGAAAATGTTTGTTTCTATTTAATTGGATTTAATGGCAAAGTTTGTGTACATCATTATTTTCTGCTCTCTCTACTGCTAATTAGTGTAGTCTGTTTTCTTCTGAAGCAAAAAAATTAAAACAAAACTACCAGACTTTTTTTCTTGAGCCCAAATAAAGTATTGTTTACTGTATGGAAATTAAAGCTTGTGAATGCATTCACCCATACATTATGTTAAGGGTATTTGATTTTTTTGTTTTTTGTTTTGCCATAACTTAGAACCTATTATATTTAATACTCCCTCCCTTAGGTTCTATGTTGAAAATTAGTTTTATGCTAATATTGAAGATAATATTTATATCTTATATATTGCGAAGTCTAGTAGTGAAGTCTACATATTTATTTGAAGTATTTTATACAGTAAGGCATGATCCTTCCATTTTGACAAAATAATCAATTTCTAGCAATTGTAGTTTTTTCTTAACAATGTAATATACAAAATATCTCTGTAAATTAAAGTGTAGAGTTATTAACTATACATGCATGGCCAATGTAATTTTTTTCAAACACTTGATAAATTGAAGTTGTTATTTGTTTAATTATTATTGTTTCATTGTTTTTCTTTTTAGTTTCAAATGAAAAGCACGTATTTAATATGACATTGTCCTGAATATGAATTGCCTTAATTAGTTTTGTTTTGTTTAAATTAAGCTGAGATGGTTTGTTATTTTTATTTTGAGATGTCTTACTTTTAAGGGGAAATGCTGCCAAAATTTTGAAAAACATGCGTGTAAAAGGCAATTCCCCGTGTTGACAATTATTCTAAACTTGAGTGTAAATAGGAATGGCATAGGTGGTAATAAAATGGATCATAGTTGGATGAATGCTTTGAGAACAAGTAAAGAATATGAGAATGGGGTTGAAAAGTTTATTAAATTTGCTAGAAGGAATGCTCCAGCCAAAAATGGGATGTATTTTTGTCCTTGTGTCAATTGTTTAAATGAGAGAAAACGGGATGTTGAGGTTATAAGGGATCACCTATTTTGTGATGGAACAAATCTTCGATACATAAGGTGGATATAGCATGGTGAGGAAGTAACTGATTGTCCGTCGCACAAGAAGGAAGTTGTGGATGTCATAGATGAAGATAGAATGGAGAGAATGATTCACAATGTTGAGGTAGAATCCTTTGCGCAGTCGAATGAATATGACAGCCTGCGGAGTGATGAAGAGACACCATTGTACCCTGGGAGTAAGTACACACGGCTGACAGGAACATTACATTTGGTTAACTTAAAAGCAACTTGTGGGTGGACCGATAGTAGTTTCACATTGCTGCTTGAACTGTTGTGTGATATGTTTCCAAACGAGAATGTACTTCCAAATCGTATGTATGAGGCCAAGAAAATCCTATCTACAATGGGTATGGAGTATAAAAAGATACACACTTGCCCTAATGACTGCGTACTGTACAGAAAGGAGTATAAAGGTCAGAGTGAGTACCCCAAGTGTCAAATTGCACGATACAAAGTGAAGAAAGATGGTGGTTGTGGCGATGGGACAACTAAAAGGCAACCTGTAAAAGTTTTGTGGTATCTTCCAATAATACCGCGCTTTAAGCGTTTGTTTGCCACTGCAAAAAAAGCGAAGAAGTTGAGATGGCATTTGGATGATAGAATATCCGACGGAAAATATCTTCGGCACCCAGCTGACTTTCCACAATGAAAGAAAATAGATGAAATGTTCCCTAAATTTGGCAGCGAGCTAAGAAACCTTCGGCTTGGGCTTTGTACAGATGGAATCAATCCGTATGGAACTCTTAATAGCACACACAGTACGTGGCCAGTACTCCTTATAATATACAACTTGCCTCCCTGGCTTTATATGAAACGCAAATATGTGATGCTTTCTATGATGATTTCTGAACCAAAACAACCAGGAAACGATATCGATGTCTACTTGGCGCCTTTGATTGAGGACTTGAAGAAGTTGTGGGAGGAAGGCGTAGATGTGTTTGATGCATATAAGAATGAGTCCTTCAAGCTACATGCAATGATTTTCACCACCATAAATGACTTCCCTGCATACAGAAACCTCTCAGGGTATAGTGTAAAGGGGCATAAAGCATGTCCGATTTGTGAAGCAGACACTTACTTCCACCAACTTAAACATGGAAGAAAGACGGTCTACCGTGGTCATAGGAGGTTCCTTCCTAGGTTGCACCCATATCGTAGGTTAAGAAAGTGTTTTAACTGCTTGCCGGAGCATGGACTGGCTCTAAAGGCATTAACCGGAGAGGAAGTTTGCAGTCAGGTTGAACACATCAATGTCTTACTCGGTAAGAATCAGAAGACTGCGAGTGAGAAGAACATATGGAAGAAGAGATCAATTTTCTTTGATCTTCCATATTGGTATAGGCTTGACGTGAGACACAGTATTGATGTGATGCACGTGGAGAAAAATGTTTGTGATAGCCTTGTTAGTACGCTTTTGCACATTCCAGGGAAGACCAAGGATGGGATTAGTGCGACACTAGACCTTGTTGATATGGGAATAAGAGAATGGTTACATCCACAGCTAAGAGATGATGGTAGGAGGGCATACTGGAACCAGCAGCGCATATACTATCAAAAGCGGAGAAAAAAAGTTAGTGTGGGTGTTTGAATGAAATTAAGGTACCGCAAGGATATTCTTTAAATGTGAGAAGGTGTGTGTATATGGAAAATTTGAAGTTAATGGGAATGAAGTCCCATAATTATCATGTGTTGATGCAAGAACTATTACCAGTAGCTGTTAGAGGCATTATGAAAGATGAAGTTTGAAGCATTGTGACAAGATTGTGTGTTTTCTTTAATGCTATCTGTAACAAAGTCATTGACACTGAAAAGCTGGATGAACTGGAAGTTGAGGGTTATATTATATTGTCCCAATTAGATATACACTTTCCTCCTTCATTTTTTGATATAATGGTGTATTTGATAGTTCATTTGGTAAGGCAGGTAAGGCTCTGCGGTCCAGTTTACCTGAGATGGATGTACCCTTTCGAGCGATACATGAAGATCTTAAAAGGGTACTTTAAAAATCCCTATCGACCAGAAGCCTCAATAGTTGAAAGGTATGTAGTTGAAGAGGCTATGGACTTCTACAGCGATTATCTATCAGGGAAGAAGGAACAATCTCGGTATGAAGAGGGGAGGAGCAAGGGAACACGAGGACTAAAAGTGAAGACTATGCCTCGTGAAAAGGTGTTCCAAGCACACCTTTATATCCTGAATAACATGGCAGAAGTTCAACCGTACATAGATGAACACAGAAAGAGATTGAAGAACATGAATCTGTGGAAGAGTGACATGCATATTGCTATTAAGCAAAACAAGACATTTATAGAGTGGTTTCAGGAAAAGGTTTTGCATGAGACCGGTGTGTCTGAGACAATAAAGTGGCTAGCCTAGGGGCCTTCGTTTCAGATCATTACTTAGAGCGGTTATGATATAAACTGGTATTCTTTCTACACAAAAGACCAAGATGACAAAAGTACCATGCAAAATAGTGGGGTGATGGTAGAAGCTGAAGCCATGCACTTTTCCAGTTCGAAAGACAAAAACCCTATATTAGCATCCATGGCCTATTATGGAATGATAGAAGAAATATGGGAAATCACTTACAACAAGTTCAAAGCTGCTTTATTCAAATGTAAGTGGGTTAGCAATAATACTGTGATAATAGATCAACAATTTGGATTTCTCTAAGTTGATCTTGAAAGAGTAGGTTATAGGGATGAGCCCTTCATTCTAGCAATTCAGCCAAAACAAGTGTTTTATGTCACAAATCCTGCAAATAAAAAAATTTCCATTGTACTTCAAAGTAAAAAACAGAAGCATGGTGATCCGACCTTCAACATTGATGACACACCACCTTTCACAATTAATCTACCTACAACAAGTGAAGTAGAATTGGTAGATGATGAAGAATATGCTGTAAGAAATTATCATGGTGAAGGAATATAGGAAACAATCTAGAGTAAGAGCTTAACTTAGAAAATAGTAATGTGTGTTGTTTGTTTTATAATATCTCAGTTTATTCATTTACTTACAATTTAATCACCTATCTGACAATGATTTTTGTGCTTACAGGAATATGGAAAATTCTAGTGACTCACAAAGTGATAGGGACAATGAAATGAATAGGCCTGAACCCATTGCGAGAAGAAGGGTTAAAGGCAGTACAAAAATGCCTACATTGGTAGCACGTCATCACCATCAACAAGAGAGGTTGCATATTGACTTTGATGACGATATGAAACCAATTGGTCCGGAGGAAGACCATTTCATTAGCTACTTAGGTTTTTAAGGTCGAAGCAAGGTTCGCATTACCTATGCTAATTGGAAGTTGGTTCCACCAAAAATGAAAGACTTGATTTGGCAACAACTTTTGGTATATAAGTTTTGATACATCTGCAAATATATCTTTATTCCTATTGCTTCAAATATAATTAACTTATATTTTTACCTTGTAGCAAACCTATGATGTCCCTGACACCGTGGTGATGTACAAGGAGTGGATGAGGGAGATTCGTCTACGATAGAAAGATTTCAAGAACAGGCTTACACGAGATTACATTCGAGGGGACCTGAGGGGTCAGCATCCATGTAAGGAGTATACATTTTTGTCTCCAGAGGACTAGAGGTTGTTTATGGCATCACGAGAAGATCCAAACTTTTTGGTAAGATTTCTATCATCATAGTGTTTTATTTGAATATAGTTGACATTATTGATTCGGTGTTCATTGTTTTCCTTTCATAGGCATTAAGTGCAGTAAATGCAGAGAGGCAAGCAGCTAATAAGTGTCAACATTGCATGTCTCGCGGTGGTTATCGCAAGCTTGAGCGAAAAATGATGCAGAAGAGTTAGAGAAATTGAAGGAAGTAGCCATATCAGATCTTACCGTTATGGTCCAAGCCCCGCCACCTCCTCCATGTCACAAAAAATGGAAAGCAGGGAGGATTAAGGGTAGAAAGTACGTAAATCTGACTATTGCTGAGGTTACCACAAGAATTGTAAGTAGTTAGAGTATAAGTACAAAGTTTTTTTTTCATATTAGGAGTGCTTAATTTTCATTTACGATAACTTTTATGCTGCAGGATGAACTGGAAGATCATAGTAGCTAAGGTTCGTTCACTCTAAGTGGATAGATGGATATCTTGTCAACGGCGATTGGGAAGGCAGATCACCCTAGTCATGTTCGAGGGGAGGCAGGGGGAGTTCGTGTTGTGAAGTATTTTGGTTGAGACTCACATCCTTATTCATCACAAGCTGAACCCAATAGGGAGCTTGTGGCCAAGATTCGCCAGGAAGTCTCACAAGAGCTCGAGGCCAACCTTCGCGACAAGCTCCGACAAGAGCTGTTGCTAGAGCTACGTCTTAAGCTGATGCCTGAGCTACGAGCTAAAATGCTAAAGATGTTTGAATCGTAGATGGCAACTACCGAGTATAGAACCCATTCATCCCCGGCCTTCCACAGCACCAAAAGAAGTTACAACCCGATAGAGGAACCACTTGACGACCCTTCTCCCACTCCAGTGTAATATCCCAATTTTTAATTAAGGGCTAATGAGGATTAGTGTGGATATTTATGAATTTAAATGGGAATTATTATGTGTTTTATGGCTATTTTAATTAATACGTCATAATTATTGAGAAATTGGAAGAATGGAATTATTAGGCAATTAGTTGGTGATTAATGGGAAAATTAATTGCTAACTAAGAGAAAATGAGAAGTGTAATTAAAATGACTAATAGAGGGATTAGATAAGCTAATTGGGTGCTTATTGTGTGAGAGCCAATGAGAAGAAGACATGTGGCAAGTTGGCTTGTGTGTGTGAGAGAGAGAAAAGTCAAAGGTTTTTTTTAAGCATTTCTCTCTCCTCTCTTTCCCTCTTTTACGCTGGAAAAACTGAAATGGGAAGGGAGTATGATTATTTCCCTTCTTCATCACTCTTCCCTCTCATATCTCTCGTTCTCTCTCTTCTCCCTCTCTTCGTCAACCGTTGAAGACCAAGGGAAGGAAGAAAAGTTGGAAAAGGTAAGGGAAAATGATCTCTAATGCCAAAACTTCATTCATTAATGTTGTTCCTTGCATTAAGAGCTTTTATTTGATGGTAATAGTTTGGCATTTGGGGCTGGATTGAGTTCTAGAGAAATTGTGAAAGTTGGAGAATCAAAGACTCCCTTTGAGAAAGTTGATAAGGTGAGTGAAACCTATCTATCTATCTATCTATGTTTTGTGTCAAATGGATTAGTTTGTAATTTCTAGAAATTTGGCCTTGAATCCAAAAATGAGTGCCACTATTCATTTGGTATGTTTTGGCATGAGAATGGTATTTTGGGATGAGTTTTGGATAGATAGATTGATTGGTGATTGAAATTTGATGTTTAGATGATATTGGAATTTTGATGTTTGTGTTGCCCAAAACCAAAGCATGATAAAGGAGTAGGATTTTGGTCATTTTGAGATTTCCATTGTGTTCCTTGTGGAAAATTGTGTGGGAGAAGTATTGAATATGAATTTTGAACCATGGGGAACTTAGTGTTAAAAGTGGCAAGTTTTGGTTAGTAAGAAACTCTGTTTTGGCAGTGATCTTGCATAGACGTTTGAAAATAGCAAATGGTGTTGGAAAATTATGAAACTTTTTATTCTTAGAGTTCACTTGCCAAGCTTCAAAATGGACATATGTTTCATGTCATTTCAATTTTTGGGCTAGGAGTTATGACTGTCCAAAGTTTGATGTTAAATCTGGGAACAATTCTGGAATAGTGTGGACTTTTCTTGACATCTGTATTTTTTTGGTGATTTTCAGTAATGACCCATATTTTTCCTATGAAGAGGACTTAAATACCTTTCATTTGGCTTTAGGATCATCTCATTTCGATTTTTCTACAATTAGTTATGAATTTTTGAAGTTGCCTTGGCTGCAGCGCAAAAGTTTCTGTTCACGTTCTGGCCGCAGCCAGAAACTTTCTATGCTGCTTCTGGCCGCAGCCAGAAAATTCTTGGCTGCAGCCAAAAACTTTCTGTGCTGCTTTTGGCTGCAGCCAGAGGTTTTTGTGGCTGCAGCCAGCCCCTGTTTTCAACACCTTGTGATTTTGAAAAGTGGTTTCCAACCTGATGTTTCCCAATCCTTTAGGGCTTTTATTAGAGCTAATTTTAACTACTTAAAGGACATAAATGATAACCAAATTTAAGTATTGTGAAGTCAATTGAGTATTCGAATAGAGAATAACTCTTCGTCCCTAATTATAATTATAGGATACGATATTTGCCCTCCTTGGGAGAAACCTGCGACAAAGCACGCACGGAACGAACCAGGTAGTAACTTTTCTCTCATGTTGTGTATGATGTTTTGGTATGCAAAACTTATCATTGAACTGTGAAATGCATGTACTATGGTCCATTACAACGCGAGCAGGTTAGCGTGAGCCGTGTAGGGATTGATATTGGTCATCTCTAGGTCGGCCATTGAACTACCGTTGTAATCGACATGGAACTTTGTGAATCCGACCCGTGGGGCGGCGTTTGTTAATTCAGTCGTGGGCTGTGAGTTTTGAATCTTGCCTGTATGGTTTATGTGATGAAATGCTTTATATGAATCCCAGCTGTGGTGAAATATATTGTGTGGATTGTGTTGTGCAATGCAGCATGAGCAATCGTAAGGGATGACATGTGTCATACTAACCATTGCCATTGTAGTTGCTTTATGTGGATAATGATTTGATTTCATGCCTTATTATTGTACATACTATGATTGATTTGACACTACGGGGATTCCTTAGAATCTCACTCTCCCAAAAATCATGTTTTAGACAGGGCAGAAGGATCGAAGGGAAAGCGGGCGACGAAGAGTGGGTAGAGCTCATTGATAGGAGTCTATTTTGGAAAAAAATTGGTTATCATTTTGTAAATCATTTGGATATATTTTGTTGGGAATTACATGTATATATTGGATAGTAATTATGCAATCCCCTTGTATGGGAAACTACTTGGGCTTTGTGCCTTGTATAGCCCTAAATTAGTAATTGAACCCCGAGTGTGTCAGGAATTTGCATTATACTCTGATAATTGTGAATGAAATCAACCTGTACAGGCCATTTAGTATTTAAATGTGAATATGAGACCGTCACAAACAGGTTTTGTAAAAGTTTTTGTAAGCCATGATTTTGGGAAGTTTGATTTTGTTTAAGTCCCAAAATCATCTAAGGTCTCTAATTCTACATCAATTACATGTTTATGAACTAAATCTCGGCCTTAAGCATGAAGGGGGTTACATCCAGGGCCGGGAGAACCTGCCATCCTCTCTTTGGATGCCCCAGTGCTGCGTGTAGTTGCAAATGCTCTCGTTCACACACAAGCTACCACCCACCATCATCAGCAAATTCCATAGCATTTGAGTAGGGTGACTATGACGTGTGTTCGAGAGGGGCAAGAAGGTACAGCCATCCCTATTCCTGATGACGAGGTTGCCACAATAGCTCAGGCGAGAGGATCTTTCATCATTTGGCCTGTACATCTTATTGGCTTATTACCAGCAATACCTCCAATGGTATGGAACTACCTCACTTTTACTTGAGATGTGTTGACGTCCTACTAACAATATGTTTTTTTATGTTCTAAAAGAACGAGCAGGAAGCAGGAAAATGGCCCTTCTTAGCATGACTATAGCATATCTATAAAGGCATTCGCCAGATTGATTTGCATATGACTCCAGGGATTGTGGGCCTGGAATTAGAGTATCCCTTCACAATTGATAAAGAAGACCTTAAACAGTTCAATAAGTTGGAGGAGCTAGATATTGGAAGGGGTAAATTTGCAATCCTGTAAGTTTTTTATTTCCCATTTTTTCCTTCATTTAGTTAAGTTGATTTTAACTAGCTAATACATTCATCATTTTAATTCTATTATAGCTCTTTCCGTCGTATATGCATTGACATGCAAAGAGTTGATTTATATGGATTCTTGTCTCCTGCACATACGACAAGGAGTACGAATACATTGAAAAAAAGGACATACTATGTGGGCTTCACAGTGGGAGAGAACGACTATCGTTGTTATCTAGCACCGATTGTTCAAGGGTACGTATTTTAATTTTGTGTATTTGAGATTTTTAATAAATAATTGCCTTGTCATCTAACTTCTTTTTAATCTATTTATGTTGTGATAGTTACCACTGGAGTTTGTGTGTTCTCTGTCCTCGGTCCCATGTTGTTTACTGGTTTGATTCTTTAAGTAAAAGACCAGACAAAGAAACTAAAAGTGTCTTCAACACGTAAGTTGTTTTTTTGTATTTCATTGCTTCTTGATTCTTGACTTAAATGAATTATTCTAATTTATGTTGATTTTCATTTTAATGATAGGGCATGCACGACGTATCGAGCGTTTGGCGGGCCACACAATCATAAAGGTGGCAAAGAGCCGAAATGATTGTATCCAAAGGTACGTAGTTTCAAATCAAGTTCTTTTGATTGACGGTCGTTTTAGATATGCCTTTATTGATTTTAACCATTTGCTTTTAATTTATAGTGCCCTCGACAACCTAGCGGCTGGGAATATGGATACTATGTCTTACTTTATATGTTTAACATCATTAAGAGTGGCATTACGACAGATTTTGAACAAGTAATCGCTTTTTCATTCTCAAAGGATAATATTCTTAGTGTTGTAATTCAATGGCAATTCATTCACTTGATTCATTATTTCATCTAAACTTATTTTATAATTTACAGATTTTTGACAATGAAGATGCCTACTCATATGAAGACATAAATATGATCAGAGACTTTTTGGCTGAACATCTTCTTCAACGTATACCAGAGTAAAGTCTTTAGTAGTTTGTGTAGGAAATACTTTTGTGGTAGTTCTATATATTGTACATATAATTACCGTTGTTGTTGTTGGATATAGATTGGATTTAGTCTAGGTTTTTGTACAAACTGGGGACTTGGATATAGACTTTTTAGTGCAATAACAGACTTGGATATAGATTGTTGTGTAGTTTGTGTGGTTTGTTAGTTAATTAGTTTGCTACTCCTTAAAGTTATTGCATGTAGTAGAGCCTTGGGTTGATCACTGTGTTTCAAGTTGTTGTTTCCATTATGCTGAACTACTGTTGTTTTATTCTGTTGTTTCCATCCTATTTCTGCAGTTTACATTTTCCAGACAGTGATATATATATATATATAAAGGCCATTTAAAAAAAATTTCAACATCCTTAAAATAAAAAGGGACGTTGTAGAGTAGGGGCGACACTTTAGACATCCTAAGTTCATACTGGGGACGTCTAAAGTCCTATTTAACGTCCCCTATTTTACGGATGTTATTGACGTTTTTTTCCACGACCCTCAGATAGACGTCCCTCTGTTTTCAGACGTTAAAAGGCCAAAAAAAGGGACGTTAAAGCCATTTTTTCTAGTAGTGACATATTTGCCCTGAAAATGCCATGTACACACCTATACTGACATATTTCACTCAACTAATTAGTCCCAAACCTTATGACATAATTGGGTGGCATCTTTCAACTAACGCAAAGGCACCGAATATATGTCCTATGCACATCTACACCGACACTTGGATCTCACTATCTACGCATACTGGGCCCTCTGCCCGGTAGGGCTGAATCATATAGTCCCCTAGAGTCTTTTTATCTCTCGACATTCTTAGGACTCTTCTCGAATTAGGCTTAATCGTCTGCCTAATACAGGCTTATCCTCAAATTTATAGGCCCAAAATTCGGGATATTACAGTTCACATGTATGCAAAAGCATAAGTGATAGCTACAAAAAATCACTTTTGTAATGAAAAAGAATAAATTTCTAATACAAATTAAATACAAATCCATTATAAAAGGAAAAATATGATGATGGTACAATTTCATTAAACATGACCATATCAAATTGATGATTCTAATGATGTAACAGAACATAAGATAACATGTTACATGACCATAACAAATTCTTTGCATCATCTTCATTAAAAAACAATCACTTCAGCCTTGGTACAATTGGTAGGTACCATAACACCTTTGCTAGAGATTTCTTTGATTTATACCTTCATGTGTGATATATCAGACACTTACCAAGCCCTTTATACTCGTTTTTGTACAATATATAGTTGTTAGGGCATACATGAATCTTTTCATACCTCAAGTCAAGGGGACACAAAATTTTCTTTACATCATAGTAGTACTCTGGTAAAGAATTTCCATCAAGGAGCATGTCCTTTACAAGCTCAAGTTGCTCTAAAACACTGACGTTGCTGCACCAATGTTGTACTTTCAAGCTTATCAAATACAACAAAGTATTCAACACCTAGTATTTTTCACAGCTTGAGTATAAGGGCTTCTCTGTATTACTGTACAAATCACCATACGCACTTGCTTTCTCAAAAGCGCTTACACCAACATCACAGATCATGTCCTCCATTCTTTCACTAGTTCCATAGCATCATAGTTATGATGAAATGCCTCTTCCCAAAGATTCAGTTGGCGTTTCTACTTCTTCACCATGCCATACCCATACTGTATAACTCTTCATAAAACCCTCACAAATTAACTGGGTGTATTTTTCCATAAGAATCAGTCGTTTACAATTCAGAGATTTCAGACAAGGTCAAAAAAACCTCCCTTGAACATTAGTATGTGAAGGTTTCTTTTAGGAAATTCCAAAAACTCCCTAATCCCATTACAATACTCAACGCTTGTGCACTTACAATTTATCCAACTACGGTCCATATTTGACATCCGATAATGTGAATGAAACAAAATGCAAATTCATATAAATCTTAAAAATGATTCAAACAAAGAGTATTTAATTTTAAAAAATTGTAACAAAATACCTGGAAGCACAAATAAGATCACAACGAAGATATTTAGATTAGAAAACTATGAAAATGAAATTGGAGTAGGGTTCCTGTTCCCACGCTCATGGTAGATTGAAACTACGAAAATATTTAGGTCACAAAATGGAAAATGAAGGAGAAAGTTCGGGGATTGAAGTAGCAGTTCAAATATTGAAGGGAACTATGATTGATTGAAATGACGCTAGAAGACTAGATTGAAGGCAAAGAAGGTCAAACAGAGAGAAATGCAATAAAGTGTGACTTTTCTAGGTCTCAAGCGCGAAAGGTAAATTATGTTTGCGTCAATTTTTAGATCAGTTAAACGTGTAAATAGGTCTAAATTATAATTTTCTAGACCGAACATGTTGAAACCGATTCACAAGCACAATTAATTTAGAATGGTTGAAAATACAACCGATTTAGAAATTACTTTTTACTCTAAGTGCAAGACAACCTGTCTAATTATTTTCCTATCAAGACCAGACGTAAATATAACTAGTCTAAAAAATAATATTTAGACCTAATTAATGAGCGACCGGTCTAAAGTTATAACAGTATTTACAAAAATCCCACCGGTCGTAGTTTTTAAACTATCTCCACCTATAGAGGTATAGACGTGGCAATCTTATAGGCCTTTTTTCTAGTAGTGAAATAACAAGTTGTGATGAAACTTTTTTTTTTTAATTTGAAAAGTTGAGGTGAAAATTGAACTTATAAGCCTTTGTTTATTAAAAAGATTTTATACCTCATTCATATTTTTTTGGCCAAGTCTCTCTGATATTTTTCAATAATATAACACCAAAATATTATATATGTGTAATAAATTTAGTTTTAAGCCATCTAAAAAGTATTAATTTTATAAGATTAAATGTAATTTTTTTAATAATAATTTGTCAATTTTAAAAGAATAATTGCCTGGCTAAAAAAGTAGAAGAATAATTTACAGGAGATTTATTATTCCACTAACTTAGAAAAATAGACTATGTTTTCTGTTTCATTACATCTAAACTAAAACTCCTCAACCAAAAGGTTCTTTCTATGTTAATAGTTTGGTCCTACAAATTTGTTCTTATTTTGATTTTGATCTATCAAGTTTTAAAATAGTTATTCATATAATTTAATAGAGGGCTATATTTACATTAAGTTTTTTATATTCATTATAACAAGTTCTCCAATCACACATAACTGTGTCCTTTTTTTTCACACGAGTTTATAGTTACATAATAATAGCTCAAAAATAGGACATATAGATATAAGGAACTTAGTCTAGGTATTTTCCTTTAAAAGAAACATGGACCATTATACCTCTTTTTTAGTCGAAGGACCATTTTCCCCTTTAAGGGATTAAAATCTATGATTTGAAATTTGAGGAATCATAACCAAAATAAAAGCAAAGGTGATTGACTATCATATTAACCCTATACTTTTTGTTATATGTCGCAGACTTTTTTTTTTCTTTTTTTAGATTTTATTAAGGGGATAATTCTTTTCGAGGCTTAAAGCATAAAAGAGTTTTTACCGATTCTAAGGCTCTATTTTGTTTGAGGTGAGGGGAGGGAAATGGGAGGGAGGGGAGGGATTTTGGTCCCTTTCCTTTGATTGACCAGAAAAATATTTAGGTGGGGAGGATTTTTTTTTTTTTTTAAATTTCCTTCTCCCTTCCCTCAAAACCATCACCCCCTAAATTGGAGGGATTTGGAGGGGAGGTTGAAAGTATAGGAGTAACTGGACTAAAATGCCTAAAGAATTTTTGTGATAACCCTAAATTGCCCGCCCTTCCTTTTTTTTCTCTCAACAGAGCCTCAAAACTAAATACGATCGACAGAATCAAACCGTAGAAAACAAAAGATGCGGCTCGCGTGTTCTATTCTTCAATAGGCTTTGGTTAGCTAATCTGTTCGATATTTTTCTTCTGAGAAGGCAAAAGCTAAATCAAAAGTATTTGAAGTCCAAGATATATGGCTCACACTCTATTCTCTACTCCGATTTGTTCCTTGAAATCCTCAAACAGACTAGGTATTTGTAACTTTGTGAACCTTCTCAGGCTTCTAAGATATCCAATGTTGTTGTTATTGAATGGTTTTAAATTAATTTGAATAGGGATAGTTACTTGTGTTGGAAATTGTGCCCTAAGGGCCAATCATTGTACTTTAAACATTATTATTTTAATGAAATTTCTCCATTTTGTTATCATATTATTTGCATGTTAACTGTGATAATTGTATCCTTGGATAATTCATAAAGATTGTCCTAAAATGTCCCTGGTCGATCATCTATGCGGGAGCAGAGATTAAACAAGACTAGTATGACTTTGATAAGATATGGAGATATGAATCAAAGTCTTAGGCACTTGTAAGAGTACAAGGTGCTGGACCAACCCATTATGAGAAAGCTACATGGATCAAGTCATAAGCTTTTCTCATGTATAACCACATCATAATGCCCTTGGACCTGAGGTCATCATGGATTCCTACATGAGAGTTGCTAAGTTTTGAACTAGTCAAAAGTCACTTTTGACCGGGTGATGATAAAGGCTACGATCGGGCTTGGTGGTTTTTCATGTAGAGGAATATGAATGATCAAGATGGAATTTGTCCCTTACATTAGTAGAGGATATTACTGGGCCCCTCGATGAATGAGTCTGAGAAATGTATGGCCATACTATGATGAAAGGAGTTTCTATCTCTGTTATCAGGCTACTCAGGAATCGAGAAAGTAATGGTCAGGAACAAGAGGATGACATTTTCCATGCCTTATCCTTGATCGATATATCGTGTGACAAAAGGGACGTGACATGGTTGTATGACAGGTTGCATCGTGATAACGATCCTCATATGAATTGGGTAGTCGTAATGTCTTGCTAGAGGCCACTTGCAACTTTTGGGTTAGTGTAGTTATTGGCCCACTGCCAACTTCATATAGGCCTACAGAGTCGCACACAAGAATGGCCCAACACGAGATAATGTTTGATTTAGGGTGGATGAATTTTATATTTATATATATATAATATAAAATTCATTAATAATATTATATAGATATATATATTTTTTCAAAATATATATCTTATATATATATATATTATATTTAATAATATTATATATAGATATATATATTTTTGAAATATATTATATATATATATGTATATATATTATATGATATTATTATATTGTGTTAGTTTTAAATTTAATTTATTAAGATATATTAAATTTAATAACTAACATGATAGAGATATAGTATCTCAGATTTAATTTATGAAGATAAATTAAATCTAATGGCTCTTTATTTAGATTAAATAAATAGGTTAAATTAAAACTGTTGGACAGATTTAATTCAAACTGAATTTATTTAATTAGCTCATCAAGATAATTAATTGTTAATTAATTTCGAAATTAATGATGATTAATTTTGAAATTTGAAAATAACCCTCATGGGTTATAAACTTGATAGAGCTGATAGACTCAGGGTACATCAGAATTGAGAGCCGCAAGTTAAACCCTTGGAGACATTAGAGGCGCTAGCACGTAGTCTCGGTTGGAGAGCATTCGTGTGGATACCGGTAGAGGGAGCGGACCTGACGTGTTGGCTCCTAGAGATCGTGAAAACTCTGAATCATCAAAAAATGTATGAATCCTTCCAACTTGGTTTAAACGCCGTTGATAGATCCTCGATTAGGATCGGTGAAAATTTTTCAAATTCTTCCGCTGTGCTTACCGATCCTATAGTGGTATCAGAGCCAGATCAATTGTGCATTTAAATTGAGTTTATGATTCTTATACATGTGATATATATAGGATGTGTACGTATGTTTATAAGAAACACTCGAATATGTATGTGATTCTCGTTTTGGAACAAGCGTGAAATCGATTCCGAACATGTATATCTTGAAACATGTATGTGATTTTCGTTTTGAACAAGCATGAAATTGGGTAGGGTACCTGAGATCGTAGTTGGTGACAATCAAATTGGGTCTAGGTTCGGATATCTATTCGGGTAATAGGGATCCGAACTATGGGGAAGACAAATTGGATCAGAAGCGTTCTGCGTAGCACAATATAATCTGATCATGACATTTATTGCTTTTCATATTGTATGAATTCTTGTTGTGGTTTATTATTTATCCTTGTTTGGGTATGGTGAACAACATGGCTTTAGAATTTTACAAAGGTTGTAATATTTAAATACGGCCTGCGTGCCGTGGCTTTCTCTAAATACTCTCGATGTACATTCTCTTCTCATCTCACTCCCCTCGAATGTTTAAACGAGGTTTCTCTCAATGTATTTCTCTTTTTTTAGAGAAGTCCTCTCATTGGCTTGGGAGGATTTTAGGTTAGGCAAGCCATGTTGTGTCACGTTTAAATTATGCTTTTGATAAGATCATTGCATGATTACTTTTACGTTTATATGTATTTATCTGTATGAGATACGACCATGATTGCATCCATATAAACAAAACTAATTAATTAAGCCCTCTAAATTAAATCTTAAGTCATAATGCCGTCAATTAATGAATACTTGTCAAAACCTAGATCGCTCAATTGTGGAAACCACCAAAGTGGATGCACTTGAGTTATCTTGATGAAGACAAGCTTGAGTAATTGTGATGCTCATAATATTCATTATTGTTTTGACTTAATTGAGATTAACAAAACGGTTTTGAATCTCAAGGCATTAGATGGGGTTAAACATACCGGATCATATGATGATTAAATCCCATAAAGATCTAAGAGTTACATGTGATGTAATTGGTAAATAGGTTACCTACCTAAATAACTTGAATTTAAGCGTCTTGCCAAAGCGGACTTAAGTTTAAGCCAAATATGGATCTTAGCCCACTAATTATTATATTGAAGGTTGTTAATTTAGTGGGAGATTACTAACTAACTTTGCATATTTTAATTGTAGAATCATGTCGACTAGTAATACTGCTACACTATCATTGCGATCGGTCCTTGAGAAGGACAAACTCAATGGGACAAACTTTCTTGACTGGTTCAGGAACTTGAGAATTGTTCTCAAGCAGGAAAGAAAGGCTTATGTCCTAGATCAACCCATTCCTGAGGAGCCTGCAGCTTGTAACCCCCTCCGTAATTATATCCGAAATACGCGATTAAAATGAAATAGAGACCAATAATAATCAAATAACATTTACTAACCCATCACATGATGGGGTTTTCAAAAATACCTTTCGAAATCATTTATAAACTTGGTCTCATATTCACATTTCGAATACAATTACTACGCGAAGATAAATCACATTCATATAAATATCAGAGTGTACAACATAATCATCCCGGCAATCTCGGGTGCATACCTTCACTAAAGATATATAGGGCACAATTGCCCATTACAATTCTTCAAATGGGGATTACACAATCTCATCTCGAATGAGTCCTGCCGCTCCCTCCACGAGCTACTTGCCCTGTCTAAATTGTTGGTAAGGGAGGGTGAGATTCGAGAGAATCTCAGTAGGAAACAGATACCATAATGCATGCATGATAGATGCTATGTGTATGACATGTTAGCTTTATCTAGATGCATGCCCTATAATGACATTTTTGCATACTCAATGTTTCATGTAACAAAACTATGGCCACAGCAAAACAGAAACAGAGCTTCATTTATTCAAATATGCTCTACACAATCAAGTAAAGCAATCACATACATCACTACACAAGCAAAGATATCAAATACATGCAAGTAAGGTAAGTCCCCTACCTCCAGTCTTTTCTCCTCGATTTGTGTGCCAGCAACTCGGGGCTTCACATTCGATCCTACAATGTCAAATGTACTATTTAGACACTTCCATAGTGTTTCTGGGGGTTATATGAGGCTATATTGAAAATTTACTAAAATACTCCCGGGGACCCGGCCCGGCCCCGCCGTACCCGGTCCGGCTGTACTTTTCTTGAAATTTTGACATGGGCTATTCTGACATATTTTCGCCCAAGGAATCCATTTCCGGACTCGGAATTATCAAATTCACTGCCAAAAGACGAAATTGCCCTTGGCAGCCCATATTTCAGTGTTTTAGGGGCATTTTCGTAATTATGCTTTCTCGGCCTTTTCCGAAAAAGTGCCCAACTGTAACCCCACCTAATTTTCCCTCCTGAACTCAATGGAATCATCAAATCATTGAAAATCCAACTGTAAGACCCATTTATAGCCCAGACCGAAATATATGGGTTTTCTAGGAAAAATCAGGGTTTTTCGGTTTCGGCTCCGTAAACACGTTCCTTTCTACTCCTAACCACTTTATTGACTATTCCATTAGGTTACAACTACCATTTAGTATCAATTTGGGCATCATAACCCCTAGGGAAACCCATTTTCCATTTTTACAACCAATGGCAATCCGGCGAAATTTCACCGATTAAATTGCCCACAGCAGCCAGAATAGTCAATATACAAGAGTTTGGAAGTTACCTCAAGCTCCTTCTAGATTTTCTCAAGAGTGGCTGAAAACCCTAGCCCCTTGAACACCAAATTCCTTGCTTCAAAACCTTAATTCACATAGAGGAATAGCTTAGGAGGAGGATTATACACATTAGGAGCTAGATCGTCGGAGAAATCGGCTTACCTTGTAAGATTTCTCCTTCCTTCTCTCTATTTTTCTCCAAGCTCTCTCTCACATTTTTTCCTCTTGCTTCAGCTGAAAATGGCGTGAAATGGCTGAAGAAGATGAGCAATTTGATTAATAATCCATGCTGACATCATCTTTTAATGAGATGATGTCATAATTCCCATTTTCGGATTTTCTGGCAGATTTTCTGCCCAAACTTTGAAACATCATAACTAATTCTATAAAACTCAAAATGAGGTGATTCCAAAGCCAAATGAAAGATATTTAAGTACTTTTCATAGGAAAAATATTAGAAATTACTAAAAATCACCACACAATTCCAGAATTACATAAAACTCATCACTGCCCCAAAACAGAGTTCAGTTTCCATCCCAAACTTTGGACAGTTATATCTCCTAGTTCACAAAACGAAATGGCACAAATTATATGTCCATTTTGAAGCTTGAGATGTGAACTATAATTCTGAAACGTTTCATAATTTTCTGACATCATTTGCCTAGTCAAAACATCCACACAAGAAGACTGGCCATACAGAATTCACACTGGACAGCATTTCCTGTTTTGCAACCAATGTGTCCAATTCAATTTAAATCAATTCCAATGATTAAATACCACAACATGACACCATTTCCATCACAATACCCCATTCAATTCTTCCCTCTATTCTAAGTCAATTTGGATGTTAATCCACAATTGAACTCAAATATAGGGTTTTGGCGTTGCTCATAACACAAGCGACTACAATCCACTTTATATTCTCTAAAAAGGTTCATTAATCACTAACCACGTCCACTTTTGTAGTCAATAACTCCTAATCACCATTTGGGATCTTGCTAAACCAGGGCTTAGCAATCCACTAATCTCAGGCTTATTCTCTAGCCTCGAGTCTCAAAATTCGGGGTGTTACACAGCTAATGCTCCAAGAGCTCAAAGAGATGCTTACACAAAGCATAAGGATGAATCTGTAGATGTAGGTTGCCTGATGCTTGCCACTATGGTTCCAGAGCTCCAAAAAGATCTGGAACTCATGGAGGCTCATGAGATGATAGTACATCTCAAGGAAATGTTCCAGCAACAGGTAAGGTAAGAAAGGTATGAGACCACAAAGGCCTTACATTCCTGCAAAATGGTTGAAGGTGCATCAGTTAGTACTCATGTGTTAAAGATGAAAGGCTATATTGATCACCTTGAGAGGCTTGGATTTCCCATGAGCTAGGAGTTAGCAACGGACTTGATCCTCAACTCACTCCCGGAGAGTTATGACCAGTTTGTTATGAACTACAACATGAACAACATGGAGAAATCAATTTCTGAGCTGCATGGGATGCTCAAAACTGCTGAGCAAAGCATTAAGAAAAAGCCTAGCACAGTTTTAATGGTTCAGAAAGGAAAGGGTATGAAAAAGAAAGGGAAGGGCAAATGGAAGGGTAATGGCTCAGGTGGTAAGACCAAAGAGTCAAACAAGCCCGAAACCAAGCCTGCACCCAGGAAGGCAAAGCCTCCAAAGGAAGGAGTCTGCTACTTCTGCAATGAACCTGGTCATTGGAAGAGGAATTGCAAACTCTACCTGGAAGATCTGAAAAAGGACAAGAAGGATAGCGGGGCTATCGCTTCAGGTATTTATGTTATAGACATTCATTTTTCTACTTCCTCTACATGGGTATTAGATACTACATGTGGTTCTCACATTTGTACAAATGTGCAGGGTCTAAAGGACAGTAGAAAGCTGAAGAAGGGTGAGGTGGACCTACGAGTTGGAAACAGAGCAAGAGTTGCTGCTTTAGCTGTAGGCACTTATGAATTAGTTCTGCCCAGTGGGCTTTTCTTAGTTTTGAACAATTGCTATTATGTTCCTGCTTTGAGTAGTAACATTGTTTCTCTTTCTTATTTGGATAAGGAAGGTTATACTTCCATTACTAGGAATGGTAAATGTTCTATTTATCGTAATGACATTTTCTATGCTGATGGTGATTTGCATGTTGGTCATTATATATTAAATTTCGAACATCCTAATAATGGGAATATCTATAACGTAACTACTAAGAGGATAAAATCAAACGATTTGAATCCGACCTACCTATGGTATTGTCGTCTAGGCCACATAAATGAGAAACGCATTTCTAAACTCCATCAAGATGGATTTCTAAACTCATTTGATTTTGAATCATATGATACATGCAAATCTTGCTTATTATGAAAGATGACTAAGGCACCTTTCACTGGGTACAGTGAGAGGGCTATTGAATTATTGGGCCTCATACATACAGATGTATGTGGACCATTAAATATAGCTGCCAAAGGAGGTTATGTCTACTTCATTACATTTATAGATGACTTTAGTAGATATGGCTATATCTATCTAATGAAACATAAATCTGAATCTTTTGAAATGTACAAAATATTCCAAAATGAAGTACAAAACCAACTTGGTAAAACAATTAAAGCACTTAGATCTGATCGAGGTGGTGAATATATGAGCCAAGAATTCACTGACCATCTTAGGAGTTGTAGGATAATCTCATAATTGACTCCTCCAGGAACACCATAATAGAATGGCGTTTCTGAACGGAGGAATCGAACACTATTAGATATGGTTTGATCTATGATGAGTCAAACAAATCTTCCACCGTCCTTTTGGGGATATGCCCTAGAGACAGCTGCGTTCACACTAAATCGTGTTCCATCTAAGGCAATTGAAAAGACACCATATGAGATATGGACTGGAAAGAAACCAAGTTTATCTTTTCTTAAGATCAGGGGATGTGAGGTATATGTTAAGCAACAAGCCTCTGATAAATTAGTGCCCAGATCCATAAAGTGCCTTTTCGTAGGGTATCCTAAAGAAACGAAAGGATACTATGTCTACAATCCCACCGATAACAAAGTGTTTGTTATTCGAAATGGCAAGTTTCTAGAAAGAGAGTTTGTCTCTAAAACAACCAGTGGGAGCGACGTACATCTCGAAGAAATTCGATATCCACAAGATGGTACAGAACCACAAATAGAAATTAGAGAAGACTCACAACAAGTTGCTGAGGCTCCTCAAGTAACACAAGGTCCACGAAGATCTGATAGGACACGGCATCAACCTTAGAGATATGGATTTCTGATTACTGAAGGCCGTGATGTGTTGCTCATTGAGCAAAATGAGCCCACCACCTATCTAGAAGCCACAGTGGGACAAAACTCTGAGAGATGGCTAAATGCCATGAAGTCTGAAATGCAATCCATGTACGACAATCAGGTATGGACCTTAGTTGATCCACCTGAAGGTATAAAAACCATTGGGTGCAAAGGAGTTTTCAAGGAGAAAACTGACATGGATGGCAATGTAAATGTCTTCAAGGTGCGACTAGTTGCAAAAGGATTCACTCAAACTCATGGTGTAGACTATGATGAAACCTTTTCCCCAGTTGCAATGGCCAAATCAATCAGAATACTTCTTGCCATTGCAGCATATTATGACTATGAAATATGGCAGATGGATGTCAAAATAGCCTTCCTTAATGGAAAGCTGCTTGAGGATGTGTACATGACACAACCTGAAGGTTTTGTGCGTCCAGAGGACTCTAGTAAAATTTGCAAGCTTCAAAGATCCATTTATGGATTGAAGCAAGCATCTCGGAGCTGGAATCATAGTTTTGATGAAGTAGTCAAAGAGTTTGGATTCATTCAAAACATCGATGAACCTTATGTTTACAAGAAGGTTAGTGGGAGCATAGTTGTATTTCTAGTGCTTTATGTAGATGACATCCTACTCATTGGGAATGATATTTCTACCTTGCAGAGTGTCAAGTCTTGGTTAGGAAAGTCCTTTTCAATGAAATACTTAGGTGAAGCCACCTATATCCTAGGGGTTAGGATCTATAGGGATAGATCCAAAAGGCTAATAGACCTAAGTCAGAGCACATACATAGATAAGATACTACATAGGTTCAATATGCATGATTCAAAAAGGGGTTACATGCCTATGTCTCATGGCATCCATCTTAGCAAGGATCTGTGTCCTAGTACACCTGATCAGCGAGATCGCATGAGTAAGGTTCCATATGCCTCCGCCATTGGATCCATCATGTATGCCATGTTATGTACTCGACCGGATGTCTCGTTTGCCTTAAGTATGACCAGCAGATACTAACAAGATCCTGGTGAGGGTCATTGGACTGCCGTTAAGAATATCCTAAAGTACTTAAGAAGGACTAAGGACTTATTTTTGGTCTATAGTAGATTAGATGATGAGCTCTGTGTAACCGGTTACACAGATGCAAGTTTCCAAACTGACCAAGATGGCCTTAAATTACAATCTGGATATGTATTCCTCCTGAATGGTGGAGCAGTAAGCTGGAAGAACTCCAAGCAAAGCACTATAGCAGATTCTGCAACAGAAGCTGAGTATATAGTAGCATCAGATGCAGCTAAAGAAGCCGTTTGGATCAGAAAGTTCATTACTGAACTAGGGGTGGTGCCTACCATCTCAAATCTAATAGATTTGTTCTGTGACAATAGCGGTGCTATTGCACAGGCCAAGGAGCCTAGGTCACATCAAAGGACCAAACACATACTAAGGCGATTTAATCTTATTAGAGAAATCAATGATAGAGGTGATATAAAGATATGCAAAGTAGCAGGAGAAGATAATGTTGCTGATCCTCTTACTAAGCCACTTGCACAGGCAAAGCATGAGCGTCATGTTAGGGCAATGGGAATTAGGCAAATTAATGATTGCACCTAGGGCAAGTGGGAGGATGTTGGCAATTGTGCCCTAAGGGCCAATCATTGTACTTTAAACATTTTTATTTTAATAAAATTTCTACATTATGTTATCATATTATTTGCATTTTAACTGTGATAATTGTATCCTTGGATAATTCATAAAGATTGTCCTAAAATGTCCCTGGTCGGTCATCTATGCGGGAGTAGAGATGAAACAAGACCAACATGACTTTGATAAGATATGGAGATACGAATCAAAGTCTTAGGCACTTGTAAGAGTACAAGGTGCTGGACCGACCCACTATGAGAAAGCTACATGGATCAAGTCATAAGCTTTTCTCATGTATAACCACGTCGTAATGCCCTTAGACCTGAGGTCATCATAGATTCCTACATGAGAGTTGCTAAGCTTTGAACTAGTCAAAAGTCACTTTTGACCGGGTGATAATAAAGGCTACGATCGGGCTTGGTGGTTTTTCATGTAGAGGAATATGAATGATCAAGATGAAATTTGTCCCTTACATTAGTAGAGGATATTACTGGGCCCCTCGATGAGTTAGTCTGAGAAATGTATGGCCATACTATGATGAAAGGAGTTTCTGTCTCTGTTATCAGGCTACTCAGGAATCGAGAAAGTAATGGTCAGGAACAAGAGGATGACATTTTCCATGCCTTATCCTTGATCGATATATCGTGTGACAAAAGGGACGTGACATGGTTGTATGACAGGTTGCATCGTGATAATGATCCTCATATGAATTGGGTAGTCGTAATGTCTTGCTAGAGGCCGCTTGCGACTTTTGGGTTAGTGTAGTTATTGGCCCACTGCCAACTTCATATGGGCCTACAGGGTCGCACACAAGAATGACCCAACACGAGATAATGTTTGATTTAGGGTGGATGAATTTTATATTTATATATATATAATATAAAATTCATTAATAATATTATATAGATATATATATTTTTTCGAAATATATATCTTATAAATATATATATATTATATTTAATAATATTATATATAGATATATATATTTTCGAAATATATTATATATATATATATGTATATATATTATATGATATTATTATATTGTGTTGGTTTTAAATTTAATTTATTAAGATATATTAAATTTAATAACTAACATGATAGAGATATAGTATCTCAGATTTAATTTATGAAGATAAATTAAATCTAATGGCTCTTTATTTAGATTAAATAAATAGGTTAAATTAAAACTGTTGGACAGATTTAATTTAAACTGAATTTATTTAATTAGCTCATCAAGATAATTAATTGTTAATTAATTTCGAAATTAATGATGATTAATTTTGAAATTTGAAAATAACCCTCATGGGTTATAAACTTGATAAGGCTGATAGACTCAGGGTATATCAAAATTAAGAGCCACAAGTTAAACCCTTGGAGACATTAGAGGCGCTAGCACGCAGTCTCGGTTGGAGAGCATTCGTGTGGATACCAGTAGAGGCTGTTGGCTCCTAGAGATCGTGAAAGCTCTGAATCATCAAAAAAGATATGAATCCTTCCAACTTGGTTTAAACGCTGTTGATAGATCCTCGATTAGGATCGGTGAAAATTTTTCAAATTCTTCCGCTGTGCTTACCGATCCTACAACTTGCAATTCGGTTGATCAAAAGGCTTCCTAGATAATCGAAGCATGCCAGAATTCTAAGGCTCGCAACTTAAAGTCCTTCGAGATCAAGGTGGGATTGATTTCAACTTACCATCTAGAAAGGAGACGTTAATTGATTATTACTGATATTTAGTTAATAAGGGGATTTCTCTCTTGCTGGAAAGTGTCATGTGGGATCAGTTTCAATGAAGTTTTTATGATACATAGTGTGATAAAAACCGCACAGCCAATAAACCCCTTGCCTTTTCATTTATTTTATTGTTGTAAACAAGAAACTAAAGAATAAAGTAAGGAACAATGCTAGGTTAGATGAATTTATGTTGGTTATGGGATAGTTAGCTGGCATTCAGTGAATTGGATCATTGTTATGGTTCATGATATCTTGGTTATAGACTGCAAAATAGACATGTATTATGACATTGATTAAGGGTTTGTTTGGGACTTCTTTGGAAGAAGTAGGTAGTTAATAAGCAAGCTGAGGTTCTATAAGAAGAGGATTTGTTGTCTTTTTAATCATCAATATAACATATAAATCTCTTCCACCAAGCCATTTCCTTGTGCGGCTTATCCATCGGCTCTAGACACATTTCACTGTTCACAAGCTGAATTCCAGATATCTTGGGCTGCGAGTCAGCTGGTCTCTCATGAAAGTGACCTCACCCTTATCTGTCGCATGAGCTCAATGCAAATTTGAAGTTTCAAACTCCCCGCCTAAACCATCTGTTGTGACTGTTATATAACCCTTGTTTGACGTGCGTTTTAAATTCAGGCTGTTGGCTGATGTTTCTCTCCTCCATATACCAAGCAAATATGGTCCAGATATGTCTCCTCTCACTGTAGGTACCAACTGATATTGTTTTACATCATTCACTCCCTACTCTGTTTTTCTTTCAAATCTATTCAAGTTTCCCTTCATGTCTCACTTTACATTCTCCTTCTCCTGTTGCTAGGCATGGTAAACTGGAAATAAGAGTGAGTTGTGCGTCGTGCATCCAGGGAAGAATCGTTGTTTTATCATTTATGTTACCCGACCGAAGTTTCCTCCACTGCTTCGTTAAGTCTGGACAGGGAATGGGTTTCTTACCACATCATTCACTCCCTACTCTGTTGTTTATTGTTTTGATGTTTTTTCAATGTCACAGAATCTTTGAAGGTGTACAAGGAACACAATCTGATGTTGGCCCATTCAACCAATAGACTCTGTTAAAAAAGTTGTACAGCATGGGAGTTTAATGCTTCCAGTTTGGAGAGTGGGTTGATGAGTACTGAAGTATCCCTCTTATTTTTGGTTTTCTCATGTCAAGTTTGGAGATTAACCAGAGTTTGTCAAAGCACAAATATGGTGCCTTTCTTAACTTTTTTAGCATATCACACCTTTATTGATTTTGCCCATCAGTTATTATGCCTCCATAAGTTTTCATCTGCCCATCAGTTTTCATCTGCTTACTTCCCATTTAGTTCAGCTTGAACGCATTCACATAAAATACAACAATTCATTTTTTTAATGTGGCCCCAGCAAGAAAGGGCACCGTCATTCCAAGAGTTGCAGTTGGGACTATTATTAGCTACATATAAACGTCCGCCGTTCTAATAGCTATGGACCAAAAACAAACAATTGGATAATGGGGGTTATCTTCAAACAGCCCATATGTTGTCGATCTTCAGAAGTGAAAGGTGGCCCAAATAGGAAGTATAGCCCTGGACATCCATTCTTTTTTTTTGAGACAAATATCAGCCTACATCTTGGACTGAAGAAAACAAATAACATGAAACCGATTGACCAAAAAAAAGATGAAACCACAACATGCTATTGGAATCAAAATTAAAAACAGAGTAACCAATGCAAAAACAAAGTTCAGAAACCAAAAGGAAGTTTAGCAGTGGACATTAATTCATGTTTCTATGACAAATATCAATGTCCAACTTGGACTGAAGCCTACAAATAACATGAAACCGATTGACAAAAAAAGAACATGAAACCACAACATGTCATTAGAAACGAAATTGAGAACAGAGTAACCAATGCGAAACCAAAGTTCAGAAACCATAGCAGCTTAAAAAAAAAGTACCGTAACCAAAATCGTGACCCCTAATTTGCAATGACGCTTACAGTAGTGAACCCAACACTGCATTCAGTCACTCATAAAACCTAGCTCTGACCCTAATTCAGTTGCCGTTGGTAACTTCACATGGTCATCCTCATCTTGATCGTGATCTGCCTCTTCAGGTAAACTCGGCCTTTCGACTGGCGTCACCTTCAGGTAGGTGAATGTGCTGAAGTCTTCGATGATCATGGGCTGGTACATCTCTAGAGCAATTTTGACACGCAAAAAAGAGGTTCGCCCCTTAATATGCTTCATGTACTGCCTTCGGCTTACTAGGATATGCATGCCATCCCATTCATGATTAACGAATCCTTCCTCTTTCAGCATGACGTATATGCATTTGAACAAAAAATAGCGGCTCCCATGCCACTGATGTGATCCAATAAAAACAGGCCTCTTTGCATTTGTCATGACCTTCGAATCGTAATGGGTTAACACATATTCTACCTCAACAAAACCATTCAAGCCAGGATCAAACATGAACATATTCCTGACCTCATCAACCCACTCAATCTCTTCAATCAGCTCGAATGGCCCGCATCTTAGCCTAACACGTTGGACCCTCATGCTTTCTATCTTTGGAGTACAGAAGTAATCTGAGCAAGAAACCTGTCTGCGGCTACAGACATTTTTTGACTGATCTTATTTCAATTACTTGAGTGCTCCACTACAATAGTCCATCTTTCATTTGCTTAAATAGCAACACATTAAGCCCATATAACTAGAACCTAAAAGGCTACATTACGTTACAGTTACATTCGAATCACAATTACTAAACTCTTAAAATGTGGTGCAGGACCCTTCCGACTACATCCTTGGACTTCCTGACACTATTTAATGGTAACTGATTCTGTTACCTTTTCTGATCCTATTTTGTTCTTATCCTCATTTCCATGATATGGCCTGAATTTGCAATAATAACATGACTTATTGAGTCATTTCAGTCAATGGCTCTACCCTAAACGCCACATCCCGACGCATAGCGTTCAAAGTTTTTGATGACTGTGCCTGTTGTTTAGTTATGGTTTATATCTTGCTTGTCAGCTGTGATCTACCTGTTCCTTTGAATTGTGTCATATTTGTTAATCTTGCCATTCCAATCACTAGAATAGTAACTGTGTTATGACATTTTGTTGTCACATCAATCTTTCTTACATCAGCCTTGCCAATTCCACCTATCCAGGCCTTAAATGCTGTCATTATTGATCTACACAAAAGGTTAGATTAACACCTGCTTAAAGTTAATTTCAATTTTGTCTATAGCCTCTTTTTTTATCCTCACACGTTCTGCTTCAACATGCTTTGGAGTAAATCACTCATTGCGAAAACCTTTACTTTATGCGTATTCAAAGCAGTGCTTACTAGGAGAATGGTTATAATAGATATATTGGAAGGTGTTTCAATTTGTCCATTGGGGATTTCCTGTATCTCTTAAAACCTCATATCTAGCAGCATGGCTATAGTTGACAATCCTTAAATAGCTCATAAAGCTTATCCTTACTTTTTGTGTCTGCTACTAAATAACAATACGAGGATCGTTATAATATCTAAAACATTTTTTACCCAACTTTCTTGTGCTATTTAATAGTTCCTACGACCTTCAGTCAGCTTTTTCCTATCGGCAAAGGGTGCAGTTATCTTTGAACACCCCCGATTGCTCATAATGTCCGAATGAACTCTTTACTTAATTTAATGTAAATCTCTGGGCATATGGATTACTCATTCTCGAAGTGATTTCAACGTGTTGATTATAACATATAATTCGTTAATTAACTACATAATCTTGGATTTCCTGTTGGTTGCTACATCCAGCATGTCATCATTGATTGCCACACAAGGTGTGATGACTTATCTCTCTCAATACCAATGTCAATGCAGTATGTTTCAGCCTTTTATGGATGGTCACGCTCTGCTTACATATCTTAGCCTAACATGGTTATGCAGGTCACCTTTCCAAGCCATGGAAGTGCAGGTACTAAAAAAATGAAATCTGACATCAGTGGTTATTCTATACCTGCATATACATCATCTCTTTCTGCGATGCAGTTTCCTTAACCGCTGTAATTCTCCAGGATTATTAATTACTCATTCACCGAGTTCTATCAACATGATGGGCATAAGAAATCATTCATCACTTAACTATATAACTTTGCCATTCCCTATTGTCCAAGCAATCCAGAGTGTCATCACTGATCTGCACAGAAGGTTTGTTGAGTTAATGCTTTCCTTTTCGTCTCAATGCAGTATGTATCAGCTTTTTTGTCTTCTCACGCTATGCTAAAATTTGTTAATAATAATGGATTTAGATGTCATTTTTTCAAAACATACCCTCTTTCTTATCGGCTATTGCTGACCATCCATAACATGCTCATGCAGAAATGAGAAAGCCTATTACCTGTGTCGATGCCCATTGGTCAACCTGTACGTGGCATGTCAAATCAGAATCTTTCAAACCTTCAAATTAAACATGTCTGACTTCTTCATCCTCACGTATCCTGGTCATTTCCTGCTAATGTTTGACTGTCTTCCCTATTAAATTTAATAATGGCCTAAAAAATTGCCTCAAGCCAACTCAGCTAAGTCCTCTCTCTCCCCTGCACTACCCTCTATCATCCTCTTCTTATAATATCCTCCTACACCTATTCCTCACTCACTCGCGTAAGAAGCCCAGACCAGGCTTTTTCCTAACAAAATGTCACACACTTTGCTCAAAGACTTGCATGACCGATCAGACATATGGAACATCATGGTTAGAGTCCTGAGGAAATGGAACATTTACCAAAAGGCTGCACCATCACAAATATTTTGTGTGTCCCTGCTCTTGGTTGATGCTGAGGTAAGTTCTCATCCCTACATGTAAGAGTCTATCTCCTTCCCTCTTTCAAGTTACTGATTTCCTCTTGATACTGACCAACCGATCTTAATGTTCATTAAAGGGTAACAAGATTCAAGCCAGTGTGCTGAACAAAGGGATGCACACACGATTTACTAACGAAATCACTGAAGGCAATTGTTATGAGTTTGCAAACTTTATTGTTTCTCAAAACTCTTACAAGTATAGAGCAACGGTTCATCCTTTTAAGCTGACATTCACCCCACAAACATCAATCAGTAAAGAAGATACACCCCTTCCACTTTACTCCTACTCATTTAAGTCTATATCTAACATCCTCAAACTGCATGACAACGACATAATTGAATACCTTTTTGGTACTACAACCTATATGATTATTCACCTCATGTTACTTACACATTATTATCTCATTCAAATAGGCATGAGTTTTCAAACTGAATACCTTCCGTCTGCGCTCGAACATGGAAAAAATCTGTTTGTTTAATGGTATGCATGCAGATGTCCTTACATTCGTAAGTTCTATTGGGACACTGGAGGAGATTCAAAAAGATGATGAGACCAAGTATAGGCTGAGAATGGTTCTTGCTGATGTAGAGTATGATCTCATCCCTATTGGTTCATTTTTGTTGTTCTCGCTTCTGTATATCACATTTATATAACCATCGTTTCTTGCTCATTCATAACTACTTGCCTGTAGGGGAAATGACATTGAGTGTGTTCTTTGGGATAGCTGTGCCTCAGATGCATACCTTGCTCAGATGCAAAACAATGACACACCGGTTGTCATCCTGTTGCACCTTGCTAGGCTTGGCATAACTGATAGCAGTAACTACATTTAACGCTTTCTTTACATACATTAAAGGATGTCTTCATCTTATGTGTGTTTCTAATTGACTTTGTTATAGTAAAAAAATAATTTCTTATGACAATTGACTATTTAACATTTTCACATTGTTAGTTTATTCTATTAGACTGCTTACACTACCTATCCTATGACCCCTAAAGAATCCTGTTACTACCAATTTCTCCACTTATATGTTGTGTAGACCGGCGACAGATTTACAGTTCATTTAATGCTACTAGGGCATCATTTAATCCTGCCATTAAAGAGGTCCAAGATCTGATTGAGAGGTGATTAATATGGTTTTCACATGTTATAGATATACACTCTTATCTTAACCTCTTATATCATCTAACACTCTATGCCTGCTGTGTCTTGGGGTTATTGTAGTGCCAAAGCTCGAGCCACGCCTATGACTACCAGCTTCAATCAATCCTTACCTTCACAGATGAGCCAAACTTCTGGAGGAGGTTCTTTGCATAGCCAGACTAAACTGACCATTTCACAAATTCAAGACCAAAAAACTGTGGGCTATCTTTGCACATTATTCACACTTATCCACCACCCTTTACCTCCTTATTCTAATATTGTATAGACATGATTTTATTGCAGGGGAGCATATTTGTGATCAACTGTGAAATCCACAAGTTCGAGTCCAAACATGGTTGGATTTACGATGGTTGTTCTAAATGCTCTTCTAAACCAAAACCCAAAGATGTTAATAATCCCAATAGCCCTTTGTTCTGTGCTGTCTGTAAAAAGGCACCTACATCAACTGAGCCTAAGTAATTGTTTCTTCTAGCGTGTTTCAGTTACCTTCGATTTTCTTAACCAGTAGATCTAGCGCCTAAACATAACACAAAACTACTTCATTGTTCCTAGGATGAAGCTACACTATATTGTTAAGGATGAAACAGGTTCCTACTCTGTGCTTTTCTGGGACAAGCTTGCTGTCCAGTTATTAAATAAGACACCATTGCAGTTGAAACTCACCATTGCATCGGTAAATGACATTTCCCTTCCACTACTCTGCATAACTTCAATCAAAATCATCACATGAACATCTTATGCAGAAGAACCGTGCATTGGGGTTTCCTAAGGAAGTTGAAGAACCTGTTGGCCTAAAGCTCTTACTGAAATTGAAACTGAATGAGTATAACAAAAAGTACCCAGGCTCTAGCATCAGTGTCTGTGAATTTGCAATCTGTGAAGACCTTCTCAATAAGTTTGATGTAGCAACGGTGAAAAATCATCTTTTCCAAATTTATAGATTTATAGATTATAGCTTATCCCCACTGTGAATTTATATTCCAACCTGTCATTACATTTTGACCATATGTTCCCTTATTTTCTCTTACAGGACTGCCCACAATCAGACACACAGCCTGGACTGGTATGGTTTTTAATCCCTACATCCATTTATTTTTTAAGTTTTGACCTTGTACTATATTGCCTATTCACAACTTCATCCTTAAACTTAGGATGCGAAAACTCCAACTGAAGAGAGTTGTGTTGAAGTGGACGCTGCTGTTGTTGCACAGATATCTGCCCGTAATGAGGGAATATCAACTCAAGATTCTCAAGATGTGACACTCATAGACCTCTCTTAAAGTGTATCCCAGCCGACTACTAAAGGCAAAAGGAAGACTAACATCAAGAGGGGTACAAATAAATTTGAACCTCTAAATGCCCTCCAAGCTATGTCCCAGAACTCTCCTGAACAAAGGCTATTGAAATCCATTAAGCAAGAAAAATAGTGGGGGAACGAGCAGGATACTGTGTCACTTAGATAGTGGGGGGATTCCCCAAAAGTTGTGTACTCTTTTTATAAGAACTATACTATAGTTCCCGTAGTTAAGAAGTTTGCATTTTAGTTGTGGTAGCTTATGGCCGTTTATGATCCTCTATTGTCGTTCAACTTTTTCATGTTGCATATTTCAGATGTGCATGTCATGTTTCTATCAATTATGTTATCTTTATTCATGTTTCAGATGTTCTCCTGTATTGTAATTTCAACATGTTATGGACTAACAGGTTCAAGACACTTCTTAAGATGCAACGGTAATGTATAACTTCAATGACTTAGGATGTCATAATAGTAGTAAATGAAATTTCAATACTCATCATGTTGTCTGTAGAAAGTTATCGACGACATAAAAAAATGGTGTTTCTTAATGTAGAAATAACACCAATACAATGATTCAGCTATACTTGACATTCAAGACAAAAAATTTCATTAATGAATAAAGTTATACCCTAATGCCCAGAGGAAAGTATGAATGATATATATATTATATCCAAAACGCTTCTAAATTAACCATGACAAGCAAGCCACACAGCAAGAACATATACTTAAAATCCCTCGACTGCAAACGAAAAACAAAGGTCACATCCTTGATGAGAACCCAGTAAGCACAGCTTCTCTCCCGCATGATGACAAAAAGCTTGAATTATTTGAAAACAAAAAATATTAATAACCAACACAACATTTGATGTCAGATAAAACTACTGAGATTCTGTTAGGCTAAACATCATTCATAAATCATGGCTTTTCTTAGCCAAGTCACCGAAACTTAGCCTCCGTTGATCAATATTGCAATTAAATGCGCAAATTAGAGAGGGACTTTGATAAAATGTCTCATCCATAAAACACGATATAACTATCTAAGGAAAATTAGAAGCACATATTTTTACATCAAAATTGATGCCTTGGGTCACTACGGATACTACTGTTGACCAGATAAAGTATCAGAGTAAATACAAAAAAAAACGTAATACAAAAAAACCTATAGACCTCTTAATTACGTCATCAGGTAAAGTTACAAGTTTATTGCTCATACATGTTGAAATATCAGATAGCTGCCTAACATATGTCACCTGCCTTTCGTCAAATCCAATGCCTTCCTTATTTACTGCCATGTCAATATCATACTTTCCTTCTAAATGGAAATGGTGTGAAGGTGAACACTTATTTGTTTAAGATGCATTTCTGCTTTTCTATTGAGCGCAGTACATACTGTTAGATCTCATGTTTTGATGATAACAAAAGAATGGTTTGAAAAGGAAATGATTAATAAACAAGTTTGAACAAAGTAATAACAGGAACAAGCATCACTTGAAGTAAGCATTGGAGTAATGAAGAAAGACCAAGAGAAAATGCTGAGGAACTTGATCAGAAGCAAGTTTTCTAAAGCATTACTGGAGGCGCTACTCGAGTAATGAGACAAAGCTTGAAGTAACCAGAGACAACTTCCAGTAATCTGCCAACGTTACTCGAGTAGGTACTCGAGTACTAGTGTAAAAATTTTCAAGGTGTTCTCGGCCTGCCAATGTTACTCGAGTAGCTACTCGAGTAACCAGGTAAAAACTTGGAGTTGCTCTCGGCCTGCCAATGTTACTCGAGGAGCTACTCGAGTAACCATATGAAAAACTTCCAGTTGTTTTCAGAGTGCCAATGATACTCGAGGAGCTACTCGAGTAACTCTGTTTCTGAAAATATGGAGCTCTCGGCACTTTATACTACTGCCAACGTTACTCGAGGAGATACTCGAGTAACACACTGATGTAAGTGAAAACTTGAAGGTGGTACCCGATTAACTTGATTTCTTTTTATCTCATTTTCCTCGAGTCCTTACTCTAGTATGCAAGTATTTAATGTTCTATTTTAAGTGGATTCCTCAAGTAAGTACCCGAGTATGCAGAAATATTTTCAAGGTAAACTTCAAGTCATTAACCGGGTAACTCATGCACAAAAAGTACAGTTACTCGAGGTGGTACCCGAGTAACCTATGCTTGTATGAGTGCATTACTCGAGTCAGTACCCGAGTAACAAGGTAAGTGCTCTCGGCCTTGAAATCCTGCCAACATTACTGGAGTAGAGCATCGAGTAATCAAAAACAATCTGAAGGATTACTCGAGGTGTTACCCCAGTAACCTATAAAGTTGTAAATGCATTACTGGAGTAGGTACCCGAGTAAATAACTATTTCCAAAGGTTTGAAATTTAGTTTACTCCATGCACTACCCGAGTAATCCTATACTTGTTTATTGACTTGGAGTTAATCAAAGATTTCCCGATGATACTCGAGTAGGTACTCGAGTAAACTTCAAGGGATACTCGAGTAGCTACTCGAGTAAGCATACCCAGAAATTTAGAAATCATTCAAACGTTCATTGATTTGTTTCCTATATAATTAATCTTTCATTGTATTAGTATTCTTAGTCTATTTACAAATAAACAATGAAGAAATCATGTCAAGAGATGGAAGTCAAAGGGAACGTTCAAATGCCAACCACCGCCAACGGATATTTTTCAAAAACTTGAAAAGTCAATAGTGGCTGCGCACTCTCCAACGGACGAAAGAATATGTTCCAACGGTCATCACCAACATATCTATATAAATGAGAACATCCAAACAGAGAAAGAACAACAAGAACACACACAAACGTATCATCAAGTTCATTCCTCTGTTTTTACGTTGAAATTGATTTTCTATGCTTCAGTGATCATTAATCACTCTGTAAGAGAGATATTTCATTCAAACTCAATATTTGTTGTTGAGATAACTTAAGGTTGTGGAACCTTGAGTTGGGATTGAATTACAACTTGTAAGGGGGAGTGAGTGTCCAGGTAAAGGAACTTGCTTGTACTGAGGTGCCAAGAACCCACTGAATCTTGGAAGTTATAGTGAAACTCTCAGAGAAGCTCTGAGGACTGGACGTAGGTCAAAGTGGTTGTGACCGAACCAGTATAACTCCCGGTGTACACTTCGGTGATATTTCTCCTTACTCCTTCTATTTTAAATTCACTGTCAAAGTTTTTATATTTGCAACGAATTTTTAGTATCACCCAATTCACCCCCCTCTTGGGTGAAACACTTGCTCTAACATTTGGTATCAGAGAGTAGGTCTTCTTGTTAAGGTTTAACAGCCTAAGAAGGATCCAATGGCAAGCATGGGTGAAGGAATTCTTTCCGACGGAGCATCCATCACTAGACCCCCTGGTTTCAATGGAGAACACTTTTCTTTCTGGAAAGCTAAGTTCAGAGTGTTCGTTATGGCTACTGAATATGGGCTATGGGATGTAATTGAGAGTGGAAATTATCAACCTACAAAGATTGTAGATTCTCAGAAAATTCCAAAGACGCCAGCGGAATACGATGAGAATGACAAGAAACTTATCACCCTCAATAGCAAAGCAATTCTGATGTTACAAAGCGCTTTGAGTCAAAGTGAATATTTCAGAATTTGCACACTTCCAACAGCAAAACTAATGTGGGAAGCTCTGGAAATAGCTCATGAAGGAACTTCGGGAATAAAGGAGAATCGAATCAACACTTTGGTCACCGAATTCGAACTACTTCGAATGAAATCAGGTGAGTCGATTTCTAAATTCGAACTTAGATATACTCACCTTGTTAATTAACTTGCAGCTCTTGGGAAAGTCTATGATCAGCACACCCAAGTACGAAAAATTTTGAATATTCTTTCTAAAGAGTGGGAAGCAAAAGTTACTGCAATAGAAGAAGCAAAAGGAGAATCAATGAGATCAGTTGCTTCTCTATTTGGAAGTCTTTCTGAATATGAAAGCAAATTAAAGTTCAAACGGGAACTAGATGACATTGCTGACAAGAAAAAGAAAGGTCTAGCACTAAAAGCAAAAGAAGAGAATCAAGATAAGGATGAGGAGTTTGACGATGATGAAATGGGCCTAATCATAAAACGATTCAGAAAATTCTACAAGAAAGGTCAAGGATTCAAACATTTTCAGAAAGGAGGAAATAGTAGCAAAGATCATATCATTTGCTATGAATGTGGAAAACCAGGACATATCAAGTCAGAATGTCCAGAACTAAACCAAAAGAGCAAAGAAAAGAGAAAAGGCAAATTTTTCAATAAAAAGAAGGCCTTCGTATCTGCTATATGGGGTGACAGCTCCTCAGACGAAGAGAGTGATGAGGAAGAAGTAGCTAATATATGTCTTGTTGCTCAAGAAGAAACAGAAGAAGAGGTAAATGATTCTGAACCTACCTATGATGAATTACTTTCCGAATATAATGCTTTACATTCTGAATTCATCAAAGTAGTTAAAGAATTGATTGTTGTTAAAAAGAAAAACAAAGTTCTTGAAACTGAACTTAAGGGAAAGGAGTGTGAAAATTGTTTATCTTTGAAAAAGAAAAGCATTGAACTCACAAAAACTCTTGAAATATTTACACAAGGGAGTGAGATGTTAAATGTTATTTTAAAAACTCAACAATTTGTTAACGATCGATCTGGAATTGGATATGATCCAAAATCAGATAAAAGAAAAGGAAGGAAGAAAGCATGAGGTAAGTCATATTTGAATTATTTCCAACATTCTGTGTATACATCAAATCCTTCTGTATTTTGTAATTACTGTAATAGAAAAGGACATTATACATCTTCATGCATTCATAAGAAGAAAGGAACAATAGGAACCTACAAATGGGTACCTAAAGGTTCATATATTCAGAAAATCATTTGTACTAACCCAAAAGGACCCAAAAAGATGTGGGTAACTAAGACTTAGTCATTTGATTGCAGGTATGTCTCAAAGCATCCAAAAATAGCAAGTGGTACATAGATAGTGGATGCTCTAGACATATGACCGGAGATTTCGAAAGTTTTACCACATTACAACCTAAGGAAGGTGGAAAGGTAAAATTTGAAGGAAATCAATCCGGAAGGATAGCAGGAATTGGAGAAATAAAAAATGACAAAGGAATACAAGTCAAAGATGTATATTATGTTGAAGGCTTATGTCACAATTTGCTGAGCGTAAGTCAAAGTGCAGATAAAGACAACTGGGTAATTTTTGACTCAGAAGAATGTTTAATTATCAACAAGAATGACTTACAGCTTGATAAGAAGAATATCAAGGCTAAGCTCAGAGCAAAAAGGGAAGGTAACTACTATACTCTAGATATTAGCAGAAATGAATCTGAAAACTGTTTTCTGAGTAATGCCAATGAAAGTTGGTTATGGCATAAGAGATTGGCTCATGTCAATATGCATCAACTAGGCAAATTACTCAAAAAGGATTTAGTGCTTGGATTACCCAAAGTAAATTTCAAGAATGATTTGATTTGTGATGCATGTCAAAAGGGTAAACAAACTAAATCATCTTTCAAATTGAAAAATGAGATTTCAATAAATAGACCATTACAATTACTACATATGGATTTAGTTGGTCCAGCAAGAGTAAAGAGTCTTGGTGGCAACTTATATTCATTAGTCATTGTTGATGATTTCTCTAGATTTACATGGGTTATTTTTCTATCATCAAAAGATGAAACCTTTGAAGAATTTATTGTTTTTGCCAAGAAAGTGCAAAATGAGAAAGGTATGTCCATTGCAGGTATTAGGACTGATTATGGTGGAGAATTTGAAAATCAAGCCTTTGAAGAATATTGTGATACTAATGGCATTGATCACAATTTCTCTGCTCCAAGGACGCCTCAACAAAATGGAATTGTGGAACGCAAGAATAGAGTGCTCATAAAGATGGCTAGAGCAATGTTAAATGAAAAGAACGTATCTCAAGTGTTTTGGGCTGATGCTATGAGTACAGCATGCTATGTTTCAAATAGAGCATATATCAGAACAAAACTTGGAAAGACACCATACGAACTATACAAAGGAAGAAAGCCAAACATTGCTCATCTACACATCTTTGGTTGTAAGTGTTTCATTCATAATAATGGTAAAGATAACTTAGGAAAATTTGATTCTAAAACTGATGAAGGAATTTTCCTAGGATATTCTAACCGAAGTAAAGCATATAGAATTTTCAATAAAAGAACTTGTGTTGTTGAAGAATCAATTCATGTTGTATTTGATGAATTTGAATCCTCTGACAAAACCATTGATGAAGAACAGGAAGTTGTTTTAAATCAAGAAAATGGTCAATCTATTTCTAAGTCTCTTATTCCAGAAGTTGATGAAACTAAGGAAGAAGAGCAATCCCTAGATCAACCTAGAGCTTGGAAATACAATAGAAGTCATCCCTTAGACCAAGTCATAGGAGATGTAAATGAAGGGATCAAAACTAGAAATAGAATTTTTAATGAAGTAATTTTTTTTGCATTCATTTCTGAGATTGAACCTTCTAACATTGATGAAGCCCTATCAGACAATGATTGGGTTATAGCAATGCAAGAAGAACTAAATCAATTGAGAGAAATCAAGTTTGGGATTTGGTACCCTGACCCAAGGATCATCCGATCATTGGTACTAAATGGGTATTCAAGAACAAACTCGATGAATCCGCAATTATTGTCAGAAACAAGGCAAGATTGGTGGCCAAAGGCTATAATCAGGAAGAAGGGATTGATTATGAGGAAACATATGCTCTAGTGGCTAGATTGGAAGCTATACGTGTACTTTTAGCCTTTGCATGCATCAAAGGATTCAAACTCTATCAAATGGATGTTAAGAGTGCATTTTTAAATGGCTACATTATGGAAGAAGTGTATGTAGAACAACCTCCAGGTTTTGAGGATGTTACTAAACCTGACCATGTTTTCAAACTCAAAAAGGCTTTGTATGGTTTAAAACAAGCTCCTAGAGCCTGGTATGAAAGGCTCAGTAAGTTTCTTATTGATCAAGGTTTTGTACGAGGAAAAGTTGATATAACACTCTTTATAAAATGAAAACACAATGATATTTTAATTGTTCAAATATATGTTGATGACATTGTTTTCGGTGCTACTAATGAATCTCTGTGTAAAGAATTTTCTGAGATAATGCAGGGAGAGTTTGAGATGTCAATGATGGGAGAATTGAATTTCTTTCTTGGTTTGCAAATCAAACAAAGAAAGAATGGAATCTTCATATCTCAAATAAAGTATTTGAAAGAGCTATTGAAGAAGTATGGAATGGATGAAGCAAATGGCACGGACACACCTATGAGTTCAACTACATTACTTGATGCTGATGTCAAAGGAAAAGACTACAACATCACGAAATATAGAGGAATGATTGGATCATTACTCTATCTCACGGCAAGCAGACCAGACATCCAATTTAGTGTTGGCATATGTGCAAGATATCAATCAGCACCAAAGGAATCACATGCTGAAACCGTCAAACGAATCTTTAGATACCTTGCTGACACACCCGAATTGGGTTTGTGGTATCCGAAAGGAAGAAGTGAATACCTTGTTGCATACTTAGATTCAGATCATGGAGGATACAAAACAGACAGAAAGAGCACCAGCGGACAAGGACAATTTCTTGGAGGATCACTTGTGTCATGGTTCAGCAAGAAACAAAATACAGTGTCTCTTTTATCAACGGAAGCCGAATATGTTGCAGTCTCAAGTTGTTGTGCACAAATTATTTGGTTAAAACAACAACTACAAGATCTTGGTATTTATCTCAAAGAAATACCAATCTATTGTGATAATACAAGTACAATAAGCTTGGCAAAGAATCCAGTTCAACACTCTAGAACCAAGCATATCGATGTCAGGCATCACTTCATCATAGATCATGTTCAAAAGAAAGATGTGAAAGTAATATTTATTCCTACTCATCTTCAGCTAGCAGATATCTTCGCAAAACCTCTTGCAAAAGATCAATTTCTATACATTAGAAGAGAATTGGGAATGGTAAATCCCAATGAGTTATAAGAAATTTCATCATTTCATAATATTAGATGAAGTCACTTGATAATGTTTTGATGATTACTAACTTAAGCATCGGAGTATATAGAAACTTGTTTTGTAGGAAGAAAGAAACTCTGTTTTGAGAAATAAAAACAGAGATGATTAGAGGATAACTTTACTGGAGTATCAACTTGAAGTTATGGATAACAGAGAAGCATTACCCGAGGAGCAACTTGAGGTAAAGTAACATGTTACTTGAGTATGTACTCGAGTAATGGACCCCAAAACTGGAAGTAACGGATCAAGTTACTTGGATTTTTGAATCTAACGGTTCAGTTTCAAAGAAATGAAGAGTCAGAAGTTGAAAAGCAGCTTACTCGAGGCAGGCCTCTAGTAAACTTGAAGCTTACTCGAGGAAGGCCTCGAGTAATGTCGGAGTCCAGATTCTCAAATTGTTGAAAAATGACTAAAATCTAACCGAAATGGGTTATAAATGATCGAGGGAACATCCATGGATAATTACTATATTATTCATGCTAGGTACGCAATTTAAATGAATTATTTTAGAATTTTTCTGTATGAACACTCGAGAAAGGCCTCGAGTAAACTTGAAGGTTACTCGTGTAAGGCCTCGAGTAACGTCGGGTTCTAGGTCTTTATCTGTCGCAAACTCGGTCATTTCCACAAAATCTCCTCGAGTAAATCACTATTCTCTCTCACAAAAACTTTTCACAAGTGATTCCTTGCATCATTCCCGTCAAAACCCAAGAGATTTCAGTTCCAAAAACCTCCTATTTTTCCAGAATCTCTGTACCCTAACCTGCGACTGTCTCTTCTTTTTCTGAAAAATCTCAGTTTTTCAATCTTTCAGAAAGATGAGAACTAAAAACCTTACTCCCATAGACTCCTCTGAATCCCAACAACACTCTAATCCTCTCTCTTCTCCTCCCAAAAAGAGAAGAAAACTCACCCCTAGACCTAAAGCTAAAATTCCTCTTCAACCGAAACCCAAAGGTGTGGTGATTAAAGAGCCTATTGCTACAAGGGCTCAATCCAAAAAGAGTACCTCAACCGGAAGAGGGAAGAGTGCCAAATCTCTCTCACCTCCTCCCTCTGATTCCTCTACCCCTTCTTTCACTCCAAAGCCTATCAAAAAGCCAAAGTATGACAAGAATGTGGCTAAGGCTATGGCTGGAATCATTGATCAAATGGAGAAGGGACAATCTTCCAAGAAGTCCAAAATACCAGAAGCAGAGATCACTAACCCACCAAAGGGATTCAATGTTAGCAAATTGGTGGAGTCTCCGAAGTACTTGTCTCAGTTCTCCAGAAGGAAAGTGTGTAAGACACACTATGTTGATCTGAAGTTACTTCAAGAGGTAGTGAAGCATGACCTAAGTCCTTATTTAGATCCCTTTATGCCTTGGCTATCTATTAGATTACCATTCTGTACTAAAGTGATCACCCATTTTTATTGTAACTTAGAGATCATAGATGAGCCTAACCGAACCTCAGTTGAGGAAGAAATGACCACAACTGTCAGAGGCCAAAAGATTCTAATTTCACCATCTAGAATTAACTTGTAGTTAGGAATAGAGAACCCCCCAGATGATATCTATTCTGAACTTGAGCCAAACCAAATCTTCACTATTCTCAAACCCAGTGAGCTAGTTGGCCCCCTAAATTTTAAACCAAGTAATATGTGTGATCATCACAGGGTCCTATGGTACATCTACTCTAGGTCCCTAGTGAACAAAGCCAACAATTACACCCATTTCTCTGATAGGGACTTTAGGTGGTTCGCTTCACTGCTTTTGAAGGAACAGAAGGATCTGGGAGAATATATTTTCTCAGAGATGAAAAGGTATAAGGTGGATGCGAAGGCTAAACACCAATGCCATATCCTCAAATTATGTCTCTAATCCTGAAAGAGAACAAAATATGGTATTTGGATAGCAAGGAGCCAATTGAGAGGTTGACTCCGGTTGGGAGAAACCAAATTGGGAAATTAAATATTGAAATCCCTCTCAAAGGCCCTCTGGAGTCTGGGTCCAAGAAAAAGAGGAAGACCACTGAGGTAGAGACCAGCAAGTTGGATGACACTCAGTCATCGGCTCCAGCTGCTACCACATCATCGCCATCCTTCCTCAATGCAACTCTCCAGCACTTCATGGAGAACATGCTCAGAGGTTTTCATGTGGACATCGCCAACATAAATGCAGAATTGATAACCCACATGAATACTAAGATGGGAGAATTGGTTGACAGAATGGACAAGAGGCATGAGGAATTGCTAGTAGAGCAACGTGCCCAGGGAGAGACCATGAGATTGATTCTGGCACGACTGGACTCTTTGGGTCCTGGACCTTCTGTCGGTCCCTCCTCTTCTGCACCACCACCACCTCCAGAGAACCCTCCTACTGATACTCCTATTCCTGAGGCTGAACCATCTACCCTTCTGGTCTCTGATCCACTTGAGCCCCAAGGCAAAGATATTCTATTCACAGTGGACGATCCTGAAACTCATGAGACCACACATATCATCATTGATTATTCACCTCCCAAACCTCAGCCAGAAACAGCTCCTAAACCTATTCCCTCTCCTACCCAAACAGAGGAAATATCTCCCTCTTCCTCCTCTGAACATCTCACTCCTGTATTGGATACTCCTCCAGAGGCTGAGACCACTATGGTTGTCTTGCAGCCTTCTCCTATCCCTCTTAGAGATGACATCCATATCCCACCAGTCAATCTTCCTGAACCAGAATCTTCCAGTTCCTTTGACTCATCTAGTTCAGATGATGATGGTTTGGTCCTTCCAGTGAAGCCTATCTCTATGGTGAAGCCTTCTAGTCCTCCACTTGATTGATGAAGCCAAAAAGGGGGAGAAGAGCTTGAGAGTGATTTTGTGGATGTGTCCTAGTTTATTTTGGGTATTTGGTTGTATATGGGTTTTAGGGAGCATTTTAATTTTAGCTTGTAATTTGTGACTTTTAAAGTTAATACAAGTGTGTTCATGTTATGCAATTTAATTTAAATTATGATATTTGTTTGGACTAATGAAGTTGTTGTGTATGCTATGAATTCAAAGACATATTTAATTGAGAATCCAATTTGAAAAACCATGTCAAAATCACCAAGTTTTGTCATCATCAAAAAGGGGGAGAATGTTAGATCTCATGTTTTGATGATAACAAAAGAATGGTTTGAAAAGGAAATGATTAATAAACAAGTTTGAACAAAGTAATAACAGGAACAAGCATCACTTGAAGTAAGCATTGGAGTAATGAAGAAAGACCAAGAGAAAATGCTGAGGAACTTGATCAGAAGCAAGTTTTCTAAAGTAGAGCTGGGAAAATGGGCCGGCCCTTCACGGGCTCGGGCCTAAATGGGCCGGCCCGTTTCCTAAAAAGTACCATATTTTTGAAGCCCGCGGCCCTACAGGGCTAGCCCTTCACGGGCTCGAGCCTAAACGGGCTTAAACTCATTTTAATTCAATTTTGTTTTTTAAATTTTACAATTTATTTATTATTTTGCTTTAAATTGGTATACATTATTTTTAAAACTCATAAAGTTTTAGTTAAAATAATCATCTAATATCCAAATTAGCCTTCTTTTTAAGTTTAAATGAATAAAACATTGTAGAAAATAAAATAAATCAAAACAATTAATAAGTGTTTGCCTGTTATTAATACTCTATTAGGAACTTAGGTGTCTCTCATATTGATAATTTTGTATAATGATATTATATTTATTAATTTATTTTAAAAACATATTAAACGGGCCTAAAAGGGCCGGCCCGCAGGGCTTCAGGGCTGGCCCTACAGGGCTTGCGGCCCTATAGGGCTGGCCCTTTTAGGCCCGCTTCCATTTTTAGCCTCTAAATCATAGGCCCGGCCCTTGACGGGCTCGGGCCTAAACGGGCCGGCCCGACGGGCTCGGCCCGAATTCCCGGCTCTATTCTAAAGCATTACTCGAGGCGCTACTCGAGTAATGAGACAAACCTTGAAGTAACCAGAAACAACTTCCAGTAATCTGCCAACGTTACTCGAGTAGGTACTCGAGTAATAGTGTAAAAATTTTCAAGGTGTTCTCGGCCTGCCAATGTTACTCGAGTAGTTACTCAAGTAACTAGGTAAAAACTTGGAGTTGCTCTCGGCCTGCCAATGTTACTCGAGGAGCTACTCGAGTAACCATATGAAAAACTTCCAGTTGTTTTCAGAGTGCCAATGATACTCGAGGAGCTACTCGAGTAACTCGGTTTCTGAAAATATGGAGCTCTCAGCACTTTGTACTATTACCAACGTTACTCGAGGAGATACTCGAGTAACACACTGAAGTAAGTGAAAACTTGAAGGTGGTACCCGATTAACTTGATTTCTTTTTATCTCATTTTCCTCGAGTCCTTACTCTAGTATGCAAGTATTTAATGTTCTATTTTAAGTGGATTCCTCGAGTAAGTACCCGAGTATGCAGAAATATTTTCAAGGTAAACTTTAAGTCATTAACCGGGTAACTCATGTATAAAAAGTACAGTTACTCGAGGTGGTACCCGAGTAACAAGGTAAGTGCTCTCGGCCTTGAAATCCTGCCAACATTACTGGAGTAGAGCATCGAGTAATCAAAAACAATCTGAAGGATTACTCGAGGTGTTACCCTAGTAACCTATAAAGTTGTAAATGCATTACTGGAGTAGGTACCCGAGTAAATAACTATTTCCAAAGGTTTGAAATTTAGTTTACTCCATGCACTACCCGAGTAATCCTATACTTGTTTATTGACTTGGAGTTAATCAAAGATTTCCCGATGATACTCGAGTAGGTACTCGAGTAAACTTCAAGGGATACTCGAGTAGCTACTCGAGTAAGCATACCTAGAAATTTAGAAATCATTCAAACGTTCATTGATTTGTTTCCTATATGATTAATCTTTCATTGTATTAGTATTCTTAGTCTATTTACAGATAAACAATGAAGAAATCATGTCAAGAGATGGAAGTCAAAGGGAACGTTCAAATGCCAACCACCGCCAACGGATATTTTTCAAAAACTTGAAAAGTCAATAGTGGCTGCGCACTCTCCAACGGACGAAAGAATATGTTCCAACGGTCATCACCAACATATCTATATAAATGAGAACATCCAAACAGAGAAAGAACAACAAGAACACACACAAACGTATCATCAAGTTCATTCCTCTGTTTTTACGTTGAAATTGATTTTCTATGCTTCAGTGATCATTAATCACTCTGTAAGAGAGATATTTCATTCAAACTCAATATTTGTTGTTGAGATAACTTAAGGTTGTGGAACTTTGAGTTGGGATTGAATTACAACTTGTAAGGGGTAGTGAGTGTCCAGGTAAAGGAACTTGCTTGTACTGAGGTGCCAAGAACCCACTGAATCTTGGAAGTTATAGTGAAACTCTCAGAGAAGCTCTGAGGACTAGACGTAGGTCAAAGTGGTTGTGACCGAACCAGTGTAACTCCCAGTGTACACTTCGGTGATATTTCTCCTTACTCCTTCTATTTTAAATTCACTGTCAAAGTTTTTATATTTGCAACAAATTTTTAGTATCACCCAATTCACCCCCCCCTCTTGGGTAAAACACTTGCTCTAACACATACAGTGTACAAAGTTCTTAAGCACGGCATCCTTTCATCTTTTATAGGGATATGTGATAGAACTATATTATTAGGTTTCCAAACATCAAACATCTTCACTCAGCAGCAAATATGATCTACCGTAGAAAAGCATATTTATAAACCTGCAGGCTTACATGGTTCATCGTTACAGACACATCCTTCCACTGCCATAGCCTCAAATACATCATTTCTTCACTTCGAATACGTTACAGCAAGTCATTATGCAGTTAGTTATATATTTGCACAATGGAAATCTACACATGTTCTACCTTACTATCTAGCTTCATTTCATATAGACAGTAGAAACAAGATCACATCTGGTGCTTCTACACGTTCTGTTATGCTCATCCAAACTGCTAAATAATGAACGAAAACATTCTGCGTCTCAACCAGAATAACCCCAGCTCAGATAACATTTCCTACACACAGCCAACAACAGTACTAAGTGTTGTTTCACAATGGTGGAAAAAGCCACGCGCATGATAGAGGGCATCTGCTGCTTTTCATGACATAACCAACTTGCAAGAAAACTTGGACGGTCATTTTGAAGGCAATTTTACTGAGTTCTATTGCTGTTATCTTAATTGGAATACTTTTATATCGCCACAATGCATGATTCTTTCATAATAATGTTCTACTTCTCACATTGCAGAAGCTAACAACAGAAACTCTTCAAATTATGCTTTCAAATGGAAGAGTGCAAGATGGAGAGGCATTGAGGAAACTGAAGAAGCTATTGTACGAACACGGAGCAAAAGGAACGCAACTGTGAAGCAGGGACAAAGTTCACTGACTACAAATGATATTATAAATGCCTCAAACATTCATATACCCACAGGTATGGCCTTGCTGTTATAAGACGTGGCTAGAACTTTCTGCCTTCCTATGTTTTGTGTCACTAATATGACATGTAAACTACTACCCTAAAAATGAAACAAATTCGATCAAAGTAAAAAGCCTTATGCAATGTTATTATTTCCATGAAAAGATAATTTCATATTCCAAAACCTTCCTACCTTTATGATAGTTATACTATACAAGTTCATCTACAAATTAGTCATGTTGTTGATAAGTAAAATATTTACATATTTATTTTCCCTTATATGATGATTTTATGGACGATATTTGCGTTTAATATAATAAATTTGGGTGTGATTGATAAATAAATATTGTTTTTGGAATAAACAGCATTTAAAAAAAATAATAAAAAAAAAATAAATAAATAAAAGTACTGTAGCAGCCAACGGGCACTGTAGCAGGTCAACGGGTACTGTAGCAAGTCAACGGGCACTGTAGCAACCGCCAGATCACTGTAGCAGTACTGTAGCACACGTTTTTTTCCCCTATAAATAGAGATCAAGGCCAAGCTCAAAGAGGAGGGGAGGAAGAGAAGCAGAGGTTTCCTTCTCCGACCGGGAGAGGTCCTTCTCTGACCGGGAGAGATCTTTCTCTAACATTTCTGAGTTCTTTGTGTTGTTTCTTAGATTTAATTTCATGTATTGCATGCCTCCATCTTGGAAGGCTTAGGATTTTATTACTTTTTGCATGCCTCCATCTTGGAAGGCTTAGGATTTTATTACATTTTGCATACCGCCTACATGGAAGGTTTTACCTCCTAAATGGACGGCTTGATTTCTTCATCTTTCATTCATCTTTTGGTTGTATATTTTAGTTTGAGAATTTAATATTCAAGTTTATGCATTATTTCTGAGGATTTCATTCTAGTTTTATATAATGTCAATTTATTTTGGTTTTGTTTTTAATTTCATCATGTGCTAAACTTTCATTTTCCTAGGGTGATGACGTAGCTTACTAATGATGGATTGAATCTTAACTTATTAAATCTAGTTTGAATTTCTCCTTCATGATTGAGTTTTAATTATTATTCTTAATGCTTTTGATTGACTGGCCATCTTTTAAATGATTTCAATATGTATGTTGAGACCGGAAGGAGATACATGTGTGTAGACCCTATAATTAAAACCATGATTTGCATGTGAAATAGGAATATATTCATATGAGTTGTGTAGTCTTACTGAGTTCCATAAATCTTAATGCATAATTAATTGCTTAAATTCATATAGGAATATATTGGATTAGCAATTGATTATAGAATTGCTTGACCTTGGAAGAGGCTAGTAATTAAATTAGGGAAACTCGACTATCAATCATGTGGAATAAATTGGGCTAGAATAGATAAGTGATTCAATCCGGAATTTGTTAAGTGAAATCTAATCCCTAGGGCTTTTTCTCATAGTTGCTTTCATATCATCTGCATTCATATTTAATTGTTTTTGTTTTATTTTGTATTCTCAATCACCAACTAATCGATCGGCTAAATAGAATTAAAATTACCTATTTTGGTACTTAGTGCTCAATCCTCGTGGGAACGATACTCTACTCACTTCTATATTACTTGATTACGACAGTGTATACTTGCACTATTTAATTGATCATCTCAACTCGTATCAGTTGTCTTCCAACTTTTGGGTACATTTTGTCTACTTTACTGCCTGAAATATAGACAAATTCCTAACATTATGATATCATGTTTGAAATTTCAGAATGTTGTCTTTCTATTTATGTAGCCTTCCTGTTTCTGGGTATATCCAATTTGTAGCTGATCATGAATTATAGAACAAGTAGTTGTGCGCTACACCTATGCCGTTTTTTATAGCTTTATCAGGTTTATTTCTACTTCACAGATATCCCTTTGAACATTAGATGCTGATATGTTGTTTTTTAGTTTTTTACTAGAATAGATGTAGCTTCCGATTACAATATGCTTTACCATGCATTACATGTAAATCAAATATGATTTCATCACTGACTGGTAACTTCAAATTTAAGCAATGTATGTAAGGATATTTAAAATGTTTGTATTTAGTAGTTTGAGAAAAAATATTATAAAAAAACTTATTAGATAAAAGGCTAAACCATTGTGGACAACCATTACAATATACCAAAACACAATTGATTTATTATTTGTCTGTAACTCATTATTTGTCTTCAAAATTTTAAATTTGAGTTACCACTGGAAAATCATTGTGACAAAGATTATTATTTCATACATATTATTTATGTTCAATTACAATAGTGAATTGCTTGCCATTGATTTATCCATGAAACGTACCGGAACAACTCTTTAAATAACATTAGCTGAACGCATACCATATAATATTGTAAAAAATCATGTATCAAACACTGCAAATCAATTATGCAATTCTGTTAGACTGCCAAGTCATTGTATATTTATCAAGCCTGTTTGCTTGATGTTTTCGTCAGGCATATCATTTTTTAAAATTACATTACATTTCTCGCAAGTCATTACAGTAGACCTTATGTTTGTTAGTTGCTCAAGAGGAATACTACAAGAACATTGAATTCAACTTCGAAATTGAAGTAGCTTAGCATAACCTTTCCAGCGAATCTGAGACAGAAGTTAATCAAGGTTGAAAACATCACTTGCGTTTCAATGCTTTACCTTGCAATGGACATTGTCATTAACTGATCATGTTGATAACATGTTTATATTACAAAACAGATTATCCATCATACATGCTAGAAGCATCAGTGGCTACAGGAAATGCAAAAACAAATCCGGCAACCTTTCCAGACATTGATTTCCAAGGTAACGTCAAGTATACACTGTTATACTCCATTTCCTCATCTTATAATCTAGATTTCAAATAAAGGTTATATTCCATTTCATTCTCTAACAAATTACATTTCATATTAATTTATCAACACATCCTTACATCAAATCTTCACGCAGATGAAGGGGATGCAACATATGAGTGTCAGTTCTGTCAAGCACAGCTTTGGTATAATGAAAGAGTCAAGAAAGATAGGAAACAAAGGAATGCCAACACATTTTCATTATGTTGCTTGAGAGGGAAGGTTGTCTTACCCGCTATGAAACCTCCTCCTTCGTTATTCCATAAATTGTTCTTTGAGAAAGGTGAAGCAGATTCAAGGAATTTCAATGCAAATATCAGACAATACAATAATATGTTTTCTTTCACATCAATGGGAGGGAGAATAGATCATTCTATCAACTCTGGAGGTGGTCCTTATACTTATGTCTTATCTGGTGTCAATTACCATACAATTGGCACCTTGATGCCACCTAACGGTGCAAGCCCGGTCTATTCTCAATTGTATATACATGACACTGATAATGAAGTCTCAAACCGAATAGCTGCAGTCAGGTATGTTTTGTTTAGATTAATAATTCTATTACCGTATAAAAACCACTGAGTATACGTTATTTTGATATTCATGTCCTCTTACCAGCAAACATCAAAAGGAGAACGTGATTGACCCAAATATTGTTCTTAAGATAAAAGACCAACTGGATGATTGTAATCCTTTTGTGAAGCAATTCCGATTAGCCAGAGAGATTCTTTCAAATCCAAACAATTCTACCTTGAAGATGTGTTTGCTGGGCAACAGACAACATGATGGTCGCACGTATAACTTGCCAACAGCATCTGAAGTAGCAGCATTAGTTGTTGGAGACTTTGACATGAATTTTAATGTGAGGGATATTATTGTGGAGACTCATGAAGGATGTCTTCAACGAATCAATGAATTACATGTAGCATATTTGCCTCTGCAGTATCCTATTTTGTTTCCTTATGGTGAAGATGGATATAGAGATGATGTCCAACATAGGCAAGAGACATTAACCAGCACAAAGACGAAAAAAAGAGTTAGCATACGTGAATTCTTCAATTATAGATTGATTCTTAGAGTGAATGAAGTATGCACCCTACATCATGCTTCTCGGCTTTTGCAACAATTTATTGTTGACGGTTATACAATGATTGAGGCACAAAGATTATTGTGGGTTGATACGAGTTCAGATGATCAATTAAATAGTGCAAGTGTACACTGTCGTAATCAAGTAATATAGAAGTAAGTAGAGTATCGTTCCCACGAGGATTGAGCACTAAGTACCAAAATAGGTAATTTTAATTCTATTTAGTCGATCGATCAGTTGGTGATTGAGAGTACAAAATAAAAGAAAGACAATTAAATATGAATGCAGATGATATGAAAGCAAATATGAGAAAAAGCCCTAGGGATTAGATTTCACTTCACAAATTCCGGATTGAATCACTTATCTATTCTAGCCCAATTTATTCCACATGATTAATAGTCGAGTTTCCTTAATTTAATTACTAGCCTCTTCCAAGGTCAAGCAATTCTATAATCAATTGCTAATCCAATATATTCCTATATGGATTTAAGCAATTAATTATGCATTAAGATTTATGGAACTCAGTAAGACTACACAAATCATATGAATATATTCCTATTTCATATGCAAATCATGGTTTTAATTATAGGGTCTACACACATGTATCTCCTTCCGGTCTCAACATGCATATTGAAATCATTCAAAAGAGGGCCAGTCAATCAAAAGCATTAAGAATAATAATTAAAACTCAATCATGAAGGAGAAATTCAAACTAGATTTAATAAGTTAAGATTCAATCCGTCATTAGTAAGCTATTTCATCACCCTAGGAAAATGAAAGTTTAGCACATCATGAAATTAAAAACAAAACCAAAATAAGTTGACATTATATAAAACTAGAATGAAATCCTCAGAAATACTGCATAAACTTGAATATTAAATTCTCAAACATAAATATACAACCAAAAGATGCATGAAAAATGAAGAAATCAAGCCGTCCATTTAGGAGGTAAAACCTTCCATGTAGGCTGTATGCAAAATGTAATAAAATCCTAAGCCTTCCAAGATGGAGGCATGCAAAAAGTAATACAATCCTAAGCCTTCCAAGATGGAGGCATGCTATGCATGAAATTAAATCTAAGAAAACAACACAAAGAACTCAGAAATGTTAGAGAAAGATCTCTCCCGGTCAGAGAAGGACCTCTCCCTGTCGGAGAAGGGCCTCTGCTTCTCTTCCTCTCCTCTCCTTTGAGCTTGGCATTGATCTCTATTTATAGGGAAAAAAACGTGTGCTACAGTACTGCAACAGTTATCTAGCGGGTGCTACAGTTCCCTGGCGGCTGCTACAGTGCCCCCGTTGACCTGCTACTGTACCTCTGGCAGCTGCTACAGTGTCGTCGACAAGCACAGTGTTGGCGGCTGCTACAGTGTCTGGTGGCTGCTATAGTACTTTTATTTTATTTTATTTTTTAAAAATGTTTTTTATTCCAAAAACAATATTTATTTATCAATCACACCCAAATTTATTATATTAAATGAAAATATCGTCCATAAAATCATCATATAAGGGAAAATAAATAGGCAAATATTTTACTTATCAAATTCCCCCACACTTACCTCTTGGACGTCCTCGGACAAGAAGTAAACAATAAGTGCTTCCAACAAAATCAGAAGTGTCAGGTCATAAGTAAGAACACAATTGAAAAATAAAGAGATCATAGTATTAATGAATCAATGAAAATATAAACTGGTAACTTTAATTGAAAATGAATAAACTGAATTCGTACTTGTAACTCATTTTCTCAATCTCTCAAGTGTTTAAGGGTAAGTGTTTCGCTCAAATTCAACTGAAAAAATTACACTACCATAGGCTTGCTAAAAATCTCAATCTCCACTACCTAATTCACATGCATAATTCAAATCAAAAGGACTTATTAAGGGTTGTAATGGGGTTAAGGTAAAGGAATGTAAAACATGATATGAAAGGCTAAAGAAATAGAGCAATTGAAAAATGGGCTACTTATAAATTTATCTCATCACAACAACCCACAATTCAAACACTTAACTTTTTTTTTCTCTTCGTTTTTTCTTCTTTTTTTTCATAAATTTTTTTTCTCTTTTTATTTTTTTTTATTTTTTTTTTCTATTTTTTTTCTATTTTTTTTGAATTGCAACTATAAAATTGATGATAGATACACCCCCACACTTTGTCAAAAGCCCATTTCACAAAAATTTCAAATGCTCCACTAATCTTTCGAATAAGGTAACTGCACTTGATATATCATTAAAGCATATGTTAATGGGTTGAAAACAAAGAAATAGTCAATTAGGCTCAAAGGGGCTTATCAACGGTATAATTGCAAGGTTGGCTATTTGGCTCTGCCTAAAGAAAATGAATGCCTTTATCATTTTTGAATGAGCATGTGAGATGTAATTTTAACCAGATTTAAAGCAAGTTCTAGAGTGACAACTTAATAGGTGAATATCACACACAAGAGAAATAATCATTATAGGCTCAGAAGCTCACGGCAAGGAATTTTTAAACTCAGTTCATTCAATCTCAAAATTCATCACCAATTTCAACAATTAGTTGTTCATTCATGCTATAAAATCTCTAAATTCAATTGATCCATACTTAAAACTTATATACTTCTTAAGATCATTACAAAGCTTTTGAAAAAGTTTTTTTTTAAAAAAAAAAATAAAAAAAATCATGCAACTAATGAAATGCGTCTCAGGAGTTAAGAATAACTCCTTACTCTGCCATCTTTTTCCACACCCCATGCATCTAATGGTTTTACTAACTAACAAAAGAAAAACAAAAAAAAAAATTTTTGTCTCCTCCCCCAACCTAAATCAGACATTGTCCCCAATGTCTTCTAGAGCTTAAAGGAGGTGTTTTTTTTTAACATAAACACACAATAAAGTAAAACCAAGAGATTAAGGAAAGTTACAACTTAAGAGTGGTATCTGGGTTCTGCTTCTGACTGCTATCTGAAGATGGCCCACCTATTTGCTTGACGAGTAGATCTGGTTTAGGTTCATAGGTTTGCATTTGATTGAGCAGCTGATCAGCAGTTGGTGCAGCAATTATGGAGTGACAGTCGCTTGGGGTATGAATCCTGTTTCCACAGTATGATAAAAAAAACAACAGATTATCATAAAAACCATTAACATTTAACAATCCTAATGGTTTTTTGTGATAGTTTAACTTAGCCCAATATGCAACACTAGAAATGCCATCCAATGTCTCCAAACCACCGGGTAGAGCAATAAAAGCTTGAGCATGGTGGAACATTACTCCCATCTGTTCAGGCAAGCTCGAAACCTGTAACTCTTGTCCTAAGGAAAAAGCATGATCTTGCAACTCCTTCACCTTTACACTTAAACCCTTGCTTCCATTCATGGATGCAGAAATGGCCACAATTCCCTTTAGGCCCTGGATGCCTCCCCCGTACACAAAATTGATTTTTCTGGCAGCTAATGCAATTCCAAGTTCGTTTGCTGCTATTATAAACTCTCCTTTCTTGCCCACATCAGTTTCACAAAAAATGCAAATAGATGTAAATCTACATTTTTGTGAAATATCCTTTTTCTCTTTATTTCTCTCGGACCATGTACGCTTACAAGAGAAAGAATTCATTTTTACAAATGGAAGTGTGCATATTTACAAATGAAAGAGTACATATATATAATACTAAAACAACAACAACAAAATCACACAAATCACACATTTTTCAAAGAAGTTTGAAAAAAATTTCCGACACAAATGACCGGTGGGCCACTGCATGAAGAAATTAAACAAAAAGAGGAAAGAAAGTCAAATGATACAGTAGAGTAGGAAAAAGATGCTGAAAGGATAAGAAAGATTAGACTAAAGCTACGAAAAAAGACAAAACAAATTAAACACACGCATGATTATGTACAGTAGTTATGATTTTGGCTCACATCTTCCTCTGGTTTTATGTCCAGAAACGGCTTAAACGCTCTCTATGAATCGAGGATTTTCTTCCTATCCAGTTTTCTTATAAACTGGCAAACAGGGTCTTTTAACGTCAGATTCCCAAGACAATAGCGCTCTTTTTCTCTGTTGAATATGGCTGCTAAATCGAGAAGAATACGATGAACATCACCACTTGGATGCGTCTCAAGAGTTTGAATGATATCATCTAGTGACTCCTTACTCAGTTCATCCTTTATAAATTTGATTTTATCTTCTCGATTTACAGAAACCATACCTTTACTCCTACAGCGCTGATCACAATTCCACCTTGCACATTTATGGCAGACCTTCATTCTTTTAGCTCTTCTCTTTTTGGAGTAAGAACTTTTTCCCATTCCTGGCAAAGGTTTAACAAATGAATTATGAATCTCACCTGCTAAACGTACCTTAGCTTCAATGATCCAGCGTATGTCCACAGGAAGGCCCAAACGATTGAATACTTTCATCCTTTCAAGTCGACAGCTATAGATCTTCCTGAGCACATCTTTGGGAAGAGTGGGGAACCTGTTCTTAAGCTTTGTAAGAGATTCCTCCATAGTAACTTAAAATGAAAATGATGAAAACTAAAATCTCAATGCAGTACAATGTGTTTCTATGAGTAGGAAAGAAAAATGAGAGAGTAGGAAAGAAATGAGTGAGTAGGAAAGAAAATTGAGAGAGTGGGTAAGAAAATTGAGAGAGTAGGAAAGAAGTTTTGGGTTGCCTCCCAAATAGCCGCTCTTCTTTAACGTCTTTAGCTAGACAAACAAAAAAAATATAAAAAAAATATTTTTTTCTATTTTTTTCTTTTTTTTTCTTTCAAAAAAATATCAAAGTAGAATACATCATCAGGAGCTACCAGAAGTCCTGCAAAATCATAACAAAACATCAAACCAAACCTTGGGTTGCCTCCCAATCAGCGCTAAATTTATAGTCTTCAGCCAGACTTCTCAAACACAAACTACTAATCAAAAGTATCAAACACCAGGATCATCTTGTCTTCATTTCTTTTCAAGCAACAATATTTCTGAAACCAACAATGATCATTCAAAGTAATTAATTGTACTTCTTCAATCATAGACAATTTTAGAGTACAATTATTTACTGAATTCAAAGAAAGCACAGCATGCATGTATTTGCAAATAGATTTAGGAATTTCCAAAATTTTAGAGCATCCCATAAAATCCACTTGACTCTCATCAGTAAGAGTCAATACTTCAACAGGAGAGACATGAACAACATCTTTTGGAATATCCACATTAGTTTCAATATCAAAATCACAAAGATTAGGCTCCACAGGCAGAACCTCAATTGGACATTCATTATTCTCTCCAAAAGTGATTTCAAGTTCCTTATCACATGCCACAAGAGCTAAGGTTTCATTCAATTCCACATCCTCAACTTCCTCACAATAATCATCATCAACACAAGAAGTGGTCATCATACTCAAAGAATTATCTTGCCTCATAGTTTCAAGTGAAGAAATAATTTGACTCGCATATATTCCAATATTTTGGACACTTGACTCTAGTGTCTCTTTCCTTTTGCTTTTTACAAAATCTCTCTGTTGATTCAGCAAACTCCTCAATTAATCTTTCTAAATCAGATTTTTCCTTATGCTCAAGAGTTTGTTCTTCAATATATGGATAAGAGTAGAAAGGAGGATTAGGAGAATACTTGACATATGGATCCAAAGACTCTTGTTGCTCCAAAATTCCACCAGGATAAAAGGAATTATCAAAACAAGTTTGGTTCATATTGAAATCTTCTCTCACATAATGACTGGTATTGCTATATGGACAATGCTCATAAGAATGACACTCTCCACAATAAGCACAAGAAAAACAATTGTAAGGAGAAGAATTTTCAATCCAACCAGCATTTATATTTTTATGTCTCATTCCATTCACATGCATTCCAGAAAAAGAACCAAGATATGACAAGTTATCACTGATTAAACCAAATGAATGTTGTGAATAATCCATTTTTTTAAAATTTTTTTAAAAATTTATTTTTGAAATTTTTACATGAAGACTAAATTAGTATTAAAATTACTTGGTATTGATATTAGTGACAACAATCCCCGGCAACGGCGCCAAAAACTTGATACGAGTTCAGATGATCAATTAAATAGTGCAAGTGTACACTGTCGTAATCAAGTAATATAGAAGTAAGTAGAGTATCGTTCCCACGAGGATTGAGCACTAAGTACCAAAATAGGTAATTTTAATTCTATTTAGACGATCGATCAGTTGGTGATTGAGAGTACAAAATAAAAGAAAGACAATTAAATATGAATGCAGATGATATGAAAGCAAATATGAGAAAAAGCCCTAGGGATTAGATTTCACTTCACAAATTCCGGATTGAATCACTTATCTATTCTGGCCCAATTTATTCCACATGATTGATAGTCGAGTTTCCTTAATTTAATTACTAGCCTCTTCCAAGGTCAAGCAATTCTATAATCAATTGCTAATCCAATATATTCCTATATGGATTTAAGCAATTAATTATGCATTAAGATTTATGGAACTCAGTAAGACTACACAAATTATATGAATATATTCCTATTTTATATGCAAATTATGGTTTTAATTATAGGGTCTACACACATGTATCTCCTTTCGGTCTCAACATGCATATTGAAATCATTCAAAAGAGGGCCAGTCAATCAAAAGCATTAAGAATAATAATTAAAACTCAATCATGAAGGAGAAATTCAAACTAGATTTAATAAGTTAAGATTCAATCCGTCATTAGTAAGCTATGTCATCACCCTAGGAAAATGAAAGTTTAGCACATCATGAAATTAAAAACAAAACCAAAATAAGTTGACATTATATAAAACTAGAATGAAATCCTCAGAAATACTGCATAAACTTGAATATTAAATTCTCAAACATAAATATACAACCAAAAGATGCATGAAAAATGAAGAAATCAAGCCGTCCATTTAGGAGGTAAAACCTTCCATGTAGGCGGTATACAAAATGTAATAAAATCCTAAGCCTTCCAAGATGGAGGCATGCAAAAAGTAATACAATCCTAAGCCTTCCAAGATGGAGGCATGCTATGCATGAAATTAAATCTAAGAAAACAACACAAAGAACTCAGAAATGTTAGAGAAAGATCTCTCCCGGTCAGAGAAGGACCTCTCCCTGTCGGAGAAGGGCCTCTGCTTCTCTTCCTCTCCTCTTCCTTTGAGCTTGGCATTGATATCTATTTATAGGGAAAAAACGTGTGCTACAGTACTGCTACAGTTATCTGGCGGGTGCTACAGTGCCCGTTGACCTGCTACTGTACCTCTGGCAGCTGCTACAGTGTCGTCGACATGCTACAGTGCTGGCGGCTGCTACAGTACTTTTATTTTATTTTTTAAAAATGTTGTTTATTCCAAAAACAATATTTATTTATCAATCATACCCAAATTTATTATATTAAACGCAAATATCGTCCATAAAATCATCATATAAGGGAAAATAAATAGGCAAATATTTTACTTATCATGGGTCAGGATGCACCAGAAGGAGCTGAGGGCTGATTTGTATCAGGGTTTATCAGATTCAGTAATCAATGGTGAGACTAATGCTTCTTCAACCGGAAAAAGAATTGTACTATCAGCATCCTTCACTGGGGGTGCAAGGTACATGATTCAAAACTACCAAGATGCAATAGCAATATGTCGAACAGTTGTTATCCAGATGTCTTTATTACTTTCACTTGCAACCCTGCATGGCCTGAGGTTACAAGATATTGTGATCTACATGGTTTAAATCCTTCTGATTGTTCTACCGTACTTTCACGCATTTTTGAGATGAAGTTAAGGTCATTGATGAAGACGTTGAAGCAGAAAAAAATCTTTGGGACAATAATAGCAAGTAAGCCATGTCCATTTTCTAAATTTTTATTGTGTTTATCCCTATTTAATTGCTGTAATAATCTAAAAGTAATCATTTTATCCCTTTCACTCACTAACCATAAATCCCTCTTATATATGTGGCAGATATATACACAATAGAGTTCCAGAAGCGGGGTCTTCCGCACGCACATATACTTCTATTTTTGGATCCCAATGACAAGATGACAGATCCAGAATCTATTGACAAGGTAATATCAGCTGAAATACCTGACAAGGACAAATTACCCTTGCTTCAAGACTTTGTAAAGAAATTCATGCTTTATGGCCCATGTGGAAGTAGTAGACGTAATGCTCCTTGCATGAAAGACAATAAATGTAGCAAGTATTTCCCAAAGAAGTTCAACAACAACACAACAATAGATGAAGATGGTTACCCTACATACAGACGCAGAGATGATGAAAGGTCTGCTGAGCTGAAGGCATACCATTGGACAACCGTTATGTTGTTCCATATAATCCACAACTATTGCAAATGTTCCAAGCACATATTAATGTTGAGAAATGCAACCAATCAACTGCTATTAAATACTTATTCAAGTATATTAGCAAAGGGAATGATAGGGTGGTCCTTGGAATATTTGATAGTAGCAAGCATATATCAGCCAATGGTGTCATTGATGAGATCCAACAATATTACAACTGTCGGTATGTTTCAGCATGTGAAGCTTCTTGGTGAATATTTGGTTTTGCAATCCATCATAGATATCCTGCAGTCGAGAGGCTTAGCTTTCATCTTCCAAATCAGCAGTATGTTTTCTATTCCAACACAGACGATGTTGCTGAATTACTAGAAAAACCCCGAGTTTGTAAATCACAATTCCTTTCATGGTTGAAGATTAATGCTACAGATAGTTTTGCCCGAACTCTCACCTATTCTGAGTTCCCAAATTATTATGTCTACCAAAAAGACAAGCGTGAATGGAAAAAACGGAAAAGAGGAGGTTCTGTGGGTAGAATAGCCCATGTTTCACCATCTGCTGGTGAACTATATTATCTTCGGGTTTTGGTAACTCAAGTCCATGGGCCATCTTCTTTTGAAGCGATACGAACAGTTGATGGTGTAATCCACAATACTTTCAAAGAAGCATGCTTTGCATTGGGCCTCTTAGATGACGATAAAGAATATATAGCTGCAATTAGAGAAGCTTCTTCTTGGGCTTCTGGTTTCTCTTTGAGAAAGTTATTTGTTATAATGTTGCTTTGCGGTTCTTTGCAACGTCCTCACAATGTTTGGATAGAAACTTCAAAATTATTGTCTGAGGATCTACTATACATCCCATGAAATGATCCCGCTCTATCAGGTTTGCTATTCTTCATATCATAGCATATTATATTCAACTATAGATTGATCATAACAATTGTGTGGTTAAAAATATGTAGGCATTCAAGTACCAATATGTCAGAAAGAGGAAGCCGCACTCCGGGAAATTGATGCCCTCCTTAAACAGAATGGAAAGAGTTTGCATGATTATAGCTCCCTACCAATCCCAGACCAAATGGCTCCAATTGATTTATCAAACCACATGATACTCCAGGAGTTAAGTTATGATCGAAGTTATTTACAGAGAGAGTCTGATAAATTGTCAAATGATCTTAACCAGGAACAGAGGCATGTATATGATCAAATATTGGCATCACTGCAATTGCCTAGTGGTGGCTTTTTCTTTATTTATGGGTATGATGGGACTGGCAAGACATTCTTATGGAATGCATTAGCATCAACATTACGTGCGCAAGGAGATATTGTTCTCACAGTGGCTTCTAGCGGAATTACTGTAACATTACTACCCTCAGGAAGGACAGCTCATTCCAGGTTTACAATTCCAATCCAAATATCTGAGTCTTCTACGTGTTCGATCTGGCAAAACTCACCGTTGGCAAACCTCATAAAAGCCATAAAGTTAATAATCTGGGATGAGGCACCTATGGTCCAACGCTTTTGCATTGAAGTATTTGATAGAAGTTTGAAAGATATCATGCAGTCTGATCGCCCTTTTGGAGGGAAATGCATTCTTATGGGAGGTGATTTCAGACAAATACTTCCCGTCATACCCAAGGGTACACGAGCAACTATTGTCAATGCATGCATAAGTTCTTCACACTTATGGCAATATTGCAAAGTTTTCAGGCTGACAAGAAATATGAGACTTAACTCTTCTAATGATCCCAAAGTTAATAAGAGAATAGAATGGTTTTCAAAGTGGTTGTTAGATGTTGGCGATGGGAATTTAGGGGAAGCTATTGATGGTGTTGCTCACATTGAAATATCGGATGAAGTACTCATTCCAAACTCCAACGATGGTGTCAATGCAATAGTGCAAGCAACATATACTAACGTCATGGACAACCTAACAATTAACGAGTACTTCAATGACAGAGCTATTCTAGCTCTAACTATTGAGATGGTTAACAAAATCAACGAACATATGTGCTCCATGCTTCCAGGTGAAGAATTTGAGTTCCTAAGTTGTGATACTGTGTGCAAGTCAACTAAAGATGCTGATAGTTTTGACAACCTATACACGACAGAATTCCTCAACACAATAAGTTCCTCTGGGTTGCCACCACACAGACTTGTGCTAAAAGTTGGTGCCCCAATTATGTTGCTTAGGAATATTGATCAAGCATCCGGTCTATGCAATGGAACGCGTCTTCGAGTCTCTTTCATTGGGAAGAAAGTCATTGAAGCAATCACTTTGAATGGATCAAGGCCAAACCAAAAGGTGCTAATACACAGAATGGACATGAACCCTTCAGAGTCAAGATGGCCTTTTCGAATGCAAAGAAGACAATTCCCAATCACACTATCATTTGCCATGACTATAAACAAAAGTCAAGGGCAATCTTTGCGGCATGTCGGATTATATCTCTCAAAACCCGTTCTCACACATGGACAACTTTATATTGCATTGTCTAGAGTGAGAAGCATGGACAGTTTGAAGGTTGTTTTGGAAGAAAATGAATGTGTAGGGAAGCGGACAACAAAAAATGTCATGTATAAGGAGGTCTTTTGTAATGTCGATAAAGTTGTGTAGCCTTTTGCAAATACTACTACTCATATGAGAATGTTTTCCATTCCAATTTGTTTCTGTTATGCATGCTTAATGAAAATGTTGGCAAATGGTTACTAATTTGGAACAGTTGTTTACTTAAAAAAGACGTTTGATGTGTTGAGTTCCCAAGCTTGCTCTCCCCGTGCAACGCACGGGTAGCACATGCTCGTTTTCTATATATGGGGTCATATCCAAATATTGCAGTTTTACCTCCATGCTATAAAATGCATGTAAGCCCCTTCACGATTAAGGCCGAGATTTACGTTTATAAACACGTAATTAAGGTAGAATTATAGACCATAGACGATTTGGGACTTAAGAGAGTAAATTTCCCAGAATCGAGGTTTTTAAAAATTTTTACAAAACTTGTTCTCATCGGTCTCATATTCACATTTCAATACAAAATGGCCTGTATAGGTTGATTTCATTCATACATATCATAGTACAGCATAAATTTCCGACACACTTGGGTTCCATTCAATAATTAAGGGTTTTACAAAGGCATAAATAAAGCCCATAAACTTTTCCCTTTTACTTGGGGATTACACAAAACCATACTACAATCCCAATATATATAATTGCTTCCCAAAAACATCCAAATAATTTACATGATAGCCAATAACCAAAATATATTCCTAAACCAGGGCTCTATCCGCTCTTCATTGCCCACTTCGCTTTTGATCCTTCGGCCTTGTTTAAAAGTTATTTTGGGAGAGTGAGATTCTAATGAATCCCCGTAGTAACAGATCACTCATAGTATGCACAACAATAAGGCATGAAAGCAAATCATCACACACATAGGGCATCTACAACAGCAGTTACAGCAGCAAGGGCAGGTATGACTCATGTCACCCTTACGTTTGCTCATGCTGTATTGCATCACAATAATCCACACAATATATTTCACCACAGCTATAATTCATATAAATCATTTCATAACGCAAGCCATACTGGCAAGATTTACAACACACAGCCCACAGCTGGATTCATAACACACCGCCCCACGGGTCGGATTTCACAAAGATCTATGTCGATTACAACGACACTACAACGGCTGAGCTAGAGATGATCAGCGTCAATCCCTAAACGGCTTACGCTGCATTGCTCACACTATAATGGATCATGGCACAAACAGTTCACAAAACTCAATGACAAGTCATGCATACCAAAACATCATACACAACATGAGAGAAGAGTCACTACCTTGATTCTTCAGTGTGTGTCCTGGCGCCAGTCTCTCCCGAGTAGGGCAAATATTGTATCCTATAATTATAATCAGTGACAAAAAGTTATTTCTATATACCAATTCTCAATAACTTCTTAGCACTTAATTTGGTTATCATTATTGCTATTTTAATACCCATAAATAACTCTATCAATAGTTCTAAAGGGTTGGAAGACTATCCCTAAAGATTCCCTTTTTGAAAGCTCAAATCCAATATTTTTCATTGAGACACTCGAGTGAAGATGGCCTCACTCAAGTGATATTATACGGATACTCAAGTGAAGAAGACCTTACTCGAGTGATGGTGCGGTCTGCACCCGGGTACTAGAGAGTGAAGAATAGCAAGTGAACACCCGAGAGCACAAAGACTTTTCAGGGACTACAACACTCGAGCACACTAGACCTCACCCGAGTAATAGCCAAATGCCTCACTCGAGCACTAGAAAGTAAAGTCCATAAAGTAAAAACCCGAGAGCAAGGTGAGTTTTCAAAGGGAAGAAGCACTCGAGCATGAGACTTCTCACTCGAGTGAATGACTAAATACCGTGAGTGCTAAAACATACTTTCGCACCATCACCGCGAGTGACAACCTGAGAGGCAAGTTCTGGGTGTCAAATACACCAGTACTCGAGTGAGAGGAAGCTCACTCGAGTGATGTCCCACCACACTCGCAAGTGAGGCAACACTTGCCTTTGACCACGGAAGTGCAACAAGAACACAGAGAGCAAAAAGGAAGTTTGCACTACTACACTCGAGTGGAACTCATCACCACTCGAGTGTTATTCATCCTACACTCGAGTGAACCTCAGATCACTCGAGTGATTCTATCAAAAACCAGAAAACGCAGCAAAAATGACAATATTTCCTAACACTTGCCCAAATGATCCCAATAGACCCAAAACTTCTACTAAAGCTACTCCCACACAAAAATATCCAAAGAATTCAATGGAATCATCAGAATTATCCAAATCCTACTCCATTATCATGCTTTAGTTTAGGGCACCACAAATCACCAATTTTCCCATATCATTAAACTCAATCATTCAATTCCCAATCAATCCTATCTATCTATATACATTCCCAATATACTAATACTATGCCTAAAACATGCCAAAAGCCCAGTGGTTATCATTTCTGGATTAAAGGCCAAAATTTCCAGAAATCTCAAACTAACCTATTTGGCATAAAACTTAGATAGATAGATTAGTCTCACTTACCTCTTTCACTTTTCCAAAGACACTTCTTGATTCTCCAACTACCAGATTTTCATGATTCCTCAAATCACCACAATGGAGAAACTACAACCATCAAATTGAAGCTCTCACTCCAATGAACAACATTAGAGAAAAGAATTTGAGCAACGGAGATCATTTACCTACCCAAATCACAAGCTTTTCTTCTTCCTTCTTTGGTCTCCAATGGCGCGAGAGAGAGAGAGAGAGAGAGAGATGGAGTGATGAAGAAAGGAACAATGATGACACTACTCCCCTCCATTTCTCTTGTCAGCCGAAACAATGGGAGGGAAGAGAGAGAAAATATTATTAATATCCCATTTTGACTTTTCTTCACTCCAACCACTACACCAATTTGCCAAGTGTCATATTTTCATTGGTTCTCATAAATTAAGTAACTAATTAGTGACTCTAACCACTTCATTAGCCACTTAATTACACTTGTCATTTCCACTTAGTTAGTAATTAATTTTCCCTTAATCACTAACTTATGGCCAATATTTCCATTCTTCCAATTGTTCACTAATTATGACATATTAATCAATATTTTCATAAAACACATAATTATTCCAATTAAATTCATAATTATCCACAATAATCATGATTAGCCCTTCATTAAAATTTAGGGCATTACAATGCATCCCAGCTAGTTTGGTATTAATACTAGATGGCAAAACATAAACTCAACGAAAAGTTGATTATCCAATGGTTTCTTGCTTGTTGAGAGATCTGTTACCTTTGAAACTGAAACTGAATCCCATGTTACCTTTGATGAGCACTGAAATTGAACCTTATGTTACAGTGCATATTGATATCCACTCATTCTGCTCTTTTTTTTTGATACCTGATGCATGTGTAACTATGGTTCAATATATTATGTATAGCTCTGTATGAAATGCTTTTATCTGTTTCTGTTCACCAAATCAATCGGTAAAGCAGAGAAGTTTACGATAAGAATATTTGCATAGCTTCTTCATAGTTCTGACAAAATTTTGGGGGAGTTTGCCAAGTTACACATTCAAATTTGAACAAGAACAAATCTCAGAATATGAAAACATCTCAACAAGTGTTGGTTTCTTTTATCTAAAGCTCTCCAACATGGATGTATCTTGCAGGGGTAAGAAACATGTTTTGTGTGGAGAGTGTAATGGAGCAGGTTTTCTAGGTGGATTCTTGAGCTCGTTTGATGACTAGAGAGTTGCAAGATTGCCTATAGAGAGAAAAGGCGGTCAAATGTTCCTCTGTTGATCTTTTTCACCCCTTAAAAAAATGTTGCCATATGTAATTTGTCTGTAAGAAACAATATTTGTTTCACGATTTTGACAATATTACCCAGAAACAAGGCAAGTGTAGCATCACTTTATATTGATTGATGATTATTGTGTTATTTATAATTAAACTTGATTATACACTTAATAAAGTTTGGGGAAAACTTACTTAAAACATAAGGGTAAAGTTGTCCATGTAAAAATAATTTCCCTCCCCCCTCTTGAACCAAACAAGATAACATTAATCAAACAAGGTAATATTAAAATCCCTCCCTCCCCTTCCTTCTAATCAATTCAAACAAGGTAATATTAAAATCACTCCCTTCCCCTCCTTCCCCTCCCCTCCATCGAACCAAACAAACCATAACTTGTCTTCTTCTCTTTACAAGATGGGGTAGCAGCATTGATTTAATTTTAGGAATAAGTTGCGGACTTATCCTATGTTTAGATGAAAAGAAAATTAGAGGAGAAAAAATACTAAAAGGGAAAACTCTAAAAAATAGTAATTTTTTTTTGTCATTGTTGAAAATTTTTCCTAGTATTCCTTCCCCTATTTTTTTCTTCACTTTCCTCATCATTCAAATATAGGCTTAAGGTCTGTTTGGTTCAATTGAGGTGAGGTTCATTAAAATTAGGTTATGGGAGATTATAAACTTTGTTTGATTCAAGAAGAGGGGAGGGGAGGTTTGGTTTTTTGTTTAGTTCAGAGGGTAGGTGAAGGGAGCTATTTATAATTGGACAATTATATCCTTATCTTTTTATTATATAGTTTCCTTCTTCTTTTACAATTTATATATTAATAATTATTATTTGTTACATTATTAATATAATTCCAACTCAGCCATCAAGAAAAATAGAAGTAGAACAAATTTAATAAACTTAATTGAATTAAGAATCATACTCATTACTTCCATTTTTTGTAGAAAAAAAAAACTTATTGCTCCAATTTTATTGATGTAAATATAATTCAAGATGTGCAAATATTTTTGCTCGTGGTCTTGGAATGTAGAGACATACACAACTTAAAAATTGAACTCACATCAACTTCAATGTTTAAAAATAAATATAGATATTCCAAATGCAATAGGGCACATCATTACATAACATCAATATTTTGCACATCATCTTACATCAGTATTAATAATCAATACATAATAGGTCACATCAATTGAGGAAACTTTCCAGATGTTTCTCTAGCTATTTCATTTGCTTCTTTCAATGCTTCATTACCAGCAGTTATTGCTTAATTTCCAACATTAATTGCCTGTAAAATTTGGGATATAACATCCTTAATCTCAACAAGGTCATAACTTTTTCTTTATTTAAGTTCACTTTTTGCTTCTTTATTAAAGAACCACGTGGGACTCCAGGTGAGTTAGCTTTGAATGGTACTATTATCCAAAGTTTCAAAATGATCTGTGCATTGTATACTGCAGCTTGTCCCATGAGTACAGAGATATCACTGAAATGCAAGCGATGTCCATTAACAAAGAAGCCGAATCGATTTACGAAGAGATAGAGCATTAAAACAAATAGTCACACCATTCAATTACAGCAATTCACAAGCCCAAAACTAAAAACTTAATCACGTAGAATGGTACATACAAGAATTGCGCGGCACCGGTATTGATGAATCCAACCCTATAAAAATATGGCTGCACCAAACCATAGTAGCCAAGTTTGACGAGAAGATTTAAAATTAGAGAGAAATCTAATTTAGTTTCTGGCATGCGACCTTTGACTTAAAGTTGAACATTCTATAAATAAAACACAAAAAATCATAACAGACGTACTAAAATACAATAAAGAGAAATCAAATAAATATTTAACAACAGAGATCAATGCATCAGAGTTGATCTCATTTGAATATTCTAGTAAAAAGGTCTATATATGACTACATGACCATCATATATAAATAATATTTTCCAAATCAAACTAGACAAATTTTTTACCTTGAAGATATATCCAACAGCCACAGCTGAATATCTGCAAACATAGCTATCAAAATTACAAGTTGACTAACACCTAGGCAATCCAACAAGATTAAGCCTAAATTGATAAAGTTGTAAAACAGAGTCACAAAATAGGAGACAGACTGATAACAAATACATAGCAAAATCACAATTTCAGTTAACGAAAATAATGTACGTGTGAAGTTATAATTCAGAACTCAAGGCAAGACTGGATAGTATGTAACCCCCTTCACGATTAAGGCCGAGATTTAGTTCATAAACACGTAATTGATGTATAATTAGAGACCTTAAATAATTTTAGGGACTTAAACAAAATCAAACTTTCCAAAATCATGGCTTTCAAAAACTTTTACAAACTCTGTTCATGACGGTCTCATATTCATATTTCAATACTAAATGGCCTGTACAGGTTAATTTCATTCACCAATATTAGAGTATAAAGTAAATTCCCGACACACTCGGGTTCCATTCATTAATAAGGGTTTTACAAAGGCACAAAGCCCACAATTCATTACCCTTAACTTAGGGATTACACAAAACTATACCACCAATCCCAATATACACAATTGTTTCCCAAAAACATCCAATTGATACATATGATAACCAATAACCCCAAAATATACTTCTAAATCGGAGCTCTATCCGCTCTTCGTCGCCCGCTTTCCCTTTGATCCTTCTGCCCTATCTAAAACATGGTTTTTGGGAGAGTGAGTTTTAAGGAATCCCCATAGTGTTAAATCAATCATAATATGTACAACAATAAGGCATGAAATCAAATCATTATCCACACAAGAAACTACAACGGCAGTTACAACGGTAATAGTTAGTATGACACATGTCATCCCTTATGATTGCTCACGCTAAATTGCTCACGCTGCATTGCATCACAACAATCCACACAATATATTTCACCACAGCTGGGATTCATATAAAGCATTTAATCACACAAGCCATACAGGCAAGATTCAAAACTCACAGCCCACGGCTGGATTAACAAACGCCGCCCCACGGGTCGGATTCACAAAGTTCCATGTCGATTACAATGGCAGTTCAACGGCCAACCTAGAGATGACCAGTGTCAATCCCTACACGGCTCACGCTGACCTACTCGCGCTGTAATGGACTGTGGTACATGCAGTTCACAGTTCAATGATAAGTTATGCATACCAAAACATCATACACAACATGAGAGAAAAGTCACTACCTTGATCCTTCCGAGTGTACTCTGGCACCGGTCTCTCCCGCCTAGGGCAAATTTCATATCCTAGAATCATTATTAGGGACGAAGAGTTATATTCTATTCCAAGATTTAATTAACTTGAAACACTTAAATTTGGTTATCATAATTGACCCTTAAGAGGCCATAAATGCCTCTAATAAAAGCCCTAAAAGGTTGGGAAACAATAGGTTAGAGATCTCCTTTCGAAAACTCAAGGTGCTGGAATATAGGGGTTGGCCGCGGCCAAAATATGGTCAGAAGGTCACTGGCCGCGGCCGGCCACCCATGGGCCACGGCCAGAATCAGGCCAGAAAGGTTTGGGCCGCGGCCAAGAAATTCCCTGATTCTTGGCTAAACTTCCAAAATTGATAACTAATCCTAGAAAAATCGAAACGAGGTGATTCCAAAGCCAAAAGAAAGGTATTTAAGTCCTCTTCCTATGAAAAATATGGCTCATTACTGGAAATCACTACACAAATACAGAATCACCAAAAACCAAACACTACTCCAAAACAGAGTTCTGTTTCAATCCCAAACTTTAGACAACCATATCTCACAGAATACTAAACAAAATGACACAAATATTGGTCCATTTTGAAGCTTGGGATGTGAACTTTAAGACTGGAAAGTTTCATAATTTTCCAACACCATTTGTCATTCAAAACGCTCGTCCAAACTGACTGCGCAAAACAGAGCTCAAACCAGACAAATTTCCAACTTTTCCCAAGTGATCCAAATGAACCCAAAACCCCAACCAAAGCTATCCCTACACAAAATCACTCAAGGAATCCAATGGAAATGTCAAAATCACCAAAATCCTATTCCATTATCATGCTTTGGTTTTGGGTAACATTAAACACTAAACTCTCAAAATCTCCAAACTTAACAATTTCAAACCCAATCAATTCTATCTATCCAAAATGCATTCCAAACATACAAATTCCATACCAAACACATACCAAACTCCCAATGGCCCTCATTTTCGAAAATGGGCCAAAAATTTAAGAAATTCCAAGTTAATCCATTTGGCATAAAACATAGATAGATAGATAGGTCTCACTTACCTTATCAACTTTCTCAAAGGGAGTTCTTGATTCACTACTTCCCAAAATTTCGTGTGGCCACAAAATCAGCACCAATGGACCAACTACTACCACCAAAATGAAGCTCTTATGTCAAGGAACAACTTTAAGGAAAGGTGCTTGAGCAATAAAGATCATTTTCCTTACCTTTTCAAAGCTTTTCTCCCTTCCCTTTGCTGCAAAAAATGGCACCCAGCAGAGAGAAAAAAGATGAGAGTGAGAGATGGAGAGAGATAAGAGTGAGGAGGAGTGAAGAAAGAGAGAAAGTGATAATTCCATCCCTCCCCCATACCATTCAGCGGCTAAGAGGGAAGAAGAAAGAGAAAAAAATATTTTAAAATACCTTTGACTTTTCTCATATCCCTCCCCACATGTGAGCTTTCTATATGTCCACTCCTCATTGGCTCTCACTCACTAAATCCCCAATTAGCTTCTCTAATCCATCCATTAGCCATTCTAATTACATTTCTCATTTCTCTCATAGTTAGTAATTAGTTTCTCCATTAATTACCAACTCATGGCCAATAATTCCATTCTTCCAATTTTTCAATAATTATGACATATTAATTAATATTGCCATAAAACACATAATAATTCAAATTAAATTCATAATTATCCACAATAATCATGATTTGCCCTTAATCAAAAATTGGGATATTACACATTACGGGTAAATTGATATAGGAGACATTTCCTACAAAAATAACTGCTATATATTTCAAACAAAAATAAACTTGCTCAAAGTCAGGGGGAAAGTCATGCAAGGTATGAGTAAGTTTTAATTGGATATATTTCATAATTATTACGTGAAAAAGATAGTACATTGAACCCAAAAAATGGTACACAGAAACATTCTGATATTGAAATTGGCTTCTCCAAACTTTAAGGAGCCTCAAACTAATAATTTTATTAGGTTGAACAAATTCAAGTTTCAAACAACAAACATGGGTGTCCCAGATCCCAATTATTTTATGTCCACATTAAGTAAAATAGAGAGATATTAGTCAATTTGGAAAAACAATGTCCCGTTCTTTTACTGCATATCTCATTCCTCAAGCAGGAGCTGAACAGTATTATTTGATTCGTGATGTGCACAACTTATTTATCCTATCCACTCTATGCTGAAGCTAACTATCACCCTGAACCATGCAGAATTTGTGCCTCATGAAATGTTCCTAAAATATATGAGCACATACATTAATTCATGCCAATATAAATAAATAAAATAGAGTATCAAAACAATCAAAACAAGAGAAAAGTACCTCTATCCATTGAACCTGAGAAAATCCCTTTCAAATGATTAGGGTTCTTCGCCACACACGAAACAGCGTCTATATGCCCATCCATTGCTCCTATAAACGGTCTTGCAAAAATCTACATTTTCCAAATTAGAAACTTTAAAAAGAAAATACAAATTTCCTAAGCTAAGAAAATCAATTTTACCTTGTCCAACTTTGCCGCATTAAGACCGCGCACATACTCTACCGCCTTCTCTTGACTACGAATACTCGGGTCATAATTGTGGAATACCCTCTTGTCCAATTCCAATGAACAGAACACAAGTTCAGACAGAGGAAGGGAAAAAGAAGTAACTTGAAGAATAAGAAAAAACCGAAAAAACAATAGAAGCAGAGCAAGTATTACCTGAAGATCATTGCAAGAGCAGGCGGTAGCAGCTGGTGGAGCGGCCGCAGACGACCCCGAAATCCCAAACGCGTAAAGGAGATGAACTTGGAACGCGCAGGAGACGGGGAAATGGACGAATGGCAGAGGGAAAAAGTGTTTATGGCAGTGAATAAGAAAGCGGATCGGATTGGTCGGCTCAACTGGAAAACCCGTTAGTAGTGTGATTTGATTTACTTGTTAGACTGTGAATCAATCTGAAATTGGTTAGACCGGTCTGAATAGATTAAAACTAGAAAAATCGATAGTTCAACTTATTGGACGGATTTCATTTTTCTATTTTTTTAATTATTCTTTTGTGCTATTTTTAAGGGAAAAATGAAAGGTTTAAGATCAAGATGAAGAGAAAAATAAGTAAAAAAAGAACAAAACTAAAAAAAAAGAAAGAAGATAATAAAAAAATTTATTTGAAAGGATATAATTATAGGAAAGAAAATATTATTGCATAAGTATAGACATTATAACTAATACTTATAAATTTTAAGTATTTTTTTCTAAAGATCTTATAAATTTTTATCTATAGAAATTTAAAAATATATTTATATATATATTGTCACTAATAAATTATAACATTTTAATATGATCGATCTGATCACTAGTTAGACCCCGGTTGACTTATTAACCCTTGAACCTGTACCGTGACCGGTTCATTGCCCGATCTGATGTTTTGCTCCTTGCTTTATGATGGCGAGGGTAGTATTGGAATATTGAAAAATTATCATGAGCAATTTAGTCATAATGTGACATAAATTTTCTTTCCCTTAAAAAAAACTCCAAATTTAGAGATTTAACAAAGTGGGGGAGGTGACTATTAAATGACAAAAAATTCACTCACTATTCACCTCCCCTCCTTTCAACCAAACACATATTTTTTATTTTCAACCCTCTCCTATCCTCACCTAAAAATGGTATGTCATGCTACTTTTTCTTTTCAATATTATATTAATCAAAATTGTGATTTTCAAATATTTTAGAGCCTGTTTGAGTTATGATTGCAGAAACACATTTATGAAGGTTGATAAAAAAATTTTCTCATATATTTACTTTGTATACTATAAATTACGTTGAAAAAACAACTTCTACCACTAATCTAAACAAACTGATTATTTATTTTACCAACAAATAATTTAATTTAATATCTCGGGACTTCCATTTCTTTTGTTTTTCACCATTCAGTATTGCTTGCCTGCCTGCCACTTTCCTTATACGCGTTCGGCTTCTCTCCCTTACTTTCCCATCCCTTGCCTCTCCATTACTCAAAAACGACGTCGTTCTGCCTCTTAAAATTAGATCCCAGCACTAAGTTAAACCACGTGTTTCATGCATATTTCCCCTATTCCTGTTTCCTATTTTCTGCTCTCCGTATGTGCTTTCTCAATGTTCTTCTTCCTTAAGCGCGGGAAAGCCTGAAAATGTTGGAGGGAAAAACTGATCCCTGCATTTCATGCCCAATCAGTCTTCTTCCTCCTTGAGCATAGGAAAGCTTGAAAATGCTGGAGGGAAAAATTTACAGAGGCGATTTCCAGTGATAAAGGGCGTTATGAGAACTGAATATTAAAGTTGGCCAATCATTGCAGCTTTGTAGCTCATTCTGTAGCTCGATTTCTTTCATTGTCATTGTTAGGATTTACTGTGAAAAACATTGAATCTGTAATGGCTATGAAGCAGAGTGTATAACAGTAATGAAATTCCCATTTCATCTCTTTCCATCTTGTTGGTTAAATGTTTAAGTGTGTGTGATTATGTGTGTGTATTCTAAAGAATGTTGGATAAAAGAATAATGGTAGTAGATTTGTGTGTGTGTGCGCGCGCTAAAGAAATCTAATAATTTTGCTGACAGTGACGTGGCAAAATCTGTTATGAACTGCAAAATTTGTATATATTGCTTATATTTGTGTGTTTTCAGATGATGGCTATATGGTTTTATATTTAAAGTAATGAATGATGTTATTTTTGGGGGCCCAAAAAATAATTCCTATTGTGCGTGTGATTTTGCTGACAGTGGGGCTGCAAAATCTCTTATGAATATGAATATGGGTTGTTAAGTTTTTTTGGTGCTAATTGTTTGTATATGCTATTGTTTATGTTTGTGTGTTTTCAAATGATGGGGGTATGGTTTTATATTTAAAGTAATGAATGATATTATTTTCGGGGGCCAAAAAAAAATCATATTGTGTGTGTAGTATTATACTTGGTCCTTAATATAAATTTCACTTTAAGCCCAATATTATTTTTTTTATTGTTTTGATTATTTATTTATTAATTTACATTGGGTACATATTTTTTTCGATTTTGCAGGAGGCTTCCAATATGGCTATAATTTGACTCCTAGACTTAATCTTGAATTTGATAATATTGATGAATCATGGGAATTTTGGAAAGAATATGGTAGGAAAATTGGCTTTGGTGTTCGAAGGCGAGGAGGCAACAAGAGTAAAAGGGATAAGTCATCATATACATGTTACCTATATGTGTGTAATAAAGAAGGAGTGAGAAAACCAGATAAACGATATATGCAAACTAGAAAGCCCAGAGATGAGACAAAAACAGGCTGTAAAGCTAGAATGAAAGTTAAGCAAATAAATGGAAAATTCAAAGTAAGTGAAGTCTTTTTAGATCATAATAATCCTCTTCAACCTGCTGAAACTGTTCACCTTCTTGCATCGCATTGAGAAATAACACCAGCTCAATGTTATGAATTTGAAATTGCTGAAAAGGTTGGGATTGATCAAAAATCAGCATTCAATTTGCAGAGTTAATATGCAGGGGGTCGAGACAATTTGGGATATACAAGAGTTGATGTAAAAAATTATCTTAATTTAAGAAGGCAACGGGCCATGAAATGTGGTGAAGCTGGATGTATATTTCGTTATTTTGAGTAACAACTGGTAGAAAATCCATCTTTTTTCCATGATCACCAAATAGATTCAGAGGAGCAAGTGACGAATGTGTTCTGGGCTGACGCATGCATGTTGGTCGACTATGCTTGTTTTGGAGAAGTCATTTCACTAGACACAACTTATTGTACAAATAATAACTATAGACCTCCTGCAATTTTCTCTGGATTCAACCACTATAAAGGAGGGGTGATTTTTGGAGTGGCATTATTATATGATGAGATGGTTGAGACTTTCAAATGGCTATTTGAGACATTTTTGTATGCACACAAGAATGTAAGGCCACTAACCATTTTTACTAACCAAGATGCTGCTATGGCACGTGCATTAAAAGAAGTGATACCAGATGTAAAACATGCCTTATGCACATGGCATATTTCAAGGAATGCAATGAAGCATCTTCCGAACTCGATGGTTAGTGATTTCAACCACTACATGTATAATTGTTGGGATGAAACAGAGTTTGCAGAAGTATGGCAGACATTATTAGCAAAACCAGAAATGGCAAAAAACTCATGGTTGATGTCTATGTATAAAATAAAAGAGAAATGGGCTTCATGTTATATGAAGAATTCAAGGACACTTGGTATGAGAAGCACATAAATTAGTGAGAGTGTGAATGCATCAGTCAAAAGTTGCACCATTGTTAAATTAGACATCAATCAATTCTTCAAGCAATTTGAACAAGTTCTAGAGGACAAGCGCTATAACGAATTGAAAAGTGATTTTGAGGAGTGTGACAAGTTGCCAAGGTTGATATTGCAGAGTTCATGTATGCTTCATCAACTTTCTGATGTTTACACTCGACCTATTTTTGACTTGTTCCAACGTGAATATGATCTACATGATGCTACATATATCAAAGAAAGAAAAGAGAAAAAGAAAAATGAAGCTGAGGAGGATAGTGCCACTGTGTATGATTATGTTATCACCATGAATGATAAGAAAAGGGAGTATAAGTTGACATTTGATCCTTTAATGGAGACAATTACTTGTAGTTGCAAAAAGTTTGAGCGAGTGGGCATATTATGTTGTCATGCCTTGAGAGTCTTGAATGAATGTGATGTCAAATTACTCCCCCAAAAATATATTATGAAGAGGTGGACAAGAGAAGCACGATGTGGTGTAGTGTATGATATCAAGGAGAAGCATATGGAAGTTGATCCTAAACTACAAAGATCAAATCGATATAGACAATTATGCCCCTTGCTTGTTAAATTAGCAAGTGATGCATCAGAAAGTTCAGAAGCATTCTCTCTTGTCCATTAAGCTGTGCTGGAACTTGGTCAAAAAGTAACCGAGCTTCACATAAAACACTCACCAGATGATAGTAATGGTGTTAAGGATGGTACGACGAATTGTGGCTGTTGGATATGATTAGTTTTGATGATTAGTTTTGATGATGTCAAATATAGATGTGAAGTGATAAGAGCAAAAAGTTTATATAATGTATTTCTTTGACTAATTATTATATTTAATGTTACATATTTTGTAGATTAGTCAACCAAAGAATGAAGAAGATTGAATTAATGAAAATGAACAAGAGGAAGAAGAAGGAAGAAATTGAAGATAGTCAAGGAGATGCTTACTTTGGTTATGGAGAATTATTATCAAGAGGAAAACCAAGAAGAAAGATATTGAAGAATGAAGAACTTGGAAGATCTATCATGAATATCAAAATTCAAGTTGTTAGATGTGATATTGGAGGTTTCTATAATGATACCGGAGGTTTCTATGATCAAATGATGGTTGGAATAGGTTAATACGAAGCTAAGATGACTTATATATGAGTTTTGGCACTTCTAGAGGTGTTATGCTCGAGCACAAGGTGTTATGCTCGAGCACAGGAAGAACATACTCGAGCACAGATGGATTCACTCGAGCACGGGGTGTATACTCTGTTCTACTCTGTTTTACGTTCAGCCTGAGCGAGGTCTGGTATTTTGATCATATCTCTCAAACCACATGTCGGATTGACCCGAAACCAGTGGCATATGAAAGAGGACTCACAACACGTAAATTTGGCATCAGGATCACATTGAAAGAAGATCAAATGATGGAGATATGATCTGTGGAAGAAGACAGTGAAATCACCATCACTTTTCGACACAGGTTCGGTATTTTGCACGTAACTTACAAAATACACATCGGATTAAGACGAGACCAGTGCCAAATGAAAGTAGACTCAAAGAGCTTTCCATTGATAGGTAATTTGCCTAATTTTAACGTATATTCTAGGAGGTATGCCTTCTGGAACTTGATGCTTGTGCAGACTAGCGAAATATACACTCTTTCGATCATAACTTGCAGAATACAAGGAGTTTGGAGCTGATTCTTGTTGCATTGGAATGCATTTGGCAAGACCTTTCTTATGATACATCATTTGAATCAAATAAACAAAATTTTTCTAAAGTGGCCCCACATCACCCTCGAGTGTAAAAACTGACTCTCTGAAAAAGTTGTGCGAGTGATGTCCAGAAGCAGCTGAAACGTGAAGGAAATTTCATCACTCGAGCACTAGGATCCATGCTCGAGCGTTGGATGATTTCTCACTCGAGCACATGGAAGTTTTGACGTGGAAGTGATAACCCGAGAAGAAGTTTGTACGTGGAAGCATGAAACTCACTCGAGCATGACTGGTTGTGCTCGAGTGATTCGAAAATTCACTCGAGCAGATGCGAGTGAAGTGCAGCGAGTGCTTGCCCGAGAGGAAGTCAGAATGTGGAAATATGAACTGCACTCGAGTGAGGCATATTGCACTCGAAGTGAGGACCCGACAGAACGTGGTAGAATGCACAAACAAAACAGAGCCTCACAACCATCAATCCAAACATGGTTAAACGTTATACAATCATTATGTTTTCACTTGTTATTGTTTCTAAACATTATCTAACATATATTTCAAGTGTAAAACAGGAGATTAAATATTTGGGTTGTATCTTCAAGAACGGAGGTCACTGCGAATATCTTCACTCAACGTGATGAGTCACAGAAGCCAGAAAATCATCTTTTGACCAATGATCCAACATACCCATGACTAATACTTCATCATATTAGTGATTAAGTATTTTACAGTGTGAAACAGGAAATTTAACGGTGAGCTTACAGATTCAAATGAAAGAGTCAAGAATGGCGGGCGACATCATTACACACCGAGCATCAGCTACCTACCACGACAAGTAACTGACCCACCATGAGAGAATGTTTGGAAACTCAAACGAATTCATCCCGCTCCACAATGTGATGTACAGCTCAAAATAAGACATGCGGCTCCTCAACGTGACGCTCTGCTTTGCAACGGAAATCTCATGGTAGCTTGTTTTTCAAATATGCTCAACGGACAAAATGACTCCAACGGACGAATGCTCACAACGGTCATCATCTTCATCAACTATAAATAAGAGAGCACTCAACGTTGATGAATGACAGAGAAAACAGTACAACGACACCAACATGCGAATAACATGAATCCTCTGCTTCTACCCAAACTCTCTCTGTTTTCCAGTTTCAGTATTACTTATCATTGAGAGAGTGATTATTTGTATTGTACTTCAGTGAGCATTATATCCACTCTGTGAGAGAGTCTGTAAACACTTTCATCTATATTTCTGAGTTGATCTCAAGGTAGAGGGACCTTGAGAGGGTTGATTTTCTTACGGGGAAGCAGTAGAGAGAATTGCCAGTAAGACATTCTGCTCGTAAGACTTACAAGGTGCAAGCGGTAGAGAATGTTGCTGCTCATAAGACTTACAGGGGTGTAAGCAGGAGAGAACGTTGCTGCTCGTAAGACTTGCATGAGTAAGCAGGAGAGGAAGATCTTCAGGATTGCTCTGCTCGTAAGACTTGTCGTAAGGGGGAGTATTTCAGTGAGAGATTTGTAAAAGGTTTCACAAATACCCGGCTAAACTTGTAAGATTGTAAAGGCTTTTCTTGTGCCTGGATTAAACGAGAAGATAGTGGATTTGAAAATCTCAGGAGGAGCCTGGGGACTGGACGTAGGCCATCACAGATTGGACCGAACCAGGATAAATCACAGTTTGCATATTCTCTTCCCTAAACTCTTATATTTCCAGCATATATTATTTAATCTAACTGTTGATTTATAAACCTTCATACTTACTGCTTTCGTTAAGATACAAAAAGATTTCTAAAGTTCTTAAGTTTTTATTATACACCCAATTCACCCCCCTCTTGGGTGATAGCCGGTTCTAACAGTGGCGATGGTAATGACAGTGGCAAAGTTGTTGGGTTTAAAAAGAGATAAGGTAGAAAGATAAGTAAATAGATAAAGAGTAGTATTGAAATGAGTCTAAGAAGGCACAGAGCTAAGCCCTATACAAAACATTCTTAATCTTCACAGTCAGTTCCACCTGTACAGGTATACTTATGATCAATTTAGGTTTGTTTAATATGCATATTAGTTGTTGATTTTTTTGGTTTTAAATGTTTTAGGGACAACCTAATCAAGTTCAAAAGTCTAGCTTATCATCAGAAGTACATCATGATAACATTATGTTAGATAACTCTCAAGCTCTGCCAAGTCAAATGACTTTTACAAATTTCTTAATGGTATGTCATTTTGTTGAATAGCATAATCAACTACTTTGTTTATCTAGGACATATATTGGTGACTTATATTGAGACATTATTTTTATTTATTAATTGTAGGCACCACTTGACTGTGATATCATATTGCTTGAAGCACTGGATTTCAGCCAAATATATAATACTGGTAACGATAAAGAATAATGATAATGGAAGAAAACAATTCAGTCACTTTTATTGATATTTGAATTTTTTTACATAGCATGGTCTCATCTCAAGACATTTGATAGTTACAAGACTCCCACTATGTATTGATTAACATTATGCTATAAATACAGGTTCAATGATTGACTCATATCCTCCAACGTGAAGTCTCCAATCCAACTTATGTTGTACAGTTTATGACTTCTTTTGGGCTGCTCTCTTTTTGGTCAAGCAAGCTCATCATTTTGTTCTTGAATCATATTCATGTCCTTTCAACTGATGTAATATGAGTTGGCTCTTTTTTTGTCAAGCTTGCTCATTAGTCAAGTAATATGCAATTAAACACAGTCAAGAAATAGTTATGTAACAAATGGTAATGCAAGCTATAATTAGTTCTTCTGTTTGTGTTCAAGCTGTAATGTAAAGAAACAGTCATGTAACATTTTCCAGAAGAAAGAGGCATATATATATATATATATATATTCAACTATTCATCTTAGACTAATAAAAAGATTCCTTTCCACTAAGCTTTCCTAAAATGCTTGAAAGTCCTAACTTCTGTTTCATAGAACAAAGTATCAGACTATCAGAGCAACAGTTTCAGACTTCAAGGTTCCAAGTTAATAACATAATACTATTGCTGTTTCCTGTACTCAATTATTCATTAATTGCATAACATTTGTAAATTGTTCTTCCAAAAGTATCAGACTATCAGAGCATTAATGATGGATTGTTTCAAACAATCTTGAAGGATGACATCCTTCCACTCAGCCTTGAACACACAAATTCTAGGCAATTTGAATTGGAACTAAGCAATAAGCATGATTGGAATGCATTTTTTACAACTAAAAATCATAGGTTCCTATGTATAACTCAATTGAGGCTCCAAACACAAACTAACCTGCAAATATATATACATGATGGATATCCCAGTATGAGAGACAAACGATATTGAGAAAAAGTATATCATAACCTTTCTGGTGGGAGGTTGATGCAAGCTTTCACCTTTTCCTTTGCTTAATTCATAGTTTGACGTAACAAGTAAAGGACACAGTAACTAATAAACAACAAAGATGCATCAAAAGCAATTTTCACATACCCTGCATAACATGAAGGTTTTCTCTGCTTTTGGGATTCCATATTCTCATAGTTGCATTGTCAAAACTAGTCCATATTATTTTCCCTTCAACACCAAATGAAGTATAAGCAAATGGAAAATTCAATGTGAACAATAACAACTAAAAAGGAAAAAAAACATGCATCAAGATGAAGAGCATTTACTACCATTAGGAGTGAAATCACCACATGTTACACTACCACCATGACTAGCAAATGTACTAAGAAAGGCACCTCTATAAGCATTCCACATCCAAACAGTGCAATCCTCAGAACTAGCTAAAAGTAGGTGTCCTCTTGGATGCCACCTAAGCCGTTGAAAGGTCACCATTTAACCAATTTAATTATTACTAGGGGCGAAGCAGCACAACCAAAAAAAATGACACTCTTACCTCAATTCCCCCTCCAGGACCTTCCAGAGTGCTTCTTTGATTTCCTAATACATCCCAGACTTGAACAATTCCATCTAAGCTTCGTGATGCAAGTAACTGTCCATCATTGCTAAAAGCTAAACATGAATTATAAAAATCATGTTCAAACAACAAAATCTTATATGAACATATGATGCATGACCTCAAAAAAAATTTAGGATAATGACATTATTAGCCGACAAATAAAATCTTCAGCAGGAACAAAATTACGCACAATAGAAACATTTTGAAGCAAATGCCCCAATAATCTCATGTTAAGAAAGACCTAAGTAATAAGTAGATGGTTCCCTGTTCCTTAGAATGTTAAATAAGAGAACTAAAATTATTTGAAATACTTAATTTTGAGTTAATAAATCAAGAGTTTAATGAGAATGAAGCTTAAGGTAAAACACAAATTAAAGGATAGAAATCTCAACAAAATGACGAGTGAAGATGTCGCCGCCGAAGAACTCGATGCCCGATGGTTACCTGTTCCCTAGAATGTTAAATAAGAGAACTAAAATTATTTGAAATACTGAATTTTGAGTTAATAAATCAAGAGTTTGATGAGAATGAAGCTTAAGGTAAAACACAAATTAAAGGATAGAAATCTCACCAGAATGACCAGTGAAGATGTTGCCGTCGAAGAACTCGATGCCCGATGGAGCATAGGTGGCTACTAAAAGGGATAACTGGTCGGTCGCTGTCGAACGGGAGAACTAGTCGTTGAGGGAGTGAACATCGCTGCCGAAGTGAGAATCGATGTCCGATAGCTCCTCTTTGTGGAAGACGTTGATGCTTCGTCACCAACCAACGGCCTAGATTAAAAGAATTGGAGGGTAGGGATCTAATATTTAAAAGAGGAACGACGTCGTTTTTGGGAAATGGAAAGGCAAGGGATGGTAAAGTGAGGGAGAGAAGCCGGACGCTTCCTTATACTGGGAGTTCCCACCGCTCGAGTACTGAGCGAGTTTCAGAGGTCGCCGTCAGCAGAACTTCAAGGGCAAGCTCGCCGCTCTACCGCAAAGAGGGGCTTCTCTCTCTACAGCGTAACTACGACGACGCTGCGGGTGCAGTTTTTTTGGTCGCTCCGCCAGGGTTGTTCTATCTACGTCTCCGTTCATAGTTCCTTAGTTTCTCTCTGAGATGCTGCATTGAGCTTTTCTTGGTCCGTTTCTGCAGGTTATATAACTAGTTTTCTCCGATCCGCTGTGGATAGAAGAACTAGTTTTCGTTGGAGATTAATTTTCAAGGTAAAGGATTTTGGCAGATAGTGTAGAGGGGAGTCATGGGCGTCGATATAGGTTCCAGTAAGGGTAGGGGTATGCATTCCGGCGCGGTGGATGATATGGAGGAGGACGATCAAGGCTTGTCAAATATAAACGAGCTGGGGAAGGAAAATCTAGAGAGTTTGTGTAAGAAGGCTACAACGTTATTTTTTGACGAGTACGGGCTGATCAGTCACCAGATCAATTCCTACAACGAGTTCATCAGCTATGGTCTGCAGAATGTTTTTGATTCTTTTGGGGAGCTCAATGTTGACCCCGGGTTTGATCCCTCAAAGAAGGGTGATAAAGACTGGCGATATGCTTCAGTGAGGTTTGGGAAGGTTACCCTTGATCGGCCCACATTCTGGGGCGGTGAAGGAAATGTGAAAGAGTTCAAGATGCTTCCGAGGCATGCCCGCTTGCAGAGGATGACGTATTCATCGAAAATTAAAGTGGAGGTTCATGTTCAGGTAATTTATAAATGACATTATTTTGCCCGAAAGCTATTAGTCTTGCATTTGGTTCCTTATCAATGTTCTATCGGCAAGCTTCTGCTCAACTTATGTTGAGGGATATCCTGGTTGCTGGTTATTGGTTGATGATAAAAAAATGTTACTTTTCATGTCTGCTGCTATCTATTCTAGAAGCTTACTGCTGGAATAAAATTGTTGTTTATAAGATCAGAAGAGAATCATTTTCTTCTTATGGTTTTTCCCTTTAGTGTCTTTGATTCAAATGGCTGTTTAAATGGTTGCTTCTTGTTCGGTTTGATTTGCTAAACTTTAATGAGAAAGTTGCTCTTGTGACTCTCTGGAGCTGAGACAATGATTTGATGAATTATTTGGTATTCCATGTCTTCCCGGACGAGCAATGTTTTGGTGCATGTTGTGATAGTTTGAAATTCTGGGAAAAGTATATACCAAAATATTTGTGTCTGTATCAATTTTAGGTATATATCCAAAAACTGGTTAGAAGCGACAAATTTAAGACTGGGAAAGAACAGTACGTTGATAAAGAGTCTGTGATGGAGGACAGCAGGGAAATAACTGTTGGGCGATTGCCTGTCATGGTGAAGTCTGATATATGCTGGATGAAAGGAGCTGACAAAGGGGACTGTGATCATGATCTTGGAGGGTACTTTTTGATCAAGGGTGCAGAGAAGGTTAGCTGAATTCATGATGTACATTTAGTCCTGTTTACAATTGGTTGTTATACTAATAAATTGATGGGAAGAAATTCAATTTTTGAATTTAAGGAATGATGAAGAGAAGCTGTTTCATATTGATTTCTGCATTAATGCATTTTGAGATGGTTTGTAAAAATTTTCAAAGATCCTCCCCCAAGCTGTGCAAGAAGCAAAACATTTTTTTAGGGGATAAAAAAAATTAAAGGAAGCAAAACACATGAAGACAGTGTTCCAACTTCCATGTTTGTGTGTATGTGGGTGGGTGGTTGAGATGCTGTCCTGCTTACTCAATACAAAGGATCTATATCTGTTTGAAACTTGCCAACCCATCATGGCGGTACCTGAATTTCTTTATCCGCACTACCCAATATTGTTGCATATTTAATATGGACATGGCTGCTCAAAGCAATTGCTGGTGCTTTGTAGTAAAATTATCTTCCATTCATCCATCCCTATGGCAGAATTTATTTGGTTTCCTTTTACAGTTTCCTTATCTATTCATTTGCTTTAATTTTTAGTCTTGAACATTGTCTTTCCTATAACTTTCTTTGTACCGCTATAGCACTTATTTTATATAAATTTGTTGCAGACATTTGTTGCACAAGAGCAAATCTATCCCAAGAGGCTTTGGATTATAAACAATCCATGGGCAATTTCATACAGGTCACTGACAAAGAGGAATAGGCTAGTTATCAAGCTGGTAGGGAATCCCCAAAGTGAAGATATTAAAGGTGGAGAGAAGGTGCTTACTGTATATTTTTTGTCAGTTGAGATTCCTATATGGGTGCTATTTTTTGCCTTTGGCGTCTCATCAGACAGAGAGGCAATAGAGCTCATTGATTATGATCATGATGAAGCCGATGTTCAAAATATTCTCTTTGCATCCATTCGTGATGCTGATGAGAGTTGTGAAGGCTTTCGGCGACAGAATGTAGCCTGTAGTCACATAGAAGGACTTGTAAAACGCAGCCAATTTCCACCTACAGAATCTATTGAAGAGTGTCTGACTGTGTATGCTTTTCCCAACATTAGAGGCATGAATAGAAAGGCACGCTTTCTTGCATATATGGTCAAGTGTCTATTACTTGCTTATACTGGCCGCCGAAAATGTGACAACAGGGATGATTTCAGAAACAAGCGGCTTGATTTGGCTGGTGAATTGCTTGACCGGGAGCTGAGAGTGCATATTGCTCATGCTCGGAAGCGTTTGGCAAAGGTTTTGCAGAGAGATCTTTATGGGGATCGTGATGTTCGTCCAATTGAGCACTATCTTGATGCATCCATAATTACAAATGGTCTTCAAAGAGCATTCTCAACTGGAGCGTGGGTGCATCCTTATAAAAGGACTGAAAGGATATCTGGTGTGGCAGCAAATCTTGGGCGAACAAATCCATTGCAAACCATGGCTGAAATGAGAAGAACCAGGCAGCAGGTTCAGTACACTGGAAAGGTTGGAGATGCTAGATACCCGTAAGTTACATTAAACTTGGTCTGTTTCTTTGTTCCTTTTTACCCCTTTGGGGAAGTGCACAATAGGTGGGGCTTTGGCCTTTTGGTGTTTGATTTTGTCCATCACCAACAGGTGTGGCCATGCTGAAATATTACTAGTTATATTTGTATCCTATGTTTTGATATTCCTATCTCTCTTATACCCACTTTTTGGGAATGATGCTTGCAAAATCAGGCTTTAAGCTTTGAAGAATGGTTTGGGTAAGACTCGTTAGATTTTTGTTAGAAAATTAAGGTTTGGGAAGACTTGTGAATGAAGTCCTAAACCATTTAGGATTGTGATGTCTGCTAAATGCTTGAGGAGATTTAGTAATTCAAATGTCTCCTTCATTAGGCTTGAGTGTAGACCCTGACTTCCTTTGCTGTACAGGATACTTAAGCTTTTCTTTGTAAGTGATTTGTTTTTATTTGCAGCTTTGATTGTCTGCTCACCCAGTTGAATATGTTATAATGAGTTGAGTTTTTATCTTCAAATTATCTAATCAGGGTGTTAAACATGCAATAAATATACTGTTTTGTGTATTTCAAAAGATATAACTATTTCTTTGATTTTATCTTCATTGAATATTGTAACTACAGGCATCCTTCGCACTGGGGTAAGGTGTGTTTCCTCTCTACCCCAGATGGTGAAAATTGTGGACTTGTGAAAAATTTAGCTGTTACTGGACTGGTTAGTTCGAAAACAAAGGAAAACATACTACCTCAGCTATTTGATTGTGGGATGGAAGAGCTGGTTGATGATACCTCTACTAAATTGGGTGGAAAGCACAAAGTCTTCCTAAATGGGGATTGGGTTGGAGTGTGCGCTGACTCCTCTTCATTTGTGGCAGAGCTGCGATATAAACGACATGGAAATGAATTACCTCCGGAGGTTAGCTTTTAATCTGTCAGTTTATGTTGGTTTTCTATGCTATGCAAGCAATAAGTTATTTATTTTCCCTTCATTGGGAATTATGTGCTGTATATGTGGTGATTGTTATTGTTGTTCTTGTTTGAGCATCATAATGTGGTTAAACTGGGTTGGACACGACACTTGGTGTGCATATGATTGGATTGTCTATTTGTGTATTTTGGATGGTCTTCTCTTTTTTATGGATCAATAAATTGTTGCTATGATGGAACTGGAGCTCCATTGTATTAGTGATGTTATTTTATTGTTCCTTTCTTGGTTTGTCATAACTTTGTTCTACGAGTTATTTTATCCTCTTTCTAAGTATTCTTGTTTCAATAGAGATAATGAAGTACCATTTGCAATATCTTTAGTTAGTTCAGTTTGTTTTTTTCTTTTGAAATTATTGACTGCCATTTTCCCTTTAGGTGGAAATAAAAAAGGATCAACTTCAACAAGAGGTGCGGATATACTCGGATGCTGGAAGGATTTTGCGTCCTCTTTTGGTTGTTGATAATTTAGGCAAGATTAAAATATCTGAATGGGAGCAATCTTCTTTCCAGTCTCTTCTAAAAGAAGGAGTAGTTGAGCTTATCGGAACAGAAGAAGAAGAGGACTGCTTTACTGCTTGGGGTGTTGAATACTTATTTGCAGAAGCTAAAAGTTCTGTGAGGTACACCCACTGTGAACTTGACATGTCATTTTTATTGGGTTTGAGCTGTTCACTTGTCCCTTTTGCAAATCATGATCATGCACGGAGGGTGCTCTATCAGTCGCAGAAGCACTCATCACAAGCGATTGGTTTCTCTACAACAAACCCGAGCATCAGAGTCGATACTTTGTCCCATCAGCTTCACTATCCCCAAAGGCCCCTCTTCCGTACTATGACTTCAGACTGTCTAGGAAAACCAGAGGATCCTGAGAACCATGTAGTATTTCCTAAGGCTGAATTTTATAATGGGCAGAATGCTGTTGTGGCTGTGAACGTGCATCTGGGATACAACCAAGAGGATTCCTTGGTGATGAATGCTGCTTCTTTGCAGCGCGGTATGTTCAGATCTGAGCACATCAGGAGTTACAAGTCTGAGATTGACAACAAAGAATCATCAGAAAAGAAGCGAAAACCTGAGGACATAATAAATTTTGGAAAGATACAAAGCACAAGAGGCCGTGTTGATAGCCTGGATGATGATGGCTTCCCATATGTTGGGGCAAGCTTGCAGAGTGGTGATATTATTATCGGGCGATGTTCAGATACGGGGGTTGATCATAGTATAAAGCTGAAACACACTGAAAGAGGGTATGTTCAGAAAGTAGTGTTGTCATCAAATGATGAGGGGAAGAATTTTGCTGTTGTTTCTCTGAGACAGGTAAAAACAAATCCATTGTAACTTGAAAAGACACCTGCCCACATCGTGCATTCTGTGCACACACTTGTGTTGCATAGGATGGAAACTTAACACACACAATTTGAATATGTAGTTTCATATAATGAAAACTGAACGTCAACTAGTCTGATAATATTGGTTGAAAATTCTGTCATCTTCGTTGTCATTGCAGGTTCGGAGCCCAGTTCTTGGGGACAAATTCTCTAGTATGCATGGACAAAAGGGTGTCTTGGGATTTCTGGAGTCTCAGGAGAACTTTCCCTTTACAATACAAGGGATTGTTCCTGATATTGTTATAAACCCACATGCATTTCCCTCACGACAAACTCCTGGGCAACTCCTAGAGGCTGCCTTAGGAAAGGGGATTGCTTGTGGCGGTAAACTGAAACATGCCACCCCTTTCTCTGCTGTCTCTGTTGAAGCCATCACCGATCAGCTTCACAGGTACAGTTTCAGAACACGTCACTAAAATTGTTAAATTATCATATGAAATGTTGGGCTTTGTATGAATGCATATTGTATGCGGTATTCTGTAGTGACCTATACCGAGACTTCTGCTTTGGCTTTATTTTTGTGACGTTATGAAGATTCTGCTAATGGTTTACCTATTATGTGTCTTTCAAATTTTTCAGATGGTCTAGCTTGCCTTTTAGCTATTGTCTCTATAAAATTCAGAAATTATATCTCTTTCTTGCTCATCTTCCTGGTTGTAACTATATGCTTTTGAGTAATGGCAGTGTTGGATTTTCGAGATGGGGAAATGAGAGAGTCTACAGTGGGAGAACCGGCGAGATGGTCCGTTCCCTTATATTTATGGGCCCTACTTTCTACCAGCGACTACACCACATGTCTGAGGACAAGATAAAATTCCGTAACACTGGTCCCGTTCACCCTCTGACCCGGCAGCCTGTGGCAGACAGGAAGCGTTTCGGTGGTGTCAAGTTTGGGGAAATGGAGCGTGACTGCCTGATTGCTCATGGTGCGTCGGCCAACCTGCATGAGCGCCTCTGTACACTCAGTGATTCCTCTCAGATGCACATTTGCCAGAAGTGCAAAAACGTAGCAAATGTGATTTTGCGGCCGGTGGCTGGTGGCCGGAAAATAAGGGGTCCCTACTGCCGCTTTTGTAACTCCCTTGATGACATTGTCAAGGTCAGTGTTCCATATGGAGCAAAATTATTGTGCCAGGAGCTTTTCAGCATGGGCATTAGTCTTAAATTTGAAACCCAGCTCTGCTAGGGCTCCACTCCCTACTGTTTCTGTTGTATAGCCCATGGCCTTACTTGTTAAGGTGGTGTAAATATCCACTGTTTATACCAAGATGATCCTTTGATGCCAGCTTGGAGCATACAATTAGTTTTGTTTTTAAGTTGAGCACATCCTTCACCTTCACCCTCCATTTTCTGTTTTAAATAACATTCTTCATCTTTTGTGGGGAAAATCGTAAATATGATTATGGAGTTGATAGAATCCCGTTAGTCCAAAAAATGCTGCTGTTGCCTGGAATCATTAACAATCATGCATTGGCAATACATTTCTATAATAAAGTTGTCAATTTAAAGAAGAAAAAAAAAGGATTTGTTATAAAAATGTGTTAAGAGAGCAAGAAGTAAATAAGAGTTTCAAGAGAGAAAATAGAGAGAACTTTTCATTCACTTATGTGTTTCATACTTGATTCAAGGTTTCTATTTATGAGTGCAAAAATGAAGGTGAATGGTGATTTTTTTTTTTGTCACTAGTACTGTTACAGTATTTCCATGTCACTATAGTAGTACTACAATAATTTGCCCCGGTGATGCTACAGTAAATGTACATCACATCTACAGTATGTACATTACATCTACATTGTGTGCAGTAACTTTGCTATATTGCTTCCGTATGAATAGTAATGTCTGCTTTTGGAGATCAAGTTGACTGGAAGAATGAGTTGGTCTAAGATATGAGTCATTGAACATCCATATAGTTAATATTTATAATATTCCTTCTTGGATGTCAATTATAAATATGTCTCATTAAAAACTTTAACTAGAAAAAATCTAGTGGGATAAAAACCTAGCCAAAGAAAAGAATACACCACTTATTGATACATTGTTCAATGCTGTCTCATTAAAAACCTTTCTAAAAAAACGTAGTGGGATAAAATATAGATAAGGGAAAAAGAGTACATCGTGTATCGACCTCCTCTCTTAACAACATCAGTTGAGATCTTTGAGTCTCTGAAGACTAATATCAAGAACAAGCTTTTCAAAGATTGTACCTGGAAGTGACTTGGTGAATAAATCTGCTAGATTTTCACTTGAATGGATTTGCTGGATATCTATTTCACCATCCTGTTGAAGGTTACGAGTGAAGAAGAATTTTGGTGAAATATGCTTCGTTCTATCGTCTTTGATATAGCCTTCTTTATATTGGGCAATACTTGCAATATGTCCTCATATAGAACTATTGGGACAATTTTGCGTGAAGATAAATGACAAGTTATTCGTATATGATATATCATTGACCTCAACCACATACATTCTCGACTTGCTTCATGTATTGCTAGAATTTTTACATGGTTAGATGATGTGGCTGATATAGTTTGTTTCATAGATTACCATGAAATATATGCACCTCTACATGTAAATAGATAGCTTGTTTGTGATTTACCATAATGTGGATCAAACAAAAATTCAGCATCTGCATAACCAACCAATTCATGCTTGGATACATTTGAGTAGTATAACCCCATGTCTATAGTACCTCTAAGGTAACGAAGAATGTGCTTTACTCCATTCTAATGCCTTCATGTTGGTGAAGAACTATATCTTGCTAATAAATTAACAGCAAATGATATATCAGGACGTGTGTGATTAACAAGATACATTAGTGCTCTAATAGCACCAAGATATGATACTTTTGGACCAAGTAGTTCTTCATCACTATCCTTGTAACCCCCTCCGTAATTATTATTCAAAATACATAATTAAAATGAAATAAAGACCAATAATAATTAAAACTCATTTCAATTCCCCATCTTCTTGATAGGGTTTTCACAAATACTTTTCAAAATCCAAACAACCTGGTCTCATATTCACATTTCGAATACAATTACTTTGTGAAGATAAATTACATTTATTATAAACATCAGAGTGCACAATAATAATCTTGGCAAACCCCGAGTTCCATGTCTTAACTAAAAAGTTCATAGGGCACATTTGCCTATATACAAATTCTTATACGGGGATTACACAAATCCATCTCAATTACATAACTAAATACTTGTTCGAACATATACGCATCCAAATCATATACAATTATCCCAACTAGCAATGATAACCAACTACCAAACATCAAATATCCATAGGGAGTCTTCGCCGCCCTTGGTTGCTTGTCCCCTCCAGGAGCCTCTTGCCTTGTCTAAATTGTTGTTAGGGGAGGGTGAGATTCGAGAGAATCTCAGTAGGAAAACAATACCATATGCATGTATGATAAATGTTTAATGCATGACATGCTTGTATTACATAACTCATGCTCACACAATGACATATCTACAAGCTCAATGCTTCAAACAACGTACTTATGGCCATAGCATACACATAAACATAGCTTAAAACATTCATATATACATATAATCATGCAAAGCAATAACATGCATCTAAACACCAACACAGATATCAAATACATGTAGGAGAGATAAGTTCCCTACTCTTATTCTTTCCATGTATGCTCCAGCACTAGCAACTCACGACCAGGGCAAATATCCAACCCTATAACTAAAATCAAGGACATAGGGTTATTCTCTTTTCCAATTCTTTAACTTTAAACACTTAAAGTTGGTTATCATTCATGACCTTTAGGTGGCTACTTAAAATCCAAATACATGCCTAAAGGATTGGGAGAAACTTGACCAAAGATCCCCTTTCAGAAGCAAAACATTGGTTTTCTGCTGAAGCACTCAAGTGATGGTGGCTTACTTGTGCGAGTGCTTGATTGAAAGCACAGACGGAGACCAAAAATTCTCGTTTCACTCAAGCACCAAGATCAACACTTGAGTGATGCCCCCACACTCACCCGAGTCCTACAAAGTATGGCACAGGAAGTGACCACTCGAGAGCAACATAAAACCTAGAGCCAGAAGTGCACTCGAGCACTAGCTCTGGCACTCGAGTGAGGGCACAAAACTTGGGAGTGCACACACACTCTCTTGACAAACTGACTGAGAGTGCTAACCCGAGAATCAGCCTTAAAGCAAAAATACATATGCACTTGAGTGAGAACCCTCCCACTCGAGTGATAACTCACTTCACTGGCAAGTGAGGAAATGTACTCTCGCTTTTTGGCACGGAAGTACAACTTCGAATTGAGCCATCCCAACTCTTATTTGATCATCAAGACTTCAAATATCACTTCTAAGAGCTTGAATCTTGATATTCTCATTACATCTTGCAAGTTCTTCTTTCTTCGATCTCTTTCTTCTTGTTTTTGCTCTTGATGATAATTCTTCATAACGCAACTAGATATCTTCTTGAATATCTTCAATCTTCTTCTTTCTTTGCTTGACTAATCTTAAATCTTGATATTCCCATTAGATCTTACAATTTCTTCTTTCTTCAATCCCTTACTTCTTGATTTTTTTCTTGATGATCATTCTCCTTTTATGAGGCATTATAAGCAAAATAATATCAACCCACCATTGGGTTTATGACTAATCTATAAGATATACAACATTAAATAGTAGTTAGTCAATATAGAAGATAAGTATATTATGTAAACTTTTTGCTCTTAATATTTGACATCGTCAAAACTAGTCATATATAACATTCTCCACCTTTTTGATGATGACTAATCCTTTAAGAAAAATATGTATGAGTTATAAAAGAAAAGTAAGAGCAACATATTTTTCTTGCCTTTCTCTCCCCCTATTTGACATCAGCAAAAAGTTTAAAGGATAAATAAAAAGGCTTTTAGTGAAGCAAATATGAAACCCAATTTAGATATGCCTTTCTTTCAAACTAAATGTGTCAAGAAAACAATTTTCTCTCCTCTGATTTGAAGATAATTTCATTTATAATTTGATGCAAATGAACAATAATGAAAACAAATTTGAAACAATTTGGAGAGGTTTTCAAGAAAACTTTCATAATCAAGGTAAATTAAAATCAAAGAGATGAAAAGTATTCTTAAAATATAAAGAGATGGTTTAGAAATGATCACTTAGATTTGGCAAGCTGATGTTTGATCCATGAAGTCCATTGCCTTTTTTTCTTGTTGTGTCCACCATATTTTTGATGTGTAACTCTGATATATATTCATGTTGTCTTCACAGTTCTCCTATTGAGTTGAGCTTTTGTTCCATATTTCTATAATATCATGCTCAGTGCTCCTTTGTATTGGCATATGTATTTTTTGCTTTGAATGTTGTAGCCAATATATTTCCCTTGTTTAAGCGTTAAAACATCTTTCCTCAAAGTTGATAAATTCTTCTTGTAATATATTGAGGAATGCCATTGCACAAAACAAATTCTCCTATCATCTTTCTTTGCAAAGAGAATTGTTGGTTCAATCAAGTAACAAAAGGTTCCTTTTCATATGATATGTTAAAATTAAGATCATGAAAAGAACAATATAAGAGTAACCCATCATTAAAACTAATCAAGACATAGTGAATTTGGATGAGTATGTTAAATGAATTTTCTTCCAATAAAGGAGATGAGCTTTCAAGATATAAAACACATGTGAATGTGAAGCTCCCCCTTAATGAATGTATGGCTTTAAAAATCATTATGAGGAATAAATAATAACTTTCCAAGATTTGAAAAACCATTTAGAAACTTTGTAAAGAAAATGAGTATGAAAATCCAAAGATTTGAAGAGAAATCAAATTTTGAAAATGACGATACAATTCAGGGTTTCAAGAGATATAACCCAATATCACTTGAGTGATCCTACTCAACCATTACTCAAGTGTTTTATTCAAGTGATGTAACTCAGAATTTTAAATAAGAAAAAAATACCTCACTCGAATAATATCGTAATTACTCGAGTCATAATCCTTTGTAGTCTATTGATGCTTCATTAGCTAGTCACTGTCTGATGATATGATCAGTACTGAGGGATTATGTAGTGTAATCTCATTCACAGAAGTGATAAACTCAGCATTGTTCGTAGCAAGCTCTGTGTGAGATTGAAGCTCCTTACTTAGATAGCCCTTGACAGAAGGACCAAAGAATAACCAAGGAGACCAATTCTAGGAAAGTGTTGTATCTCAATTATTCTTGAAGTCTCAACTCCCATCCTCTGACCCTCTTGTGTTAAGTAAACAGCATTTGGAAGTTTTGATTCACTATAGCATATAACTTCCTAACTCTATTATTCACAACCTTAATGATCTTCTTATTTGTAACATCAAGTGAAGCTCAGTCTATTTGAATATTTGATCTAATGAAAGAGGCTCTAGCTGATCTAGCTCTAGCTAAGGATTATACTTCATTATCTTTAGATGTCTTAGACTTTATACTTTGTCTCTTACTAGTATCGCCTACTAGTCACAAGTGTATATTCACCCTTTGGATGTGTAGCTTCTCAACCATAGGAGTCCTCACAAGGGGCTCATTTGGCTCTAGGTATCATATCTTGTTGGCCTTGAGGAATAGAGATGCCAAATGAGGGTATGTTGTTAGAATATACCTTATAAAAAAAATATATGTACCCCTTGTTCTCTGAAAGATATGATCTCTCTAGTGTTCCTCTCCTCCTTGCTAATAATATAGGCCATTGTGAGAATAATTTTCTTGATGAAGTTATTAGCCTTGTTCACCATAGCTCTAGTATAGGTATGTCAGATTATCCTATGAAGATCACACATAGAGCTAGGATTGAAGTTGAGAATCCTTATTAGCTCTCATGATTTAATGATTCTATACTTCTTAGGCTTGCTGTACTTATTGAAAGGTCTAGTGGGAGAGCAATTGAAGCCTAACCACTTATTGATCTTTAAGGCTGAGATGGTAACCCTCTAATCTCTGACTGGTGTCTCCTATTTGCCTTCAACTATTGTCCCTTCCTCTAGCATAACTCAATAAGCTCTATGTCCTAGTAGATATGTTTAACAGTCTTTGGCAGTATGAAAGATAGCAAGATAGTGAAGACTTATAGTATTGGAAGTATGAATAGACAGCTGGACTAAAAAGATCTCTGGGTATAATCACTGTCATTTCTAACCTTGCTTTTGGCTTGAGCTTCTTTAAGTTGAATTCTGTTGTGGCCTTTATGAGATCTTCCTACTCTTTCTCTTTTTATGACTACATCACTAGTTGGTCACTTGTTGGTGCTAGGGTGTCACTTGAGTGATATCACATATTCTGCTTCTGCTCATACTGCAACACTGCCCAGTCATGCCTACTCTATTAGCCTCTATCCTTTGTATACTCAAATTCAGTTGAAGAACAAGTGTGATGGTTGAATTTTGAATATATGAAGTCTCGACACACGAGTTTTACAAAAAATTGCCTATACTGATACAACACACTTGGCTTGAGTGTAACATGTAGACACTCAAATTAGTTTCCATATCCTTATATCTTTGTAATCAAGTCCTCCAAGATATCTTGAGTACCCTATGCCTTTAAATCAAGCTTTTCTGTAACTTCCTTCTTGAACTTGAATTTCACTCTGAAACTGCAAGTTGTGAACTCGAGTGTATGCCTGAAACTCAAACTTAATTCCATAACTTGATATGAACTCGAGTTCTTACTTAGAGTTCATATACCTTCTGTTTACCCCTATTTTGATTATCATAAACAGAGCATTCCTTTCTTCTTCCTACAAAAACATATAGATTTTTTTCTTCTTTTGGTATCCAGGTTTATTTGGATCTACTTATGGGTAGCTTGTAGGAATCATAATTCACATGCTCTAAGAATATAGCCAATTCGAAGAAATTGAGCATATTTAATTAAACATGACTTTATATGCATAAAGTGTTAAGCTATCAAACATTATGATTGTTTATGAATGAATTTTCTAAAGATTGTGAAAACATATGTGCAATGCTCATTCCTAAGGTAACAAGATATAAACCTCAATAAATATTACAGACAATAACATAGGAGGTTTTATCATTGTGTACCTTTACTTTAGATACTTGGAGGATTGTTTTTTCTTACCCATTGCATCTTTTTGTGATATTGATACTTTGAATTCCTTGCTTTGGGTGTTGGCAACCTTCTCTCAAAATATATAGACTTTAGGAGCCTTTTACTTGATGCTTGAGAGATCCTCCTTTTCTTGTTCTCCTCAAGATAGTTAAATGGTACTCTATGGTGGTCTATTCTTGAGGTGGAATGTACTCCTTTTATCCATTGCTTCTTTTTATGATTATACTTTGTAGTTTTAGTAATGGGTGCTCCGAGAGTTCTCCTTTTCGATGATATGAACCTCTTTTGTGGTACATGAGAAACTCTTGGCTTCTTCATCATCTCCGTACCCTTATGTCCATTCTTCCTCAGATTCAATTTGCATACATAAAGTACTAGATGGACATTTTGGTACCCACATATACTTGGGTCCTTGATTTTTAGCATTGGACTTTACTTGTCTTTTCGGAACCCAAACATATTTATTTCTCACATTAGAATTTCTTCTAATATAGCATGTGTGAGAAATGTGAACTGATTGACCACAATAATTGCAAATAATAGAATGACATACATTATGAGATTCTATACAAATATTATATTGATCAAGTAAAGATGATCTCAAATGATCAGTTTGCTCAAGTTCTTTCTTCCCGCATGAGTTTCCAGCATGATAGAAAAATGTTTTGCTTTTATCAATAGAATCAATAATTGGTTGAAAAAAAAATTTATGCAAACTTTGAAAATCAGTTTTCAAAAGAGCTAGAGAAGAATTGGAATTGTTTACCATATATACATCTTGAGCTCCAAAAGATGATCCATCAAATTTGTCTGCAATGAGCTCTTCTTGGGAATCATCTTCCTCTTGTTCTTCTATGTTGACAAGACCATGGAAGTGTTCTATGATTTCTCCTTTTTTATTGTCAACTTTCACTTGTTCATGAATCATAGATATGCAGCTTACAGTTTTACATGAACTGTCAATACTTTCAACTTCAACACAATTGTTAGAAGTATAAACAGAATCAAGAACGTCCCAATTATCTCTAGTAGTAAAACAAAATCTAATTTTCTCAAAATCATTTTCAGTTAAAGCACTATACAAAATTTTCATTGCTCTAATGTTCAACAAAAACATTTTCTTTTCTCTTTCTGTCCAATCCTTTCTAGAAAAGAAAATGTTTTTGTTGAACATTAGAGCAATGAAAATTTTGTATAATGCTTTAACCGAAAATGATTTTTGTCCAATCCTTTCTAGAAAAGAAAATGTTTTTGTTGAACATTAGAGCAATAAAAATTTTGTATAATGCTTTAACCGAAAATGATTTTTAGAAAATTAGATTTTACTCTACTGCTAGAGATATTTGTGATACTCTTCATTCTATTTATACTTCTAAAAAGTATGTTGATGTTGAAAGTATTGATAGTTCATGTGAAACTATAAGCTGCATACCTACGGTTCATGAACATATGGAAGTTGACAATGAAGAAGGAGAAATCATAGAGCACTTCCATGATCTTGTCAACATAGAAGAATAAGAGGAAGATGATTCCCAAGAAGAGCTCATTATGGACAAATTTGATGGATCATCCTCTAGAACTCAAGATGCACATATGGTAAACAATTCCAATTCTTCTAGGGTTATTTTAAAAACTGATTTTCAAAGTTTGCATAAAATTGTTTTTCAACCAATTATTAATTCTACTTAGAAAAGCAAAAAGGTTTTCAATCATGCCAGGAATTCATGTGGGAAGAAAAAACTTAGGCAAACTGATCATTTGAGATCGTCTTTTCTTGATTGACACAATACTTGCATAAAATCTCATAATGCATATCATCATATTATTTGCAATTATTGTGGTAAATCTTGTCATATTTCTCACACATGCTATATTAGGAGAAATTCTAATGTGAGAAGTAAATTTGTTTGGATTCCTAAAACGCAAGTGAGTTCAAATGCTAACATTCCATGACCCAAAGCAAAGTGGGTACCAAAATGTCCATATGGTGTTTCATGTGTGTAGATTGATTCTAGAAAGAATGGAAAAAAGGGTACTGAGAAAATGAAGATTCTAAGAGTTCCTAATGCATCTAAATGGAGATTCACATCAATTAGGAGATCTCTCGGATCACCCATTGCTGGAACTACAAAGTTTAACCACAAAGAAAGACAATTGAGAAAAGGAGTACATTCCACCTCAAGAATGGACTACCATAGAGTACCGTTCAACTATCTTGAGGAGAACAAGAAAAGGAGGATCTCTCAAGCATCAAGTAAAAGACTCCTAGAGTCTATATATTTTGAGAAAAGGTTGCTAGTACCCAAAGCAAGATATTCAAAGTATCAACATCATAGAATGATGCAGTGGGTAGTCAAAAGCAATCCTCCAAGTATCTAAAGAAAAGGTATATAATGATAAAACCCCATATGCTATTGTCTATAATATTTATTGAGGTTTTATATTTTGGAACCTTAGGAATGAGCATTACAAACTATTTTAAAATTATGTTTTCACATCCCTTAAAAAGCCAGATAATAGATTTATTTATAAAGGAATTGCAATGCTCAACAGGTTAATTCTTTATGCACATATAATGATTTTAAAAGAAAATATTTCTTTTATACATAAAGTCATGTTTAATTCATTATGCTCAATTGCCTTGAATTGATTATATTCTTAGAGCATGTGAATTTTATCTTATTTCCAACAACCTAACAAGAAATGGATCCAAGCAAGGTTGGATACCATGAAGAAAAAGAAATTTATATAGTTTTGTAGGATAAGAAAAAGCTTCTTAAGACTATTGCCATATGAAAACAAATTCATATCTTGATGATGCTGAATTATGGAGTATGGATTTTGATGATGTATATGCAAAGAAGGAAAATCAATATTATTCCACCAAAATCATGCAAGCTATCACAAGGACAAGAGGAATTATGATGATATCTAATCCTTACTCTATATCTTTTCATATCTTGTGCTTATATGAACTAAATTAGGTAATGAATACTTTCTCATTATTGCATACCATTAGCAATTAATCATTTATGGTTTTCAAAATGTTTTTAGATTGCTAAATGGACTAAAAGTGAAATTGTGCATAATCTTTCATATATTTGAGTTTTGAAATGAACATTTCAAAAATGTACTTAGATTCAAAATTTATCTTGTTTATAAAAATGCATACACTTTATTTGAAAATTATTCTTATCTTGTTTGCATTCAAATCGGTTTCAGAATTGGAAGTTAGTATTTTTATACTGAATGTCAGAAATGCTTCAAATTCATCCACTAGGGGTTTCCCATAATTGACCTATTGATCATTGATCTTAAATGAGTTATCCAATGCTTGAACTCCTTAATTCCATTCTCTAAACGAGTTAGACCTCATGTCAAACAAGTTGATCATCTATGACTTTCAAGCCTATTTCCTAGAGAAGAATTCAATTTGTGAAAGCCTTATGCCTAATGCATAAATCCTTAGTTGGACATGTTATTTCAAGTATTACAAATGCTCATTAATGCATTGAATGTTAATGCATTAACCATTATAGTGAAATAACTTACTAGGATAATATTCTAGAACTTTAGCCATTTAGACTAATGAGTATGTGCTTAATCATTCATAATTCATTTGCACTCATTTTGTTGCTCGAACACATTAGCCATTGCCATCATATATCTCTGCGTAACTAGTATCTTGAATTCAAATGTTTAAGTTGGTTGTTTATATTCTTCAAGATATAAGAGCCAATTATCTCTTGGTCAACAGCAAAGTCATTATACTTATATATTCAAGCTAAGCCTTTTTGCCTAAATTCTTTATCTATGTGACTCTTACTCTTTGGAAAATTCTCTAACATGTAACTCTTATTATTAACATGTTATCTTAGGTGAATTTCAAAGTGAAGCTTTCTAATATATTTTACAAGTATTGACTTCCACCATTTTTAACATAGGCATCGATTGTAAACATGTTTCAAAAATGATTTTTGCATGTAATCAAATCTCAATTTCACAATGTATTGTCATGATTTGAAATTACATTTGAGATTTTGAAACAATTTTCATATTTCATTATTATTCTTGGAAAACTTGATTTCATTCATGATTTTTCCTTTCATAAAAGTTGGGTATCATGCATAGATTCTCTACTCTTTTGATCCTGAATTGCATGAAAATCTTATCAATGACATATTTTTTATAAAGTGTATTTACAAATTGTGATTGATCTTTGAAAATCATTATTCTTGGTATTATTTGTTTGTTACCCTTTATGATTCAACTACTTGAATTTATTTAATTGGGTAAAATTATATCTTAGTCTTTGTTGATTATTATACTCTTTGCTCAATAATCATATAATTTAATTGTATAAGAGCACAAGAGTCGTTATGTCTAATATTGTTAGGACCCAAGAGAAGTTGGGTACCAATGTGTCTAGAGATCTATTTTGCAGGATTTAACCAAGATGATATGCTTTCTAATACAAAGAATAGAAGCTTAAAGCTTAGATTTGTATTGCAATGTGAGCAGAAGTAGAATATGTGATATCACTTAAGTGACACCCCATCATTAGCAATTAACAAGGCAATAGTGCAATCAGAGAAAGAGAAAGAGGAGGAAGACTTCTTAGTGGGGCCAACGGAGTTTATTTCAAAGAAGCTCATGATCAAGAACAAGTCTAGCCATTATGAGCCTTGTTCGTCATCTATCCATCTCCTTTACTGCGTAAAGAAAGTTAGACATTATTGTGACATGAAACTAGTTGAGGCATACTCTAAGGAAAGTGTTGTGAATGAAGATACCTTGAAAACTACAAGCAGAAATTAGATGGTCATCTCAGCCAGAAGGATCAATGAATGGATAAGGATCAAGAAGACCCCCACTAGATCTTTCAAGGAGTACAACGAGTTTTGAGATATAGAAAATCATCAAGCTGGGGTGAGCCTATGGGGATTCTCAACTATAATCCTAGCTCTATGTGTGATCTTCATTGAATTATCTATACCTACACTAGAGCTACAGTGAATAAGGCCAATTCAATCACTTCATCAAAGGATTATCACAAAATGACCTCTGTCATTAGCGAAAAGGAAAGGAAGACTGGAGAGATTATGTCTTTCAGAGAACAAGAGGTATATGTATACTTTTATAAGGCATACTCCAATAACATACCCTCATTTGGTATCTCTATTCATCTAGGCTAATAAGATATGGTACCTAGAGCCATATGAGCCCCTTATAAGGACTCCTATGCTTGAGAAGTTGCACATCTAAATGGTGAATATACACTTGTCACTAGTGGGTGGTACTAGCTAGAGACAGAGAGGCAGAACCTAAAGCGTCAATAGATTATAAAGCACAATCTTTAGCTAGAGCTAGATCACCTGGAGCCTCAGATCCACCATTCAAATAAACTAAGCTTTACTTGATGTTACCAATACCAATTAGAAGCTCATTAAGGTTATGGATGAAAGAGTTAGGAAGTTATGTACTGTGGTGAATCAAAACTTTCAAATGTTGTTTACTAAACTGTAATGACCTAATTTGGAATTAAGGGCTAATGGATTTGAGGTTGATTGTACTTATTGTAATTAAATACTTCTGGATAAATGTGATGCAAATTTAATATAAATGTTCATAGTGATAATTTATTGATCATATGGAAACCAGGGGCAAAATGGTAAAATTGGAAGTTTACCGATCAATTGATCAGTTACCAAAGAGGAAGCTCATTGGTGATTAGAGATCAAGGGTTGAGATCTATTGGCTATGGGTCGGAATCTTATTCTTTAAGCTTATGTGAGCTCATGGAGGGAGTGAACAAGATGATAACAAGTGGCAATTTGGTAGACCATAGGATTGTGTTAAAAGTCAAACATCCACTTTTTCTATCTCTTCTCTCTCCTATTTGGTTGTGGGGAGTATGGGAAAAAGGGAAAAAATGCTTCATCATCATCATCTTCCTCATCTCTCATAATCTCTCTCCTCATCCCTCCATTTCCGATGATCAAGGTAGAAAGAGAAAGAGGAAGCTTGAATTTTGGGTGAGTAATAGTTCCCATATGCTCTAATCCTCTTCATTAAACTTGTTTATAGTGTTAAGAGCTCTATCTTGGTGGTTTCAGAATTCTGAAAAGTGGTGATTTGGATGTTGGAGCAATTTGAAAGTTGGAGAATCAAGCATTTGACTTTGGCAAAGTGAAGAGGTGAGTATTTGGTGCTTTTTGGTATATATATTGTGATTTTTGGTTAAGGTTTATAAAATCTGGAATTTGCCCTGGTTTTGTGTAAATTTTGAATGTATGAATTTCATAGAGGATGATGTTGTTCATTGTGAAGCTGTTTGAGTATTAGATATAGTTTTGAGTTTTGGAAGTGTGTTGATTTGAATTGTGTATTATGTGTGAATTAGATACCCAAGAGTTAGATTATGGTTAAAATGGTTTTTGGGCATTTTGGAAGTTACCAATGTGTTCCTTAGGCAATGTTATATGGGTATGAGCTTTGTGTGGAGTTTGGGAACCATTGGGAGCAATTTTAACCAATATGGGAATTTCTGTCAGTTGCTGCGATCTTGGCAATCTAATAGCTTCACTCGAGTGAGGGGGTCTTACTCGAGTGCTGCAATGCAATTTTCCTTTCTCCTTTGTGTTTTGGCTGGGTTTTCATGAAGGAAACTTGAGTGCACTTCTTAATCAGCGAGTGAAGTTGGTGATCACTCGAGTGAGCATTGGATCACTCGAGTGATGGTGTAAGTTCATGGTTAGGGTTGCTCTCGGGTTGTCACTCACTAGTCAATGTTCAAGAGTGTGTTCTGACACTCGCAAGTATGGGCTCCTCACCCGAGTGCCAAGGGTGGTGCTCGAGTGAGCTTTTCCCTCTGATGTTGCATGTGCTCTCGGGTTGCCACTTTCTGTGTTGCACTTTTGGGGACTCGAGTGACTTTTGAGTTATCACCCGAGTGTGATCCCCCATGCTCGAGTGTTGTGAGCACTTTCTGGCCGTTGTTGTTGCTCACAGTCAAACACTTACGAGTAAGAGTCGTTCTCACTCAAGTACAAGTCTCTCATCACTCGAGTGAGGTCATCTACACTCTAGTGAGTCAGCCAAAAATTAGTGTTGTGCTTTCGAAAAGGGGTCTTCAAGGTAGTATCTTCCAACCCTTTTAGCATGTGTTTAGGCCTCTAATAGACAACCTAAAGAGTCCTAAATGATAACCAACTTAGAGTATTATGGAAATATGTATTTGGAAAAGAGATTAATCGGTTGTCTCTAATTTGGTTATAGGGTTTGACATCTGTCATACTCATGAGTCCACTGTGCCAAAAAACGTCACGAAAGATACAGGTATGACTCCACTCTTATACTTTGTGTAAATGTATTGTATGTACGCCTATCATGCATTATGTTGCTGCTGCTGCTTTGTGATACATTGAGATGCTTTGTGGAGCTTTATAGTACTTTGTGCTTTGTGATACTTCTGCATAGTGTTTATCGCAAAAGCGGGCATAGTGAATACAACGAAAGTTGGCATAGTGTTTACCATGAAAGTGAGCATAGAGCATTGTGATATAGCCGTGAGTGCTGTTGGTTGTAGCGGGAGCCATGACTCATAGTGTTGCTGCTGAACATGATGAACTTACATGCTTTATGTTTATATATTGTATGAGTGATTTGTTACTACTGGGATTCTTTAGAATCTCATTCTTTCCAATGACTAACATTTCAGACAGGGCAAGTGGCTCAAAAGGGAAGCGGACAACCAGGAGTGGTTAGCATCTCTTAGAGATATTTGGTTGGGGGTTGGTTATCTATTATTGGTTTGGGATTATTGTTTGTATATGAGATGAAAATAATAATTTTGGATATGTAATCCCTATTTTGGGAAACCTTAAACCCATTATATATATATATATATGCATGTAACCCGGGGTAGCCGGGATTTTAGTTACGACTCTGTTATTTATGAATGTGATTTAATTGCACAGGTAATTATGTCCGAAAATGAATGTGGGACCAGTTGAATTATATTTTTGAAATTTTTTTGTAACACCCCATCTTGAAGATGAGGGATTATAAATATAATTTTTGTCTTATTGGTCTCTATTTCACTTAAATTACATAATCTGGATATAATTACGGTGAGGGAGTTACATAAACATTGGACCTTCAACTAATTTGCAATTACTTCAAGTAATCTAAAATTACTCCAAGTAATCCTGAGGATCATTTCAAGTAATCTACAATCACTCTAAGTAATCTGAGGATTACTCTAAGTAATCAGTAATTTGCAATTACTCTAAGTGATTTGTGTAACACCCCGAATTTTGAGACTCGAGGCTAGAGAATAAGCCTGAGGTTAGTGGATTGCTAAGCCCCGGTTTAGCAAGATCCCAAATTGTGATTAGGAGTTAATGACTACAAAAGTGGACGTGGTTAGTGATTAATGAACCCTTTTAGAGAATATAAAGTGGATTGTAGTCGCTTGTGTTATGAGCAACGCCAAAACCCTGTATTTGAGTTCAATTGTGGATTAACATCCAAATTGACTTAGAATAGAGGGAAGAATTGAATGGGGTATTGTGATGGAAATGGTGTCATGTTGTGGTATTTAATCATTGGAATTGATTTAAATTGGATTGGACACATTGGTTGCAAAACTGGAAATGCTGTCCAGTGTGAATTCTGTCTGGGCAGTCTTCTCGTGTGGACGTTTTTACTAGGCACATGATGTCATAAAATTATGAAACTTTCCAGTCTTATAGTTCACATCTCAAGCTTCGCAATGGACATATAATTTGTGCCATTTCGTTTTGTGAACTAGGAGATATGACTGTCCAAAGTTTGGGATGGAAACTGAACTCTGTTTTGGGGCAGTGATGAGTTTTATGTAATTCTGGAATTGTGTGGTGATTTTTAGTAATGGCCAATATTTTTCCTATGAAGAGGACTTAAATATATTTCATTTGGCTTTGGGATCACCTCATTTCGATTTTTCTAGAATTAGTTATGATTTTTCAAAGATTGGGCAGAAAATCTGCCAGAAAATCCGAAAATGCCAATTTTGGGAATTATGACATCATCAAAAGGCAAGATGACATAAGCATGGAATTAAAACATCTTCTCATCATCTTCAGCTGCTCATTCACGCACAGCACCTGAACATAGTGTGAGAAAGTTGAGAGAGTTTAGAGAGAGAAAGAGAAGAAAAATCACAAGGTAAGCCGATTTCTCCGACGATTTCGCTCCTAGCGCGTATAACTCCGATCCTAAGCTACTCCTTTATGTTCTTTAAGGTTTGGAAGCTCTTATTTTGGTGTTTTGAAGTTAGGGTTTTCAGCCACAAGAAGGAAAAGCTAGTGGGAGCTTGAGGTAACTTCCAAACTCTTGTGTATTGACTATTCTGGCTGCTGTGGGCAATTTAATCGGTGAAATTTCGCCGGATTGCCATTGGTTGTAAAAATGGAAAATGGGCTTCCCTAGGGGTTATGCTGCCCAAATTGATACTAAATGGTAGTTGTAACCTAATGGAATAGTCAATAAAGTGGTTAGGAGTAGAAAGGAACGTGTTTACGGAGCCGAAACCGAAAAACCCTGATTTTCCCTAGAAAACCCATATATTTCGGTCTGGGCTATAAATGGGTCTTAGAGTTGGATTTTCAATGATTTGATGATTCCATTGAGTTCAGGAGGGAAAATTAGGTGGGGTTACAGTTGGGCACTTTTTCGGAAAAGGCCGAGAAAGCATAATTACGGAAACGCCCCTAAAACCCTAAAAGTAGGGCTGCCAAGGGCAATTTCGTAATTTGACATTGAATTTGATAATTCTGAGTCCGGAAATGGATTCCTTGGGCGAAAATATGTCAGAATAGCCCATGTCAAAATTTTAAGAAAAGTACAGCCGGGCCGGGTACGGCGGGGCCGGGCCGGGTCCCCGGGGGTATTTTAGTAAATTTTCAATATAGCCTCATATAACCCCCAGAAACACTATGGAAGTGTCTAAATGGTACATTTGACATTGTAGGATCGAATGTAAAGCCCCGAGTTACTGGCACGCAAATCGAGGAGAAAAGACTGGAGGTAGGGAACTTATCTCTCCTGCATGCTCTGATAACTGTATTAATGTGTTGATGCATGTTATTGCTTTGCTTGATTATGTGGAACATGTATGAATGATTTGAAGCTATGTTTCAATATATGCTATGGCCATATGTGTATCGTTCGAAGCATTGAGTTTATAGATTTGTCATTGTATGTGTGCATGAGTTATGTGATGCAAGCATGTCATGCATTAAACACTTATCTTGCCTGCATATTGATAATGTTTCCCTACTGAGATTCTCTCGAATCTCACCCTCCCTTACCAACAATTTAGACAGGGCAAGTGGCTCGTGGAGGGAGCGGCAGGACTCATTCGAGATGAGATTGTGTAATCCCCATTTGAAGAATTGTAATGGGCAATTGTGCCCTGTGTATCTTTAGCGAAGGTATGTACCCGGGATTGCCGGGATGATTATGTTGTGCACTCTGATATTTATATGAATGTGATTTATCTTCGCTTAGTAATTGTATTCGTAATGTGAATATGAGACCAAGTTTATAAATGATTTCGAAAGGTATTTTTGAAAACCCCATCATGTGATGGGTTAGTAAATGTTATTTGATTATTATTGGTCTCTATTTCATTTTAATCGTGTATTTCGGATATAATTACTGAGGGGGTTACAATTTGCAACCACTTGGTTTAAGTTATTGAACCTCACTCCTAGTTAACACAAGAGGAGTAGAGGATGAGAGCTAAGACTTCAAGGATAGATGAGATACAACACTTTGTTAGAGCTGGTCTCCCTGGTCCTTCATTCTTTAGTCCATCTATCCAAGGCTATCTAAGAGAGGAGCTTCAACAATCACATAGAGCTTGCTACAAACAATACTGAGTTCATCACCTCTGTGAATGGAGAGATTAGACAACTCTGTGATTTGATCAACTAGAACCTCAAGGCCTTATTCTGAGCTCATCTTGGTATCCTAAAGCGCTCATAGAGACTATGCTTCATAATCCCTTAGTACTGATCACATCATTAGACATTAAGTAGCCAACGATGCATTAATGAACTAAAAAGGGTTATGACTTAAGTAATTACGATATTATTTGAGTAAGGTATTGTATTCTTACTTAATTAAAATTCTTTGAGTCACATCACTTGAGAGAGCACTCGAGCAATAGTTGAGTAGAATCACTCGAGTGATAAAGGGCTACAACCTTAAAGTCCTGAATAGCATCGTTATTTTCAAAACTAGATTTCTCTCTAAATCTTCAAATTTTCATACTTATTCTCTCTACACAATTTCTAATGGTTTTACAAATCCAAGGGAGTTATTAACTGTATTCCTCATAAAGATTTTCTTTTAAGCCACCCATTCATTAAGGGAGAGCTTCACATTCACATGTGTTTTATATCTTAAAAGCTTATCTCCTTTATTTAAAGAAAATCATTATAATATATTCATCTACATTCACTCTCAATTGATTAGTTTTGATGATGAGTTACTTATATATCTTCTTTGCATTACCTTAATTTGCATATATTTTACAGAAAGGAAACTTTTGATACTTGACTACACTAGCCATTCTCCTTGCAAGAATGCTTTTAACTTATGGCAAGAAAATTTGATCTATGTAAGATCATTCCTCAACATACTACAAGAAGAATCTATCAACTTTGAAGAATGATGCTTTAACACTTAAACAAGAGAAATATATTGGCTCCAACATTCAAAGCAACAAATACATATGCTAATACAATTGAGCATTAAGCATGCTGAACAAAAGCTCAACTCAATAGGAGAATCTTGGAAACAATATGAATTAGAGTTGCATAATAAAAGTATGGTGAGCACAACATCATAAGCTAACATTGACAAAGAATAAAGCAACGGACTTTATGGAGCAATTTATCATTTTTCTAAATCCTAATGAGCATTTCTAAAGCCTCTCTTTATATTTCAAGAATACTTTTCGTATATTTGACTTTAATTTGCCTTGATTATGAAAGTTTTCTTAGAAACCTCTCCAAATTGTTTCACTTTTGTTTTCATGAAAATTAATTTTCATTTGGATAAATGAAATTATCTACAAATCGGAGGAGAGAAAACTGTTTTCTTGACACAGTTATTTTGATTGAAAGAAAGGCATTTCTAAATTTGGTTTTATATTTGCTTCTCTAAGAGCCTTTCCTATTTATCCTCCAAACTTTTTGCTGATGTCAAATAGGGGGATAGAAAGGCAAGAAAAATATGTTGCATTCAAATGGTTATCATATTCACACATACTTTTCTTTAAGGATTTGTCATCATCAAAAAGGGGGAGAATATTAGATATGATTAGTTTTGATGATATCAAATATAGATGTCAAATATTAAGAGCAAAAGTGTTAGAGCAAGCGTTTCACCCAAGAGGGGAGAGAATTGGGTGATACTAAAAATTTCGTTGCAAATATAAAACTTGACGGTGAATATAAGACAGTAAAGAGTAAGGAGAAATATCACCGAAGTATACACCGGGAGTTATACTGGTTCTGCCACAACCACTTTGACCTACGTCCAGTCCTCAGAATATCTCTGAGAGTTTCACTACAATTTCCAAGATTTAGTGGGTTCTTGGCACCTCGGTACAAGCAAGTTCCTTCGCCTGGACACTCGCTCCCCCTTACAAGTTGTAATCCAATCCCAACTCAAGGTTCCACAACCTTAAGTTACCTCAATAACAAATATTGAGTTTGAATGAAATATCTCTCTTATAGAGTGAATAAGAATCACAGAAGTACAGAATTACAAGTATGTGTAAAAACAGAGTATTAAGTGTGAACTTGATAATGTGTTCGTGTGTGTTCTCATTGTTATTCTATGTTTGGATGTTCCCATATATATAGATGTGTTGATAATGACCGTCGAAACATTTTCTTCTCGCCTATTAGAGTGTTCGCAGCCACTGTTGACTTTTCCAGATTTTGAAAAATATCCGTTTGCGGTAGGTGGCGGTAGGTAGCATTTGAACGTTGCATTTGACTTTCTTTATTTGGTAAGATCTCTTCATTGTTTATCTGCGAATATACTAAGAATACTAATACAATGAAGGGTTAATCATATAGAAAATAAATTAATGAACGTTGGAATGATTTTTGCATTTCTGGATTTGGATACTCGAGTGGTCCCTCGAGTATTCATTAGTTTCCTCGAGTGGTTACTCGAGTATCTTCGTGAAAATATTGATAAAGAGCAAGTCAATAAATGATCATCACATTACTCGGGTAGTGCATGGAGTAAACAAATTTACAAACCTTGGAAATACCTGTTTACTCGAGTACTCACTGGAGTATGCCACAATTTTCTTCACAGGTTACTCGAGTGGTCTTTCAAAGAACCCGACATATTACTCGTTACTTTACTCCAGTAATGTTGGCAGGATTTTAGGTCAAGAGCACTTCAAGTTTTGCTTACCTGTTTACTCGAGCACCGCCTCGAGTGAATATTTATGTTCTGCATAGCTTACTCGGGTGGATACTTCAAGTGCATTGTAAATAATTCTGCACATTACTTGATTACTGACTCGAGTAATCTCGTTCAAGTCTTTGACATAGAACATTTTCATACCTGCATACTTGAGTGGTGTCTCGAGTGAAGTGTGATAATAATATATCAGATTAAACGAGTGTTACCTTCAAGTTTTGTTTACCACAGTGATTTACTCGAGTGGCTCCTCGAGTAATATTGGCAGGATTAAAATGTCGAGAGCAACATATTTCTTGAAGTAGGGGACTCGAGTACTAACTCGAGTAACGTTGGCAGGCCGAGAACAACTGGAAGTGATTTCCCTGATTACTCGAGTGCTTACTCGAGTAATGTTGGCAGGATTACATGGCCAAGAGCAACTCATTTCCTTGTGGCAGGTTACTCGGGTGTTGACTTGAGTAACTCTTCTTTTCACTTCATATTACTCGAGTCATTCCTCGAGTGATGTATCTGGCTGTGAGTTACTTGAGGTTCTGTGCTCTGGTTACTTCAAGTTTTTGTATCATTACTCGAGTTCTTACTCGAGTAGCCCTTTAGAAATTCTGCCAGTGATGAAGTTTCTCAGCTTTATCTCTTGGCCTTTCTTCATTACTCCAGTGCTTACTTCAAGTGATGATTTGCTCTGTCATTACTTTGTTCAAATCTTTTTCACACCCATTCTTTGTTATCATCAAAACATGTGAGATCTAACATTCTTCCCCTTTTTGATGATGACAAAACTTGGTGATTTTGAAAAAAGTTTTTGAAATTGAGTTCTCAAATAAACACTTCTTGAAATCAATTGTAACTTTGAAATTCTTTTTGAAATAAGTTGTTAAGAGTCAATTCAAAGTGTTTTGGAAAGTTTTGAAAAATATAACATATTCACCTTGCATACATAATAAACTCATTAGTCCCACATTGTACTATAATTTAAAACTTAATTGAACTTGAATTGATACTAAAACTTAAATGAACTTGGATTGAAATTGAACTAGAATTGCATTACAAATATGAAAAGCTCCCTAAATCCCATGTACACCCATATACCCAACATAAAAGAAGCTCAGTCAACCACAAAATCACGCAAGCTCTTCTCCCCCTTTTTGTCTTCATCAATCAATTGGAGGACTGGAAGGCTTGACTGCAGATATAGGCTTGACAGGAATGACCATGGAGCTATGTGAACCATCTAAACTAGAAGAATCAAAAGAGGAGTTGGAAGATTCTGGTTCAGGAAGGTTGAGTGGAGGAATATGAATGTCATCTCTTGGAGGGATTGGAGGTGACTGATATACAACAATAGAGGTGGTCTCAACCTCTCCTGTGGCTTCTGCAGAATGATGACTAGAGGATGAGGAAGAGATCTCCTCTGTATGAGTAGGGGAAGGAATAGGTGTAGGTGTGGGTTCAGGCTGAACTCTGGGTGGTGAATCCTCAATGGTGATGTGGATAGTCTCATTGGTTTCAGGATCATCCACTGAGCATAGAATATCTCTAGGAAGAATAATGGGGATTTTGAGTGCAGAGGGACTAGGTTCATAGGGTCTAAACTCTGGAGGTTTGGGAAAGGAGGTCTCAGGGATAGTTGGATCAACCTCAGTATGATGATGTTCTGAGGGGATGTTCTCTGGAGGTGAGAATGCCTCAGGAACAAATGATGGTCCAGCAGAAGGTCTAGGACCCATAGAGTCCAATCTAGCTAGAATCAACCTCAGAGTCTCACCCTGGGCACGCTGCTCTGCTAACAACTCCTCGTGCCTCTTGTACATCCTCTCAACCAATTCAGCCATCTTATAATGCATATTAGTTACTAGCTCAGCATTTGTGTTGGAGATGTCGATGTAAAATCTCTTCAACATGTTCTGCATGAAGGTCTGCAGTAGGGCATTGAGGAATGAAGGTGAAGAAGTAGTGGCAGCTGGAGCAGAGGACTGAGTATCATCCATTCTGCTTGTCTTAGTCTCTGTCTTCTTCTTCTTCCTGGGGCCAGACTCCATAGGGCTCTTGAGGGGAATATCAACATTAAGCTTCCCAATCTGGTTTCCTCCAATTGGAGTGATCCTCTCAATGGGCTCCTTATTCTCCAAATACCATATCTTGTTTTTCTTTAGAATAAGAGAAATGATTTGAGGATATGGCATAGGAATAGTTGCTTTCCCTTCTATTCTGCACCTTTGCATCTCAGAGAAGATGTATTCTCCCAAGTCCTTTTGTTCCTTCAGGAGTAGAGAAGCAAACCACCTATAGTCTCAGTCAAAGAAATAGGTGTAGTTATTGGCTTTGTTCACAAGGGATCTAGAGTAAATATACCAAAGAACCCTGTGATGGTCACACATGTCACTCGGTTTAAAGTTAAAAGGACCTACTAGCTCACCAGGCCTAAGGACAGTGAAAATCTGGTTAGGTTCAAGCTTGGAATAGTTGTCATCAGGGGGATTTTCTATTCCTAACCAAATATTGATCCTAGAGGGTGAGATAAGGATTTTCTGGCCTCTAACTGTTGTGGTCATTTCTTCCTCTACAGAAATCCTATTAGGTTCATCTAGGATTTCTAGGTTGCAGTAGAAATGAGTGACTATTTTAGTGCAAAAAGGAAGTTTAATTGACAACCAAGGTATAAAGTGTTCAAGGAAGGGACTTAGATCATACTTCAATACCTCTTGAAGAATCTTGAGATCCACACTGAGTTTTGCATACTTTCCTTCTTGAGAACTGTGTCAGGTACTTCTGAGATTCCTCCAATTTGTTGACATTGAATCCTTTTAGAGGTCTAGTGATTTCTGCTTCTGGCAATTTTGGCTTTTTAGAGGATTGTCCCTTCTCTAGTTCTTCAAGGATCCCAGCCATAGCTTTGGCAACATTCACATCATACTTTGGCTTTTTGGAAGGTTTCGGAGTAAAAGAGGGAGTGGAAGAATCAAAAGGTAAAGGAGAAGGTGATTTAGTGCTTTTGCCTCTCCCAGTTGAGATGCTTTTCTTTGATTGAGCCCTTGTGACCACTGGCTCTTTGATCACAACACCTCTCTCCTTTGGTTTAGGTTGAGGTTTCGGTTGGATTTTGACCTTTGATCTTAGAGTGAGCTTTCGTCTCTTTCTAGGAGGAGAAGAAAGAGGGTCAGAGGGTTGTCGAGATTCAGAAGAATATGTAAGAGTAAGATTCTTGGTTCTAACCATCTTGATTTAGAGAAAAATAGAAATCTCAGAAAACTAGAGTGAGAAGTCGCGAGTTAGGGCAGAGAGATTCTGAGCAAAATAGGAAGGTTTTGAAGATGGAACTTGATGGGTTTTGACAGAAATCAAGCAAGGAAGATATTGTGAAAACTTTTTATGAGAGGACTGGGTGATTCACTCGAGGAGATTTTAAGGAAATGACAGAGTTTGTGATTGTTAAAGACCTAGAACCTGACATTACTCGAGGCCCTACTCGAGTGATTATCAAGTTTACTCGAGTCCCTACTCGAGTGATCATATAGAAAATTCTAAAATAATTCATTTAAATTGCGTACCTGGCATGAATAATATTGTAATTATCCATGTATGTTCCCTCGATCATTTAATAGCCATTTCAGAACAGATTTGAGTTGATTCTCATCGAATTTGTGATCTGGACCTGTAGTCACTCGAGGCCTTACTCGAGTAAACTTCATGTTTACTCGAGGCTTCCCTCGAGTAATCTGTCTTTTCTCCTCTTGACTATTTATTTCCCACCAAATGAGCCGTTTGATTTAAATTTCATGTGACATGAGACTTTACTACTAGTTTTTGAAGTCCATTACTCGAGTGCCCAGTCGAGTAATGTGCCCATTTACTTCAAGTCGTCCCTTGGGTAATGCTGCACTGTCAGAAATTACTTGAAGTTGGCACTCCAGTGATGGTGCCCTCTGATAACCTCTATTTTTATTTCTTAAAACTGAGTTTCAATCTTCCTGCAAAACAAGTTTCTACATACTCCGATGCTTAAGTTAGTAATCATCAAAACATTATCAAATAACATTATCTAATATTATGAAAAACCGAAATCACTTACAATTCATTGGGATTTACCATTCCCAATTCTCTTCTAATGTATAGAAATTGATCTTTTGCAAGAGGTTTGGTGAAGATATCAGCTAGTTGAAGATGAGTAGGAATGAATATCACTTTCATATCTTTCTTTTGGACATGATCTCTGATGAAGTGGTGTCTGACATCGATATATTTGGTTCTCGAATGTTGAACTGGATTCTTTGCCAAGCTTATCATAATAGTATTGTCACAATAGATTGGTATTTTTTTGAGATAAATACCAAGATCTTTTTGTTGTTGTTTTAGCCATATCACTTGTGCATAACAACTTGAGATTGCAACATATTCGACTTTCGTGGACGAAAGAGACACTGTATTTTGTTTCTTACTGAACCATGATATAAGAGATCCTCCAAGAAATTGACCTTGTCCGCTGGTGCTTTTTCTGTCTGTCTTGTATCCTCCATGATCAGAATCTGAATATGCAACAAGATATTCACTTATTCCTTTAGGATACCACATACCCAATTCTGGTGTGTCAGAAAGGTATCTAAAGATTCGTTTGACAGTTTCGGCATGTGATTCCTTTGGTGCTGATTGATATCTTGCACATATGCCAACACTAAATTGGATGTTCGGTCTGCTTGCTGTGAGATAAAGAATGATCCAATCATTCCTCTGTATTTTGTGATGTTGTAGTCTTTCCCTTTGACATCAGCATCAAGCAACGTAGTTGAGCTCATAGGTGTGTCGGTTCCATTTGCTTCATCCATTCCATACTTCTTCAATAGCTCTTTCAAGTACTTTGTTTGAGATATGAAGATTCCATTCTTTCTTTGTTTGATTTGCAAACCGAGAAAGAAATTTAATTCTCCCATCATTGACATCTCAAACTCTCCCTACATTATCTCAGAAAATTCCTTACACAGAGATTCATTAGTAGCACCGAAAACAATGTCATCAACATATATTTGAACAATTAAAATATCATCACGTTTTCGTTTTATAAAAAGTGTTGTATCAAATTTTCCTCGTACAAAACCTTGATCAATAAGAAATTTACTGAGCCTTTCGTACCATGCTCTAGGAGCTTGTTTTAAACCATATAAAGCCTTTTTGAGTTTGAAAACATGGCCAGGTTGGTTTACATATTCAAAACCTGGAGGTTGCTCTACGTATACTTCTTCTATAATGTAGCCATTTAGAAATGCACTCTTTACATCCATTTGATAGAGTTTGAATCCTTTGATGCATGCAAAGGCTAAGAGTACACGTATAGCTTCCAATCTAGCCACTGGAGCATACGTTTCCTCATAATCAATTCCTTCTTCCTGATTATAGCCTTTGGCCACCAATCTTTCCTTGTTTCTGACAATAATTGCGGATTCATTAAGTTTGTTCTTGAATACCCATTTAGTGCCAATAATCTGATGATCCTTGGGTCAGGGTACCAAATCCCAAACTTGATTTCTTTCAAATTGATTTAGTTCTTCTTGCATTGCTACAACCCAATCATTGTCTGATAGGGCTTCATCAATGTTAGAGGGTTCAATCTCAGAAATGAATGCAGAAAAACTTACTTCATTGAAAATTCTATTTCTAGTTTTGATCCCTTCATTCACATGTCCTATAACTTGATCTAAGGGATGACTTTTATTGTATTTCCAGGCTCTAGGTTGTCCTAGTGACTGCTCTTCTTCCTTGGTTTCATCAACTTCTGGAATAAAAGATTTAGAAATAGATTGACCATTTTCTTGATTTAAAACAACTTCTTGATCTTCATCAATGGTTTTGTCAGAGGATTCAAAATTCATCAAATACAATATGAATTGATTCTTCAACAACACATGTTCTTTTTTTAAAAACTCTATATGCTTTACTTCGGTTAGAATATCCTAGGAAAATTCCTTCATCAGTTTTAGAATCAAATTTTTCTAAGTTATCTTTACCATTATTATGAATGAAACACTGACAACCGAAGATGTGAAGATGAGCAATGTTTGGCTTCCTTCCTTTGTACAGCTCGTATGGTGTCTTTCCGATTTTTATTCTAATATAGGCTCTAATTGAAATATAGCATACTCTGCTCATAGCATCAGCCTAGAAAACTTGAGACACATTCTTTTCATTTAACATTGCTCTAGCCATTTCAGTGAGCACTCTATTCTTACGCTCCACGACTCCATTTTGTTGAGGTGTCCTTGGAGCAGAGAAATTGTGATCAATCCCATTAGTATCACAATATTCTTCAAAGGCTTGATTTTCAAATTCTCCACCATGATCTGTCCTAATACCTGCAATTGACATGCCTTTCTCATTTTGCACTTTCTTGGCAAAAACAATAAATTCTTCAAAGGTTTCATCCTTTGATGATAGAAAAATAACCCATGTAAATCTGGAGAAGTCATCAACAATTACCAATGAATATAAGTTGCCACCAAGACTCATTACTCTTGCTGGGCCAACTAAATCCATATGTAATAATTGTAATGGTCTATTTGTTGAAATCTCATTTTTCAATTTGAAAGATGATTTAGTTTGTTTACCCTTTTGACATGCGTCACAAATCAAATCATTTTTTAAATTTACTTTGGGAAATCCAAGAACTAAGTCCTTTTTGAGTAGTTTGCCTAGTTGATGCATGTTGACATGAGCCAATCTCTTATGCCACTGCCAACTTTCATCGGCATTACTCAGAAAACAGTTTTCAAATTCATTTCTACTAATATCTAGAGTATAGCAGTTACCTTCCCTTTTTGCTCTGAGCTTAGCCTTGATATTCTTCTTATCAAGTAGTAAGTCTTTCTTGTTGACAATTAGACATTCCTCTGAGTCAAATATTACCTAGTTGTTTTTGTCTGTACTTTGACTCACACTCAACAAGTTATGGCACAATCCTTTGACATAGTATACGTCTTTGACTTGTATGCCTTTGTCAGTTTTGATTTCACCAATTCCTGCTATCCTTCCAGTTTGATTTCCTCCAAATTTTACCTTTCCATCTTCTTTAGGTTGCAATTTAGTAAAACTTTTGAAATCACCGGTCATATGTCTAGAGCATCCACTGTCTATGTACCACTTGTTGTTTTTGGATGCTTTGAGACATATCTGCAATTAAATATGATTAAGTCTTAGGTACCCACTTCTTTTTGGGTCCTTTTGGGTTAGTACAAGAAATGTTTGAAACATATGATCCTTTAGGTACCCATTTATAGGTTCCTATCATTCCTTTCTTCTTATGAATGCATGAAGAGGTATAATAACCTTTTCTATTACAATAATTACAAAATGTAAAAGGATTTGATGTATAATGATGGAAATAATTGAAATATGACTTACCTCCTGCTTTCTTTCTACCTTTCCTTCTATCTGATTTTGGATCATATCCAATACCATATCGGTCATTTACAAATCGTTGAGCTTTTAAAATCACACTTAGCATCTCACTTCCTTTAGTAAATTTTTCAAGATTTTTTGTGAGATCAGTGTTTTTCTTTTTTAAAGAAGAACAATTTTCACAATCCTTTTCTGAACTTTCTTTAAGTTCAATTTCAAGAACTTTGTTTTTCTTTTTGAAAACAACGAATTCTTTAACTACTTTGATGAATTCAGAATGTAAGACATTATATTCAGAAAGTAATTCATCATAGGTAGGATCAGAATCATTTACCTCTTCTTCTATTTCTTCTTGAGCAACAAGACATATATTAGCTACTTCTTCCTCATCATTTTCTTCGTCAGAAGAGCTGTCACCCCATATAGCAGATACGAAGGCCTTCTTTTTGTTGAAGAATTCGCCTTTTCTCTTTTCTTTGCTCTTTTGGTTCAGGTCTGGACATTCTGACTTGATATGTCCTGGTTTCCCATATTCATAGCAAATGATATGATCTTTGCTGCTATTTCCTCCTTTCTGAAAATGTTTGAATCCTTGACCTTTCTTGTAGAACTTTTTGAATCGTTTTATGATTAGTTCCATTTCATCATCGTCAAACTCCTCATCCTCATCTTGATTCTCTTCTTTTGCTTTCAGTGCTAGACCTTTCTTTTTCTTGTCACCAATGTCATCTAGTTCCCGTTTGAACTTTAGTTTGCTTTCATATTCAGAAAGACTTCCAAATAGAGAAGTAACTGATCTCATTGATTCTCCTTTTGCTTCTTCTATCGTAGTGACTTTGGCTTCCCACTCTTTAGAAAGAATATTCAAAATCTTTCGTACTTGGGTATGTTGATCATAGACTTTCCTAAGTGGCGCCAGTTGATTAACAAGATGAGTATATCTAAGTTCGAATTCAGATATTGACTCACCTGATTTCATTCGACGTAGATCGAATTTAGTGACCAAGGTGTTGATCCGATTCTCCTTTATTCCCAAAGTTCCTTCATGAGCTATTTCCAAAGCTTCCCACATTTCCTTTGCTATTGGAAGTGTGCAAATTCTAAAGTATTCACTTTGACTCAACGCACTTTGTATCATCAGAATTGCCTTGCTGTTGAGAGTGATAAGTTTCTTGTCATTCTCATCATATTCCGCTGGCGTCTTGGGAATTTTCTGAGAATCTACAATCTTTGTAGGTTGATAGTTTCCACTCTCAATCACATCCCATAGCCCATATTCAGTAGCTATCATGAATACTATGAACTTTTCTTTCCAAAAAGAAAAGTGTTCGCTACTGAAACTTGGAGGGCTAGTGATGGATGCTCCGTCAGGAAGAATTCCTTTCACCCATGCTTGCCATTGGATCCTTCTTAGGTTGTTATACCTTAACAAGAAGACCTACGCTCTGATACCGAATTGTTAGAGCTAGCGTTTCACCCAAGAGGGGGGTGAATTGGGTGATACTAAAAATTTTGTTGCAAATATAAAACTTGACGGTGAATATAAGGCAGTAAAGATTAAGGAGAAATATCACCGAAGTGTACACCGGGAGTTATACTGGTTCGGCCACAACCACTTTGACCTACGTCCAGTCCTTAGAGTATCTCTGAGAGTTTCACTACAATTTCCCAGATTCAGTGGGTTCTTGGCACCTCGGTACAAGCAAGTTCATTCGCCTTGACACTCGCTCCCCTTTACAAGTTGTAATCCAATCCCAACTCAAGGTTCCACAACCTTAAGTTACCTTAATAACAAATATGGAGTTTGAATGAAATATCTCTCTTATAAAGTGAATAAGAATCACTGAAGTACAAAATTACAAGTATGTGTAAAAACAAAGTATTGAGCTTGAACTTGATAATGCGTTCGTGTGTGTTCTCGTTGTTATTCTCTGTTTGGATGTTCCCATATATATAGATGTGTTGATAATGACTGTTGGAACATTTTCTTCTCGCCTGTTAGAGTGTGCGCAGCCACTGTTGACTTTTCCAAATTTTGAAAAATATCCGTTTGCGGTAGGTGGTGGTAGGTAGCATTTGAACGTTGCATTTGACTTTCTTTATTTGGTAAGATCTCTTCATTGTTTATCTGCGAATATACTATGAATACTAATACAATGAAGGGTTAATCATATAGGAAATAAATCAATGAACGTTGGAATGATTTTTGCATTTCTGGATTTGGATACTCGAGTGGTCCCTCGAGTGTTCATTAAGTTTACTTAAGTTGTTACTCATGTATCTTCGTGAAAATATTGATAAAGAGCAAGTCAATAAATGATCATCACATTACTCGGGTAGTGCATGGAGTAAACAAATTTACAAACCTTGGAAATACCTGTTTACTCGAGTACTCACTGCAGTATGCCACAATTTTCTTCATAGGTTACTCGAGTGGTCTTTCAAATAACCCGACAGATTACTCGATACTTTACTCCAGTAATGTTGGCAGGATTTTAGGTCAAGAGCACTTCAAGTTTTGCTTACCTGTTTACTTGAGGACCGCCTCGAGTGAATATTTATGTTCTGCATAGCTTACTCGGGTGGATTCTTCAAGTGCATTGTAAATAATTCTGCACATTACTTGATTACTGACTCGAGTAATCTCGTTCAAGTCTTTGACATAGAACATTTTCATACCTGCATACTTGAGTGGTGCCTCGAGTGAAGTGTGATAATAATATATCAGATTAATCGAGTGTTACCTTCAAGTTTTGTTTACCACTGTGATTTACTCGAGTGGCTCCTCGAGTAATATTGGCAGGATTGAAATGCCGAGAGCAACATATTTCTTGAAGCAGGGGACTCGAGTACTGACTCGAGTAACGTTGGCAGGCCGAGAGCAACTGGAAGTGATTTTCCTGATTACTCGAGTGCTTACTCGAGTAACGTTAGCTGGATTACATGGCCGAGAGCAACTCATTTCCTTGTGGCAGGTTACTCGGGTGTTGACTCGAGTAACTCTTCTTTTCACTTCATATTACTCTAGTCGTTCCTCGAGTAATGTATCTGAGCGTGAGTTACTTGAGGTTCTGTGCTCTGGTTACTTCAAGTTTCTGTCTCATTACTCGAGTAGCCCTTTAGAAATTCTGCCAGTGATGAAGTTTCTCAGCTTTCTCTCTTGGCCTTTCTTCATTACTCCAGTGCTTACTTCAAGTGATGATTTGCTCTGTCATTACTTTGTTCAAATCTTTTTCACACCCATTCTTTGTTATCATCAAAACATGTGAGATCTAATAAAAAGTTTATATAATATACTTATCTTGTATATTGACTAACTACTACATTTAATGTTGCATATCTTATAGATTAGTTAAGCAAAGAAAGAAGATTGAAGATATTCAAGAAGATATCTAGTTGTGTTATGAAAAATGATCATCAATTTAAGAAGATATCTAATTAGTCAAGCAAAGCAAGAAGAAGATTGAAGATATTCAAGAAGATATCTAGTTTGGTTATAAAGAATGATCATCAATTCAAGAAGATATATAGTTAAGTTATGAAAATGATCATCAAGTGCAAAAACAAGAAAAAAAAGATTGAAGAAAGAAGAATAGCTTCAAGATTGAATGGGAATATCAAGAACGAAGCTATTAAAAGTGATATCGGAAGTTTCTATGGTTATAAAAAAGTTGGAATGGGTCAATATGATACTAAAATGACTTATACGGAAGTTATGCTACCTCTAGAGGTAATTACTCGAGTAATCCCTCGAGTAATTTGCCACTGCCTTATTTTGGAGGTGATTACATGAGGGATCCCTTGAGTAATGAACCAGAATTATTCTAGTGACCCCCTAGAGAAATGAGAAGTTTAATGCTTTCTATTTTCATATAGCAGGACACAGGTTCAGTATCTTGGGCATACCTCTCTAACCACACGTTGGAATAATCTGAAACTAATGGCATATGACACTAGACTCTTAATGCATTATTTTGACTAAATATCACATTCAATGGAGTTCAGATGAGAGAGATATTAGCTTTAAAAGTGCATACTAAAATCACCATCATAGTACAAGGCAGCTTTGGTATTTTGGACATAATTCTCAAACTACATGTCAAATTGAGGTAAAACTAGTGCCATATGAAAGTATAGACTTAAAGAGTTTTCCATGGATAGGTAGTTTGTCATATTTGAAGTTATATGCCAAGAGTTATGCCTTTTGGAATTTGACATTAGAAACTTTAAAGACTGTCGGGAACAGTAGATATTCTTTGGATCATACCTTCTGAATACAATGAGTTTGGAGCTAATTCTTGTTGCATTAGAATGTATATGGCAAGAGCTTTCTAATGATATATTATTTGCCATGATTAGAATTAACATAAAAAAATTACTCGAGGGATCACTTGAGTAATTAGAAAAGAAAATGAAGTATTACTCAAGAGATCACTCGAGTAATCAATTAAGAAAAGAAGCAATAGCTCTCATCCAAGATTTGAATGGTATTACTTAAGGGAGCACTCGAGTAATCCGAATTGAAAAGGAAATAATTACTCGAGGGACCACTCAAGTAATGCAACTGACAACATCTCGAAGATTCTGGAAATCAATGGAATGATCATGTAACTCATTCCTCTTCCTTACAATCACTCTAACACTTCATTGTATTAGTGTTTAATGTATTTCTTCAGGAATACAATAAAGAGATGATGTGAAGAGATAAAAGTTAACTTTACGGAAGCGAAGCATCCAATATTCTAATAGCTAGTTTTTCAAACTCAAGCAAACAAACAAAAGAAACAGCCGCACTCCAACGAATATGTTGAAATGCTCAAACGGTCATCAATCTTCATCAAATATAAATAGAAGAGCATTCAGAGTTTAACAATGCCAATGAGAACACAACGACACAAACATGTTTATATCTTGAGTCATCCACTCTGGCCCAACTACTCTCTATTCTTATCTATTTTTTATATCATGTATATTTGAGAGAGAGATTATTTTTATTGTACTTCAGTGTTCATCTTATTTACTTTTGAGAGAGAAGATTGATTGTAATCTTTCATCATCAAAATTGTATACTTACGGTGTGTAAGGGGGAGTAACTTAATTGAATCCTTACGGTGTCTAAGAGGGAGTAACTCGGTGAGAGATTTGCAAAAGGCTTCACAAATGCCCGGCTAAACTTGTGGGTTATAAATGCTATTTGTAATCCCCTACCTTGATAACCGTAATTAATATTCAAAAATGTGTAATTTAAAGGAATTAGAGACCGACGGATACGTTTTTCTCAAATCTCTTTTCTAAAATTCGTTCAACATGGTCTCATATTCATCTTCCGAATCTAATTACTCTGCACATTTCAATCACATTCATACATATTAGAGTACATAGCCAAATTCCCGGCAACTCCCGGGTTTCATACATGTATAAACTAAGGATTGTAAGTTCCAACTAGGGGATTACATGACCAACATCAACGTAATATCTACATTTCAAAAATAAACAGTAATCCCAAGTCCAAAACAGATAACCAACAACCTAACAACACATCTCTACAAGATCCTAGCCGCTCCTGGTGGTTCGTTTCTCCTTATAGCCACTTGCCCTATCTGAAATGTTAGTCAATGGAAAGAATGAGATTAAAAAGAATCTCTGTAGTAACAAATCACTCATACAGTGTATAAAAACATAGCATATATGATCATGTTAAGCAGCATCACAATGTATCATGGCTTTCGCTATAAACGACAGCACTCATGGCTGTAATCTCTATGCGTCAGCTTTCGCTGCGATCTCTATGTATCACAAAGTATCACTATGCGTTAGCTTGTGCTGCGAACTCAAAGCATCACAATGTATTCACAAAGTATTCTCAAAGCATGACAAACATACATACAATGTTTCAAACACAGTATAAGAGAAATAGTGACTACCTCGTTTTTTCCGATTGTGCTCTAACGCAGGTGGATAACGAACAGGGAAAATATGGAATCCTACAATTCCAAATGCACCATTTAGACACTTCCATAGTGTTTCTTGGGGTTATATGAGTCTATAATAAAAATTTACAAAAATGCCCCCGGGGACCCGGCCTAGGCCTGCTGTACCCGGTCCGGTTGCACTTTTCCCGAAATTCTAATCTAGGCTATCCTAACATATTTCCACCCAAGGAATCCATTTCCGGACTTGGAACTATCAAATTCAATGTAAAATTACAAATTCACCCTTGGCAGCCCTACTTCAAGGGTTTCAGGGGCATTTTCGTAATTATGTTTTTTCGGCCTTTTCCGAAAAGTGGCCAACTGTAACCCCACCTAATTTTTGCTCCTGAACACAATAGAACCATCAAATCATTAAAAATCCAACTCTAAGATCCATTTCTAGAGCTGGCCAAAATTTATGAGTTCTCCGGGGAAAATCAGGGTTTTACGATTTCGGCTCCTTAAACGCGTTCCTTTCTACTCCTAACCACTTTATTAACTATTACATTAGGTTATAACTACCATTTGAACCAAAATTGGGCAGCATAACCCTTAGGAAACTCAATTTCCAAAATTTAAAACCAATGGCAATCCAGCGAAATTTCACCGATTAAATTGCCCACAGCAGCTAGAATAGTTAATATACGAAGGTTTGGAAGTTACCTTAAGCTCCCACTAGCTTTTCCTCAAGGTGGCTGAACCCTAACCCTTGAAACACAAAATTTTGAGCTTCACAACTTTAAAGAATAAAGAGAAGTAGCTTAGAGTCAGAGTTATACGCGTTAGGATCAAAATCATCGGAGATATCGGCTTACCTTGTGAGATCTCTTCCCTTTCTCTCTCTAAACTCTCTCACCTTCTCTCTCTTGTTTCAGGTCTGGAACAGCACAAAAATGGATGGAGAAAGAAGCCTGATGGTATTTAATACCATATATTATATGATATTTAATTATTGATTAATTTCCAACAATTTCGGATTTTTCAGAAATTCTGGCAGATTTCTGCCCAAACTTTGAAAAATCATAACTAATTCTAGAAAAATCAAAAGCCTATAACTTTGAAAAATCATAACTAATTCTGCCCAAACTTAGAAAAATCAAACTTTGAAAAATCATAACTAATCCTAATCACTCAAGTGATCTATCAGATCACTGCAACTCAATTTTGCTTTCACTCCCATCGAGCAAACCTTCTCAAACTTCTGCACAGAGGTCAACTTCTAGTGGGTATAACACTTTGAATATAACTCTAAATTTGATCCATAGCCTATCAAATGAAAGGTATTTAAGTCTAGCTTCATATGCCACTGGTCTCATCTCAGTCCGACATGTATTTTAAGAGTTATGTCCAAAATACCAAACATGTTTTGGAAAATGATGGTAATTTGAGTGTCATTTTGTAAAATTCATATCTCTTTAATATGAGGTCCTTTTTACATAATCTTGGTTTCAAAATGACGCATTAGGAGTCTACTTTCATATGCCACTGGTTTCACCTCATTCTGAGTTGTGGCTTGGGAGATATGATCAAATTATTGAACATCGCTCATGCTGAATGAAAACAAAGACTGTCACTTTTGAACATCACTCCGAGTGCAATAGGACTTCACTGAAAGCGATATGTCAATTTTAATATTCACTCGAGTGATTCTGAGATCACTCCAAGTGATTTGACAATTTTTGGAAATCACTCCAAGTGATTTTGGTATTCACTCGAGTGCACTATGTATTCACTGATCTAACAATTTTTGGAAATCACTTCAAGTGATTCTGGTATTCAATCGAGTGCACTATGTATTAACTAGAAGTGATATGACATTTTTGGAAGTCACTTTAAGTGATTATGGTGTGTCACTCGAGTGCACTGGGAATTCACTTCAAGTGATTTGATATTACTTCAAGTGATCTGCCAACTTTCAACATATCACTCGAGTGTATTGAGATTTCACTTGAGTGCTGCCTTATCACTCTAAGTGATTTTTGATTGAACATGGAAAGCTATTTTAACTTCGAATTGAGTCATCCCAACTTCCATTTGATCATCAAGACTTCCAATATCACTTCTAAACGCTTGAGTCTTGATATTCTCATTAGATCTTGCAAGTTCTTCTTTCTTTAATCTTTTTCTTCTTGTTTTTGCTCTTGATGATAATTCTTCATAACACAACTAGATATCTTCTTGAATATCTTCAATCTTCTTCTTTCTTTGCTTGACTAATCTTGAATCTTGATATTCCTATTAGATCTTACAATTTCTTCTTTCTTCTTGATTTTCTCTTGATGATCATTCTCCATTTATGAGGCTTTATAAGCAAAATAATATCAACCTACCATTGGGTTTATAACTAATCTATAAGATATACAACATTAAATATAGTAGTTAGTCAATGTAGAAGATAAATATATTATGCAAACTTTTTGCTCTTAATATTTGAAACCATCAAAACTAATCATATCTAACAATATCAAGAGCCACAAATTCAAGTTTTGCAAAGTTTGAAGTGGTTGAGACTAATTAAAGAAATAAACAAGAATAATTAAAATATGAAATGTAAAAATGCAATATAATATCATAAACAAAAATAATATTAAATTTGTAAAGACAATAAATAATTCATAAGGTAAGAAAAGAAAATTAAAACTTGTATGGTTTCGAGCTATTTAATCTCATGGCTTCAGGCCAATTAATCTCAAGATGAGAGATTAAACTACTTATCTTTGGGATAAATAAAAGTTGTACATAGCTTCTGGTCGTACAATAAGATAAAAGATGAAACATGTATATGACTTCTGGCCATATATTAGGAAATCAAAAGGATGTCTTCTGGCCATATCATATCATAAGAAATTAAAACAATATGACTTCTGATATATAATTTCAGGAATTAGATGTGTATGGCTTCTGGGCATAACAATAATAATATAAAAGAACTTATAAATGATATATACATGATATAAAAATAATAACGATCTCTAATCTTAGCCATGGAACCCAATGTTATGTAACAATCGGTAAAAATATATCTCTAATTCCATATAGTGTCTTAGATTATCCCAAATCTATCCAATAAAAATAATGTAAAACAAGGTAGATGAAATCTTCAAAGAAACAATGAGAAGATCATACCTTCGTTAGAGTTTCATGTTGATAATGTGTTATAAAAATATGTGTGTTAAGCAAGCAAGAGGTAGAAAAGAGAAAATTTCAAGAGAGAAAATAGAAAAAACTTCTCATTCACTTGTGTGTTTAATACTCAACCCAAGGTCTCTATTTATAGGCATAAAATGAAGGTTAATAGTGACTTTTCATGTCACTACAGCAATTTGCCCCCGTGATGCTACAGTAAAAGTACAATATAGTGATGCTACAGTAAAAGTACAACTATAGTACAAGTACATTATGTATAATGCTTTGTTATAGTACTTTCATATGAACGGAAATGTTTGCTTTTGGAGATCAAGTTAATTGGAAGAGCAAGTTGTGTTAAATATGATTAGTTTTGATGATGTCAAATATAGATATGAAGTAATAAGAGCAAAAAGTTTATATAATGTATTTCTTTGACTAACTACTATATTTAATGTTACATATTTTGTAGATTAGTCAAGCAAAGAATGAAGAAGATTGAATTAATGAAAATGAACAAGAGGAAGAAGAAGAAAAGAAATTGAAGATAGTCAAGGAGATGCCTACTCGGATTATGAAGAATAATTATCAAGAGGAAGATAAAAAATAAAGATATTGAAGAATGAAGAACTTGGTAGATCTATCATGAATATCAAGATTCAAGTTGTTAGATGTGATATTGGAGGTTTCTATAATGTTACCGGAGGTTTCTATGATCAAATAATGGTTGGAATATGTTAATATGAAGCTAAGATGACTTATATATGAGTTTTGGCACTTCTAGAGGAGTTATGCTCGAGCACAAGGTGTTATGCTCGAGCACAGGAAGAACATGCTCGAGCACAGCTGATTTCACTCGAGCACGGGGTGTATACTTTGTTCTACTCTGTTTTACGTTCAGCTTGAGTGAGGTCTGGTATTTTGATCATATCTCTCAAACCACAGGTCGGATTGACCCGAAACCGGTGGCATATGAAAGAAGACTCCTAACACGTAAAATTGGCACCAGAATCACATTGAAAGAAGATCAAATGAAGGAGCTATGATTCGTCGAAAATGAAACTGAAATCACCGTCACTTTCTGACACAGGTTCGGTATTTTGAGTATATCTCACAAACCACACATCGGATTGAGACGAGACCAGTGCCAAATGAAAGTAGACTCAAAGAGCTTTCCATGGATAGGTAAATGGCATGATTCGAATGTATATTCTAGGAGCTATGCCCTCTGGAAGTTGATGCTTGTGCAGACTAGCGAAATATACACTCCTTCGATCATAACTTGCTGAATACAAGGAGTTTGGAGCTGATTCTTGTTGCATTGGAATGCATATGATAAGAACATTCTTATGATACATCATTTGAATCAAATGAATCAAATTTTTCTAAAGTGGCCCCACATCACCCGCGAGTGTAAAAACTGACTCTCTGAAAATGTCGTGCGAGTGATGTCCAGAAGCAGCTGAAACGTGAAGAAATTTGCAACACTCGAGCACTAGGATTCATGCTCGAGCATTGGATGATTTCTCACTCGAACAGGAGTTGTGTGCTCGAGTGAAGACCCATATCACCTGCGAGTGATAAATTCATCCCTCTGAAATCCTGATGCGAGTGTTGATTTTGAGAGCATATTCCTTGAGAATATGCGTCTCACTCGAGCAGAGGTATGTGTGCTCGAGTGAGAGACCATATCACTCGCGAGTACAAAATCTCACTCTTGTTAAAATGATGTGCGAGTGACAACCCGAGAAGAAGCATGTACGTGAAAACTGAAGGCTCACTCGAGCAGGAAGTTTTGTGCTCGAGTGATGTTGAGAATTCACTCGAGCATATGCGAGAGAAGAGTTGCGAGTGCTTGCCCGAGAGGAAGTCAGAACGTGGAAATATGAACTGCACTCGAGTGAGGCATATTGCACTCGAAGTGAAGTTCTGACAGAAGCAACG